>OZ024740.1:210617775-210625275 GCA_964016885.1 Eledone cirrhosa
TTGTCACAGTTCTTTGACCTTCAAGATAATCTATTAGTATCACCCCATCTGAATCCCAGAAAATGGTGGCCATCACTTTTTTATCCGACTTTTGAGATTTGAACTTGATTGGCCCCGATGATCCACGTGGAAGCCACTGTTTTGACTGCTGTTTGGATTCAGGATCATACTGGTAGATCCAGGTTTCATCTCCGGTGATGATTCTGGTCAGGAAATGCACTTCATCAACTTCAATTTTGTTTAATATCGCCAAAGACAGATCACTTCGAAGAATCAGCTGATCAGGGCGCAACGTTTTTGGGACCCATCGCACTGAAAGCTTGCTTAGTCCCAAATTATCGTGCAGAATTGAATTTGCCGAACCATATGAAATGTCTAGGGACTTAGCTAACTGATTAACTGTTATTCTTCGATCTTCTTCAATTAAAGTCTGAGCAGCCTCAACGTTTGGTCATTTTTTGATGTTCCTAGTCTTCCACTGCGATGGTTGTCTTCAAGGTCGTCTCTCCCTTGTTTAAATCGATGAATCCACTTGTAGACAGCAGTTTTCTTTGGAGCAGTAGTACTGTAAACTTTAACTAAAGCCTCCATAATCTGTGTCCCTTTCCATTTGAGTTTCACCAGAAACTTGATATTCGATCTTATCTCAAAATAACTATTTTCCATTGTTCCAAAAAGAGTTTTTTTTAAAGAGTGTCAGTACTGTACAATAGTCCGCGCATGACTGACTGCAAGTGACTAATAGCAAGGTAAACACCCAATGACAATGTTGTGACATGTTTAATATTGTTTTAACCTATTTTTAACCTTACTACGATAAAATTCTGCGAACTTTTTGATCCCCCCTCGTATATACATGTTAACAGTGAAGACATGTAGTTAAGTGGTTAGATTGTTGACCTGAGAATCACGACTAAACACATTTATGGTTTAACTTCTATACACTGTTGAGCTAAGAATCACCAAACACATTTATGGTTCAACTTCTATATACTGTTGAGCTGGCAATCAACACATTACACCTTTATGGTTCAACTTCTATATATATCAACAGTGAAGACATGTAGTAAAGTGGTTAGGTTGTTGAGTTGAGAATCACCACAAAACACATTTAAGGTTCAACTTCTGTATATATATATATATCAGTCAAATATCCCTAAAACTATATCCTACCATCTAATGCTGTAGTAGAAAAAGCAGATGTTAAAGAATTTATTTATGGCAGACTAATGAGAATTCTGTCACAAACTGTAAATTTATATAAGTGATCATTGAGGCAATTAATTTCATTACTGCATTACGGCATTACGGCTTGATGAAGACAACCACAGGGATATGGTCCGAATGTGGAAGAGCCAAACTCCCACTGTCATCGCCTCCATCTCTCCGTATGGTGAGCAAATGGGGTCCCACGTACTGGCCTCCCCACAGCCCCGGCGGACAGAATGGAGAAGGCGTTTCCCCAGAGGACGGTAAGGGTGATGCGCTGGAAGAGCCATTCCATCTTGCGAGGCTCACACCAGTGCCTATGGTGGTGAGTAAGGAGGTAGCCCTAGGGCTAAGGACACCAGAAGTTTCCACTGCCAAGGGCACGACTGTGAACCTGTCGGAGAGCGACCGGTACTTAGAGAGTTTGGCCTCCTCAGCCCGACATGCAGCAGAACCTGGGTTAGTCGCAGACTGCACCAGGTTGCAGCTGGAGAAAGTGTTGCTGCAAGTGGCATCCCAGACAAGGGGTTTACCACTGTAACGGGAGGATGGTCATGCCGCCTAGCCTTTTGCCATCCCCTCGGTCCAGCCCCACCAGCTTGAGCTGGGAGGGGAAGCCTGCAGCGTCCAAGCCATGTTTTATGACCTCGTTGAGGGCAGCATGGCGTGGAAGGCGGCTGGCACTGTGGCAACAGGAGGCCGAAAAAGTCCACCATGGATCCACAGAGACATTTATTTGGCTCGCAGATGCGGAGGCCAAGTCTCAAGGAAACGCCGATGCACATGTTAAATTATATATATATATATTTATTGCAGGTTGAGTGACCACATACAGTGTGTGTGTGAGTAAAAACTTTGATCCACCAACCTACTGGAGCATGGAAACATTGAAGTATGATGATTAAATTACTTGGGATGAACTACTACTACTACAACAACAACAATGAGTCGTTGAATAGGTATGTATGTGAAACAGAAGTAAAGTTGTTAAATCCAAAGACAACTTGATAGACAGGATGTCGGCTAGGAGGGTATATATATATATTTATATACACACACATACTAGGGGAAAATATATATATATATATATATATATATATATATATATATAAACATAAATAAATAATATATATACACATACAAGGGAATATATATATGTGAACATAAATATATATATATATAAGGGAAAAATATATATATGTATGAACATAAATAAATTATATATACATATATACACATACAAGGGAATAAATATATATATATATATATATATATATATATATATATATATATATATATATATATAAGGGAATAATGTAATAAATTTGAAAGGTGAGAAATGGTGTAAGATGAATTACAGGTGAAAGAGAGAGAGAAAATTCACCCCCCTCCCACCGATATATATATATATTAATATGAAGTCATTTTTACTTCATATCAATTTATTGCTGTGACCTTTGTTCTATTCTCTCTATCTTGCTTGTTGTTAATTCAGGTTTTGGACTTAAGTCCTACCATTTTGGATTAACTCTTTCCCTTCCTCTCTCTTTCTTTCTTTCCCTTTCTCTCTGCTCCCTTACCACTTCGCCCTCCCCCTGCCACTTCCATTTCCTTCGTGCCTCTCCCTCTTTGCGCCTGTTCTCGCTAAGATCAACTGTTTTTCTCTTTGCTCTCTCTCATGCTGTTAATACCGATTCAGTGCTTATGCTCAGTCTCCTTTTTAACTTCTCCCTCTCTCCCATTGGTTACTGCTACCTACATGTACTATTGTCTGGAGTTTCCCCCTCTCTATTGGTATGTTTTCTTCTGTTCTGTTCGCTATCGCTTGTTGTTTCCTTCCCTAATAACCATAACCTGTAGTTATTAACACACTGTGGTGAGATGTACTGTCTTTAATGCATCAAAATATCAGCGAGCCGAAGAGCGAGAATTGTCCTTATGTTTGTGTTTCTCTTATGTTTTCTTAACAATATATATATATAGAGAGAGAGAGAGCGAGAGAGAGAAGAGCGGAGAAAGAGAGATGCCCTATTTCTAATTTGCATCAAAATAACAGCAACACCTAATACTACCCCCCCCCCCCCCACTACACCTACTACTATCATCACCACCATCACTACTACTACCACCACACTATCACCCCCAGTACTACTACTACCACCACCACCACCACTATTATTATTATTATTAATATAAGTAATGAAGTGTCAAGTTTTCCAGGTAGAAAAGCTGCTTTGTCATTTATTTCAAAGACTGGATAAAACAAGTAGAGAGGTAGTATTTGTTGATATATAGACGTAGGGTGGGGAGTAGACTGTGGGGGGGGGGGGGTATAGACGGGGGGGGGGCAGAGGAGAGAGTGTGTGTGTATGCATGTGAGGAGAGAGGGGGGAGAGAGAGAGCGTGTGTATGCATATGTGAGAGAGAGGAGAGTGTATGCATGTGTGTGTGTATGCATATATGTGTACATATATATACATACATATATATATATGTATGTATATATACACATATATGCATACATACACACATGCATATATATATATATATATATATATATATATATATATATATACACACACACAGACATATCTGTGTATATAATCTGGGTCATTCCCTTTACGATCTGAGTTCAAATCCGGCCGAGGTTGACTTTGCCTTTCATCCTTACGGGGTCGATAAAATAAAGTACCAGTAATGCACTGGGTAATTGCTAGCCTTGTGCCTAAAGTAGAAACAATTATTCTGTTTCTTCATTTCAAGGTGTTTAGTGTCTTAGGACATAGTCTGGCTATCATAACAATAAACAATTAGAGCATAACATAGTTTTAATCTCCTACCTCTGTTGTAAACAAGGGAGCGCTTACATGGTCATTTGAGCTGTTACAAATAGCAACCAAACCTGATCTTAAATTACACTCAGCCACAATAGAGTTATGTTTAAACTTTATACGCCATGAGTGTTGTATCTGATTGCTCAATGCCATAGTTCATTATATTTTACAAGTGGCTTAACTAACAGTGAAAGATATAAAATTCAGCTTTGTGCACACTGAAACAACAAAATATGAATGGTAGAGAGAGAACAGGGACCTGGCACACCTAGTTTTTGATACTTCTTGCTCTGACCACACCTTAAAAAAATGACTATCTGCATTTTCTACTACATAGTCTACATTCACCTGAGCCACTTTTCTTTATTTGCTAGAAAAAGTGAATGTATCAAGAAATTAGAAGTTACTAGAGGCCAAAGCCTTAGTGTACAGTATATTAACAGTTCTATATATATACTACACCATACTAACAAGCATGTACTACAATATATATAGATATTATCTTCTGGATCAGGACTGACCTAGGGCTAAATAACATGAACTACACTGGTTTTTATAGGTCTGTTGGATCAGAAACAACAATTATTCTGATCTATAAGGGCCGTTGGATCAAGACTGTGTCAGCCTATAGCTATAATGGTGGTGACGGTTGTTATGATATCACAGCCTATAGCTATGATGGTGGTGGTAGTGGTGGTGATGGCTGTTATATCACAGCCTATAGCTATGGTGGTGATAGCTATGATAGTGATTGAGAATTATGAAGATATAGCTGGGTGATATAAAAATGACATACAACACCCAGTTGACAGCTGCCTGGGATGACTAGACAATTTGAGGAACTAGAAACAACATAATTACCTCATCCTTCGCTCTCTTCCTGTTTTACACACATAGATATATTTGAAAAAAGAAAAAAAATGACTTCACTGTTGGTTGGTATTCTTTAAGAGTTCAAAGCTTTACAAGTTGAGTCAAGTCTTTATTGATATTAGTTCTGGTAAGTCCTTGTTATCTTTGGTGGAGAACTTTAAAAACAAGGAACAAGTTCTCCACTGAAGTTACCAAGGAATTAACAAAACTAATATCAATAATCACTGATTGTAAAGCTTTGAACTATTAAAGAATACCAATCACAAGTGGAGCCATCTCTTTTTCAAATATATCTTACTGTACCAAAGTAAGATATACAAAAAAAGCACCCAGTTCACTGCAGTATAGTATAATACCAGAGATCTTGATCCTGTGTTATCCCTTTTGAGAGGTTTAATTGGTCATGGTCAGCTTTTAACACTTTATCCCAAGCTTTCCTAGGTCTTCCTATTCCATAGTTACCCTTGACTGCAGTGCCCTGTATCGTTTTATACAGCTGTCATCACATGTCCATCCCACTGTAATCCCCTCTCCTGTACACTGCATCTGACCCTTCTTATACCTAGTTTCTCTCTCAGTTCATTGACGCTTCACCATTCATGCACACTACTATTACACATCCATCGGAACAGGAAAACTTCATTTCTTTCCAATTTTCATAAGTTCTCTACACACATGGAAGTCTCACTTCCAAGCATCATTGCTGTTTCTATACAAGTGTCATGCAATCTGCCTTTTTTTTTTTTAGGGAAAACTCTTTTGTAGAATAGCAATAATAGAGAAGCCCTGAACTTTTTCCATCCAGTTCTCACTCTGGTTACTGTATCTCCACTGTTAATTTGGTCACCTAGGTAACAGAAGCTATCAAATACTTCTACAGAGCCCTCTGGGCATTTAATGGAGCTTGTTTCCAGTGAGCTCTTGTTGCTTACTACTCCTGTGCATCAACCACATATAAAACCTGTTTTTAACTAGCTTGCCTGAGATCCCACATCTCTTGTGTAACCATAGTTTGCAATTGGGACTTAGGATAGAATTTCTACTCACTGCTGTCCTATCAATTCGCTGAAGGGATCTGGGCTCTGTTTTCCTTTCTATTTACTAAGACTTTAGTCTTTGCCAAATTGACTTTTCCTTACAGGTTTAGAATTTCTCATTTAATTCTTCCATAGATTCAGGTATAAGGGTTAGATCATTCACCTATAGGAGTTCCCATGGGCTGTCAGTTTTAAACTCTTCCATTATAGCCTACAGAATGAAGATAAACATGCAAGGTCTAGAAATTGAGCCCTGATGGACCCCTACTTGCATGCTAAATTCCTCACTATAATCATTATAAATTCTAACCTTGCTAACTGCTCTTCTGTACATAGCTTGTACCACCCTCACAAACCACTCATCTACCTCTAGTTTTTTAAGAGCCCACCAAATTATGGAATGGGGGTCTCTGTCAAATGCCTTCTCCAGGTCAATATATATATCTTCTGATGACAGGCTAACGTTTGAAACATCAAGAACTAAATTAATATATATCATCATTGTACTGTATCATTCTTCCATGATGTTTTATCCTTTGTTGACTTTTGGCATATATACATATACTACCATAGACATCATTTAAGCTAGGCCACAGAGCTTATAATGGAGATGTATGGCCTAGTGGTAAGGGTGTTGAACTTACGCTCATACTGCTGTGGGTTCGATCCTGGATTGGGTTGCATGTTGTGTTCTTGAGCACAACACTTTATTTCACGTTGCTCCAGTATACTCAACTGAAAATGAGTACCAGTAATAGCTGGAAGTTTAACCCTGCGATGGACTGACATGCTGTCGAGGGTTAAGTCTTGTACTCTCAGCCATGCCACTTCATGCCACAGAAACCAGAATAAGCACCAACCTGGTGAGCCTCCAGGCTCGAGACAGACTTTAGACAGGGCTTATATGTCTTATAATGATGTATGTAGTATAATCATTTTACATTTACCTTCCAGGTTGGACTAAAAACCGACTGGACAAGGCACCAAGATGATGATACATATTAACACAGATCCAGTAGCAGGTTGTTCTGGTGTAACAGGTTTTTGATCAGTCTTAGTAAAGTAATAAATTCTACTGTTACAATGAGTACTCCTCATTTTTGCCATAAAAAAAAAAACGTGTTTCTATATATATATATATACATATGCAGTAATATAGAAGACCTGCCTTCCCTTACGTATGGACTTTAACCTAGTCAGTAGACACCTCTTAACCAAATATTCACCCCACCCCACACCACCCTTTCTCTGTAAAGCTGGTACCACAGAACACCCAGCCCACACTGTAAAGTGGTCATGTAGGTGTCACGACAAAAAGCACCCAGTCCACACTGTAAAGAGTGTAGGAGACACGGTAAAAAAGCTCCCAGTCCACACTGTAAATGTGGTTGCCGTTATGAAGGGCATCCTGCCGTAGAAAACCAGCCAGAAGCAGTTCTATACGAGCGAGACACGATCACCTGACCAATCTTGCCTCAAGTGGGACAAACCCGTCTAACCCATGTTAGCATGGAAGATAGATGTTAAATGATGATGATGATGATACA
>OZ024740.1:210635275-210677775 GCA_964016885.1 Eledone cirrhosa
TATGCATGTTTTTAATTGAGCTTTATATATATATATATATATAATACACTATAGAAAAGGAAATCTGTAGTATTTAAAATATTTAATGTGTTCCATCAGCTGAGAAACTAAGGCCTATCAAAAATGTTAGATGGGGAAATACCACACACACATATATATATACATTATTCCGGGTTGAATCGGAGTTAACCACAGTAAGTAAGGTACTCAATACATAGCAGAATATAAAAGTTTTAATATAGAAGAGCTTCTCCAGGACTAGAACTGTTTCAATCGTGATTCTTGATGATTTCTCACGAATGAAACAGTTCTAGTCCTGTAGAAGCTCTTTTATTTTATTTATATATATATATATATATATATATATATATATATATATATATGTGTGTGTGTGTGTGTGTGTGTGTGTGTGTGTGTGTGTGTGTGTGTGTGTGTGTATAGTCATGTATACACGCGAAAGAAAAGAGCATTCATTACAAGCGGAGTTCATAGTGAATTTGACTCCATCGTATAATGATTGTCAATTCACCGTTTTCCAATTCATATATATAATTAAATGTTATTTTATTTACAGTTGTATCAATAACATTTCAAATTGTTCACAGCTTTATAAATACCATTACAAATATGTTTTAAATATATACATAATTTTTAGGAAAATATATTTTCAACATAACTATAATAAAAATATAATATAATGCTTACAGAACGAAAACACAAACATATAATACATACAAATATATATACACACACTCACACACATATATATATATATATAAATATATATATATATATACATAAAAAGACAGTCAGTGGGATAGACAGAGAAAGAGATGGATGAATGAAAAGTAAAATAGTAAAAATTATTATTAAATAAATAGGCATGTGTTTGATGTTCGTTGTAGTGGGTCTACAAGTGTAAATAAATATATATGATCGGACACAAAATGGGGGTGCATTATAGGTAGTTACAAAAGAATAAATCGATCCCTCATTTCAGAGCTGATTGTAAATACGGAAGGAAAAGTAAGTGCGTGTTTGATTTGTAGTAAATTAATTTAAAACAATAAACTCACCATTCAACAAAGATTTTCAGAGAATTTGGGTTTCTTCTTGTTTTCTTTGGGGGTGTAAATAATGGGGTGTCTCACTTATTTTAAACAGAACAAAATAACAAAAAGGGGGGGGGAAACAGGTGAGAAATAAACGGGGGTAATTAAATAATTACTAACAAACAAATCAACATTAAAAAGAAAAATCTAAAGGATCAACTGTTTGTAAAAGTAAAATCCCGAAGGAATGTGTGGTCAACAGTGTTGATGTCCATTAGTGAGGTGTTGTTTGTACACTATAAAGGTAGTACTGCTGATAGTGCTGCTCAGATATTATTCTGGCTACACTAAAGACAACAACATGTCTTTCTGACGACGTCTTCCACAAACGGGACGCCATTTTGGCCTTACTTCATCACTGCTACTACTACTCCTCCTTCTCCTCCTATACTATCTTTACCTCGTCCCCAATCATACTCCCATACTAGTTAGTTTCTTTCTTTCTCTCTCTCTCAGTGTTCTCTCATCACAGCTGCTTTTCCTCCTCCTTCTTCTCCTCCTATACTATGTGTACCTCGTCCCCCAGCCATACTCACTAGTTAGTTCCTTTCTCCCTCTCTCTCTTTTATTGTTCTCTCATTACAGCTGCTTCTCCTCCTCCTTCTTCACCTCTAATGCTATCTTTACCTTATCCCCAAGCATACTCTCATACTAGTTAGTTCTTTTCTCTCTCTCTCTCTTTTCACCACAGCTGCTTCTCCTCCTCCTTCACAACCTGAATTCTCTCTCTTACCTCATCCCCAACCATACTCTCATACTAGTTCCTTCCTCTATCTCACGTTTAATTGTTTTCTCATCACAGCTGCTTCTCCTCCTCCTCCTTCTCATCCTATACTATCTCTACCTCATCCCCAACCACACTCCTATACTAGTTTCTCTCTCTTTTTATTGCTCTCCCTCTCATCACAGCTGCTACTCCTTCCCTTCCTCCCCCTTCTTCACCTCCTATACTTATCTTTACCTTATCCCCCAACCATACTCTCATATTAGTTCCTTTTTCTCTCTCTTTTATTGTTCTCTCGTCACAGATGCTTCTTCTCCTACTCTCTCTCTTACCTTATTCTCATACTAGTACCCTCTCATTACTACTGCTCTTCTTTTTTCACCTTCCCAGGCACATTCTCATAGTAGTTCTCTCTCTCTCTCTCCTCTTTCTCTCTATGATCGCTGCTGCACCTCCCACTTTCACTGTTCTACCGTTTCTTTTACACTCTCTTTCCTACTTCTTCTTCATCACTGTTGTTCTACCACCTCTTCCTCACATAATTGTTTCGCTCTCTTTCTCAATGATACATCTCCGCCACCTCCGCCATCATCTATTCAACTACTTCATCCCCAATCACATACTTTCTTTTACTCTCTCTTCTTTCTCTCATCTCTGTTATTCTACCATCAACTTTACAGTAGTTTTCCTCTCTTTCTCTTATTTCCCCTCTCATCGCTGCTCTTCTCTCGTCACCTTTATCCTCATCAATCCTTTAATAATTACTCCCCTCTCTCTCTCTCTCTCTCTCTCTCTCTCTCTCTCTCTCTCTCTCTCTCTCTCTCTCTCTCTCTCTCTCTCTCTCTCTCTCTCTCTCTCTCTTCCCCCTCTCTCTCTCAGTGATGTTCTTTTACCTCCTCTCTCATACTCACACACTGATCCACCACCCCACCAACATCATTTACAACATCATAATACGTTTCCCTCTATCTATCTATCTATCTATCTACACACCGATGCCCCTTCACTTCCACAAACCACAACCCCACCCAACAACCCATCCCCAACCAGCATGGAAATTGAGCGGCCCGTTTCCCGGGACGCAGAGAGGTAAGTGCCTTTTCTCTTTACCACCAACATGGCTGTGCTAAGAGTAGGGTGTCTAAATGCGCGTGGCCTGGGCTCGTCTTGGAAGCAAGCAATGCTTCTAAATGACCTCAGGTCACAATCTATAAATGTGATGGTTATCTGCGAGGCCCGGATCAGCAGCATGCGACAGCTGGCCCCCACCTTTGACGACTTTGAGATGCACGCATCTCTCTGTCAGCCCGGAGGTGGGGGTGGGGTTGTCGTTCTGCTGCAAAAACATATGGGCCTTGCAACACAGATAGTTCACTTGGACCCAGGGGGTCGACTGGTGGTGCTGGACCTTGGCAGTGGTGAAGGTAGAGCCCTTAGGCTGATAGCCGCATATGCCCCTTTTGGGACAGAGCGGCCCGACTTTTTCCAGCGTCTGGAGTCTTTTCTAGGGACGTCCCGTTCCCTGCTTTTAGTGGGGGATTGGAATGGTATCCTGGATGCACGTTGGGACTATGCAGGGGCATGTCCCGATAGAGAGGGGTGCAACAGCCTCAAGGGGTTACTCGGCCGATTTGACCTGGCCGATAGATTTCGACTAGATTTTCCGACGGTGCCAACCTGGTCTTGGTCAAATCGCAGCGGATCATCTAGATCGTACCTAGACAGATTTTTAGTTAGAAATAAGGACAGGGACTTTTTAAGTTGTCCAGAAATGCTCATGGTTGGCTATTCAGACCACAAGTTGGTGACCTGCATGGTCAACCTTGATAGAACGCATAGACAGGGCCCCGGTTACTGGAAGCTCAACTTGTCCTTGCCGGCAAGTAGAGCCTACAGGAATCGGATTAGTACGTTAGTTAAGGAACGGTTGACTGGAGCGATCGTCAACAGCAGGTGGTGGGTATCTCTAAAGAGAGAGATTAGAGTAGTCTCGATTGAATTTAGTAAGGTTCTAGCTGCGGATAGGAATAGGAAGGAAAGGGAGCTAATAGATAGAGTAGAAGAGGCAATTAGAAGCGGCGACGTGGCCAGAGTGCTAGCGTCGAGAACGGCTTTGAGCCAGTTTTTCGACGCGAAGCACGAAGGCTGCGTTGTCCGAAGTAAAATACGTGCTCTAGGGAACGAGGGGGCCAAAGCTGTTAGCTGGGCCCGCGTGACAGAGGCCAACAGTGGAACTAAATCCACCATCCGGTCTTTGCGAGACCTGGATGGACGGGCGATTCTTGAGCCTAAGCAGATGTGTGAGGCCTTTCAAAGGCACTTTGCCCGACTGTTCGGGAGGGGCGGGGAGCCGGTTGGAAACGTGGACTTCGGTCCATACCTCGACGGCCTGCCGCGCCTCTCGGACAGGGAGGCGAAGTCTTGCGAGGAGCCGATTTCGGCCGCTGAGATAGAGGACGTGCTGGGCCAATGCGGCAAACGCAAATCCCCGGGTCTCGATGGTCTTCCTTACGAATTATATCTAGCTATGCCGGACTTGTTCCCCGATCTCCTCGAGGCGGTCTACTGCAACTGGCAACAGAACGGGAGAATTCCCTGTACTGTGACCAAGGGCGTAGTCACGCTAGTGAGGAAGGACGAGAACAAGGGGGACGAAATAAGTAACTTCAGGCCCATAACTCTGCTAAATACAGAGTTACAGATTTTGGCCAAGGTGCTAGCAAAGAGGTTGGCGCTTGTCGTGGGCAACCTGGTGGGAGATGCGCAGACATGCGCTATCCCGTCCAGGTCCATCCATGACAACCTCCACCTCATGCGATACATCATAGAGAGGGTTGGGAACGAACCCGGCTTTGGTGGGGCTCTGATCAACTTGGATCAATCTAAGGCGTTCGATAGGGTCGACCATGGTTACCTGGATGCGGTGCTAGCGGCGGCAGGCTTCGGACCCGTTTTCAGGGGCTGGATCACTGCTATGCACAGCAGCCGCATCTGCTCTAGGGTCAAGGTGAACGGCTACCTCTCGGAGCCGTTCAAAATCGCGCGGTCCATCCGACAAGGGTGCCCTCTCTCCTCCCTTCTGTATGTGTTGACTCTCGAGCCACTACTGCGGAAGTTGGAGTTGTTGCAGGGCATCCCTTTGGAACCGGGATTGCGGAAAGCGGTGTCAGCCTACGCCGATGACGTGACAGTAATGGTGTCGACGGCCTCCGAAATCGAGGCGGTCGGCACCTTACTGGAGGAGTACGAAAAGTTCACAGGGGCTAAGCTGAACCGGGACAAGTCGATCGGTTTGCAACTCGGCACGTGGAGGGGCAGACCGATGCCCTCCGATGGCGTCGTCGGACGCTGGACGGAGGGCCCGGTGAAGTTGCTCGGGGTCTGGTTCGGACCGGACCTCCAGGTGGAGAAAAACTGGGCGGAGGTTACGAACAGGGTGTTTGCACTGACCCAGAAGTGGGCCAGTTGCAAACTATCCCTGAAAGGTCGGGCGGAGGTGGCGAACACTTATATAGCGTCCGTCATCTACTACCGCCTGACCGTAGTGCCCTGCCCAAGGGAAACCCTCACCAAGATGGAGCGCGCGCTCTTCCAATTCCTTTGGAAGGGGCGGGCTCCTATGGTGAGGAGATCCATCTGCTGTCAACACCCTTCGAAAGGAGGGCTGGGGATGCCGTGGCTAATGATGCGTAAACACGCATTAAGGCTACGGCACCTCTACGTATTCCTCACCGGACAACCGGTGTGGGCCTCGTTTGTGAGACGAACCTTTCCCAGACTCGTCTCACTCACCGAGCTGCAATCCTGGGTCAAGCAAAGACCGAGAAAACTGGGCGCCTGGCACACCGAGTGTGCCCAGGCGCTCACCGCCCTCTGGCAGGCGGATCCGGTTATCAGTGGAGACTCCACCGCAACATTCTATAGAGGGCTGGTACGCAGCAGGTGCGACGACGCCCTTGGAGAAGCCCTAGACATGGAGGAGGACGAACTGGCCAGCCTGTTCGGTAGGACATTCAGCCCGGGACCTATGGACAACTTCCAGAAGTCCCTGGCCTGGCAGTGCTACCGAGGGGCTTTACCCGTTCGAGAAAGGCTCTACAGACACGGGCGCCCGGGTAGGGACCCCGCCAAAAAGATCTGTCCCAGATGCGTGTGCGACGAGGAAACCGTTGCACACGCATTGGTACACTGCTCGGGCGTAGCCGATCTGTGGGGCTATGTCGAACAACTGCTGTCAAGGGTGGGACCGATCCGGTTGACCACCGAGTCTATTGTAATGATCAAGCCGCCTCCCCCCTTCAAAGATGAAGCAGAGGCGGTGTTTCTGTGCGTAATAGCCATGGCGAAAGAGGTTGTATGGTGGACGCGTCTGAAAGGACTGAGGTCAGGCACCTTTCTCTCTGGCCAACAACTGGTCCGTTTCTTCCGATATCATTTCGGAAGAAGGATCAGGATGGAGAGAGAGGTGCTGCACCCCAGTCGTTTTTATGAAAGGTGGGTGAAAGTGGCGAGAATGGCCCGTGTGAATGGGCCTTCTCTTTACATAAGCCTGTAGGTGGAAAAGAGGAAGGAACGAGGGAGCACCCCCTCTCTGTGCTCCTGGGGAAAAGGGTTGCACACTTTTTTCGGGGGTGTGTGCGACTCCCCAAGGCGCCTCCTCTCTATTGAGGATTTTGTTAAAAATTTTATTTTTTGTTATATCTTATTTTATTTTTATATTTTGTTATTGCCTCCTCCTTATTGAGGACGCCTTTTTGTGTAAACTCCCCCCTTTGTACTTGTCCCACTTTTGATGCCCTAGTGGCAAATAAAAGAAACTCATCTATCTATCATCAATCCATCCATCCATCCATCCATCCATCCATCTATCCATCCATCCATCCATCCATCCATCTATCCATCTATCCATCCATCCATCCATCTATCCATCCATCCATCCATCTATCCATCCATCCATCCATCTATCCATCCATCCATCCATCTATCCATCTATTTATCTTCTGTTCTACCACCTCCAGTGCCACCACCCTTTCACGTTCATTACTGTTGCTCCACCATTACCATTGCTTTCCTTCCTTATTCTCCACCTTCAAAACCATCTCTATTTCCATTTCCTCATCCTCATTCATGGACTCTCCTAGTACTTTCCTCTCTACCTTTCCCACTATCTTTTCATTAACTGTTGCTTCCCTCATCATTCACAACTATATCACATCCAATATTCACTCACACTCACATAGCAGTTCTATCTCTCTCTCTCCATCCATCTCTCTACCCCCCCCCCTCTCTCTCTCTCTCTCTATATATATATATATATATATATATATATATATATATGTAGAGAGGTTATATTTAATTTGTTGGGATACAACAATCAAAATATTTTTATAACTGATATAAAGCACTCAACAAATTAATTGGAATAAATATATATATCGTGTTTAATATAGGACTAAAACTGTTTCATTCAAAAGAAATCATCAGGGCTTTCTAGGAAAGCCCTGATTTATTTTGAATGAAGCAGTTTTAGTCCTGAAACATGATGTGTACACTCTACTAATGTATTGAGTACTTTACTAACTGTGGTTAACCCTGATTGAACCCGGGACTATTCCTCTATCCATATCTCTTTTTCTCTCTCCCTTATCAAAACTGTTGCTTTACCATCGTTACACTGAACTCATCCTCAATTATTCCGTTTTTTTTTTTGTCGTACAACGTCCTTCTCTATTCTCTCTACTACTATCTTCTCTTCTCTCCTCTCCCCCCCCTCTCTCGCTCCCTGCATTATCTTGTTCCTTTCTCTAGCAACACTCAGACACCATCTTCTCCTCCCCCTGTCTCTCTCTCTCTCTCTGTCTTATCTAGATCCCTCATCTCATAGTGATTTCTCTCACCCAATCGTTCTCTTATAATCCCTTTCATTCACCTTTTTTTAATATTTTTCATTCACATCTAAAGTAGTCGTATCTAGCTCTCTCTTCCTTCGTCCATCTATTTCCTTTCACTCCACATAAAACCTCTCTTGCTACCCTTATCCCCTCTATCGTACACATTCACAATAGTTCTTTTTCTCTTTCTCTCTAACCCCCTCTCTTACTCACTTTCTCTCTAACTCACTCTCTCTTTCTTTTTCATTTTCTCTAACCACCCCTCTCTTTGTTTTATTCTCTCTAACCCCCCCCCCCCCCTCTAACTCTCTCTCTCTGTTTCATTCTCTCTAACTCCCTCTTTCTCTCTTTCTCTCTAACTCTCTCTCTGTTTCATTCTCTTTAACTCCCCCTCTCTCTCTCTTTCATTCTTTCTAACCCCTTCTCTCTCTTTCTCTCACACAAGTTCACGTCACCTCTTGTTCCCACTTAGATAATTTATTTTGCTTCACACATTAATACACCGTGGATCTCTGTCTGTCTATATATCTGTGTCCCAGTAGAGGGGGATACAACAGCCTCAAAAATTTAATCGGCCAATTCCAACTGGCCGATCGGTATCGACTAGATTTCCTGACTGCACCACAGTGGACGTGGACAAATATTAGCGGGACATCTAGATCGTATTTAGATAGGTTCTTTATTAGAGAGAGAGGGAGAGGAAAATGTTAAGCTGTCCACAAATGTACATGGTTGCCTATTCAGACCACAAACTAGTCACCTGCATAGTCAACCACGATAGAACAGATGGACAAGGACCTAGATACTGGAAACTGAACGTGTCGTTACCGACGCGTAAAGCCTACAGTAGACGGATAAGTAGATTAGTTAACGGCACTGGACCAGTTCTTCGATGCGAAACACGAAGGCTGCGTAGTCAGGAGTAGATCACGTGCTCTAGAAAATGAGGGAGCAAAAGCTATTAGCTGGGCCCGAGTGGCAGAGGCAAAAAGTGGCAACAAGTCCACGCTTCGGTCTTTGAAAGACCAAAACGGACGCGTGCTACTTGACTCCAGGCGGATGTGCACGGCCTTTCAGGGGCACTTTGCGCAACTGTTCGAGCAGAACAGTGCGCCGAACGATGTAATGGACTTCGGTTCATACCTCGACGGCCTGTCGCGTCTCTCGAGCATGGACGCCGAGTTCTGCGAAAGACCGATCACAGCCACTGAGATACGGGACGCTCTGAGCCGCTGCGGGAAACAGAAATCACCCGGTCTAGATGGTCTACCCTATGAGTTTCACATAGGCATGCCGGACTTGTTCTCTGGCGTCCTCGAAGCCGTCTACTGCAACTGGCAGCAGAACGGTAGAATTCCCAGTTCTGCAGGCAGGGACGTAGTAACGCTGATCGGGAAAGACGAGAACAAGGGAGACAAACTAAGCAACTTTAGGCACATAACTCTCCTAAACGCAGAGTTAAAGATTTTGGCCAAGGTGTTAGCAGCGAGGCTGGCGCTTATCGTCGAGAACCTGGTGGGAATCAAACGTGTCCAATTCCAACCAGGTCCATACACGACAACCTCCACCTCATGCGATACATCATAGAGAGGGTGGTGTGAAACCAGGCTTCGGTGGGGCTCTGATCAATTTAGATCAGTCTAAGGCGTTCGATAGAGTCGACCATCGATACTTGGAAGCGGTTCTCAAGGCGGCCGGTTTCGGACCCGTCTTCAGAGGCTGGATCAAAGCAATGCACACCAACATCTGCTCGAAGGTCAAGGTGAATGGCTACCTATCAGAGCCGTTCGCAATCACGCATTCCATCCGACAGGGATGCCTTCTCTCCTCTATTCTGTACGTATTGACTCTTGAGCCACTACTGCGGTAGTTGGAGCGGCTACAGGAAAGTGGCGTCGGCTTATGCCGATGACGTGACAGTAATGGTGGCGAAAACCTTGGAAATCGGGGCGATCGCCAACTTACTGCAGGAATACGAAAGGCTCACAGGAACAAAACTAAACCCGGACAAGTCTGTCGCTTTGCAACTCGGAACGTGGAGAGGCAAACCGATGCCGTCCGACAGTGTCGTCGGACGCTGGACGGACGGACCGGTGAAATTGCTCGGGGTCTGGTTCGGTCCGGACCTCCAGGTGGAGAGAAACTGGAACGAGGTCACGGCCAAGATATTTGTGGCCCACCCAGAAGTGGGCAGAGTGCAAACTATCCTTGAAAGGTCGAGCGAAGGTGGCGAACACTTTCATGGCGTCCGTCATCTACTATCGCTTGACTGTCGTGCCTTGTCCCCGTGAATACCTCGCCAAGATGAAACGCATGCTCTTCCAGTTCCTTTGGAAGAAGCAGGCTCCACTGGTGAGGAGATCCGTCTGCTGTCAGCACCCTTCCAACGGAGGGCTGGGAATGCCGTAGCTGATGATGAGCAAACATGCGCTGAGGATACGGCATCTACAGGTATTTCTCACCGACCCCCAACCGGTGTGGGCACCGTTTGTGAGACAGGCCTTCCCGCAACTTGTCTCGCTGAAGGAGCTGCAGTCTTGGGTCAAGCGGAGACCGAAGATGGGCGCCTGGAACATTGAATTCTCTCAGGCGCTCACAGTTCTCTGTTAAGCGAACACGGAAATCAGTGGAAACTCCACTTCGACATTCTATAGAGGGTTAGTACGTCACAAGTGCGACCACGTGCTCGGAGAGACTCTGGACGTCGAAGACGACGAGCTCACCCGTCTGTTCGGTAGAACTTTCCGCCTGATACCTATGGACAACTTCCAAAGGTCCCTGGCCTGGCAGTGCTACCGAGGAGCTCTACCTGTTCGAGACAAGATCTACAGGCACGGACGTCCCGGCAGGGATCCTTCCAAGAGGACGTGTCGAAGATGCGAGCAGGACATTGAAACCGTCCTGCACGCAATTGTACATTGCCCGGGCGTAACCGACATGTGGAACTATGCAGAAGAACTGCTGTCGCGTATGGGACAAATTCAGTTGACTGCCGAGTCCATAGTAAGGATCAAACCGCCAACTTCTTTCAAAAACGAAAGAGAGGCAGTTTTCCTCTGTATAGTGGCTATGGTAAAAGAGGTTATATGGTGGATTAGATTGAGAGGACTGAGGACAGATGCCTTTCTCTCCGGACAACAACTCATTCCACTCTTTAGGTACCACTTTAGAAGGAGAATCAGAGTGGAGAGAGAGGCACTGCACCCCAGTAAATTTACTGAAAGGTGGGTGAATGTAGCAAAAATGGCACGAGTAATTGGGCTTTCTCTGTATATAAACCTGTAGCTTGAAGAAGAGAGCAAAGGGAAGAAAGGAGCACTTGCGCAACACGCACTTGAAGTTGAGGGTTGTTCTATTTACGGGGTATTAAACAACCCATTTGTAACGCCTTCCCCCTATTGAGGATTTCGATTGTTAAATTTGTTTGTTTGTTTCATTTTTTTACACGATTGTATGTAAAATCCCCTGTTTGGTGACTATGACAAAAGAAGTCATATAGTGAACAAGATTGAAAGGGCTGAGGGCAAACACCTTCCTCTCCGGACAACACCTAATCACCTTCTTCAAATGCCATTTCAGAAGAAGGGTGAGAGTGGAGAGAGAGGCGTTGCATTCCAGTAAATTTTCTGAAAGATGGGTGAATGTTGCGAAAATGGCCCGAATGAATGGCCCTTCTCTGTTTAAAGAGGACAAGACAGAGAAGACATGAGCTCTTGCAAAACATTCTCTTGGTGTTGAGGGCTGTTCTATCTACGGGGTGTAAAACAACACAGTTGTAAGGTCCACCCTCCCACCCCTATTAGGAATTGCGATTGTTTATTATTTATTTTATAACTGTTAAAATTTTCTTTTTTACACGTATGAATGTAAAACCCCCGCCGTAAGTCCTGTAATGTCCCATTTCTTGTGCGCCCTCGTGGCAAATAAAGAAATCTATCTGTATATCTATGTCTGTCTGCCTGTCATCTATTTGTCTATCTGTCTATCTGTCTGTCTGTTTGACTATCTGTCTGTCTGTCTGTCTGTCTATCTGTCTGTCTGACTACCTGTCTATCTATCTATCTATCTATCTATCTATCTATCTATCTATCTATCTATCTATCTATCTATCTATCTATCTAGCACAACACGCTCCTTGAGTTGAGGGTTGTTCTATCGACGGGGTATTAAACGACCCATTTGTGGCGCCTCCCCTCTATTGGGGATTTCGATTGTTGAAATTGTTTGTTTTTATATTTTTTACACGACTGTATGTAAAATCCCCGGCATGTCTTTGTATTGTCCCCTTTCTTGTTGCGCCCTTGTGGCTAATAAAGAAATCTATCTATCTATCTATCTAGCTAGCTAGCTAGCTATCTATCTATCTATCTATCTATCTATCTATCTATCTGACTATGTCTGTCATCTATCTGTCTGACTATGTCTGTCATCTATCTGTCTGACTACCTGTCTATCTGTCTATCTGTTCCATATCACGCGATCCATTCGACAGGGATGCCCTCTCTCCTCCCTTCTGTACGTACTGACTCTTGGGCCACTACTTCGGAAGTTGGAGCTATTGCAGGGCATCCCTCTGGAACCGGGACTGCGGAAAGCGGCGTCGGCCTACGCCGACGACGTGACAGTAATGGTGTCGAGCGCCTCGCAAATCGAGGAAAGGTTCACAGGAGCGAAGCTGAACCGGGAAAAATACATCGGTTTGCAACTCGGATCGTGGAGAGGCAAACCGATGCCTTCCGATGGCGTCGTCGGACGCTGGACGGAAGGACCGATAAAGCTGCTCGGGGTCTGGTTTGGTCTGGACCTCCAGGTGGAGAAGAACTGGAACGAGGTGACGGCCAAGGTGTTTGCACTCACCCAGAAGTGGGCCGAGTGCAAACTATCCTTGAAAGGTCGAGCGGAGGTGGCGAACACTTTTATAGCGTCCGCCATCTACTACCGCTTGACCGTCGCGCCTTTTCCAGCCAAAACGCTCACTAAAATGGAGCGCGCGCTCTTCCAATTCCTTTGGAAGAGGCGGGCTCCTTTGGTGAGAAGATCCATCTGTTGCCAACACCCGGAGGGCTGGGGATGCCGTGGCTGACGATGCGCAAACACGCACTCAAGCTGCGGCATCTCTACGTATTCCCCACCGGACAACCGGTGTGGGCCCCGTTCGTGAGGCGAGCCTTCCCACGACTCGTCTCGCTGACCGAGCTGCAGTCCTGGGTCAAGCAAAGACCGAGGAAAATGGGCGACTGGCACATCGAATGTGCTCAGGCACTCACAGCCCTCTGGCAGGCGGACCCGGCGATCAGTGGAGACTCCACTTCGTCATTCTATAGAGGGTTGATCCGCAGCAAGTGCGACGAAGTGCTCGGTGAAACTCTAGGCGTAGAGGAAGACGAACTGGCCAGTCTATTCGGTAGGACCTTCCTCCCGGGACCGATAGACAACTTCCAAAAGTCCCTGGCCTGGCAGTGCTACCGAGGAGCTCTACCAGTTCGTGACAAGCTCTACAGACATGGGCGCCCGGGCAGGGACCCTGCAAAAAAGATCTGTCCGAGGTGTGTGCGAGACGAAGAAACCATCGCGCACACATTCATACACTGCCCGGGCGTCACCGACCTGTGGGGCTATGTAGAACGACTATTGTCGCGGGTGGGACCAATCCGGTTGACCACCGAGTCCATTGTCATGATCAAACCGCCACCCTCCTTCAAAAACGAAGGAGAGGCGGTTTTCCTTTGTGTGATAGCTATGGCGAAAGAGGTTGTATGGTGGACAAGGTTGAAAGGGCTGAGGTCAGACACCTTTCTCTCCCGCCAACAACTGATCCTTTTTTTTCAAATACCACTTTGGAAGAAGAATCAGGATGGAGAGAGAGGTGCTGTACCCCAGCAAGTTTTATGAAAGGTGGGTGAAAGTGGCGAGAATGGCCCGAGAGAATGGGCCTTCTCTCTATATCAGCCTGTAGGTTGAGGAAAAGGAGGAGGAGAGGAAAGGAGTACAAACTCTTCGTACTCCTAGAGATGAGGGTTGCACATTTTTTTTCGGGGGTATGTGTTACCCATATGAACTGTCTCCCCATATTGGGGAAAATCGACTAATTTTTAAATTGCATTTGTGATAATATTTTACACGTTTTTATTGTATGTAAACTTCCCGCTTTGTATTTGTCCCCTTCTTTTCTGCCTCTGTGGCTAATAAAGAAACATATCTACCTGTCTCTGTCTTTGATAGTAGACGTCTTTCATATCGGCTCTTCGATTTGGAATTTTTACTTGGAATATTTGAGAGTGCATTATTTAAATTGTTTTTTATTATTGACTCTAACCCCTAGTCTGGGACTGTAGACGTAGGGTAAATATATTTTCACCTCTTTTGGGGTGAAAAATATTTAATTCAAAAATGTTTATCGATATCGTTGAAAACGATATCGCCATATTGGAAGCTAACGCCACGCCTACCAAAAAAATAAGCGAGAAAGAGGGAACAACAATTCAAACTGTTGAACAGCCCCTCCTCTCCAATGAAAAAAAAAAGAATATTAATTCGAATGAAAACCTAAATTTTGAAGAAAAAAATAACACCACAAATAATGAAACCAACAACATTACAACAACAAGCAACAAAGACAACAAAATTTGTTTTGCCCAAACGGTCAGGAAAGCTATCGAATACAAGCCCATAGATATTACTAACGCTAAGCAAAACTTGCTAGATGCCAGAAAATACGTATCTTTTGGGGAGGATGGTTCTTTTACGATCAACTCCCCAGAAGAAGTTCGTTAACAGGTATATAGGAATACCATAACCTACAGGACTATATCCAACGCAACAAGAAAGCCAGCTCAATTGACAGAAAGTCAAATTGAGCTGGTTCTGAAAGACATTAAAAAGGACATACTCTTTATTGAAAGAGGAAAGCTGTATGCCAGCATTATGGTCCGAATGAAGGACGAAATGCTGGCTCAAAAATGTTCGGTGGCACCTATAGTGTCACCACAATACACCTTCTTCCCCACATATAAAGGAAGAAGAACACAAAGAATAAGAATGTGGAGCCCAACTCCAGAAGTAAACATCTGGTCCGTCCTAACAGGATTTACGGACCTAGAAAAGGACATCCTTATTTCAGCAGGGGAGTCCACCAGTGGACTGTTCGGGGGGAAAAGTCTGGAGGTTCTCTTACAGATGACACCTGAGAGAATCGCCGGAATACCCGACCGAGTCCTACTGGATGGGCGAACCTTCATAAATATTACGGTGGAAGGCAGGAGACCCTCATGTTACCACTGCGCTGGCAGAGGTCACATGAGGACGGCCTGCCCTCTACTAACAACAAAAAAACCACTGCTACAAACACCACAACAACAACAAAAACAACCAGCACCACCACCACAAAAACAACAAAATACACTACCATCACCACCACAACGACAACAAAAACCAACAACACCACCTCCACCACCACCACCACCACAACAACAACATCAACAACAGCTCAAGAAAACAACCCAAAACACGGTCCCACCCAGCCCCTCCCCACAGAACACAAATACAAAAACACACACAGTTCATACACAACCCGGAAATATACCCCTCCCCTCCAATACGGAAGAGGAGCTCATATCGTCGGAAGACGAGGGGGCTCCCTTCCAAAAAGTGAAAAGAAAAAAACGTACACACACCACATAAACAAAAATAACCCCACCTGACAACACAACACAAACAACAAAACGCAAACTCACGCAAGAACAACAAGCAAAAACAAACACAACAACACAAAAACTCTACACATACATAAACAAAAACAATAAAAACTTAACGGAAAAAATAGAAAACAACCCTTCGGTACAAACCGAAGGGCCGAATTTTGCAACGGCAATGGGACTCCCTAACCTGAAAATGGTGAAAGTCCCACTTTCAAAACTTTGAAAAACATTTACCCTGAGGACGTGGGGGCCACCCTGCACCAGGCCACTCAACCGCGTCCTCCTGAAAGGTTTTCCCCTCCCCTCCTCAAACACCCACACAACTCCAAACACCCCAACCCCTCCACACACTAATACCCCCACACCACCACAAACCACCACCCACCCAACAACCCCTCCACCAGCCCCATGGAAACTGAGCGGCCCGAACCCCGGGACGCAGAGAGGTAAGTGCCTCTTTCTTTGCCACCAACATGGCTGTGTTAAGAGTGGGTTGTCTAAATGCGCGTGGCCTGGGCTCACCTTGGAAGCAAGCTAAACTTCTAAATGACCTCAGGTCACAATGTATAAATGTGATGGTTATTTGCGAGGCCCGGATCAGCAGCGTGCGACAGCTAGCCCCCACCTTTGATGACTTTGAGATGCACGCATCTCTCTGTCAGCCCGGAGGTGGGGGTGGGGTTGTCGTTCTGCTGCAAAAACATCTGGGTCTCGCTACACAGACGGTACACTTGGACCCGGAGGGTCGACTCGTGGTTCTGGACCTTGACAATGGTGAAGGCGAAGCTTTTAGGCTTGTCGCCGTATACGCCCCTTTTGGGGCAATGCGGTCGGACTTCTTCCATCGTCTGGAGACTTTTCTAGGGACGTCCCGCTCCTTGCTTTTAGTGGGGGACTGGAATGGTATCCTAGATGCACGTTTGGACTATGTAGGGGCATGTCCCGATAGAGGGGTGTGTAACAGCCTTAAGGGGTTAATCGGCCGATTTGACCTGGCCGATAGATACCGACTAGATTTTCCGACTGTGCCAACCTGGACTTGGTCAAATAACAGTGGTCAATCTAGATCGTACCTAGATAGGTTCTTAGTTAGAATTAAGGATAGGGACATTTTAAGTTGTCCAGAAATGCTCATGGTGGGCTATTTAGACCACAAGTTAGTGACCTGCGTAGTCCACCTTGATAGAACGCATAGGCAGGGACCCGGTTACTGGAAGCTCAACTTGTCCTTACCGGCAAGTAGAGCTTACAGGGACCGGATTAGAACCTTAGTTAAGGAGCGGTTGACTGGCACCATCGTCAACAGCAGGTGGTGGGGCTCTCTAAAAAGAGAGATTAGAGTAGTTTCAATAGGAGTTAGTAAGGAGTTAGCCTCAGATAGAAATAGGAAGGAAAGGGAGTTGGTAGTTAATGTTGAAGAGGCAATGAGAAGCGGCAACGTGGCCAGAGTGCAAGCGTCGAGAATGGTCTTTAACCAGTTCTTCGACGCGAAACACGAAGGCTGCGTTGTCCGAAGAAAAATACGTGCTCTGGGAAACGAGAGGACCAAAGCTGTTAGCTGGGCCCGCGTGACAAAAGCGAAAAGTGGGATTAAATCCACTATCCGGTCTTTGCGAGACCAGGATGGACGGTTGATCCTTGAACCTAAGCAAATGTGCGAGGCCTTTCAAAGGCACTTTGCCCGATTGTTCGGGAGGGGCGGGGAGCCGGTTGGGGATGTGGAATTCGGTCCATACCTCGACGGCCTGGCGCGTCTTTCGGACAAGGAGGCGAGGTCCTGCGACGGGCCGATCTCAGCTGCTGAAATAGGGGACGTGCTGAGCCTATGCGGCAAACGCAAATCTCCAGGGTTCGATGGTCTGCCCTACGAACTATATATTAATATGCCGGACTTGTTCCCCGATCTCCTCGAGGCGGTCTACTGCAACTGGCAACAGAACGGGAGAATTCCCTGTTCTGTGACCAAGGGCGTAGTCTCGCTAGTGAGGAAGGACGAGAACAAGGGGGATGGCATTAGTAATTTTAGGCCCATAACTCTGCTAAATGCAGAGTTAAAAATTTTGGCCAAGGTGTTAGCGAAGAGGTTGGCGCTTGTCGTGGGGGCCCTGGTGGGAGATGCGCAGACATGCGCTATCCCGTCCAGGTCCATCCACGACAACCTCCACCTCATGCGATACATCATAGAGAGGGTTGGGAACGAACCCGGCTTTGGTGGGGCCCTGATAAATTTAGATCAGTCTAAAGCGTTCGATAGGGTGGACCATGGTTACCTGGATGCGGTGCTAGCGGCGGCTGGGTTCGGACCCGTTTTCAGGGGCTGGATCACTGCCATGCACAGCAGCCGCATCTGCTCTAGAGTCAAGGTGAACGGCTACCTTTCGGAGCCGTTCGAAATCACCCGCTCCATCCGACAGGGGTGCCCTCTCTCCTCCCTTCTGTATGTATTGGCCCTCGAGCCACTACTGCGGAAATTAGAGTTGTTGCAGGGCATCCCTTTGGAACCGGGATTGCGCAAAGCGGTGTCGGCCTATGCCGATGACGTAACAGTAATGGCGTCGACCACCTCGGAAATTGAGGCAAACGGCACCTTACTGGAGGAGTACGAAAGGTTGACAGGGGCTAAGTTGAACCGGGACAAGTCAGTCGCTTTGCAACTCGGTGAGTGGAGGGGAAAAGCGATGTCGTGCGACGGTATCGTCGGACGGAGGGCCCGGTGAAGTTGCTTGGGGTCTGGTTCGGACCGGACCTCCAGGTGGAGAAAAACTGGGGTGAGGTGACGAATAGGGTGTTTGCACTGATTCAGAAGTGGGCCGAGTGCAAACTATCCCTGAAAGGTCGGGCGGAGGTGGCGAACGCTTACATAGCGTCCGTCATCTATTACCGCTTGACTGTCGTGCCTTGCCCGGGTGAGATCCTCGCCAAAATGGAGCGCGCCCTCTTTTATTTCCTTTGGAAGAAGAGGTCTCCTCTGGTGAGGAGATCCATCTGCTGTCAACACCCTTTGAAAGGAGGGCTGGGGATGCCGTGGCTAAAAATGCGTAAACACGCATTGAGGCTAAGGCACCTCCAGGTATTCCTCACCGGTCAACCGGTGTGGGCCCCGTTTGTGAGGCGAGCCTTCCCGAGGCTCGTCTCGCTCACCGAGCTGCAGTCCTGGGTGAAGCCAAGACCGAGAAAACTGGGCGACTGGCACACCGAGTGTGCCCAGGCGCTCACGGCTCTCTGGCAGGCGCACCCGGCTATCGACGGAGACTCCACCTCGTCATTCTATAGAGGGCTGGTGGTTAGCAGGTGCGACGACGCCCTAGGAGAAACCCTAGGCATGGAGGAGGACGAACTGGCCAGTCTATTCGGTAGGACTTTCGGCCCGGGACCTATGGACAACTTCCAGAAGTCCTTGGCCTGGCAGTGCTACTGAGGGGCTCTGCCCGTTCGGGATAAACTCTACAGACACGGGCGCCCGGGTAGGGACCCCTTGAAAAAGATCTGTCCCAGATGCGTGCGCGACGAGGAAACCATCGCGCACGCATTGGTGCACTGCCCGGGCGTTGCCGATCTGTGGGGCTATGTCGAACAACTGCTGTCACGGGTGGGACCAATTAGGTTGACCACCGAGTCCATTGTAACGATCAAGCCGCCCCCCCCCCCCCCTTCAAAAATGAAGGAGAGGCGATGTTTCTGTGTGTAATAGCCATGGTAAAAGAGGTTATATGGTAGACGCGTCTGAAAGGGCTGAGGTCGGACACCTTTCTTTCCGGCCAACAACTGGTCCTTTTCTTCCGATACCATTTCGGAAGAAGGATCAGGATGGAGAGAGAGGTGCTGCACCCCAGCCAGTTTTATGAAAGGTGGGTGAAAGTGGCGAGAATGGCCCGTGTGAATGGGTCTTCTCTCTACCTCAGCCTGTAGGTGGAAAATGAAGAAGGGAGCACCCTCTCTTTGTGCTCCCGTGGAGAAGGGTCGCACATTTTTTCGGGGGTGTGTGTGACCCCAAAACGATCCCTCCCTATTGAGGACCTTCTTGTTACTATTTTGTTTCTTATATTTTTCTTACTCGATTTTTATGTAAACTCCCCCCACCCATGTCCCTTTCTTTTGTGCCCTAGTGGCAAATAAACAGAAATGTGTCTGTCTGACTACGTCTGTCATCTATCTGTCTGTCTGTCTGACTATGTCTGTCATCTATCTGTCTGTCTGTCTATCTGTCTGTCTATCTGTCTGTCTGTCTGACTACCTGTCTATCTGTCTATCTGTCTATCTATCTATCTATCTATCTGTCTGTCTGTCTGACTATGTCTGTCATCTATCTGTCTGTCTGTCTATCTGTCTGTCTGTCTGACTACCTGTCTATCTGTCTATCTGTCTATCTATCTATCTGTCTGTCTGTCTGACTATGTCTGTCATCTATCTGTCTGTCTTTCTATCTGTCTGTCTGTCTATCTGTCTGTCTGTCTGACTACCTGTCTATCTGTCTATCTGTCTGTCTGTCTGACTGACTAAGTCTGTCATCTATCTGTCTGTCTGTCTATCTGTCTGTCTGTCTATCTGTCTGTCTGACTATGTCTGTCATCTATCCGTCTGTCTGTCTATCTGTCTGTTTATCTGTCTGTCTGTCTGACTACCTGTCTATCTGTCTATCTATCTGTCTGTCTATCTGTCTGTTTATCTGTCTGTCTGTCTGACTACCTGTCTATCTGTCTATCTGTCTATCTATCTGTCTGTCTATCTGTCTGTTTGTCTATCTGTCTGTCTGTCTGACTACCTGTCTATCTGTCTATCTGTCTGTCTGTCTATCTGTCTGTCTGTCTGACTACCTGCCTATCTGTCTATCTATCTATCTGTCTGTCTGTCTATCTGTCTGACTATGTCTGTCAATCTGTCTGTATATCTGTCTGTCGTGCCAGTAGACAATACAAGCTATATACACATTTCGGCAGAAGGGGGCAAGTCACATCGTTTTAAATGCGCAAGCACATCGCATTTAAAGGCCTCCTGTCCCCTCTTTCGACCCCCCCCCCAAAAAAAGTACTTTTACCAACACCAACTCCAAAACCACAACAACAACAACAACACAAAACAAGCAAGCACACAAAAACAAACAACTGCTCAACCACAAACAACAGAAAAAAACACAAACAATTCCCTTGAAAAACACAGTACCACCCCATCCCACTCCATCCAACACTACCACAATCACACACACAAACACACCATCACCACACAACATACCCATCCCACACGCCCCTGATGACGATTCATCGCCAGATGAGGCTACTTCTCCATCCCCAAATGAAGATGAAGGAGAGCCTCGGAAATAAAAACAAAACAAAAAAAGAGACACCGCAAAGCCACAAAAACACCAATCACTAACATGAACACACAACCACCAACACAAACAACAACACAAACACCACCCCAAACACAAATGTCCACCATAAAAAGAAAACTACAAAATGAACAACAAACCAAAACAACACAACAACAAAAGTACACATACATTAACACAAACAACAAAAACCTAATGGAGGTCATCTCCCAAGACCCCAAAGTAGAAATTGAGGGGAAAACTTTTATCAAGGCAGACTCTCAACCACACCTAAAACTGATAAGGGTTTCGATAGAAACCTATCAGAAATTAAAAGAACAATTTTCGCAGGACGTTGGCAACCCTTGTCAAAAGCCCATTAACCGCGTCCTATTAAAATGTTTCCCCACCCCACTCAACACCCGCACCAGCACCCAAATGGATATTGAACAACCCGATCTCCAGGAAACGAAAAGGTAAATGCATCTTTTCGTCCTTTTTCGCCAACTCTTCTCCACCAACATGGCTGATTTACAAGTTGGAAGTGTGAATGTGCGTGGCCTAGGGATGCCCAGGAAACAGGGCCAACTTTTAAACGACCTTAGGTCACACGGTATGGATGTGATAGCCATCACCGAGTCCAGGATCCACAACAGGCAGCAACTAACCCCCACCTTCAATGACTTTGAGATCATGCTGTCAGCCAGGAGGCGGAGGGGGAGTGACTGTCATGTTTCGGAAAAACCTGGACGTTGAAGTACAGCAAGTACACTTGGACCCGGAGGGTAGACTGGTAGTCCTAGACGTGAACAGTGTTGGAGGTGGAGCCTTCAGACTGGTGGCCGTTTATACCCCAACTGGGCAATCGCGGTCAGACTTCTTTAAGCGTCTAGAGTCTTTTCTGGGAACGTCTAGCTCCTTGCTTTTAGTGGGGGACTGGAATGGTATCCTAGACGTACGATGGGACTATGTAGGATCATGTCCCAGTAGAGGGGGGTGCAACAGACTCAAAAATTTAATCGGCCAGTTCCAACTGGCTGATAGGTATCGACTAAATTTCCCGACTGCACCAGAGTGGACGTGGACAAATCTCAGCGAGACATCTAGATCATATTTAGACAGGTTATTTATTAGAGAGAGAGAGAGAGAAGAAGATGTTAAGCTGTCCACAAATGCACATGGTTGCCTATTCAGACCACAAACTAGTCATCTGCATAGTCAACCGTGATAGAATACATAGACAAGGACCCGGATACTGGAAGCTGAACGTTTTCGCTACCGACACGTAAAGCCTACAGTGAACGGATAAGTAGATTAGTTAAGCAACAATTGACGGGAGCCATCGTCAACAATAGATGGTGGTATTCCCTCAGGAAAGCAATTAGAATAGAGTCGATAGACTTTAGCAGAGAGTTAGCCTTACAGAGAAACAAAACAGAAACGGAACTAGTAGCCAAGGTAGAGGAGGCGCTTAGGAGCGGCAACGTAGCTAGAGTGCTAGCAACGAGAACGGCACTGGACCAGTTCTTCGACGCGAAATACGAAGGCTGCGTGGTCAGAAGTAAATCACGTGCTCTAGTAAACGAGGGAGCGAAAGCTGTTAGCTGGGCCCGAGTGGTAGAGGAAAAATGTAGCAACAAGTCCACGCTTCGGTCTTTGAAATACTAAAACGGACGCGTGCTACTTGACCCCAAGCGGATATGCGCGGCCTTTCAGCGGAATTTTGCGCAACTGTTCGAGCAGAGTGGCGGTGCGTCGAACGGGGCAATGGACTTCGGTTCATACCTCGACGGCCTGTCGCGTCTCTCGAGCATGGACGCCGAGTTCTGCGAAAGACCGATCACAGCCACTGAGGTACGGGACGCTCTGGGCCGCTGCGGGAAACGCAAATCACCCGGTCTATATGGTCTACCCTATGAGTTTTACATAGGCATGCTGGACTTGTTCTCTGGCGTCCTCGAAGCCGTCTACTGCAACTGGCAGCAGAACGGGAGAATTCACAGTTCTGCAGGCTGGGGCGTAGTAACGCTGATCAGGAAAGACGAAACAAGGGGGATGAACTAAGCAACTTTAGGCTCATAAGTCTGCTCAACACAGAGTTAAAGATTTTGGCCAAGGTGTTGGCAACAAGGTTGGCGCCTGTCGTTGAGAAACTGGTAGGGAATGCGCAAACGTGTGCAATCCCGACCAGGTCCATACACGACAACCTCCACTTCATGCGATACATAATAGAGAGGGTGGGGTGTAAACCTGGCTTCGGTGGGGCTCTGATCAATTTAGATCAGTCTAAGGCAGCAGTTCCCAAACTTTTATAATAAATTCCACCTTAATGATATAGCAAGCAAAACAGTATGACCCCCCCCCCCCCCCTAAAAAAATTAAAATTTTTGATATAATTTTTTTATGTAGAAATAATTTCGGCATCTCTTTTTATTTCAATGAAATCATTTTAAATTTATTATAAACCCTTTTTCAACAAAAAAACATTAAAACAAGAACATATTATTTAATTTCAAAGAACAAATTAATGTATTTCTGTAATTGTTTGTTTTCAACTAGTTTCTGGAATCTTGGAAGAATAGAGGTAAGAGCACACATCAAGTCATCTTCAACTGCCAATTTGTTTCTTGCCTTTGATTTGATTGCTAACATAGCAGAGAACCCGCTCTCACAAAGATAAGTAGATGAAAATGGCAGCAACACATGGATCGCCATGTCAGTTATTCTTGGGTTGGACACTTTCATAGAACACCAGAATTCATTCAATTCTTCTGTCTTAAACAAATTATTTGCTGTTGAGTCATTAATTAGTTCAAGGAATTCTTCTTGAGCGGCTTCTGGTACAACTTCCACATCACAAAGAAAGGAATTTCTTGTCAACTCAAGATTTTGTTGACTTAGAACTGGGAAGTCCTCTGAAACTCATTCTCAAGTTGTGACAGATCGTCAGTTATTTCAAGTTCTGTGGTCATTGGGAGTTGCTCTGCATTTAGAATAGATGTCATTTTTGGAAACATTATAACATTATCTGGGTGAACTCTTTGCTTGTATAATACTAATTTTCCTAGAAAAGCCCGGATATCATCTGTATGTGACAGAATATTGCAATTTTTCCCTTGCAATTTTAAATTCAAACTATTGAGTATGTCGAAAATGTCAACAAGATAAGCAAGAAGAAGATCAAATTGATCATGTTGAAATTTTTCCAGAATATCTTGCTTCTTTTGCTCTTCAACAGACTTTTTCACCACATTGCTAAGCGAGAAAAACCTTTCCAAAAATTGACCAGCTGACAACCAACGGACAGCTGTGTAGTAAAGATGAGTATGCTTTGTTCCCAGGTCATCACAAAGTTGTTTGAACAAACGAGTATTCAGAGCTGATGATTTGATAAAATTTACAATTTTGACAATGTCTTTGAAGAAATTATTTAATTTTTGAGGCAATGATTTTGATGCAAGGGCTTCTTTGTGTATGAAGCAATGTACTTGTACTTGTGGTGCTTTAGCTTTTACCAGTGTTTGTAAACCAGACCTTGATCCAAGCATTGCTGGTGCTCCATCTGTTGTTATGCCTATGGGATGTTGCCAAAGAATTCCATGCTTGTCAATAAATGTAGAAATTGATTCCATGACATCAACTGCTTTCGTTGTGCCCTCCAGCGAATGACAGTAAAGAAACTCTTCTTTCATATGACCATTAAACAAATAGCGACAGAAGACTAGGAGTTGAGAACATGGAAACATCAGTTGATTCATCAAGCTGCAATGCAAACCATGGTGAATCCTTAATTTGCTCAACGATTTGTTCCTTCAAATCTTCCGATATATCATTTATCCTTCGTTTTATCGTGTTATTTGACAAGGATATATCATTTAACTTCTTTGAAGCACTTTCTCCAACAACAAGTTTAACCTTCTCTTTGGCACAAGGCAAAATCAGTTCCTCAGCAATCGTATGTGCCTTCTTTTGTTGAGCAATCAGATAAGCAACACGATAGAAGCTTCAACAATAGTGGCCTTGGTCTCATGAATAGTACCACTTACATCAAGCTTTTGATTTTTTAAACCATCTGATTTCCTTTTAAAAAAAGATTCAACTTTTCCAAGTAGTTCAGGATGACATTTTGAAAGATGTAATTTGAGCTTAGAAGGCCTCATAGAGTCATTTCCCAGTACCTTGAAACAAGTTACACATTGAGGCAAATCAATATTGTTCTTTTGCATGCAAACAAATCCCATTTGAAGATAGGAATCATCATACTTTCTTTTTTTTCTGTTTTTCTGACATTGAGAAATTCACTAAAATAAATAAAAAAAAGTTTCTATATCCAGTTTTAAATGATAAATTTACTAAAATAAATAATGAAAAGTACTTCAAAATAGTCAAAGTAATTTTGTCAATGAGAAATTTACTAAAATAAATAATATATATCCTGTTATAAAAATAAGTTTCTTTACTAAGTTTACTTACTAAAACATAAATTGTTATATCCAGATTTAAATAATTATCAAGTGAAGTAAAATCATAATTAGAAAAGGTAGAAAGTTGATAAAAAGTTGAATATAAAAATTTGAAGCAAGAAAAAGAAAAAATTGTTAGGAAACTACTCTTCTTTTTTATGTATGAAATTTTGTGATTTTTAGTTAATTCCCGTGGCTCCCCCAATAACTTGCTATGGCCCACTGGTGGGCCATGGCCCTCTGGTTGGGAACCAATGGTCTAAGGCGTTCGATGGGGTTGAGCATCGATACTTGGAACCGGTTCTCAAGGTGGCCGGTTTCGGACCCGTCTTCAGAGGCTGGATCACCGCAATGCACACCAACTTCTGCTCTATGGTCAAGGTGAACGGCTACCTATCGGAGCCGTTCGCAATCACGCGTTCCATCCGACATGGATGTCCTCTCTCCTCCATTCTGTACGTACTGACTCTAGAGCTACTACTGCGGAAGTTGGAGCTGCTGCAGGGCATCCCGTTGGAACCGGGACTGCGGAAAGCGGCGTCGGCTTATCCCGACGACGGGACAGTAATGGTGTTGGAAATCGGGGCGATCGGCAACTTACTGCAGGAATACGAAAGGCTCACAGGAACAAAACTGAACCCGGACAAGTCTGTCGGTTTGCAACTCGGAACGTGGAGAGGCAAACCGATGCCGTCCGACAGCGTCGTCGGACGCTGGACGGACGGACCGGTGAAATTGCTCGGGGTCTGGTTCGGTCCGGACCTCCAGGTGGAGAAAAACTGGAACGAGGTCACGGCCAAGGTATTTGCGCTCACCCAGAAGTGGGCAGAGTGCAAACTATCCTTGAAAGGTCGAGCGGAGGTGGCGAACACTTTTATAGCGTCCGCCATCTACTACCGCTTGACCGTCGCGCCTTGTATCTACAGGTATTTCTCACCGACCCCCAACCGGTGTGGGCACCGTTTGTGAGACAGGCCTTCCCGTAACTTGTCTTGCTGAAGGAGCTGCAGTCCTGGGTCAAGCGGAGACCGAAGATGAGCGCCTGGAACATTAAATGGTCTCAGGCGCTCACAGTTCTCTGTCAAACGAGCACGGCAATCAGTGGAAACTCCACTTCGACATTTTATAGAGGGTTAGTACGTCACAAGGGGGACGACGTGCTCGGAGAGACTCTAGGCATCGAAGACGACGAGTTAACCAGTCTGTTTGGTAGAACTTTCCGCCTGGGACCTATGGACAACTTCCAGAGGTCCCTGGCCTGGCAGTGCTACCGCGGAGCTCTACCAGTTCGTGACAAGATCTACAGGCACGGCCGCCCCGACAGGGATCTTTCCAAGAGGACGTATCCAAAATGCGGTCAGGACAGTGAAACCGTCTTGCCCGCAATTGTACACTGCCGGGGCGTAACCGACCTGTGGAACTACGCAGAACCACTGCTGTAGTAAGGATCAAACCGCCAACTTCTTTCAAAAACGAAAGAGAAGCGGTTTTCCTCTGTATAGTGACTATGGTGAAAGAGGTTATATGGTGGATGAGATTGAGAGGACTGAGGACAGATGCCTTTCTCTCCGGACAACAACTCATTCCATTCTTTAGGTACCACTTTAGAAGGAGAATCAGAGTGGAGAGAGAGGCACTGCACCCCAGTAAATTTACTGAAAGGTGGGTGAATGTGGCAAAAATGGCCCGAGTGATTGGCCTTCTCTGTATATAAACCTGTAGCTTGAAGAAGAGAGCAAAGGGAAGAAAGGAGCACTTGCACAACACGCTCTTGAAGTTGAGGGTTGTTCTATCTACGGGGTATTAAACAACCCATTTGTGGCGCCTCCCCCTATTGGGGATTTCGATTGTTATAATTGTTTGTTTCATATTTTTACACGATTGTATGTAAAATCCCCGGCATGTGTCCTTGTTTTGTCCCCTTTTCTTGTGCGCCCTTGTGGCTAATAAAGAAATATATCTATCTGTCTGTCTATCTATATGTCTGTCATCTATCTGACTAACTATTTATTTGCATATCTGTCTCTCACCTATATGGAAAGATTCTCTGGATCCCATTTCTCCGTTTTACATACCATACACCACCCAACGTCTCCACCCATCCATAGTAGTTCAAACTCTTTCTCTTACTCTCCTCCCTCTTTCTTTATTTACTTCACTCTCTTTCATCTACAACATTCACACTCACCAACTTCGATTACTCTTTTTTTCTGCTCTCCCAACCCTCTCTATTTTCCCCACTTTACTTATCTTTACTCTCTCTCTCTCTCTCTCTCTCTCTCTCTCTCTCTCTCTCTCTCTCTCTCTCTCTCTCTCTCTGTCGTCCCCTACATTCTCTCTCCTTCATATATTCCATTTCTTTACTCTCTTCCACATTCCCTGTATCCCTTAGTCTATTTATTATTCAGTCTAGCAATCAATTTTATCGTTCGCCTTTTCTCTGAATTGAGAGATCACAGCTCCGATACTATGGACATGTGGTTAGAATGTCCCAGGAAAGAATCGCTGGACAGATTGTATAGGCAAAACCAACCAGCATGAGACCCAGGGGCAGACCCCGAGGAAGATAGTTGGATATTATCCAGGAGCCTTGCTGGTTTCCCTTGCTCGTTTCCTTCAGTTGGAGAAGAAGAAGTTCACATTAAACTGTCAATAGTCCAGTTCACCTAGCTGTAAGTAGGTACCACATCGTCAACTGTAATGTGTCAATGACCAAGACATTATACTGTCAACAGGCCTGTCCACCTAGCGGTACGAAGATACCATGTATATATATATATATATATATATATATAAATATATATATATATATATATATATATATATATATATATATATATATATATATATCATAATCTATAAAGCTCAGTGTGTGGTCATGCTCCTTCGTTATAGAAATCTAGGATATAGAATTTCTTCAATTGAAATTTACAATTCAGTATTCGAAATAGCTTCGATTGCGTCTTGACGCAGATAATTTTTTCAATTTCACCCACAATTACGCAAAAAATAGATAAAACTCAATATTTTACGATTTTTCTCTCTCATTTAAACTGCTGAACTCTTTCTACTACCATTCAAAATCTATACAACTTCATACTTTCTACTACTTTCTCTTTCCAAGCTTGATGGTGATACTGTCCGTTCACACCACTCCCTACTGTCTTAAATTTAGAAAACACATATCCTCTATGAGGTTACTAAACCTGCTAGAAACAGCAGCTAACTCTCCCCCATATCACACCCCTCCCCACACCACTCCCTACTGTCTTAAATTTAGGAAACACATATCCTCTATGAGGTTACTAAACCTGCTAGAAACAGCAGCTAACTCTTCCCCATATCACACCCCTCCCTACTGTCTTAAATTTAGAAAACATATCTTCTATGAGGTCACTAAACCTGCTAGAAACAGCAGCTAACTCTCCCCCATATCACACCACTCCCTACTGTCTTAAATTTAGAAAACACATATCCTCTATGAGGTTACTAAACCTGCTAGAAACAACAGCTAACTCTCCCTCATATCACAACCCTCCCTACTGTCTTAAATTTAGAAAACACACAGACAACCATGCAGAACAACTCCATCGCAGCTCTGTTGTTCGGCTGGCATCGTCTACGCGCGTGTTGCGCAAGTACTGTGAAACAATAAATTTCAACACTTTTTTGCACAGAGATAATATCCATAGGCGAAACTACAATTGTCACTGCTGGCGCAGCTCATGCTTCCAGGTCTGCAATTCATTCACCCAGTGCCTGGCAGACAAAAAAGTGCTGCCATAAAATGGGTGGTGCAACCTAACTTTGGTAACTTAATGACCCCGAGCAACGCCGGTCTTTAATGCTAGTATATATATAGCAAGGTGCATTATTGGTTGTGTAAAATGGTCCAATAACTTTATGTTAGCAATATTAAGTTCTCCACACTTTTGTATATCTCCAATTCCATTCAAGGGAACAGCTAGATGATGTAAAACGGAGTATAAGTATCAAAATGAAAATCCGAAGGCAAGGTAAAATTCCAATCATTTAATCACGACACATGTTTCAATAAGAGATAGATCGATTGGGAAGCCATGATCGATTATCACTGATCTCATTAGGTGAAAATGAATTGTCTTCAAATTCTTGATATGAGGGAGAAAAAAACGATGTTCTCTCACAGAATTCATTCCCTCATATGGAGACACACCAGTCAGAAACACGGCGACTGCTATTAGCTTCAGTTGAGGTCATAAAAGTTTTCAGATTTCTATCGCTGCAAAAGACGCTGGACATCAATCAAATCTGTAGGGATACAGTCAGTCACAGTTAAAGTGAGTGGGTACACACACATTCCACACCCACATACACCGGCTCGAGGTCAAAGAAAAATATAAACATATATATATATACACATCAACACAGTATTAAACCTGTAGAGTTAGTGTGGATGGGTACACACACACTTTCACACACACCGAAGCGATGTCCGAGAAAAAATAAATATAAGAAAACAAATATAGGAATGTACCAACACAGCACTCACCGAAAGTTAGTTCACAAAGCAACAGAAGCTATATTGATCAAATCTCAGCAACTGTCAACATAAAACCTGCGCGGGATTTTTGGAAGGTAACCTACCAATAACTCCTCCCTCTCTACTTTAGCCATAGAGTTCTCTCAATAAACGGACAGTCACACACTTAGGTAGTTAGACGGCTAAGATTGTTTGCGCACTTGCAAACGATGCTCGGCCTGTTTCCACAGAGTTCTCACAGCTGAGTGCTCTCTTTTAGAATACCGAGCTAGTAAATAGTCAGACTGATTACACACTTACTTAGGACCGTTTACGCTCTCTATACATAGCTCTACACACAGTACCCGTTTCCTTTAGACATTGAGCTCCCACAATTACGACTGTCACGTTCCTACCGACTGAACACTACACCAGGTTTTGATCCGTGATCATCTAACCATGGAGGACTCGCTGTTACGGATTGAACAATAATACTGACACACCATTAATGGGCCTACACACATCCTTTGGATTTTACTATCCTGTGTTTTCTTACTTCACCTTGTGTTGGATAACACACCTCCACCACTCAAACAACTATCTTAAAAGCTCATTGGCCCATAAGATGGGAAATCGCACTTGCGGACGCATTTACCGAATACCCAACCCTACACGGAGCCCTTTGCTGGCCTACATTGCGGTTGCTTGCACGCACGGATTTGGTGACACGGATTCTCAATGGGACAGCCGTACACAAGGAGTTCGACATGAGCTGATTGCTTGCTCTTCACATGGATGTGTGTATACCCGGACATACCCTTTTTTGGACGATTCGGATGTGTATATACCATAACATACACTTGAAGATATGGATGTTACAATTCAATCTATACACGTATAGCAGAACGCTGAACTGAATTTACTTGCGCGCATGTGTGTGTGTGTATGTGTGGGGCGTTGGTTAACCCAATATTTCCAATTTACATCGTCAAATTGAGATTTGACCAATATAGCTTCTGTTGCTTTGTGAACTAACTTTCGGTGAGTGCTGTGTTGGTACACTTTTTCAAATGTCTATGTTTTATTTTTTGTTTATTTGATATAATAAATTCTTTTATAGTTTATTTTTTATATCCGACCTTCATTCGAATATATAAAATTTAATTAGCGTAAAATTTTACTTATGTGATAGGGTCAGAGAAAGGCACTAACATGTTCCTTTAAGAATCAACAAATGTTGGTTTGTCCCCCTCACATTTTTAAGGCAAACGAGGCCCCTGCATGTATACCTTATCAAAAGCAGTCGTCAACAGAACACAACATCAGCAACAGCTAACCATAATTAACCATTAAGGATTTATTAGAACGACTCATCAACCCGCTCAACAATGAATCTGCAAGTCACAGAACAAACGTCCGATGATTAATCTATTATAGAAAATCATATGTAAAGATGAACCTCGTGAACTTCATGACTCTCACTGCTCTACTGGACATACAACTACCACAGTTCTTTGTTAATTGTTCATACATCTACAATAAGAAACCTTTGCGAATTTGTCATAGTTGGTACGAAGATCGGCTTAAAAGTTGAGAGGCAGACTATGAAGGATGGTGCTAGAGCTGTGAAATCTTGCATGCATTAATTCCTCTCAGAAATAAGTGGACGAAGAAGAAGAAGAAGAAGAAGAAGAAGAAGAAGAAGAAGAAGAAGAAGAAGACAACACTTCACCTTAAAAACTCCAGCACGTTTCTGTATCAATCTTTCAAGACAATGTAGAAAGTAGCTACTTAATTTATTTTTTATTATATCAACTATACTTTACAGAAGTTATACAATAATGGAAATATTGGGTTATGATTTAGGCACAAGGTCAACAATTTTAGGGGGAGGGGAAAGTCGATTATATCGACCCCAGTGTGTTACTGGTGCTTTATTTTATCGACCCCGTAAGGATGAAAGTCAACAGGATTTGAACTCAGATCGTAAATATTAAGAAAAGATATAAACAAAATTAGTTATGAAAATAAAAGGAGGGGGATGGGTAAAAAGGAGCACATCTGGCTGTATAGGAAAGTAGAGGAAAGGACTATAAATGCCATAAATGTGAAGAAAAGGAGGAAAAGAGCAAGGACTATTAGGCAACGGGCGAAGGGGAGGGATGACAGACTTTGTGCGTTGGTCGGGGTGGTGTTTCAACTGCGCCCCGCTGACAAAACTGCAAAAGCATTTACGCAGACAATGGCCAGCGACACCCGCTGCAACAGCTACCCTACCCCGCGGGGTTGCTGACGTTCCGATTTTACGGAGGTCGGCTGTTCGGAGTCGGAGGACGCATAGGTCGGCTAACGGTGATATTTCATATACACGATATAGAAAGAGAGATAACCAAGTTGGGATGTCGTATTTTAATTTTGAATAACTCGAGTTTTCCAATGAAAGCAAGTAATAGCTTTTTTTCTGCAAAAATATAAGATTACAGTTTTCCCTTTGAAACAATTTGTTAAACAAATTAAGCTTTTCAAATACATCTAAGGGATAAAAAAATCTCACACCTGGCAGAAACTACACTATTCACTAAGCTATTTACTATTCAGAAATGACACAATGTTCTTCCAAAATGCAACAAAGCACCAAAGACAATTAACTTTTGATAGCCACTGCACCAGTAAGTGTTCAAAACCTTCGTCATTTTTGTTGTAAAGTTACCGAAAAAAGCGATCACGAAGCACATTTATTTCATAAAGTTGACAGTTTTTATTACAATGGCAAGGACATCTTACATATGTCATCTCATGATTTTTTAAAATTTATTGTTCGTTTGTTTATTTGCTTTTGCAACTAAATATTGACGATGGACCATACTGTGTATTAAAAAACATTGCACACATCACTTTCTAAATATACCGCTGAGGACGCAGGAGTTCAGTAGTTAACTCTCATAAAGGCAGCCTCGTCAGTTACACACACCATTATATTTACTTTGAAACAAGTCTCATATAGGAATTTAAATGGTTACATCTATTTTATTTCTATTAATCATATATATATATATATATATATATATATATATATATATATATATATATATATATATATATATATATATATATATATATATAATATATTTATATATATATATATAATATATTTATATATATATATAATATATATATATATATATATATATATATATATATATATATATATATATATATATATATATATATATATATATATATATATATATCAGGATTAATCCAGTATTAAACTAGTTAGACCATTATTCAACAGAGTACTCGATACTTGGGATAGTAGAGAGTGACTATATTAGAAAGAGTCGGGACCCGACGGCTGAACTAACAATTGAAATGGCAAGAGCTCAGCCATCGAACCCCCATTCTTTCTAATATATATATATATATATATATATATATATATATATATATATATGCGCGCGCGTGTGTGTATGTGTGTGTATATATATATATATGTATGTATGTATGTATGTATGTATGTATATGTATGTAAAATGTAAAAAGAATTAAGAACACAATCGGTACAGTATATAGAAGGAATATATTAGTTTAACACTTGAAATAGCAGGAAGAGGGTCTTAATGTTTCGGACGCTAGTCCTTCATCAGAAGAAAGAATGAGAAATGAGAAAGATTGAAGGGACGGGCAGGGCAGAATTAAAAAAATGTCTTTAGATAAAAATAACAGGTCCATTCATGTTGCCATCTCTTGGAACTATGTTGATGCTGGCGTTTTGTGTATAATATATTTCTTTAGAAATATATTATACAGAAGGAACTGCGTACTTTAGAAACAGAAGGAACTGCGTACCAGGATGTCGCGGAGACTACGGAAGCGCTTAAAGCGGTGATAGGTGGATTAGGAAAAAAGCGAGAAGTGACAGGGTCAGAAGAGAGGGTGGGGAAGGAACGGAGAATATGTCACCGGAGGTAGGGGGATGGGGTGGTAGGTGAGAGGGAAAGGAAGGCGGGTGTTGGGAGAGCGTTGGTGAGGTAAGAGGGCTGTGATATGGTCGGTTTTACGGTCGCGGGTGAGAGCAGCTTGGATGGGGGGGGGGGGGGTCCGCGCTGGATTAAGCGGGAGGCCATCTAAAAGGAATGGGTTTCGAAACCGTGGTCATGCCTACAGAGCCGACGAAGACGGAGGGATTGGGAGTAGGGTATGGAGAGTTTGGTGTGGGTTGGATGGGAGGAGCTGAAGTCGAGGTAAGAATGGGAGTCAGTAGGTTTATAGAAGATGGGAGTAGAGAGGGTGTGGTGAGTTTGATCGATAGATAGAGAGATATCTAGAAAAGGGACAGAAGAATCTGTATGGGAGGTGGTGAAGGTGAGAGCAGGATAAAAAGATTGGACGAAAGAGAGAACGCAGTCGAGCTGTTAACGTGATAGAGAGGTGGCGCCGATACAGTAGTCGGTAATATACGTATAGCTCAGGGGTAGGTCCAGCATACTGGGAGAAGATCTGGGCTTCGACGTAGCCAACAAAAAAGTTGGCATAGTTTGGCCCATTCTCGTTCCCATAGCTACCACAGAGACCTGCTGATAGAACTCACCGGAAAAGGAAAATCCATTGAGGGTCATAACAAGCTCAGCTAGACGGAGAAGAGTAGTAGTGTTGGGGTAAGGGGTAGGGCGTTTGCCTAAAACGTGTTGGAGAGCGCGGAGGCCGTCATATATATACATCTGGAACTCCCTGACCTCAAAGGAGGATTATATAGAGATGATGCTCTCCTACTCATTAAGAACTTCAATGGTCAACAGTTGGAAAATCCTTCTTTTAAAATATCTTTTTAGATGTGACTCTCGACCTTAACTCTGGCATATACGAACCCTTCCATAAATCTAATCATAAATTAAACTATGTTAATTGTTGGTCTAACTATCCTAGGACTATCACTAGCTCCATTGTTAAAAATGTATCCCTTAGGATCTCCAGATTGTCAGCCTCAGAATCCTCTTTTAACAAACACATGGACTACTGCAATGCTGGTCTACTTAAGGCCGGTTATGGTGAACCACTAAAATTTCTTCCAGATACAACATGCGGGGGAAAATCCAACCACCCCAATGGAAAAACATCACAAGCATACCACACAAAATTTGCAAACTTAAATACCAACGGCTGAAAGCCCCACAGTGGCGAGACAAATGATAATACTGCAAATAAGAAAACACAAAGGAGGCCCCGCACGAAATCATACCTATGGTATAATCCCCCGCCCAAAGATCTGGTAACTACTAAGCTATCCTATCTCTTCTTTAATCTTATAGACGAACACTTGCCTCCTACACACAAATTCCATAGAATACTAAATAGAGACACGATCCGACTATCCTATTCCATCACAGCTAACCCGGGCAACGTCGTCATGAAATTGAATAACAAACGCCTCCGCAGGTATGGCAATACCAACAGCCAACGGAAACCCGGACTTAATCTGAACCCTCAACAACACCCGCAGCCTCCAACACTGAGCAGACCGGCACCCGCAAATACCAACGTCTCTTCCACTTTACCCGCATATCCAGAGCAACAACAAAATACCCGGAATAACATCCCCAGCACTGGAACCAGGGAAGAAACCACACACTATATACGGACAAACTGCAACTGTAGAAATCCCAGCATTTCTCCTTTATCGAGTAAATACTTATACAAAAATATCATTTACCAATGTGTGGTAAAATCTAAACTGGGGATATTTAATTGTGTGGGTTCCACTTCGAATACTTTCAAGAAAAGATGGTATGTGCACACTCACACGTTTAAAAACCCGAGGTTAGCTAGATCTACGGCCATGGCGAATGAGACATGAAACGCGCTAATATTGAATACACACTACAATGCACCGTTCTAAAATGTTCCCGTCCATACTGGAATGAAAGTCGCCCCTGTAAACTTATGTTTGGCGGAGGAAATTGAAATAGCGACCGGAAAGTACCTTCTAAATTCCCGGCACGATAGGATATTTAATTGCAAACACAAGGTTCTAAAAACCTTCGCTAAATACAAACTGGACTAGAACTAAATTCGATCCCTAATACCTAGGTTTTACTATATCCTATTTGGTACAATTCCTGTGGCATTTGAACTTTTCACACCCAATGGATTCAGTAATAATCAAAACAATCTCATTTTATTAATTCCTTTCCTTCTTACACACTCTAACCTACTCTTAATCTCTACCCTCTCTTTTTCTGTCTCTCTCTTTATACCTTCTCTATCCCCATAAATGGTAAACGTCAAAACCTTCATATATACATTTGTATATATATATATATATATATATATATATATATATATATATATATATATATATATATATATGAATATAGACATAGAATATTCGAAAATATTCTGTATGTTTATAATAAACATTTTGAAGACCTAATCGCTATAGAATAGAATACGTCACGTATTACAATTAGATTCTCGATAAAAGCAAGGGAAGTAATCTACGCGTTTCATTCTTGTTAGAAATCTTCAGGACTACATATCCAGTGCTTTTATCGAGAATGACACAGCTAGAGACTTATAGAATACTTAGCTGTGTACAGGAACTGGTTTGAAAGAGCGGTTGCCGGTCCGGCAGAAATTAGAAATTGGAATAAATGCTCTGAAATAGCGATATATATGTGAATATAGACATAGAATATTCGAAAATATTCTGTATGTTTATAATAAACATTTTGAAGACCTAATCGCTATAGAATAGAATACGTCACGTATTACAATTAGATTCTCGATAAAAGCAAGGGAAGTAATCTACGCGTTTCATTCTTGTTAGAAATCTTCAGGACTACATATCCAGTGCTTTTATCGAGAATGACACAGCTAGAGACTTATAGAATACTTAGCTGTGTACAGGAACTGGTTTGAAAGAGCGGTTGCCGGTCCGGCAGAAATTAGAAATTGGAATAAATGCTCTGAAATAGCGATATATATGTGAATATAGACATAGAATATTCGAAAATATTCTGTATGTTTATAATAAACATTTTGAAGACCTAATCGCTATAGAATAGAATACGTCACGTATTACAATTAGATTCTCGATAAAAGCAAGGGAAGTAATCTACGCGTTTCATTCTTGTTAGAAATCTTCAGGACTACATATCCAGTGCTTTTATCGAGAATGACACAGCTAGAGACTTATAGAATACTTAGCTGTGTACAGGAACTGGTTTGAAAGAGCGGTTGCCGGTCCGGCAGAAATTAGAAATTGGAATAAATGCTCTGAAATAGCGAAACATACAGAATATTTTCGAATATTCTATGTCTATATTCACATATATATCGCTATTTCAGAGCATTTATTCCAATTTCTAATTTCTGCCGGACCGGCAACCGCTCTTTCAAACCAGTTCCTGTACACAGCTAAGTATTCTATAAGTCTCTAGCTGTGTCATTCTCGATAAAAGCACTGGATATGTAGTCCTGAAGATTTCTAACAAGAATGAAACGCGTAGATTACTTCCCTTGCTTTTATCGAGAATCTAATTGTAATACGTGACGTATTCTATTCTATAGCGATTAGGTCTTCAAAATGTTTATTATAAACATACAGAATATTTTCGAATATTCTATGTCTATATTCACATATATATCGCTATTTCAGAGCATTTATTCCAATTTCTAATTTCTGCCGGACCGGCAACCGCTCTTTCAAACCAGTTCCTGTACACAGCTAAGTATTCTATAAGTCTCTAGCTGTGTCATTCTCGATAAAAGCACTGGATATGTAGTCCTGAAGATTTCTAACAAGAATGAAACGCGTAGATTACTTCCCTTGCTTTTATCGAGAATCTATTTGTAATACGTGACGTATTCTATTCTATAGCGATTAGGTCTTCAAAATGTTTATTATAAACATACAGAATATTTTCGAATATTCTATGTCTATATTCACATATATATCGCTATTTCAGAGCATTTATTCCAATTTCTAATTTCTGCCGGACCGGCAACCGCTCTTTCAAACCAGTTCCTGTACACAGCTAAGTATTCTATAAGTCTCTAGCTGTGTCATTCTCGATAAAAGCACTGGATATGTAGTCCTGAAGATTTCTAACAAGAATGAAACGCGTAGATTACTTCCCTTGCTTTTATCGAGAATCTAATTGTAATACGTGACGTATTCTATTCTATAGCGATTAGGTCTTCAAAATGTTTATTATAAACATACAGAATATTTTCGAATATTCTATGTCTATATTCACATATATATCGCTATTTCAGAGCATTTATTCCAATTTCTAATTTCTGCCGGACCGGCAACCGCTCTTTCAAACCAGTTCCTGTACACAGCTAAGTATTCTATAAGTCTCTAGCTGTGTCATTCTCGATAAAAGCACTGGATATGTAGTCCTGAAGATTTCTAACAAGAATGAAACGCGTAGATTACTTCCCTTGCTTTTATCGAGAATCTAATTGTAATACGTGACGTATTCTATTCTATAGCGATTAGGTCTTCAAAATGTTTATTATAAACATACAGAATATTTTCGAATATTCTATGTCTATATTCACATATATATCGCTATTTCAGAGCATTTATTCCAATTTCTAATTTCTGCCGGACCGGCAACCGCTCTTTCAAACCAGTTCCTGTACACAGCTAAGTATTCTATAAGTCTCTAGCTGTGTCATTCTCGATAAAAGCACTGGATATGTAGTCCTGAAGATTTCTAACAAGAATGAAACGCGTAGATTACTTCCCTTGCTTTTATCGAGAATCTAATTGTAATACGTGACGTATTCTATTCTATAGCGATTAGGTCTTCAAAATGTTTATTATAAACATACAGAATATTTTCGAATATTCTATGTCTATATTCACATATATATCGCTATTTCAGAGCATTTATTCCAATTTCTAATTTCTGCCGGACCGGCAACCGCTCTTTCAAACCAGTTCCTGTACACAGCTAAGTATTCTATAAGTCTCTAGCTGTGTCATTCTCGATAAAAGCACTGGATATGTAGTCCTGAAGATTTCTAACAAGAATGAAACGCGTAGATTACTTCCCTTGCTTTTATCGAGAATCTAATTGTAATACGTGACGTATTCTATTCTATAGCGATTAGGTCTTCAAAATGTTTATTATAAACATACAGAATATTTTCGAATATTCTATGTCTATATTCACATATATATCGCTATTTCAGAGCATTTATTCCAATTTCTAATTTCTGCCGGACCGGCAACCGCTCTTTCAAACCAGTTCCTGTACACAGCTAAGTATTCTATAAGTCTCTAGCTGTGTCATTCTCGATAAAAGCACTGGATATGTAGTCCTGAAGATTTCTAACAAGAATGAAACGCGTAGATTACTTCCCTTGCTTTTATCGAGAATCTAATTGTAATACGTGACGTATTCTATTCTATAGCGATTAGGTCTTCAAAATGTTTATTATAAACATACAGAATATTTTCGAATATTCTATGTCTATATTCACATATATATCGCTATTTCAGAGCATTTATTCCAATATATATATATATATATATATATATATATATACGTCAAAATCATAATTTCCACTGTGAAACCATAATATCTAGAATTAAGTTAGATTCTCTTAGAGGCTGATGGCAAATTCTATTGTCCACGCGGAATGTAAGGGTAGTAGTAAAGCCCATTGAGAGACAAACTCTGCCACTACCACTAGGTTTCGGTCAACCGCCACTGGCAGGACGGCTAGCAGCAAACTATAGCCGTCTCATATTACAGACCTGGATGGGGTGATTGTTTCGTTGGGGTAAGGGGGGACCTGCCTAGGCGAATTTCGTATAGTTTTGGGGTGGTGGATGGTCAACTTCCTCCGGACTTGCGCCTGCGCAAACCGGTGGGGGTGAATTGGGACTCACAAGGGAACGGACGAAGGACTCAAGAGCACCTGCTTTGTCTGTTTCCTTGTCGATTCAATTTGCATTACCTCAGGAACATAACCTTATTGTGTAAAAAGCTGTCTGATGATGTCACAGCACTGAGTACACCGAAGAGGGTCGCCACTGTCGCCATTGAAATATGTATCACAGCCTTATCATTAAAGCACTTTAACATCTGAAACTACTTTGCATTTTCTTATTCTAAATATACTCCGTCACTCCTACGTGAAAAAAGTACGTTGAGTGCTCGAATCGAATTGCAACAAAGTTAACCTTAAGTATATATATATATATATATATATATATATATATATATATATATATATATATATATATATATATATATATATATTAAAAGCATTTTTAAGACCGTGAGCTATTGTTTTTTAGAGTAGTGACAAATTCACTTACTTTGATCTCAGCAAACAGTGGAGATAAGCCGACAAGACCTTGTTTCGCTTTTGTTGAAGCTTATCAAGGCTAACTACTCCCACCTGTCTACCGAGATCACTGATGTTATATTCTTATAGAATTCTAGTAAATAATCAGGAGCTGATTATACAGAGCGGTTGTTGGTCAGGCAGAAATTAAAAATTAGAATTGGAGCTCTGAAATAGCAATATATATATGGATGTATATATAATGTATTTTGCAATACACTTTATGCTTAATTAAAAGCATTTTGAAGACCGTAAGCTATTGTTTTTTAGAGTAGTGACAAATTCACTCACTTTGATCTCAGCAAACAGGGGAGATAAGCCGACAAGGCCTTGTTTCGCTGAGATCAAAGTAAGTGAATTTGTCACTACTCTAAAAAACAATAGCTTACGGTCTTCAAAATGCTTTTAATTAAGCATAAAGTGTATTGCAAAATACATTATATATACATCCATATATATATTGCTATTTCAGAGCTCCAATTCTAATTTTTAATTTCTGCCTGACCAACAACCGCTCTGTATAATCAGCTCCTGATTATTTACTAGAATTCTATAAGAATATAACATCAGTGATCTCGGTAGACAGGTGGGAGTAGTTAGCCTTGATAAGCTTCAACAAAAGCGAAACAAAGCCTTGTCGGCTTATCTCCCCTGTTTGCTGAGATCAAAGTAAGTGAATTTGTCACTACTCTAAAAAACAATAGCTTACGGTCTTAAAAATGCTTTTAATTAAGCATAAAGTGTATTACAAAATACATTATATATACATCCATATATATATTGCTATTTCAGAGCTCCAATTCTAATTTTTAATATATATATATATATATATATATATATATATTAAAATATAAGTATTAATAAAATAGATGTTCTTTTGATCAATTACATTTTATTATACATATTTCGGATGTACAACAATACGTCCTCATCAGACAAAATATAATGATACATGACATACCCTGAGATGTTAAATGTTTAAGATTTAATCAAGAAAATCTTATTTATGAGAAAATGCGAAAACGTAATAAATTCATTAGAGAATGCGTGAGTAATAAAAAAAAACGTTGCATACTGTAACTGTTCTAAAAATGTTAAAGTGTATGATACTACGATATACCTAGGAAAACGTCTCATGAATCGTAACAGCCAGTGATAGCCACTGGGAAAGGATTTATAAAGAGGGAAAAATAAAGTGTGTGTGTGTGGGGGGGGGGGGGTCGAAAGTTAAACGGTTAGATTTGAAAATATTTAATTTATAATATTAGGGTGAACACTCCAGATTTCAGGATTATTTGCTGGTTATTTATATATTATTTTTATAAATTCGATAACTGTGTTATCATTTCTAAACTTCTGAATTTTGAGAGTAACATTTAAAGGATTTAGCTGGCACATAAAGAATGAAATATTATACTGTTGATTATTTACCTAAATTTAAACTTTAACAAAGATACCAACATATTAGGTATGTAAAGCTTTTGAAGTACTTATTGTTATAAATATTTAAACTATTATGTATATAGGTATATATTAATGAGCCATTATGTTTAAGGTAAATAATAACGACGAAGATAAAAATAAAATAAGATAATATATTGAAGGATATTAAGGATAAATATATACATATGTATAACTGGGTGTAAATGCACTAATTCTTCAACCAAGATATCAACATATTATTAGATATAGGGATGTATATATATAGATATATATTAGGTATTATTAGTGTAGGTAAATGATAACAGTTATAATCTTATCAACGTGTCACATTTAAATACATATATATATACATATAAAAAAACAACAATGAGTGCATGGATAATACAGAGTTCAAAATAATGTCTATAATAATTTTTAGTTTGGATATTTTCTCTATATTTGAATCATATATATAGAAATGTGGTAGGTATATTTAAAAATATTAAAAAATATATAAAATATAATATATAACTACATACATATTATAATACATTATATTATAAATAAATAAGAGATCGAAAGTACAGCGAAAAATTCACATTTATATATAAGTTTGAATCCGTCTCAAAAGTTAGATTTTATAGTGCAGTAAATATATTTAAAAGAAATATATGCTATATTATACTATAAATAATAGATCGAAAACTCATTAAAAATTTAGAGTTATAGATAAGTTTCATAAAAATTTATGGATTGGGTATTAAACTAAAATTTAAAAGAGATCACAAATGTATTAAAAATTCAGTTAAATAAATTCCATAAATATGTAAGGATTAGGTATTATCTAAATTATAATCATAGATAAAAATAAGGAGATAAAGAAATGATGGTATTGATCAAAGTTAACAAATAATGTTGTGTGTATCAATGTTTAGGCATGTTAATTGAAATATTGTCATTCATTCTAGCGTTGTTTCTTCTATAGATAAATATAAAATAAAGCAATATTAAAGG
>OZ024740.1:210685275-210740275 GCA_964016885.1 Eledone cirrhosa
ATATATTGAGGTGGTGGTATATATATATTGAGGTGGTGGTATATATATATATAGTGAGGTGGTGGTATATATATAGTGAGGTGGTGGTATATATATATAGTGAGGTGGGGGTATATATATATATATAGTGAGGTGGGGGTATATATATATTGAGGTGGTGGTATATATATATATTGAGGTGGTGGTATATATATATATAGTGAGGTGGTGGTATATATATATTGAGGTGGTGGTATATATATATTGAGGTGGTGGTATATATATATTGAGGTGGTGGTATATATATATTGAGGTGGTGGTATATATATATATTGAGGTGGTGGTATATATATATGAAGGTGGTGGTATATATATATTGAGGTGGTGGTATATATATATAGTGAGGTGGGGTATATATATATTGAGGTGGTGGTATATATATATTGAGGTGGTGGTATATATATATAGTGAGGTGGGGTATATATATATATTGAGGTGGTGGTATATATATATGAAGGTGGTGGTATATATATAGTGAGGTGGTGGTATATATATATATATTGAGGCGGTGGTATATATATATAGTGAGCTGGTGGATAGGTACATAGAGTCATATAAGACTCTCTCTCTCTCTCTCTCTCTCTCTCTCTCTCTCTCTCTATATATATATATATATATATATATATATATATATATATATATATATATATATAGGGAGTGTAACTGTAGAAACATGGAGGTATATATGTAGCGAGATCTGTCCACGCCTTGAACCCTGGGTGACACCTAAAAGTCAAATTCTAGGTCACCATCCTTTCCGGCGTGGACAGGTTCATGCGTGGGTGATCCCTCGAGGCGGGATACAGAGAGCGACAGGTATAAAAAGCCTGTATCATCCCACGTCTAACACACAGAGAGATCGGAGCAGTACACTATAGACAAGCTATGTGAAAGATTCACCGCTACCTACAGGCCACTGAGGTCTACAGACAACCACAGGCCATTACTCTCTCTCTCTCTCTCTCTCTCTCTCTCTCTCTCTCTCTCTCTCTCTCTCTCTCTCTCTCTCTCTCTCTCTCTCTCTCTCTCTCTCTCTCTCTCTCTCTCAGTCTCAGATAACACCAGCCTCATGAACCAACAACAAAATAACATCGTCAACCTTCGCGACTCGTGGTAACTTATTTGTTGTTATTTCTGATTGAAGTGAAGTAAACCTTTTCATATATAAAGTAAATCAGCTATTCTTGTTATTTCATCTAACAACCACTACTAATGCCCTTCGTTCGTTACATATATATAGTGAGGTGGGGTGGTGGTGGTGGTGGTGGTGGTGGATAGGTATATAGAATCATAGAAGACTATATACATATATATATGTATATATGTACACACACAAATACACACATATATAAATCAACATATAGAGAGACGTACATATAGGTATATGTGCTCAATCATAGGGGATCAAAAACCACCAGAGTGACAAACATAATACCTACGGAAGGAGTGGTGAATGTATTCCTTGAGCTCATTAAATTATAGGGGATTAATGAGTTTTAACTACGTTTTTTAAATGGATATATCTCTCTATATATAAAACGGAAGATGTCTGTGCGTGTGTGATTTTTATGCATTTCCACATTTCTCTACCGATTTTGATGATTTTTTCCAAATGTGCTCCAAATTTACCAAGGATGGTCAACGCGTAATAAACTTTGCCAAAAATTTCCTGCTTCTATGAAAAAAAATCGATAAAACTAAATATATGCTGTAACTCTCTCTCTCTTACACGCTTATTCACTGTCTACTACCATCAACAATCTATGAAACTACATACATGTTGCAACTCTCTTTAAAAGGTTCATTCCTCCTCCCTCTATTCCACTCTCAATCTCCTCTGCAACTCTCTTTAAAAGGTTCATTCCTTCCTCTACTCCCCCCCTCTGCAACTCTCTTTAAAAGGTTACTGCCTCCGTCTACTACCCTATCACCATTACAGTTTACAACAGCGACAAAACCTCTTTTCAAGGAACGCGACACAAACTTTGAAAACTAAGCAACACATCAATTTATACAACACACATAGCTTTACTCTCTCCGTCGCTCTTACCTCTCTCTAAAATAGATTATTCCCCCTCTCTATAATTTAACTGCTTTACTCTCTTCATGCTTCGAGGTTTAACAAACCTCCTTATGGTTTCTTAACTTTACTCTCTCCGTCGCTCTTCCCTCTCTCTATAATAGATCATTCCCCCTCTTCGTTCAGGAATGCGAATCTCTCAACGTTACATTTTACACACATTTTACATCAAATAACAAATATTCAAAAGCAACAGATGAATTTATAAAACAACAAACGTAATTATTACTACGCTTAAGTATTCATTTACTTGAGTCTCAACAAAGACATTATATTTTATTGTTGTCCTTTTTGTAATTTTTTTCTTTGTTTTTCGCAATATGAAACAAAAAAATAATGAGAAAACTTTTTCAGGAACCTCCGATTTCGATGATTTATTTTTCAGTGTGCTTCAAAATATCGCCCCTTTTTACGCTCTTTTGTACTATAACTCAGACAGGCTTGGCTTACAGGTTTAACCTATTATTTAAACAGTTGGCGGTGCACCTTGAAAAAGGTCAAAGAGTCTACTTCACCGCCTCCACCGCTGCTGAGATAGCAGAGGAACCCAAAGATACCACAGTTACGGCATTTTTTAAGTTATGCCGAAACGATCCCTTCGCAAAGACCCTCTTCTACTCTCAGGTGCCATCATACTACACATGGAACACAGACAACAGAATTTGGTTAAGAAGGGTGAAAGGACAACCTGTCGAGGGACATCCAGACATTAAAATGTCCCCTACCCGTGGGAGAGTGTACACCATTCATCCTAACCAACAGGAATGCTTTTATCTCCGCCTTCTACTGCATGAGGTGGTAGGACAGACATCTTTAGACGATCTGAAAATAATCAACGGAGAGGTTTGTACTTCATTCCGCGCAGCCTGCCTTAGACGGGGTCTACTGGAAGATAGCGCTTAGTGGGATGCGACATTGGCGGAGGCAGCTACAATACGCTCAGCGCGAACTCTTCGACAACTCTTTGCGGTGCTACTGCAGACATGCGAGTTAAGCGACCCTGTATCCTTATGGAAGAAATACAAAGAGGACCTTTCCGATGACTATATAAACCAAGGACAACTGCTACTCCCTCATTCCGACGTACGACTCAGCGATGAATTCTTCAACAAAGCCCTCATTGACATCGAGGACAAAATCCTAACTGCCGGCGGAAATGACCTTCCATTCTATGGACTGCCAAAAATTCAGCAAACGGGCTCAGACAAACTTCCGACGGGCATAATTCAGGAAACTGCCTACGACGTCGACGCCCTCGAACCGTTCATCAACGAAAACGAGCCGAAATTGTTGCAGGACCAACGGCGGGTCGCCAAAGTGCGACAGCAAAAGGGATCGACTTGGCTGTGGCTTCTTCTGGGATTGCCGCAACTCTGCTGCCCGGAGGTAGGACAGCTCATTCCACATTTAAACTACCATTCAACACGACTTCAGACGACACAATAACCTGCAACATCAGCAAGGACTCTGACAAAGCGGAAGTCTTGAAAAGATGCCACCTAATTGTGTGGGACGAATGCACAATGGCCCATAAAGGGTCACTTGAGGCGTTAGACAGGACCCTACGAGACATCAGGGAATGCAACCGGTTGATGGGAGGAGTACCTCTACTGCTGTCTGGCGATTTTCGACAAACTCTTCCAGTTGTTCCAAAAGCCACCACGGCCGACACTGTGGGGGCTTGCATTAAGTCATCTCCTCTGTCGCAGGAAGTGACGATTCTGACCCTCACAACTGCTCGGCGACCACTCATCAGCCGACTTCTCAAAGGACCTCTTAACAGTTGGTGACGGCACTGCACCTTCAGATGCAGCTGGAGAAATGGCAGTCTCGCAAGTAGGCACCGTTGTCGACACTGTTGAAGACCTCACAGCCTCTGTCTTTCCCGATATGGCCATCAACTACAAAAACACGAGTTGGCTATGCGATAGAGCCATATTGGCTCCCAAAAATGTCTCCGTTGCAAAAATCAATGAGGACCTTCTGCAACGCATTGCTGGAAACCTCCATACCTACAATTCTGTGGACAAAGTGGTGGACAAAGATGAGGTTGACGATTTTCCCACAGAATTCCTCAATTCCTTGGACCTCTCTGGACTGCCACCTCATGAACTGCGCCTCAAAGTTGGGACTCCAGTCATGTTGTTGAGGAACCTGGAACCACCACGTCTCTGCAACGGAACACGGTTAGTGGTAAGAAACCTCCTGCCGCATGTAATTGAAGCCACAATTCTCACGGGCTGCGGCGCTGGAGAAAACGTCTTCATACCCAGAATACCATTAACTCCATCAGGTACGGAATGCCCCTGTACTCTGCGCCGACTTCAATTCCCCGTTAAACTTTGCTTCGCGATGTCAATCAACAAGTCCCAAGGCCAAACGCTATCAACGACAGGCCTCCATTTAGCCCAGCCGTGCTTCTCACACGGCCAATTATACGTCGCATGTTCAAGTGTGGGATACAAGCAGAAATTATTCATACTTGCGCCCAAAGGCAGAACAAAAAATGTGGTCTACATAGAGGTGTTGTGACTCCTCTATTCAGCACCACTGCAGTCTTGCCGGTCTGACATATGGTGAGTAGATACTATTGTTGTATATTTTCAAACTTACTCGTATTTACTTTCAATGCCTCAATAATCATAATTGAGTGGAATCATTAAAAGTACTTTAAAGCAATTAAACTCCGAGCAATGCCGGGCACTTCTGCTAGTGTATATATATATATATATATATATATATATATATATATATATATATATATATATATATATATAGTAATAATAATAAATGTGAAGACTAAAATCCGAAGAGGACTCGATAAGGATAATATATATATAAAGAAGATCCCGTTAAGGGTGAAAGCAGCGATTCTTTGCTTAAACTTTAACCTGTTATTTTAATATATACTACCAGAATGGCCCGGCGTTGCTCGGGATTTGCTTTAGGGTTCTTATATATTTGATATATATTTATCCTTATCGAGTCTCGTAAAATAAATACGTTTCTTTATATTTTGTTATTGTGTATGCAAAAATATCTGTACACGAATATATAATTATATATATATATATATATATTAAAAGAACAGATTAAAGTTTAAGCAAAGAATCGCTGCTTTCCCCCTTAACGGGATCTTCTGAAACTAAAAAAATCAATCTGTGAACGCAGAAGTAAATATTTCGAAAAACGTTACACACACACTATATATATATATATATATATATATACATACACACTATATATACATATATATACACACACACACACATATAGCGTCATAATGTCGTAATGCAGACAGCCAGACATACAGACAGACATTATAAGGACGTGATGTTGTAGTTAAGTATCTATCTAAAAAGAAAGACACATTTCTTTTGCTCAAAACACTCACACGACCATAAGTATTACATGTGTAAAGTTTGAAAACAATCAGTTGGGTGGTTCTCGAGTTTTAGGGAGTCAGACAGAGAGACAGACATTCTCTGTTTTAAATATATATATATATATATATATACACACATATATATATATATATATATATATATATATATATATATATATATATATATATATATATATATATATATATATATATATGTATATGTGTGTGTGTGTGTGTGTGTGTGTGTGTGTGTGTGTGTGTGTGTGTGTGTGTGTGTGTGTGTGTGTGTATGGAGAGAGAGAGAGAGAGAGAATAGTGTAGTTACTACGAAGCATTGTGAGATATGCAATAAAAGATTGATAATTTTCAAAACGCTGGTACAACGTTGTAGAAATATATGAAAGACAATGATGACAAATAAAACAAAATAAAGTGCCTTATAAGTTAACATATTTCAGGTCTAACACTTTCTTTTCAAATGCGAAGCTGAAACAGTTGAAAACAAAACAAAACGAGTAATCGAAGTATTCTTCCTTAACTGGCCTATGTGTCTGTAAAACATATGCGTGAGATTGCTGCAGTAGCCATACTGCCTCATACATTTCTGATCTATTATTTATCCTTGGTTTTATCCGGCTGATACTAATGGCCACTTTAATCCTTAAATTTCCTATATTCCTTTTTGCCGTTTCTTTAGTGACCTCAATGTCTTGGCTGTGACAACAATCTATTTGTTTTTTAACGGAAAAAGCTCTCATTGTCTCGTGTTCCTTGATTCGTATGTGTAACCTCCTTATAGTACGTCCGATATGTGAGGAGTTACATTTTTTACACATGATCTTATAGCACACTTCTGCGTTGTTGATGGGACAATTAGGAAGTGTGCATATATTACTGTATGTAGTTTGGTGCCTGTGGAGCAGTCTCCTCAATGAGGGTCCCGTGTGTGCCAGCTGTATATTCAGTCCTTCCTTACGGATAGCTTAATGAGGGGGATTACATAAGCCACTTGACCTCACAAAGATTAGTTGGAAATCGTCAAAAGGAGGAAACTGAAATTATTTAATCAGGTATCCTAAATCCTCGGCCTTGTACAAACCATCCTACAAAGTACTTTGGCGGGGTGGGATCTGATGGAAACGAAGAAAATAGAAAAATGTTTGGAATATAAGATATAACAACATGAAAGGGCAATAGAAAACAAAGATGGCGATGAGAGGATGAGAAATCGACAGTGGTGGCCCATCGATATTCTAGAGTTACGAGATATAACAGGAAGTTTTAGAATGTTCTTGCAGTCGTTGACTTTCAGATGTCCAGGTGGGACATCAACTGAATCAATCTGATTGGAACAGAAATGTTTGTGAAAGACGGGGACAAATACTCTTCCTCCTGCTTAAAAAAAACAAAAACATTTTGACAAATACATCTTTGTAACACTGTTTCCTTTCAACTGTGTACATGCGTTTTAAACAATAATGTGTGTACAAAAGGTTAGTTGCCTAAAGTAATGGTTTCTGATTTAGGCTCAAGGTCAACAATTTTTGGGGAAGGGAAAGTCGACCCCAGTGTGTTACTGGCACTTCCTTTTATCGACCCCGAAAGGATGAAAGGCAAAGCTAACCTCGGAGTAATTTGAACTCAGAAGGTAAAGAGTCGTAACTATATGCCGCATGTTGCCTGACGTTCTACCAATTCTGCCAATCCACCGCCCTTAACTGCTTAAAATAATATGGCAATAAACTATTTATATATAATAATTGTTTCTACTTTAGGCACAAGGCCAGCAAATACCCAGTGCATTACTGGTACTTTATTTTATCGACCCCGTAAGGATGAAAGGCAAAGTCAACCTCGGCGGGATTTGAACTCAGATCGTAAAGGGACGTAACTATGCTGGAAAGCATAGCGTCCGACCCTCTACCGATACTGCCAATCCATCGCCCTAATGGGCGCAGCATGATCGATTTGTTAGGAAGTTCGCTTCTCAAACATGGTGTTCCGTGTTCCATCTCATTACATGGCATCTTGTGCAAGTGTATCAATCTAATCCTTGTGCGGGAAATTGGCTAGACAGAAACTTTGGGCATGTGGTCAGAATGTCTCGGGAAAGAACCACTGGATAGATTTTACGGGCAAAACCAACAGGTAGGAGACCCAGAGGTAGACCCTGAGCAACATGGTTGGATAACATCCATGAGCTTGGCTGGTCTCGCTTGGGGATCCAGCCGGATCAGTTGGAGACGATTGCTTCTGACAGGACTTGCTAGAGAGAGTGTTTGAGGACTCTGCTCCCACGACTCTTTCAGAAGAAGAATAAGAAGAAGCAGAAGAATAATAATAATAATAATAATAATAATAATAATAATAATAATAATAATAATAATAATAATAATAATAATAATAATAATAATAATAATATTGAATTTTTAACATATTTAAATCATTTGTGAAATAACAACTCTTAGTACAAATGCTACGTAAAGCACCCGGCTTGAGCCCAAAAAAATTCGGACCCAAAATATATTGTTATAAGGCTCAAATATTCAAATATTCAACTTTGTATTGTACACTGTATATCCAAAAAAAAAATGGCTATAAATGGAAGAAGAAGAACCCCCCCCCCCTCCTCTCCTCTGGCTACACTATATAGGACAGCTAAACTCACCAACACCAGAAACTAGATACACCACCCACCCCATCATCTGTGTACACTAAACACAACAGCATTTTCACCTTCACCGCCACCGCTCACTACGGCCATCATTACCACCACTATCCCATCACCGCCGCCACCACCCCTTGACTCCTTCACTGCTGCTGCCACCGCTACAGCACCATCACTACAGTAATACGGTCGCATCACCGCCACCACTGCCTCGGTATCGACATCACCACCACCACTGTCTCAGTATCGCCAACGCCGCCAGTCTCTGCTGGCTGCCACTTCCACATTATAGAATTCCTACTACTAACAAAGAGGAAGGCATCAAAATATATAGATAGACTCAAAAGAAAAAAGAAAAAACAAACAACAAAACCAAAGCAGCACAGCAACAACAGCAAAAAACGAGAAAAACAAACAGAGAAAAACAAAAACAAAAAAAGAAACCCCCAAAACGTAAAGAAAATAAGAATGAAGAGAGAAGCAAGCGGACGGACAGAGAAGAGGGGGGAAAAAGTAAAACTTAAAAAACAAAAACTAAGTCAGACATTCGAATACTACATTACAATGAAACTTATGCTTATTCATTTTTGGGGCCCTTTCTGCCCGTGTGTTTGTTTGTTTATGTGTGTTCGTATACAGCGTGGTGATAATGCCACACAAGGGCCAAGTGGGATGGCGGATCCACAGATGGCTATGTAAACATACATTCGCCAATCCTCGATAAGAGTGTTTAAATATCGAACATAAACAGTTCGAATAACGGTGAAATGGAGACTAGAACGTCATGTGACAGACTCTCACCCAACAGGTGCCCCCTGGCTCAGCAGCAGGAACCTGACTGTCAACCAAATACTGCTGATGTTGGAGGAAGAAGAAGAAGGAAAGGGGCCAGAACCAACTGGACGAAAGAATTGAATAGAACTGTTATGCAATGCTACCTGAAAAGTAACCCCAAGGAGAGGGGCTACAGGAGACGGATGCATAACATCTGGAACGAGATTGGTTTATTTAAATTAGATGAAGAAAAATTGGCCGGGCAGGCTCGGGTAATAAGAACTAATGGGTGGATAAGCGAGCTGGAACTGGAGGAACTGAGCAGAGAGAATGGCTTGGAGATGGCGGGTGTAGTATGCCAGACAAGCGAGCCGGCGGGAAATGAAGGTGAGGAGGTCCTGAGAACGGAGGAACCACCCGAAGCAGACAATGATCTGAATACTGAGATAAATAATACCTGGAACAGAGATACGGCCACTGAGGAGATGAATGCTGACGGGCTAGGACAAGATTCGGTTGACATCCTAAATTTAGTGGTAGATGAGTTGAACAATGATAGTGGGAGACCTATGAACCTAAGATTTGTAGACAGGAAAAAGTTAAAAGAAACAACAGCTAAGGTAAACAAAGTCATCCCATACCTTGAGGCGAGGAGTCTTCACCAGTGCAACAATATCCTCAAAGCAACAGCAAATACGGTGAGGAAACTACTTGGTATAAAAGCGAGAGGAAACAACAGACAAGAAAGAGCAGAGCCGTGGTGGAAGAAGCGACTGAGTGGGCAAATCGGGGAAATGAGAAATGACATAGGAAAGCTTGAGTCACTACTGAATGGGACACTAAAAAACATAGGCACTAAAAATAGACTGGAAATAAAATACAAAACTAGGAGTAAAAAGCTAAATATTATCATAGAGGAATTGAAGCAACGCATTGTAGCAAAGAGTGCCAAAATCAGGCGATACGAGAACAGAGTCAGTCAGTATAAACAGAACCGCATGTTCGACAACAACCAGAAGATGCTGTTTGGACAGCTTGAGGGGAAAGAAAGAGGCAACGACTTGATCCCTGGGGCGGAACAAGCTAAAACATTCTGGAGAGGAATATGGGAGCAGGATGTTAGACACAATGCCCAGGCAGGGTGGATTGAGACAGTACAGAGGGAGATCGGTGAGCAGGCACAACAACAGACTGATTTGAGTATCACAGTTGAAACTCTTAAGGGGCAAGCCAAAAAACTAACCAACTGGAAATCACCAGGCCCAGATGGTGTGCAGGGGTATTGGATTAAACATTTAACATCCCTCCACCCGAAGCTGACGGCCATGTTCAATGACTGCTTGGTGTCGGGTGAGGTGCCAGAGTGGTTGACAAAAGGTACCACAGTTCTGATAATGAAAGACCGAATCAAGGGTAATGATGTTACCAACTATAGACCTATCACATGTCTGCCCGTAATGTGGAAACTGTTGACGAGCATTGTGTCTGAGGAAATCTACCATCACCTCCACACAAACAACTTGTTACCGGACGAACAGAAAGGATGCCGAAAGAAGTCACGTGGTACAAAGGACCAGTTGCTTATTGATAAGATGGTAATGGGGAATTGCAGGAGGAGACACACTGATCTTGCCATGGGATGGATAGACTACAGAAAGGCATTTGACATGGTGCCTCATTCCTGGATCACCAAAAGCCTGGAGATCTTCAGGGTGGCAGATAACATCAGACAGTTGCTGGACAGGAGTATGGGGTCCTGGGAGACAGAGTTGACATCAACTGGAGTATCCTTGGGAAGCGTGAAGATCAAGAGAGGTATCTTCCAGGGAGATAGCCTATCCCCTCTGTTGTTTGTCCTTGCCCTGATGCCCTTGACCATTATGCTGCGAAAAGTGAGAGCAGGATACAAGTTGGGAAGGGGAGAGCTTACCATCAATCACCTCCTCTTCATGGACGATCTTAAGCTCTTCGGGAAAAGTGAGAAGGAGTTGGATGTGCTTGTTGACACTGTCCGTATTTTCAGCAGTGATATATGTATGCAGTTTGGTATTGGTAAATGTGGAGTCATTGTGATGAAGAGGGGTAGGTTGAGCAGAAGTAACGGGATCCAGATACCAACAGGTGAGATGATAAAGGAAATTGACTCTGAGGAAGGATACAAGTATTTGGGCGTTCTGGAGGCTGATGGCATAAAGAACAAAAAAATGAAGGAATTGTTAAGAACTGAATACATTCGGAGAGTAAGGAGCGTATTGAAGTCACATCTGAACAGCAGAAATGCCATAAGCGCAGTAAATTCCCGAGCTGTGTCTATTATTAGGTACAGTGCGGGAATTCTGAGATGGAATGTTGCTGAACAAAAAGAAATGGATAGGAAGACTAGGAAGATATTGACTATCTACAACATGTTCCACAAGAGGAGTGATGTCGATAGACTCTACCTAAGGAGATCTGAGGGTGGAAGAGGTCTTATCAGCATAGAGGACTGTGTTCAGATGGAGAAAAACAACCTATACAAATACGTGACCTATAGTAAGGAGCCAATGCTCAGAGCTGTACTGAAGGAGGGGACAGTAGGCCAGGGGATATCCAAGGAGGAAATAACATCAAGGAGGAAGAGCAGCCTTAAGGGAAAATCCCTTCATAGTACCTTCTTTAAGAAAACTGAATTTAGAGATCCACAGACATGGAACTGGTTGAGAAGAGGAGACCTCAAAAAGGCTACAGAAGGAATGCTAATGGCTGCGCAGGAGCAGGCCCTCAAAACGAAGTGGTTGAAGCACCATATCTACAAGGAGGAGGCTAGCCCACTGTGCAGGATCTGTGGAGAGAGAGAGGAGACTGTGGCTCACATTGTGTCCGAGTGTAAACACCTAGCCCAGACCCACTATAAGGGCTGGAGACACGATGTGATGGGCAGGGTGATCCACTGGCACCTGTGCAAAGTAAACAATCTACCACATTCTGAGAAATGGTATGAGCATAGGCCAGAGGCGCTGATGGAGAACAGTCAGGTGAAGGTGCTGTGGGATTTTAGGATACAGACGGACAAAAAACTGGAACACAATAGACCTGACCTGGTGGTTGTGGACAAAGAAAAAAGATCGTGCCTGATTGTGGATGTGGCCTGCCCGTTCGACACGAGAGTGCAAGAGAAGGAGAGGGAGAAAATTAACCGATACCAGGACCTAAAGTGGGAGGTGAAAAGGATTTGGAACTGCCATGAAGTCAAAGTGATCCCGATTGTCATAGGCGCACTGGGGACTATCTCCAAAGGTTTCCAGGGATGGTTAAAGAAAATCGGCCCCTTCACGCTTTTTGGAACGCTTCAAAAGGCATGCTTGCTTGGAACAGCAAGAACCCTCCGATACGTCCTGAATATCTGAGGCTGCAGGTAGTGGCTTGATATTCAATCCAACGGACTTTCCAGTTAACCAACATCAATGACTGAGATTCAAGGAATAACAATAACAATAATAATAATAATAATAATAATAATAATAATGTTTTCTTTATTAACCACAAGGGTTCACATAAAGTAGACATTAAGGACAGTACAGGACAATACAGGACGGTACAAATGGGCATTTCTGCGTGTAAAAAAACAGAGGTTGAAACAAAAACAGAGGATGTAACAAAAAATAACAATGAAAAATTCCCCAATAGGGGGCAGACTTCGGAGGGACATTTGTGGAGAAAGCCCAGTAAAAAGCCACAATGACCCTGATCACCAAGGCAAGTGCCCTCTCCCAGTTTTCCACCTTTAATTTACAGATATATACTCAGAGTAGGCCCATTCACTCGGGCCATTCTTGCTTCTCTCACCCATCTTTCAACAAAATGCTGGGAAGAGAGCACTTCCCTCTCTACTCTGATTTTCCTTTTCAAATGAAATTTGAAAAAGTCAATCAGAGCATCACCGAAGAGGTAAGTGCTCGTCTTCAGCCCTTTCAAACGTGTCCACCATACTATCTCTTTCACCATGGCCACCAGGCAGATAAAAACTGCCTGCCCTTCCCGGCTAAAGGAGGAGGGCGGGGCAATCCTCACGATGGACTCAGATGATAGCCGGATCCGTCCTAAACGCGACAGCAGGTGTTCGACATAAACCCACAAGTCAGCAATTTTCGGACACTGGACGAGTGCGTGCAGGACGGTTTCGTCGCCCTGCGCGCATCTCGGACATGCCCGGCTGACGGCACCTCCATGCCTGTAGAGTTTATCCCGAACTGGCAAGGCTCCTCGGTAGCACTGCCAGGCCAGAGATTTCTGGAAGTTGTCCATAGGCCCTGGCCCGAAAGTTCTTCCGAAGAGATTGGCTAGTTTATTTTCGTCGACGCCTAGAGTTTCCCCAAGTACGTCGTCGCTCTTCCCCTCCACTAATCCTCTATAGAACGCCGAGGTGGAGTTTCCACCGATCACATTGCCCGATTGGTCGAGGGCTGTGAGCGCCTGAAGACATTCCAGTCTCCAGGCGCTCCCTCTCGGTCTTCGCTTGACCCAGGACTGCAGCTCCGTCAAGGAAACGAGCTGGGGAAATACGCGTCTAGCAAACGGCGACCACACCTGATGACCGTCGAGGAAGAGGTGGAGATGTCGTAGCCTGAGCGCGTGCCTGCGCATCATCAGCCACGGCATGCCCAGCCCTCCACGTAGCGGGTGTTGACAACAGATGGACCGCCTGACCATCGGAGCGCGTCCCTTCCACAAAAAGCGAAAGAGCAAACGCTCCAGCGCAGTCAGGCGAGGCTTAGGACAAGGTACGACGGTCAGGCGGTAGCAGATGACGGATGCGATGTACGCGTTAGCCACCTCCGCTCGACCTTTCAGGGATAGCTTCCTCTCGGCCCATTTCTGGGTGAGAGAAGCCACCCTGCTCGTCACCTCGTCCCAGTTTTTGTCCGTCTGGAGGTCCGGACCGAACCAGACCCCTAGCAATTTAACCGGTCCGTCCGTCCAGCGTCCGACGACGCTGTTGGACGGCATGGACCTGCCTCTCCAGGTGCCGAGCTGCAGGCCCACTGACTTTTCCTGGTTGATCATTGCTCCTGTCACCGCTTCGTATTCTCTTAGTGTAGTGCCGATCGCCTCGATGTGTTTGGCGTTCGACACCACTACGGTGACATCGTCCGCATATGCTGACACGGATCTTCCGCATCCTAGTTCGCGCGGGACGCCCCTCAACGTCTCCAGTTTGTGCAGTAATGGCTCGAGAGTCAATACGTACAAGAGGGACGAGAGGGGAGATCCTTGGCGGACCGAGCGCATGATGTTGAACGGTTCCGACAGGTGACCGTTCACTCTCACCACAGAGCAGATGTTGCTGTGCATGGCAGCGATCCAGCCTCTGAAGACGGGCCCAAAGCCAGCTGCCCTCAGGACTGCCGCTAGGTAACGATGGTCGACCCTATCGAAAGCTTTCGACTGATCTAAATTGATCAAGGACCCACCCGTGCCAGGTTCCCTAGCTACCCTCTCTACGATGTATCGCATGAGGTGGAGGTTGTCGTGGATGGATCTGTCGGGAATGGCGCATGTCTGCGCCTCTCCCACCAGACCACCAACAAGCGCCAACCTCTTTGCTAGCACCTTGGCCAAAATCTTAAACTCTGTGTTTAGCAGAGTTATGGGCCGGAAATTTTCTATGTTATCCCCCTTGTTCGGATCCTTTCTCAGCAGTGCCACCGCTCCTCGGCTCATAGAACTGGGAATTCTCCCGTTCTGTTGCCAGTTGCAGTAGACGTCCGCCAAGAGGCCTCCGAACAAGTCTGGCATCTGTACGTAAAGTTCATAGGGCAGACCATCCAAACCAGGCGATTTACCCCTTGTGCAGCCAGTCATTGCCTCCCTTACTTCAGCGGCTGTTATCGGCTTTTCGCAACACCTCGCCTCAGTGGCCGAGAGCCGCGGCAGTCCGTCGAGGTAGACACTAAAGTCCATCCCTCGACCCGGCCCACCGCTTCCCCCGAACAGCTGAGCGAAGTGTCGCTGAAAAGCTTCACACATTTTCCCGGGATCGAGTAGCATGCGCCCGTCGTGGTCCACCAAAGACCGGATCGTGGCTTTGTTGCCACGATGCGCCTCCGCCACTCGGGCCCATTGAACGGCTTTCGTCCCCTCGTGTCTGAGAGCACGCACCCTTGCTCTGACAACGCAGCCTTCGTGCTTTGCATTGAAGAATTGGTCAAGGGCCAATTTCGCCGCAAGCACGTCGGTCGCAATGCCTTTGCTAAGCGCCTCGTCTAAATTTCTAACTAGTTCTCCCTCTGCTCTATTTTTCTCTATTGCTAAAGCCTTACTAAACCTAATCGATTCTATTCTAATCGCTCTTTTCAGAGCAAACCACCACTTGTTGTTGACGATGGCCCCCGTCAACGCCCGCTTAACTAGTTCGCTAATCCGGTCTCTGTAGGCCTTGCGCGCTGGTAAGGACGCGTTTAGCTTCCAGTAGCCGGGTCCTCGTCTATGAAGCCTATCTAAGTCAAGCACACAGATCACGAATTTGTGGTCCGTGTAGCTGACTATCTTGAATTGTGGACAGCCTATGCTAGACCTATCTATTTCCCTACAAAATACTCTATCTAGATATGATCTGGATGACCCTATGCGATTTGTCCAAGTCCACATTGGCGCATTCGGGAAATCCAATCGGTACCTGTCAGACAGTTCAAAACGCCTGAGCAGGTTGGTGAGGCTCTTGCACCCTCCACCCCTATCCGCTAATCCCACACAGTCCCAGCGTGCATCTAAGATCCCGTTCCAGTCGCCCACTAACACTAAAGAGCGGGACGTTCCAAGAAAGGTCTCCAGACGCCGGAAGAAATCAGGCCGCCCTGCTCCTGTCGGGGCATAGACGGCCACTAGCCTGAAAGCTTGCCCGTCTCCGCTGGTCACGTCCAGCACCACCAGCTTACCCTCTGGGTCCAGGAAGATGGCCCGTATGGCGAGATCCAAACCTCTCCGAAAAAGCACAGCAACTCCTCCACCCGATCCAGGACGGCTGGGAGATGCGTACACATCGTAGCCGCCGAAGATCGGTGCGAAGGCCCGTGCTTCGGAGATTCTGGTCTCGCTGATGGCCACTACATCTATGTTTAGTGACCTGAGGTCGTTGAGCAGGTGACCCTGCTTCCATGACGACCCCAAGCCACGCGCATTTATGCTGCCTATTCTGAGTGAGGTCATGTTTAAAATAGAGTGGAAAAGATGGGAAAGACCACTTACCGTACTTTTGGTAGAGGAGGGATGGTTTTTACATCCCTTTTCACTTGATCATCTGGTGAAGGGACCGTTGAATCGTCCCTTCGGCTGGTCGTCGGCTCTTCTAAGAGAATGTCTGAATATACTCTTCGATTGATGGTTCCTCCTAGGTCCCTGAAATCACCAACTGCGTTGGGGAATTTCGTTTTAATGTTTGTGTATTGTTTCTGTGCTATTTTTAGCAGTCTTATGTTAGTTGGCGTTTTGATTGGTGCTGGTATTATGTAGTCCTGTTGTGAAATGTCTGTGTGTTCAATTATGTAAGTCATTAGTTTCTTGTTGTGTGTATTTATTGCCGTGCATTTGTTTTTCTGGGGGTGGGCTGTGGTTCTGCTATTTTCTTGTCGTTGTTGCTGGGTGTGTGTGTTTTGTTGTTGTGTTTGCGATGTTGGTGCTTGTGGTGGTGGTGTTGAAGGTGTTGTTGGCGGTGGGGTTGTCGCCGGTGGTGATGGTGGTGCTAGTGTGGGTGGTGATGGTGTTGGTGGTGTTGCTGCTGTGCGTCTCTTTGCAGTAGACTTTACCCTTTTCTCATTTCTTTCCTCCCTTTTCAAAGGCGACGATGCGCTGCTTCTGCGTTTGTGCCTTCTTACGACCTTTTGCCATCCCTCTCCCACCTCACACTCCATGTCTGATTCTGTGAGGTCGGGGAGGGGTACCAGCTCCACTCTTTCACTTGTTGTTGTTGTTGTTGGTGATGTTTGCACTGGAGTCTCTGTTGCAGCTGCATTTGGTATTGCTGTTGTTGTTGTTAATATTTCCACTGCTGCTGCTGTTTTTGATTTCCGTGGAGTGGGTATGGGTGCCACGGACCTATCGTTCCTGGTTGCCGCTTGTCCTGTTGCTGGTAGCCGTGGAGCCGGATTCGGAAGGAGGGGGGTTTTCTCCTTTCTCAGGGTCTTCTCGTTGCAGAAGGCCCTGAGGTGAGTCTTCGATCCACAGCGAAAGCATTTCGGGCGTTTGCCCTCAACACTTATGGGCAGTTGAGTGCCGTTATCGAAGTCTATCACATCCGGGATAGCTTCGATGCACTCCTGGTTGGTTTGGATTAGCATCTCAATGGAGGTGCCGACCCAATCTTCTCTTACTTTTTTCTGTACTTGCAGTACAGTTGTTTTGTCCTCGATTCCGACGAGGACAGACGCGGCCAGCCAAGAAGGGGCCATTCCGGGGGGGACGTGGGTCAGTTTGACCCTCACAATTTTTTGCCCGCAGTAGGAGGGCACCAACACCATTTCCTCGCGCCTTAGGGTCACTACTGATTGGGCCTTTGCCTCCTGGGGTGTGGCAAAAAGTACGTCTACGGTGGCATATTTTTTGCCTCGGGTGATGTGCGTTTTCCGCTGCCACACAGACCCCAAGGCTTTTTGTATCTGAGCCTCTGTGGCTCTTTCCACCCTACGGGATTTTGTACTTACTGTACGGTACGTGACCGTACAGTGCTGTTGGGTTTCGAAAAATTTTTCCGCTGCCTTGCAGATTGCTCGGTGTCCATTCTTTGTCACCATCTTCTTCGCTTCCTCTAATTCCTCATTTGTTATGAGGATTGTTTCCAAGTTTTTCGCAATGCCTGCAAATGAGATTGGTTTTTCTTTGCTGCTATTGTTGTTGTTGTCGTCAGAGCTGCTGGTACTTTTGTTGTTGCTGCTGGTGCTACGACTACTGCCTCCGCCGCTGTTGCTGTGGTTGTTGTTGGTGTTGCTGCTGCTAATGCTGTTGTTGTTTATGCTGCTGGTGATGCTGTTGCGGCTGCTACTGTTGTTTTCATTGTCACTGTTGCTGTTGTTATTACGGCTGCTACTGCTATTATTCCTGACGTCAGACGAATGAACTGGGTTTTCGTATTTCCCGCACACCTGTTTCGTCGCTGTCGTCGTCGTCGTGGAGAAACCTTGCACGCTTTGCACGAGACTTTTCTTTTCTTTCGTCACTTGCGAAAGAGAAGGGAGGGAGAGAGACACATTTAAAGAAGGGAGGGAGAGAGATAATCTTCTCTCTGCTGTAGTGATGATTGAGGAAGAAGAAGACGGAATGAGTGGGAGTGACGTATGAAATTTCTTTTTCGTAGCCATGTTGTTTTTTGTTTAAAATGAATATTGGGTACAAAACCCCAATAACTGGTTATTTAACCCCGAAGGGCCAAATAACGGACAGAAAGACCCCTCTCACGAGGAGGAGGGTGTCTTTATCAACAATTTGGTTCAAGTTTTAAACAATTTACAATTGTTTTAACGGTTAAAAATTACTATACCTTACAGAGCCGAGCCTCCGTCAACCATGGCATTCAATAATAATAATAATAATAATAATAATAATAATAAGAAGAAGAAGAAGAAGAAGAAGAAGAAAAAAAAACATTGTTTCTAAATTCACTAAATGGACTGATCACTAACAATTATCAGGGGCCCCCTGCAGTAAGTGGGTGGGTGCACCAGCGATGGCCGTAGCAATTTCTTTATGGCCTCAACTGGGATATTTAGTTTTATGAAGGTTAGAATATTTGAATTTAATACCTGTATGTATAACTTTTCAATTCCAATTACTTGCGCCAAGCTAACTTTGATATGTAAAATTGGGAGGTTTGCTATGTATTCTAATGTTATTTTAATGTATGCCCCCCCCCCCCCCCCCCCCTCCGACGCAATGCATTTGCCATTCTGTCTGTGGGGCTCGGCTGAATCACCACCCAGAGTGCAGTGCAGAGTCTGACCCTCCCCCTCCTCTCACTTTCCTTCGTTGCTTCATTCTCTTTCCTTTTTATTGTTTCATTTAAATGTTATTATTTACACAGGTGAGTATGCCAGTTGTCAATATTATTATTTGATTGGCAGTATCGGTAGAGAGTCGGACACCAAGCTTTGCAGCATAAAGTTATGGCCCTTTATGATCTGAGTTCAAATCCTGCCAGGGTTAACTTTGCCTTTCATCCTTACGGGGCCGATAGAAAAAAGTACCAGTAATGTACTGGATAATTGCTGGCCTTGTGCCAAAAGTAGAAACAATTATTATTTGTATATACACACACACACACACACATATATATATATTATTAGTATATACACATATATATGAATATATATATATTATATATACTGTATATATATTATATAAATATTTATATATATTATATATATATATATATATATATGTGTATATACTAATAATATATATATATAAATATATATATATATATATATATATATATATATATATATATATATATATATATTATATATATATATATATAATATATATATATATATATATTATTAGTATATACACATATATATGAATATATATATATTATATATATATATTATATATATATATATATATATATATTATAATATATATAGCACCAAACTAGCACCAAACTTTGGCATTGGGAACTGGACTAACCCCCCCGAACAGGACGTCACTGTGTGGTGCCAAAGGTCCCTTCTTCCACATCTAGAATAAGGAGCAGATATTGCAATAGCCTGGGGTTGAAAGGCCCTCAACTCTTCAACAAGCTGCCAAGGGATTTGAGAGTTCTGCATGATGTGGCCAACACCAGTGGCATCCTAACCCAACAATATTAATAAGATAATTCCCTGAACATAAGAACTTCTCCCTACAGCGCCTACAGCCCCGTTTCTCTGGCAACAATGGTACTGGAAGGGGCTGTTCTGTAAAGATACAGAGATTTCGGTTTGGGGAGAGCCTCACTAGTGATGAATGTGTTGCACATTAACTTGAGGAGGAAGGCAGGAAAGCTGATTCCACTCAACGTGGTCATGGGAGACGTAGAGGGGGAGGTACAGAAAAAAAGTGTAGGTCAAGAAGTCCTCCCTCATCCCCATCGTCCTATTCCGATGAAGAAGATGACACTCCGTGCAACAAGTGTAAAAAATCTAGGGGTGAACGTTAGGTTTCATGTGATCTATGTGATAAGTGGTACCACATGAACTGTGTTGGACTCCATTGCATTTCAGGGGAGATGGAAGAGGAGGAATGGATGTGCGACAACTGCAACCCGTAGGCTTAAATTGGAACTAAAACATTACGGACTTGAGTCTTGAGGCTGGGGCCTAATGCCCCACTTATGTGGGTAATATGCCCCACTTTAAAGGTCACTATTTAAAAAAATGATGTATTTATTCAACAAATTTACTGTAGTTTTATTGACAACAATGTGTTTGTTCTGATTAGATCATGTTTAGCTTTCCCTGCTTAAAAAACCCTTTAAAAATCAATAAGTGTGGAGCTTAATGACCCCATTTTCCCTAAAATGTTCTCTGGGTAGATAATTTTACCTACCTTTTTATTCCGATATTTCTGTGTAATAATGACAAAGAACCTTCTTTATGATGTACACACACATACACACACACACACACACACACTACACACACCACGCACACACACACACACATATATATATATACTCACACACACTCTCACACAGACGTGTTTATGCATATATAAATATACACATATACATATATACATATAAATATACATATATATATATATGTATATATACAAACACGTGTATGTGCACCCACACATTCATATAACCCTCAAATAAATGTTATGATTCAATGTTCACGCTGACAGCTCAGGACAAACAAATACGTACATACACTTTTTCTACCTCCATTGATCCTTCTATCCCCCCCCCCTCTCTGTATATATATATATATATATATATATATATATACACGAGTGTGTCTGAAATGTAACAGGACTTAGTGTGCTGAGTGAGCTATGAATGGGGTAAGGATTAGTGGGTTGCGTGGCCGTGTGACGTAATATCCGCGGAGTATATTACTGCGATCTCAGCTCTCTGCAGCCATTGTGTGTTGTTTTTATTGGCGTGTTTTAATTAACAGCTACTCGATTATAGGCCGATGAGTGATGGATACAGAGCAATGAACCAGCCTGGAGTTTTGGGTCCGGCTGGGGAAAACTCCGTCAGAAGCACTCGGAATACTGCAAGCAAGTGTATGGAGATGAGACGATGTCGCGCTCACGGATTTTCGAGAGGCACAAATGGTTTAAAGGGATATGAGGACGTGTAAGACGACCCCAGAAGAGGGAGGCCTCCAACGAGCACGACTGAGGCCAATGTTGAGAGCGTGAGGCAGGTGGTGCATGGTGATCGTCGGCTGACTGTTCGACTGATCGCAAGTGAGCTAGGCATGGGCCGCGACAGCGTTTAGAAGATTATCACCAAAGATTTGGGCATGCGGAAGATCGCCGGCATACAACGGCCTGAACATCCGGCAGTTCCTGGCCGAGAACATAGCTGTGCTAGAACAACCTCCTTATTCACCTGATCTTGCTCCGTGTGGCTTCTTTCTTTTCTCCAAGCTCAAGGGGGTCATCAAGTGGACCAGTTTTGAAGGCGCAGAGGTCATCAAGAGGGCCATAATGAAGGAGCTAAGGAGCATCCCAGAAGAATTCTCCTAGCAGTGCATAGAAGCGTGGCAGGGAAGGATGGAAATGTGCATTAGACACGAAGGGGATTACTTTGAAAAAGGAAACCATGTAGTTTGTTGTTTGGAATTGAAATAAATTATTTGTGACACCACTCCCGTTAATTTTCAGGCGTTATTTTATATAATAGGCAGGATGAGTTGGGGTGTAGAAGCCAACGAAAGTACCTAATTATGTCTCTGTGGTAACTAATTTTAAATATCCATAGAGCTGGTAAGCCACGATGGACTAGGAAAAGTATTTAGTATTTCTATAATTAAAACACAAAATTCGGAGAGAGACAGAGAAGGAAAAATGTCTTTTTCTATATAGATACACTTATGTAAAGAGACAAATACACTACCTGTAAGATAGTGAGTTCGCACAAGAATATATGTATAAGTATATATATATATATATATATACTAGCTGGCCCGTCCGGCTGGTACGGCTAGGTATACCGACATTTTATCTTTTCAGGAATCCTCTCTCCAGTGCAAAGATACTGCACGCCCTCTCACGTCAGCGAGGCGGGGGGGGGGGGGGGGGGTTAAGGTGTTCTGATGTTGGGTTTGAATAGTTTTTAGGATTCCCCAGTTCAGCAGCCAGTACGTTAAAGAAAATTGATAGTTACAACAATAAAGGCTGAACAGAGAACACATTTTTAACAAACTTTACAATAATTTGTACAACCATATGGAAATACCAAGTAACAGGAAATACATAAATTACATTGTTAGAGCCTCAGAGTATACAATATTTTTTGTTTAGCCCTTGGGAGCGAAGATGAAGAGATTGTTTGGTGAACTCACCCTACAGCATCCTACATACAATTGACCATGGGAGAAGCATGGTTTTCCCAGATGAAGGCCAGCCACTTTTAGGGTTTGACCCTGAGCTTTGTTGATGGTAATCGCAATATTTGCTCTAGGGTTCTTACATATTTGATATATATTTATCCTTATCGAGCCCTCTTTGGATTTTAGTCTTCACATTTATTATTATTACTAATTATATGTATATATAATCAATTATTGAGAGAGCGTGTGGTATCCTTGCCCTGAATTAATTAAAAGTTGGTTAGAAGCGAAGTCAATGCAGACAGACCGACAGACAGACAGATATTATAAGCGTGCGACGTTATAGCTATGTATCTAATGCAGACAGCCAGACATACAGAGACATATTATAAGGGCGCGACATTAGAGCTATGTATCTATCTAAAAAGACAGACTAACAAAGAGAGAGGAATGTCGTATAACCGGAAGTGTTGACATTTGAAAATTTTAAAGAAGTGAATATTTAAATAAACGATAAAATATCTTTAATCTTTTAACAAAATTTAGAAGACAAAAATACCCTCACTTTCTTACTTGGAAAAAGTTACATCTATGGTGCAAATTTGGTGCTGTTTGGTCCAGCTGTTTGGCGAAAAGTTTGTTACATACATACGGCCGTCAGCTTTATAATATATATATATATATATATATATATATATATATATATATATATATATATATATATATATATATATATATATATGTGTGTGTGTGTGTGTGTGTGTGTGTGTGTGTGTGTGTGAAGAAGACAGGATTGGCTGTGTAGTTGCTAGATAAGGTATGCTTACAAATAAGAATAAGAAGAAAGCAAGAATAGGGGAGGGGGGTTCGTCATCAGTTGTCTGCTGGGGGTCTCGGATATTTCTACGCATTAGAGACAAGATATCTACCCCATTTCTCTCTCTCACTTTCACCCCCTCGTTTGACCCTTTAGCAGTTCTCTTCTCACTTACAACTGCGGCGATCAGACGTGTGTCTTTTTTCTCTAGACCACTCAATCTTGAACTTAAGTTCGGTTTATTGGGTTTTTTCGCTGTTTTTTTTACTGTTTTCTCTTTTCTTCCATTTTTCTTTCCTTCCCTCTCTCCTCCGTTTTCCCAATAACTTATCCAGTTATTGACGCCCTGGGGTGAGATATCTTGTATTTAAAGCGTAGAAATATCCGAGACCCCCAATTCTTGCTTTCTTCGCATTCCCACTGCATTTTAAGTTATATATATATATATATATATATATATATATATATATATATATATATATATATATATAGATAAGATAAGATAAGAGACTGGTAGGTCAAGGTGATATATATATATATATATATACATGTGGAACCTTAGTAAACTCGAAGTTTTGGCTGTAGGCAAGCAAATTCGACCTACAATATGAATGAGTTAGCAAAGCACTCAATAAGGGTAGGTCCTTAGAGTAACAACATACGTTTAAATAGCTTGACAAGTTGAACATTGTGGTAGGCAAAACCTAACACAATACCAAAGCAACGAAAAACTGACAGGTTAAAAAAAGATACACCTGGACAAATCAAACGATAAACGTTTAAAGTGTTTCTGTGAATCCGAAATCAAATATCCAACTTACGTAACAGCACGCTCGTGGTATTCCATGATCGAACAGAGGATTTATTTCATCAACAGGAGTTCTGTTCTGTCCAAAAGCGAGGTGGATTCTAAATGCTGCTGCTATGAGCGAGTTGAACGTACATTTAGTTATCACGTGTTATTTCCAACAAGGGAAGCGACCCTCGGTTTTGGCGAGTAGATTCAAAGTGTTAACAAAGGAAATATTATAATTTCCGCTAACATTCAGAATAAAAGCTCTTAACCAGATGTTATTAAACAAACACAAATAATTAACCAATCAACAGAATTGTCTAATTAAATTAATTAGTTAATTATTCAATCTAGGAGAAAATAATACACGTGGAAGCTGAGTAGTGAAGTTTTAAATCAACATATGTTGATTTAAAACTTCACTACTCACAAGTGTTTTTTAAGCTTCATATCATGTCTCCCTATTTTATCTAATGAGAACGCAGATATCATCCCATGATGATATTTGTTTTTGAAATGCGCATAATAAAATACTTGGAACTCCTTTAACCATCTTTTTATCTTATATTATTTATACTCCAGTCCTACAAACTGTAGAGTGCTACTTATCCAATATTTGCATTGCTTTATTGTGCTACAATAAAACTCACCTCCAACATTATATATATATATATATATATATATATATATATATATATACACAAACGCACACACACATATATATATACTGTTTTATAATATATATATATATATATATATATATATATATATATATATATATATATATATATATATATATATATATATATATATATATATATATATATATATATATATATTTTACATAGATCTATAGAATATGCATACAAACACTAACACATATATATCCTAGAAACGATCGTAAAATGATGAATTTTTTTAATATAAGGAACTGTTTCTTTGTTTATTCATTACTTTATTAATTTATATATATATATATATATATATATATATATATATATATATATATATATGTGTGTGTGTGTGTGTGTGTGTGTGTGTGTGTGTGTGTGTGTGTGTGTGTGTGTGTGTGTGTGTGTGTGTGTGTGAAGAAGACATATACTGTTTTATAATATATATATAACAGTAGTGAAATAAGGTGATCGACTTGAGCCAGGATTGTGTTATGAAAAGAAAGGTGATTATATTAAAGAATGAGATTTGACAGGCTTGATAAGGGTTGTAATTAAAACTAGACTACATGTTGTCACTACAGACGGCAGATTTAATAACCATAACACCGTACAGTATAATAGCAATAATTATGGTAATTGGAATTGTAATAATGATGGTGGTGGTGGTGGTGGTGGTGGTGGTGGTGGTGGTGGTAGTTTTGGTGGTGGTGGTTTTAGTGGTGGTGGTTGTGATGGTGGTGGTGGTTTTAGTGGTGGTGGTTGTGATGGTGGTGGTGGTTTTAGTGGTGGTGGTAGTAGTAGTGATGGTGGTGGTGGTGGTGGTGGTGATGGGGGTGATAGGGTGGTGGTGGTGATGGTTGTGGTGGTCGTAGTGGTGGTTTTGGTGGTGGTGGTGGTGGTGATGGGGGTGATAGGGTGGTGGTCGTAGTGATGGTTTTGGTGGTGATGGTGACGGTGATGTTGGTGGTGGTCATAGGGTGTTGATTGTGGTGTTGATAGTGGCGGTGTTGGTGGTGATTATGGGGTGGTGTTGGTAATGGTGGTGTTGATGATGGTGTTGATGGTGGTGTTGATGGTGGTGGTGTTGATGATGGTGTTGATGGTGGTGTTGGTGGTGTTGGTGTTGATGGTGTTGGTAGTGTTGATGATCATGATGGGGATATGATGGTTGTGGTGTTGGGATTTTACATATCTCTATAGCAACTCTGCATCTCCCCATGTATTGAGTACTCCCATGATTAGTGGTCTCTTCGATCTCAAAATCACAAACTCTCCATCCAAGGCCAGACTTAATGATGGGGTGGGGTTGGTGGGGAGGGGGGGGATTTCACCAGATCCCCTGCAATGAGAGGGCCTCACCACTGACGGCCGTAGCAATTTATTTGTGCCCTCAGCAGAGCTTTTTAGTGTTAGGATGGTTAGAATTTTAAAATGTAATACCTGTATGTATAACAATTCAATTGGTTTAAGCTTGACGTAATTTTCATGAGAATTTAGCATGACTAAGCTGACCTTTTTAATTACAGGTACATTCCATTTGAGGAGGGCTTCCAAGTCACATAGCAATTTCATCAAGTTTTAACACCACTAAGTTGTAGCTTGAAAAGCCGATTTCTTTGGTGAAAATTTCTTTAGACAAATCAACAACCAGCAATATAGTTTTGAGAAAAAATAAATAAAATATATAGAGTAAACATCTGCTAAATTAATTGGATAATCTATTGAAAATATAAAGAGGTTGTTGAGAGTTACGTTAAAGTATTTAGTAATTCCGAATTGAGATTTCTCTTAATTAAACAAAACAGCAAATGTTTTTATTATTTCACTGAAGTCAATTCTCCCAACAAAATCACTCACATTATTCACCAGGATTGGCAGAATCGGTAGAGCGCCGGACAATATACTTAGCGACATAGAATTACGGCCCTTTAGGTTCTGGTTTCAAATCCCGTCGAAGTTAGCTTTGCCTTTCATCCTTACGGAGTCGATAAAATGAAGTACCAGTAATGCATTCGGGTCGTTTTAATCGACTCCCCCCCCACTTTAAATTGCTGGCCTTGTGCCAAATATAGAAACAATTATTTACTAAGGAGGGTGGATTGGCAGAATCGGTTGAACGTCTGACAAACTGCTTTGTGTTATAGAGTTGCGGCCATTTACGTTCTGATTTCAAATCCCGTCGAAGTTAGCTTTGCCTTTCATCTTTACTGGGGTCGATAAAATAAAGTACCAGTAACGCACTGGGCTCGATTTAATCGACTTTCCCCTTCCACAAACATTTTTGGCCATGACTTAGGGAACCCCATGCATAATAAATTATTATAAACCATTATTAATATCTCTTTTAGAGGTTGAAGCCTTTATTATCATAATCAAAGAATTTCCAACAATATACTGCAAGTCAATAGTAAAATTACGTATATAAAATTAAACAAAAATTACTCAAAAATGCATTAGCTTATTTATCACTGTGGCGTGCGGAACCTCTAGCGACCTCTTGTAGAACCCTAGGGTTCTGGAAAACACTAGTTGAGAAACGCTGATGTAGAGACTTGACAAACATTCAGTTTACATGACAAAATATACGCGGCTTTGATAGACTTAGAACAATTATCAAGATGTATTATTTGGAAATTCGAAAACGCATAACACCATTGCCATAATTTTATAGAAACGTATTTGTCTCGTGTATTTGATGTCAATCCCGCTAATAAGACAAACATTTATTGCTGATATAACTATAATTTGGTTAAAGAAACTGAAAAAAGAAAGCAGTATTGGAAAGGACTATAAATGCCATAAATGAGAAGAAAAAGAGGAGAATAGCAAACAAAGAAGCTGAAGCATGGAAGAAACTACTTGCATCAGTTGTTAGCTGTCGGGACACTGCATCCTTCAAACTACCTGCATCAGTTGTTAGCTGTCGGGACACTGCATCCTTCAAACTACCTGCATCAGTTGTTAGCTGTCGGGACACTGCATCCTTCAAAATACCTGCATCAGTTGTTAGCTGTCGGGACACTGCACCCTTCACACTACCTGCATCAGTTGTTAGCTGTCGAGACACTGCACCCTTCAAAATACCTGCATCAGTTGTTAGCTGTCGGGACACTGCACCCTTCAAAATACCTGCATCAGTTGTTAGCTGTCGGGTCACTGCACCCTTCAAAATACCTGCATCAGTTGTTAGCTGTCGGGACACTACACCCTTCAAACTACCTGCATCAGTTGTTAGCTGTCGGGACACTGCACCCTTCAAACTACCTGCATCAGTTGTTAGCTGTCGGGACACTGCACCCTTCAAACTACCTGCATCAGTTGTTAGCTGTCGGGACACTGCACCCTTCACACTACCTGCATCAGTTGTTAGCTGTCGGGACACTGCATCCTTCAAACTACCTGCATCAGTTGTTAGCTGTCGGGACACTGCACCCTTCAAACTACCTGCATCAGTTGTTAGCTGTCGGGACACTGCATCCTTCAAACTACCTGCATCAGTTGTTAGCTGTCGGGACACTGCACCCTTCAAACTACCTGCATCAGTTGTTAGCTGTCGGGACACTTCATCCTTCAAACTACCTGCATCAGTTGTTAGCTGTCGGGACACTGCATCCTTCAAACTACCTGCATCAGTTGTTAGCTGTCGGGACACTGCATCCTTCAAACTACCTGCATCAGTTGTTAGCTGTCGGGACACTGCACCCTTCACACTACCTGCATCAGTTGTTAGCTGTCGGGACACTGCATCCTTCAAACTACCTGCATCAGTTGTTAGCTGTCGGGACACTGCACCCTTCACACTACCTGCATCAGTTGTTAGCTGTCGGGACACTGCATCCTTCAAACTACCTGCATCAGTTGTTAGCTGTCGGGACACTGCACCCTTCAAACTACCTGCATCAGTTGTTAGCTGTCGGGACACTGCATCCTTCAAACTACCTGCATCAGTTGTTAGCTGTCGGGACACTGCATCCTTCAAACTACCTGCATTAGTTGTTAGCTGTCGGGACACTGCATCCTTCAAACTACCTGCATCAGTTGTTAGCTGTCGGGACACTGCACCCTTCAAACTACCTGCATCAGTTGTTAGCTGTCGGGACACTTCATCCTTCAAACTACCTGCATCAGTTGTTAGCTGTCGGGACACTGCATCCTTCAAACTACCTGCATCAGTTGTTAGCTGTCGGGACACTGCATCCTTCAAACTACCTGCATCAGTTGTTAGCTGTCGGGACACTGCATCCTTCAAACTACCTGCATCAGTTGTTAGCTGTCGGGACACTGCATCCTTCAAACTACCTGCATCAGTTGTTAGCTGTCGGGACACTGCATCCTTCAAACTACCTGCATCAGTTGTTAGCTGTCGGGACACTGCATCCTTCAAACTACCTGCATCAGTTGTTAGCTGTCGGGACACTGCACCCTTCAAACTACCTGCATCAGTTGTTAGCTGTCGGGACACTGCACCCTATATATATATATATATATTGGAAAATGTGTGATATCCTTGGCACAGTTAGGTATATTTGAAAAAAAAGGAAAAGAATGACTTCACGTGTAGCGTTAAAATATTTTATGATTTAATGTTATAATGTTATAATATAATATTATAATATTATATTATAACATTATAACATTATATCTTGACATTTTTTATCACTACAAGTGAAGTCATTCTTTTCCTTTTTTCAAATATATATATATATATATATATATATATATATATACTTGACACAGCATCCTTCAAAACGGCTGACCTCCGGCCGTTTCGAAACGTGTTCTACGGCATCCAAATATATATATATATATATATATATATATATATATATATATATATATATATATATATATATATATATATATATATATAGCTGACGTACCTAGCTTCGCTTGGATAAACAGACGATAAGCCGTCTGTGTAGTATAGTATTACTGTTGAAAATATATTGTACAGTATTACTGTTGAAAATATATAGTATAGTATTAATGTTAAAAATATATAGTATAGTATTACTGTTGAAAATATATAGTATAGTATAGTATCACTGTTGAAAATATATAGTATAATATTACTGTTGAAAATATATAGTATAGTATAGTATCACTGTTGAAAATATATAGTATAATATTACTGTTGAAAATATATAGTATAGTATTAATGTTAAAAATATATAGTACAGTATTACTGTTGAAAATATATAGTACAGTATTACTGTTGAAAATATATTGTATAGTATTAATGTTAAAAATATATAGTATAGTGTTACTGTTGAAAATATATAGTATAGTATAGTATCACTGTTGAAAATATATAGTATAATATTACTGTTGAAAATATATAGTATAGTATTAATGTTAAAAATATATAGTACAGTATTACTGTTGAAAATATATAGTACAGTATTACTGTTGAAAATATATAGTACAGTATTACTGTTGAAAATATATAGTACAGTATTACTGTTGAAAATATATAGTACAGTACAGTATTACAGTTGAAAATATTTAGTGGAGTACAGCATTACTGTTGAAAATATATAGTATAGTATTACTGTTGAAAATATATAGTATAGTATAGTATTACTGTTGAAAATATGTACACGAATATAAAATTATCTATATATATATATAGATAGATAGATAATTAATTAAAAGTTGGTTAGAAGCGAAGTCAATGCAGACAGGCAACCAGACAGAGAGATATTATAAGAGTGCGACGTTATAGCTATGCATCTATCTAAAAAGACAGACTAAGAAAGAGAGAGGAATGTCGTATTATATATATTATATATAATAAAGTACCAGTAATATAGTGGGATAATTGCTGGCCTTGTGCCAAAAGTAGAAACAATTATACTTCTTTTTTATACAACTGTAAATAACATGTTTATGTATGTATATATACGAATATATACGTATAAAGGAATGCTGTATTAAAATGTACAAATTAAACTGTTTCTTATCTATATATATAAAACTGTGGTTGTCTGTCTGTCTATCGATTTTTGGCACACATCTCCTCTTAGAATCTCTCACGGAATTGCACCGAAATTGCTATACTTGTACATTGAGCCCTAGCGAAGACATCGGAAAAAAAATATTTCAAATTGACCCACCCTATGTGACGAAATCGAATATAATGTATCGATTTTTGAGCGTAAGTTATCAGTTATTTCCCTTTGTTCTGTTTACATTGAGCGTCTTACGTAAAAAATTACGCTGGCTTTCTCAGCGTTTAAAATGACATTAACACAATACACGAACAGTTGTCGAGCCAGCAAAATATTGACCTGCAAAATTCATCAGTTCGAACACTAAGCTTCCGTTTTGCTTCATTTCCATTTAAAAGCATTTTAAAACAATATTTTTACTTGAAAACAAGTCTATTTAAAGACTACGTAAAACAAGCAAATATTTCGTCGTTAGGCGTGCAGACAGACAGTCGTGCAGACAGACAGTCGTGCAAAGAGGTGATATACGCGTGCAGACAGATAGTCGTGCAGAGAGGTGATATAGGCGTGCAGACAGACAGTCGTGCAGAGAGGTGATATAGGCGTGCAGACAGACAGTCGTGCAGAGAGGTGATATAGGCGTGCAGACAGACATAACTGATAATTTGGTTACGCTAATGTTTTTCTCTGCGTTGCAGTGTTTACATTTTCGATCTTTGTTAATAAATAACCAGTGCAGTTTCTATCCCCAGCATCCTCTTTTGTTATAACATTCGGGTTATCGTTATGTTTTCTTAACTTCATAAGGCATATTGTTGGTTGAGGGAATATTAATCAAAAACACCACATGCAAGTCTGCACAGTAGACACTACAGTTTTTAAGCCAAGAAAGAAACTTAACATTGTAACTTTAACACAGCTACTGAGCGACCCCGAGCAACGCCGGGCTTTACTGCTAGTTTATGATATTAACACTATATGTATATATATATATACACTATATATATATACACTATATATATATACACACACTATATATACATATATACACACACACACACACACACACACACACACACACACACACAGATAGCGAAGCCTATGTACAGAATGGCTTTCGTAATGCAGACAGCCAGACATACAGACAGATATAAGGGCGCGACGTTATAGCTATGTATCTATTTAAAAAGACAGACTAAGAAAGAGAGAGGAATGTCGTATAACCGGAAGTGTTGACATCTGAAAATTTGAAAGAAGTGAATATTTAAATAAACAATAAAATATCTTTAATCTTTTAACTAAATTTAGTAGACAAAAATACCCTCACTTTCTTCCTTGGAAAAAGTTATATCTATGGTGCAAATTTGGTGCTGTTTGGTCCAGTCGTTTGGCGAAAAGTTTGTTGCATACATACGGCCGTCAGCTTTATAATATAGATATAGTTCAAGGAAACGACAAGACAGAGGTACACAAATTCTTGTTAGTTTCACGCTTTATATGGAAAAAGGGAAAGAAAGTTCGATGTGTCGGGCTTTAGCCCTTCTTCAGGAGTACTAAAATAGAAACAGGATCACTAAGCATAGATACAGAAAATGACCCGTAGAGTCCCTTTGACAGGGTTCCTTACAACATTCTTCTGAAAAAACTATCCAACATTGGTGTCTCTGGAAATTTTCTGCAGTGGATCAAGTGTTTCCTGTCAAATAGAGTCCGACATGTTGTTGTCGAAGGAGTAAAATCCAGCTCAGACAACGTCAGTAGTGGTGTCCCACAAGGCACTTTGTTGGGCCCACTTCTTTTCATTATCTACTGACATTACTGACATCATCAAGCGCAGTAGCATAAAAATCTTCGCAGATGTTTCCAAGCTCCAGAAGGTCACCAATGGCGTGGGTGACCGGATATGCCTCCAATCAGATCTACTGGCTGTTATCCAATGGGCGGAAAAGAACAATATGCTGCTGAACGAGGATAAATTTGAGTTAAACCACTTTGGAAAAGAGGATGCCCTGAATCTCCCATACTCCCTTCCTTCAGGTGAAACTCTCGTGGCATCCAATAACATCGGCCACTCATATAAACATCAAAGTTGACATGGCCCGCAGAATGTGTTCCTGAATTCTCAGAACCTTCCAATCGAGAGATATCCACACTATTATCCTTCTCTTCTCCACTTTTCCATCAGCATTGCCCAAATGATGTTGGCATCACCTTTAAACTACACCCAAGGCTTGAGCCCCGTGCTATCCGCCCACAACAAAAATCACACTCGCATCTCATAATAACAATACGGTACAATTATTTCACCTCAATTGGCCCCGCTCTCTTTAGCATTACACCAAAATACATTAAAACAGAAACAGACTCCATAAAGTTCAAGAAGTCTTTGGACAAATTCTTTCAAGAAATCCCGAATAAACCTCCTACACCCGGATATGTCTCCGTAAACAATAACTCACTACTTGAGTGGGCCAAGGTGTCCAAATTCTGATTTGAAAGACTTCGCCACCTTAGACATGGCCTGGGCCAATACTGGCCAAAACCTATCAAACTTATCAAAGTTATATATATATTATATATTATAAAGCTGAGTGTCGTGTGTATTATGTATGTATGTATCCTACACACCTCCCTATAGTTTGTTAGCTTTACTCTCTCCGTCGCTCTTCCCTCTCTCTATAATAGATCATTCCCCCTCTCTATAATTTAACTGCTTTACTCTCTCTGTTGCTCTTATGAAGTTGAGCGTCGTCTCTCCGTCGCTCTTCCCTATCTCTATAATAGATCATCCCCCTTCTCTATAATTTAACTGCTTTACTCTCTCTGTCGCTCTTCACTCTCAAATATTATAAAGTTGAGCGTCGTCTCTCTCTCCCTCTTTCACCCTCTCTATAATTTAACTGCTTTACTCTCTCTGTTGCTCTTATGAAGTTGAGCGTCGTCTCTCCGTCGCTCTTCCCTATCTCTATAATAGATCATCCCCCTTCTCTATAATTTAACTGCTTTACTCTCTCTGTCGCTCTTCACTCTCAAATATTATAAAGTTGAGCGTCGTCTCTTTCTCCCTCTTTCACCCTCTCTATAATTTAACTGCTTTACTCTCTGTCTCTCTTCACTCTCTATATGACAACACTCTTTTACTTTCCGTTTTAATTGTATCTCTCTCTGTCTAACGGCCTAACACTCTCTTTTCACCCTCCCTCTGTTTTTCTGTCGTCGCTCGCATAAGTAACACACACACACACATAAACACACACACACACACGCACACACACACACACACACACACACACACACACACACACACACACACACACACACACACACACACACACACACACACACACCCCCCACACACACACACACAAATACACATACTTTCTGTCGTCGCTCGCATAAGTAATACACACACGCACACACACACATAATATAACATCAAAACAAAACACACATACACATATATAAACACACACACACACATATCCATACGTTATATGTATGTAAGATCATTCCCCTCTCTATAATTTAACTGCTTTAATCTCTCTGTCGCTCTTCACTCTCTATATGATAACACTGTTTTAGTTTCCGTATCTCACTTCAATATATACAGAGAGAGAGAGAGAGAGAGAGAGAGAGAAAGATTTAGAGAAAGAGAGAGATTTAGAGAAAGATTAGGAAAACTACACACACACATCTACAGAGAGAGAGAAAAACAGAGGGAGGAGAAAAGAGAGAGATAGGCCGTTAGACAGAGAGAGATACAATTAGTGTTAGTTATTCAGAGAGAGAGAGAGAGAGAGAGAGAGAGTCGGAAGGACAATGTGACACGAGAGGGTGTGTGGTATCTCTGCAGTGGAGTGATGGGGGCTGGTATACCTAGCCGGACGCCAACCGGACGGGCCAGCTAGTATATATATAAAATTGCAAGTTTGAAGAACAGTTAGATAAAATATACCCAAACTTTCTTCACCCCAGTTAAATAATCATTTAAACGGAACTATAAGTTTAAAATGTAACTTCGAAGAAATAATAGATAAATGATACAGACTATTCCCCGCGAGGAATAGTCAGATAAAATTTACCCAGTCTTTCCTCTTAGCCCGTAGAAATTAACTAGCAATTTTACTTGCAATTTTACTTGCAATTTTATATATAGCTCTGATTAATAATTATTTGCTTAATTAAGTTTTCATTGAGCCACGCCGTGAAAGGTAGCCACACTCATATATGTCTAAATATATATCTAAATATATACATATATCCCTATGAATTTATTATATATATATATATATGTGTGTGTGTGTGTGTGTGTGTGTGTGTGTGTGTGTGTGTGTGTGTGTATACTAGTGAAATTGTGGAATTAAAAATATATATATATATATATATAACGAAGGAAGTGTGGTAAGGAACCAGGTGGACCATAACGTGCCCAGAAATAGCCGTCGAAACGGCTTGAGCTCTGCCGTCGGAGTCTTGAACATTTTCCTATACACACACACACACACACACACACACACACACACACACACACACACACACACACACACACACACACACACACACATATATATACCTAAAATCAGTGCGAGCGATAACTACATTAAGTTATCGGGACAGAGGAAAGAGAACAAACAACATGGTAGTAACGCAACGTAAAAAGAAGAAAAGAAAGACAAGTTAATGAATCTTGTGGGTTTACGTCCGACAAATCAAATGACGAGAAGAAAATAGACACGTCCGAGCCACGAACAAATTGAGAGAGGAAAGAATTAACGCAGGTCAGACGGGAGGAAGTGAGAGAGGAGGAGTAGGAGAGGGTGAGTGAGTGAAACTGTGAGGAAGGGGCCAGCTGAGAGAGTGTGACCAGCAGCGGGGATGGAGGAAAGTAAGAGGTAAGGGGGAGAGAGAGAAAGGAGAAAGCAATAAGGTAACAGAAAAAATACGAACCACAGCGAAGGGAAATTATATGTGAATGAAAAATGGCGTGCTGCGTTGTTGCGAATATGAACATATGAATAAAAATAAACCGAGAAAAGTCCGTCATCAGTAGTCTACTGATTCTCATTGGTATTTCTTCGCATTACGTTGCGTTACTACCATGTTGTTTGTTCACTTTCCTCTGTCCCGATAACTTAATGTAGTTATCGCTCGCACTGATTTTAGGTATCTTGTCTTTAATGCGAAGAAATACCAATGAGAATCAGTAGACTACTGATGACGGACTTTTCTCGGTCTATTTTTATTCATATGTTCATATTCGCAACAACGCAGCACGCCATTTTTCATTCACACATATTTTCCCTTTGCTGTGGTTCGTATTTTTTCGTGGCTCGGACGTGTCTATTTTCTTTTCGTCATTTAATTTGTCGGACTTAAGCCCACAAGATTCATTAACTTGTCTTTCTTTTCTTCTCTTTACGTTGCATTACTACCATGTTGTTTGTTCACTTTCCTCTGTCCCGATAACTTAATTTAGTTATCGCTCGCACTGATTTTAGGTATCTAGTCTTTAATGCGAAGAAATACCAATGAGAATCAGCAGACTACTGATGACGGACTTTTCTCGGTCTATTTTTATTCCTATGTTCATATTCGCAACAACGCAGCACGCCATTTTTCATATATATATATATATATATATATATATATATATATATATATATATATATATATATATATATATATTGTTATACTTGGGGAGGGTCATATTTGCGTAATATTGCCAGAATTAATAACAGAACACACTCACTGTTTGGTTGGTTTTCGCTTCTCGCTGTCTTTTATATCTGCGATCTAACTTACTCGGTCCCCAATGTTGCCATTGACTGACCGACGGTCAAAAATAATACAGATACAACATAGACACAAACACATATATATAGTTTACATAATTTACATAAATCTTCCGTTGCACATCTGCAACATCGTCAGTGGTGTTATATTTTTTCCTCCTGTTGTGTTGTATGTCTACGCCATTTTTTATTCAGTCTGTCTATATATTTATTTATTTATTTGCTTGTTTATTTTATTTTGTCTTCTTTGCGCATGCGGTTGCGTGTGTGTATAGTGTTATGTGTGCTGTGTGACTAGTGTGTATAGTGTTGTGTCTGTTGGGTGACTAGTGTGTGTTTATGTGCTTGTTGTTATTGTGCTTGTGTATGTATTTATTTATCTTATTTTATTTTATTTTGTTTACTTATTTATACTTCTCTTAGGTCAGTGTTGTTTGTTTGGGTGTTGTTGTTGTTCCACTCATTCTTTCTGTTTAGCTTTGGTCTTCTAATTTCTATTTCACTGGCCTCTCTGATTTGCCTATCTGCTTGGTCATTCTTATGTTTAGATATTATTCTAATTTCTATGTTGTCTATGTTACCGTCATGTTGTTGTCTAGCATGTTCGTATAGTACTGACCCGTTTTTTCTTCCTTTTAGTTCCCCCCAGTGTTGGTCTATCCTTTCACCTATGCTACGAGCTGTCTCACCTATGTATGTTGTTGTCATGTTTCTGCAAGTACCCTCTGTACATCTTATGCTATAGACTACGTTTCTAGTTTTACAGTTTATCCGGGGGTTCACCTTACATATGATACATTTCCTATTGGTACAGTGGGTTTTCTTAAAAGGGTAGGTTTTGCTGATCAGGGATTTTATGGTGGTTCCTGGCTTTTCTACCACCTTTATTTTTAAGTGGGTCTTTCTCAGGGCCTTTCTACACTGGTTAGCTAATTTCCCTCCAGGGGTGGCGTCCACAAACATGACACTCTGATATCTCTGGTTGTCGTACCATGATGTGGCCTTCCCTATCTTATGTCTAGCCCTATCTAAGCTATTCCATGATTTGCTCCTGTATAGTGGGCAAATTCCTTTCATGTCCAGTTCTATGAGGGTCTTATACTTTTCCATGGCTCCTTCGTATACTCTGACTCTGTCTCTTTGGTTGTAGCCAGAGAACTGCATGCGGTTGATGAAGTGTTGGATGTGTCTTTCCATTTCTGTTGGGTCGCACATGCTGGACACATTCTTCATCACTCGTACCAAATCTGCGATCAGAATATTAAACTTAGCACTACTGGACATTGCTGAGTTTTTGAGTATCAGGTATTTGGAGGCCATGGGTTTAGCATAGTGTGAGTGGAGAATTTGGGCTCTCTCGTCTATAGTGTTAATCCAGAGTTCTGTGTCTAATACAGGTAGTCTATTGTTAGGGTGTTTGAAAGGGAAGTCGATAGTTACAGTTATACTCTGGTGTATGGAATTAGCTATCTGCTGGATGCTTTCCATCGTGCTACGTTCTAAATCAAACTTGTTAGTGCTCTCTAGTGGGGGTGTTCTTATAACTATATTGATATCGTCTACATAACGAGAGTACATGATGAGGTCTATGGAGCTTTCATTAAGGAGATCTTTAAGTCTCCTTTCCCACCATACCATGAAAAGGTTGGCAACATCACCAGCTATGCTGACGCCGATGGCTGCTCCCTCATTTTGGGTGTAGATTTTCTCATTGAACTTATAGAAGCTATCTTTATAAAACCAATCTTATTTTATTATATATATTTCAAGGGTACCAACATGTTGGTACGCCCTCATCAGATAAAATATAAAAGTTGGTTTACAGATAGTGACATATTCAGACAATAACTTAATGTTGTGAGTTCTATTTGAATAGTGAAGAAAAACTTCAAATCACAAGATGAATATGCTAATGAGGATAACGTTAAAACTGAAAAAGATCGTTGTGTTTAGACGCTAGGTAAATTTAAATAATCATTAGGATTATTTTTTTTAATAAGAAAAGGAAATAAGGGTTTTTATTAGGGTAGAAGAAAATTTAAGGAAAGATTTTAAGAAAAAAAATATATTAAAGCTACTAATAGAATATTTATAGGAATGTACGTATATGATTGTCCGGAACGTATTTGTAAGGGTGTAGAGAGAATGAAATCATTATATTTATTTTTATTTATTTAATTATTTAATTATATATTTTGGAAGTATTTATAATATAATGTGTGAATTATAAATAAATGTTAAAGTGAGAGAATATTAATTTAAAATGTGAAAGGTATCTTGTATTTATATATACAATTGGGTCTATTCTACTGGTGTGTTTTAATATTATGAAGATTGCAGTTATGAGTATATTTTATAATATTATAAGAAGTTAGTTGTATATACATTACGTTCTTGTCTGAGTATGTCACTATCTGTAAAGCAACTTTTGTATTTTATCTGATGAGAGCATACCAAAATGTTGGTACCCTTGAAATATATATAATAAAATAAATATGGTTTTATAAAGATAGCTTCCATTTATTAATATTATTGATATATATATATATATGTAATATAAGATCAAAAGATGGTTAAAAGAGTTCCAAGTATTTTATTATGCGCATTTCAAAAACAAATATCATCATGAGATGATATCTGCGTTTTCATCAGATAAAATAGGGATACATGATATGAAGGTTAAAAAACACTTGTGGATAGTGAAGTTTTAAATCAACTTTACTATTCACAAGTGCTTTTTAACCTTCATATCATGTATACCTATTTTATCTGATGAAAACGCAGATATCATCTCATGATGATATTTGTTTTTGAAATGCGCATAATAAAATACTTGGAACTCTTTTAACCATCTTTTGATCTTATATTATTTATACTCCAGTCCTACAAATTGTAGAGTGCTACTTATCCGATATTTGCATTGCTTTATTGTGCTACAATAAAACTCACCTCCTACATATATATATATATATATATATATGTATAGAAATTTCGGCTTTAGGAAGCCGTAGCTATGCAAACACCCGGACTAACGCCCTCTGGTGGTGTCCATCAGAAGCAAGGGGGCACAACCGTCTATGCATTTCAGGCTTGACTGGCCTTCTTCAGGACGCCCCCTCCTCACCGCCTGCAGTTTCATATGCAAATGAGATTAATCACCTCATTTACACAGACGAGAAAACTATATATTCTCGACTGTTTTCAAGTCCAGCAGTCGCAAGCGGTGGGAGGCACCGTCCCGAAGAAGGCCAGTCAAGCATGAAATGCAGAAACAGTTGTCCCCCTTGCTTCTGCTGGACACCACCAGAGGGCGTTAGCCCCGGTGTTTGCATAGCTACGGGTTCCTAAAACCGTCTTTCTTTAGAAATACGAAATTTCTATACATATTTGTATAAGCTATGCTTGAAGCGAAGTCTTATTTCTCTTATATATATATATATATATATATATATATATATATATATATGTCTGTGTGTGTGTGTGTGCATGTATATGTATATATAATATATATATATATTCATATACATACAAGCATACGTACATACGTATTCATGAAAGTATGTTTGTCGTTTCTAGCTTGTAAGTTTTACAAAAGGTAAAATTCCTGGCTATACCTGGCTGTCTTGTCAAATTTTCAAAATGTCTGCCACAATCTTTGTGCTACATGGCATTTCATTGTAGGTTGTGTTTTTTCAAAAAAATCTCTTTCGCTTTCTTCCTTCCTCCCTCCCCTTCTTTCTCTCTGCCCCCCTCTCTCTCTCTCTCTCTCTCTCTCTCTCTCTCTCTCTCTCTCTCTCTCTTCTTTCTCTTCCTTCCTTTCACCTGTTCGCCCTCTTTCTTACTTTGACTACTGTAATAGTTATTATTGTTGTTGTTGTTGTTCTTATTATTATTGCAGTTGTTGGAATTGATGTTGTTATTGTTGTTGTTGTTTTTGGAATTCGTATATTGGCTTTGTTGCTGTTGTTGTTGTTGTTTTATTAATAGTAGTAGCATTAGTAGTAATAGCAGTAGTAGTAGCAGTAGCAGCAATAGTAATAGTAGCAGCAGAAGCAGCAGCAGCAGCATTAGTAGTAGTAGTAGTAGCAGCAGCAGCAGTAGCAGCAACAGCAGCAGCAGCAGCAGCAGCAGCAGTAGTAGTAGTAGTAGTAGTAGTAGAAGTATTAGAAGTAGTAGTAGTAGTAGTAGAAGTATTAGAAGTAGTAGTAGTAGTAGTAGTATAGAGAGATTCCGTAGGTTGTTCTCCCAGACTAAGTCATTTGTTGTTACATTATTAACTGGCTGCTGTCAACCTGGTAATTGCACCGTACACCTCCTACCAGGCCACTTCACTGGCCTCCCCACGATAAACACACACACACACACATATATATATATATATATAAACACACGCACAGACACATACACGACATAGATACACACACACGCACACACACACATAGGCGCAAGAACACACACACATGGAACAAACACACACACACACATATATATATGTATAGATACACACACACACACACATATACATAGGTCCACATAGGTTAGTTATCACTCCCTTTCTCTCTCTACACCACATTCTCTCCCCCCTCTCTCTCTGTCTGGTTCTTGTTTGTTTTTGTCACAGCTGTACTCTGTATAACTCTGTACCTCACCACCATCACCACCACCACCAGCACCTCACTATTTCCCTACCACTGACTTACACCCCTAAAATTATAATATATATATATATATATATATATATATATATATATATATATATATATATACACACACACACACAAATATATATATATATAAGTAAGATGTATGGTAGGTCGTATATGAATCGCGATGATCACGTCTGACCTACCAAATATGTGACGGTAGCTAGTTAAGCTCTATGCGTATACGCAGAGCAGAAAAGTTCCACCATGTGGTCGGACGAAACGGCTGTCGGCAATAAACTTGTTATAATGTCATAATAGTTCCTTTGTTCTTTTTCACTAATATATATATATATATATATATATATATATATGTATGTAAACTGGGATAACTCCGATATAAAACCTGCGGCTCAGTAGTTACCGATGATGTTGATCTTTTCGTCTTTTCGGGTTATAACTACTGTCGCTCAGAGAGTGGGATTGGCTCAGTGCACAGTCTTTCCTCACTTTAAAAAATATCTTCACGCACAGGCATTGCACGATAGAATTAATTAATAATTATTAATAATGGTATATCATGCAATGGCCATACTCGATAACGAGGGCGCAGCCATCATGTATGTATATATGTATGTGTATGTGGGTATATATGTATGTGTATGTGTGTATATATGTATGTGTATGTGTGTGTGTACGTGTGAGTCCCGGGATCAATCCGGGGGTAACCACAATAAGTAAGGTACTCAATACATTATTAGAGTTTAAACATCATGTTTAATCATCAGGACAGCCCTGATGATTTCTTTCGAATGAAACAGTTCTAGTCCTGTAGAAGACTTTTCTATATTAGATTTGTGGTATATATATATATATATATGTGTGTGTGTGTGTGTGTGTGTGTGTGTGTGTGTGTGTGTGTGTGTGTGTGTGTGTGTGTGTGTAAAAGGTAAACAGAAATAACAACACAATCGGTACAGTATATGGAAGGGGTATATTAGGTTAACGCTTGATATAGCAGGAAGAGGGTCTTAACGTTTCGGACGCTAGTCCTTCATCAGAAGAAAGAATGAGAAATAAGATAGATTGAGGGGACGGGCGGGATGGAATTGGAAAAAATGTCTTTAGATAAAAATAACAGGTCCATTCATGTTGACATCTCTTGATATATATATATATATATATATATATATATCATAAAACATGTCTATAGAATCACAAGATAAAATATATACTATTTCCTCTCCCAATTAGCATAATTAACTATATAAAAAATCGAATAGACCAGGCTAATATATATATATATATATATACATATAGTATAGGGGATTCAATGATTTACTCGTGATGGTACCAAAATACTTTTTGTCACATCGTCAGTCTGAGGGGCAGATCGATAGTGGAGTCGGGTCCATAACTATTTTGGGTGACCTAGAGCCAATCCTCTGCGAAACGCGCGTAACAGGTTGATACACAATAAATATCATATACATGTAAACCTTTTTTCTAATATATATATATATATATATATATATATATATATATATATATATAGAGAGAGAGAGAGAGAGAGAGAGAGAGAGAGGTTGGTGATGGTTCTCCTTTCAAAAGATCATTTCTAATTTGAGATTTGCAGTGGAAAGTTGAAGGAGAACAATAATGTGATAGGGAGAAAGAGATAGAAAGTGAGAGGGAGAGAGAGGGTGGAATAGAGAGAGAGAGGCGCAGAAATGGAGAAAGGACAGGAAATATAGAAAGTAGGAGAAAGCATTAGGAGACAATATGAGAAGAGAGAGAGAGAGAGAGAGTTGAGTGAGAGAGAGAGAGAGAGAGAGAGAGAGAGAGAGTGATTTGAGAGGGAGAGGGATAGAGAGTGATGGTGGAGAGAGAGAGAGAGGAAGGAGGATGAGAGAGAGAGAGAGGAAGGAGGATGAGAGAGAGAGGAAGAGCAAGAAAAGAGGCAAATTGAGGGAGATGAGAAGGGAAAGAAAGAATGATGTAGAGAACGTATTGAGAAAGACGAATATAGACAAAGAGAGTGGGGGAGAAAGAGGTAGAGTGAAAAGGGGAGAGAAAGAGAGAGGGGGAGAAAGAGGTAGAGTGAAAAGGGGAGAGAAAGAGAGAAGGGAGATAGAGAGAGGAGAAGGAGAGAGAAAGAGAGAGGGGAGAAGGAGAGCGATAAAAAGAGGGGAAATAGAGAGAGGGGAGAAAGAGAGAGGGGAGAAGGAGAGAGAAAGAGATAGGGGAGATAGAGAGAGGGGGAGAAAGAGGTAGAGTGAAAAGGGAGAGAAAGAGAGAGGGGAGAAGGAGAGAAAAAGAGAGAGGGGAGATAGAGTGGGAGAAAGAGGTAGAGTGAAAAAGGGAGAGAAAGAAAGAGGGGGAGAAAGAGAGAGGGGAGAAAGAGAGAGTGGGAGAAAGAGATAGAGTGAAAAAGGGAGAGAAAGAGAGTGAATGTGAGGTTAATAAAAGGTGGTGTGACGTTTGAAGAGACTTATAGATAGATTGAGTGAAGCTTGGTGAAAGTTGTCTGTATGACATTCAGTGCCAACAGGCTGCAAATTAGATGCACCTTCATTGAATACCTTGGTATTGAAACTTAGACACACACGGAATATCATTTATACGGCTCTATCTCTTTCTCTCACTCTCACACACACACACTCTCTCTCTCTCTCTCTCTCTCTATATATATATATATATATATATATATACACACGTACACACATCTATTTATCTCTATATATATTATAAATATCAATATATTTGTGTCTATATATGTATAAACTGTGTAACAATTTTTGCTAAAAATGTGGTTTGATTTTCGACCAACACTCTCTCTGATCGTTTTGATTTTCCTCAACTGTTTGGTGACTTTCTCCAGTGCTGTTAATCTTTTTGCTGGCCTTCAACTCGATTTTGTCGGTAAGTTAACCCACATATCTACTTAATAATTGTTATGTTTTCTTGTGGTAGTTTTCTTGGTTTGGTTGTGTATCATTTTAAAAGTTTATTCTGACATGTCCAAAGTTTTGTAAAGATTTCATGAAACATAACTACACCCGACTTCCTTTGCTCAAAACTTTCTTAATAATGCATGTCTTTTTTTTTTTTTTTTTTTTTTTTGTTTTTTAAAGAAATTTTGCAAGCAAAAATCGATATTTGGGTGGGGGTGTAGATTACAATTGTGTTGATGAAACTAAAATAAAAAAAATGTTCCTGAAATTCAGAGTTGTAGAAATGACATTGTGGTCTAGTATACAGAGCATCCATTACAGTTTTAGGATTGGGGTGGGGCTTAAATATACTCTACATGTGTATAATTATTATTAACTCATGATAATGGCAGTGGATTGGAAGTATCGGGAGAGCGTCGGACAATATCTTGTGTGGCACACAGTTATGGCCCTTTACGTTCTGAGTTGAAATCCCGCCGAGGTTAGGTGTGCCTTTCATCTTTATTGGGTCGATAAAATAAAGCATCAGTAATGCACTGGGGTTAATTGAATCGACTTTCCCTTCCCCTAAAATTGCTGGCCTTGTGCCAAAAGCAGAAACCATTATTGGCAGTGGTGGATTGGAAGAATCAGTAGAGCGCGGGACAAAATACTTTCTGGCATTACTTCCGACTTTTTACCTTCTCAGTTCAAATCTCGCCGAGGTCAACTTTACTTTTGATCCTTATGGAGGAGTGTGGTGGGGGTCGTTAAAATAAAGTACCTGACAACTACTGGGGTCGATATAATCAACTTTCCTTTCCACCACATTGCTGGCCTTGAGCCTAAATTAGAAACCATTATTACAATTAATATCCAACGCTTGCTCTACATTGCTATAGCCTATAATAAACTGTTTGCTACGAACGTATAATTTTTGCGTTTTGCTGTTGTTGTTATTGTTATTTAACCTCAGGTCAAATCTGATCGAGCAGACATATGATCAAAAACATTTCAGGTGTGACCAATCCGTATTTGGTTTCTTCAGACATAATGTCTACATCTATGTTTTTCTGGTATCGTTGTCCCTAAGACCACCTCCCTACTCACCACCATCGGCACCCCGTAGCAGTGGAGACTTCTGGTATCCTTGGCCCTAGGACCACCTCCCTATTCACCACCATCGGCACCCCGTAGCAGTGGAGACTTCTGGTATCCTTGGCCCTAGGACCACCTCCCTATTCACCACCATCGGCACCCCGTAGCAGTGGAGACTTCTGGTATCCTTGGCCCTAGGACCACCTCCCTATTCACCACCACCGGCACGGAGCTGGCTACCCGCAGGTGTGAGCCTCGCGAGCTGGAATGTCTCTTCCAACACGTTTCCCCTCACCATCCTCCGAGGAAACGTTTTCTCTATTCTGTCCACCGGCACAGCGGGGTGGCCAGCGTGTGGAGCCCCATTTTCTTATAATAGTGAGAGATGGGGAAAGAGAGACGGAGGCAGTGAGTGAAAGAGAGAGAACATTAACACTTATTTACTTATTTATTTATTTGTATAAACTTGCATAAATATACTAAATTAATTGAAATTAAACTATTTTTGTGTCAAATTAGCCAACCATTTCCATACTGCTGAGCCATTATCCGAGATATAGTTCCCCCTTTAAGATGGCTGTGTGTGATTTGAGGGACGTTTGGTTCATATTTCTAACAGGTCGAAAAACCATGTAGAGGTTTTCTCGTTACCTCGTTAATTGCTCCTTCTTGTTGGTGACGTTAAGCCCTTAATCCACCTATCATGAAAACAATTCCAACCATGACCATGTCGTCTTTTTCTATACACAGACTACATTGCCTAATGTAGTCCTTCTTTATTTAAGATGGTAGAGTATGATTCTTTTTAAATCATCACGAATAAAAGCGGCCAAAATGGGGTTCCTTCAAAGGGTCTTTGGAGTAACGTTACTCGATAGAGCTCGGAGATCAAAGAGTGACTCCAGGTAGAGTCACTGCTTCTCTGAATTGAGAGATCACAGCTCCGATACTTTGGGCATGTGTTTAGAATGTCTCAGGAAAGGATCGCTGGATATATTTTACGGGCAAAACCAACTGGCAGGAGACCCAGGGGTAAACCCCGAGCAAGATGGTTGGATAACATCCATGAGCTTGGCTGGTCTCGCTTGGGGATCCAGCCGGATCATTTGGAGACGGTTGCTTCTGACGGGACCCACTGGAGGGAAGAAGAAGAAGAAGAAGAAGAAGAAGAAGAAGAAGAAGAAGAAGAAGAAGAAGAAGAAGAAGAAGAAGAAGAAGAAGAAGAAGAAGAAGAAGAAGAAGAAGAAGAAGAAGAAGAAGAAGAAGAAGAAAAAAAAATAATTCAGAGATCCACAGACATGGAACTGGTTGAAAAGAGGAGACCTTAAAAAGGCTACAGAAGGAATGCTAATGGCTACGCAAAAGCAGGCCCTCAAAACGAAGTGGTTGAAACAACCATATTTACAAGGAGGAGGCTAGCCCACTGTGCAGGATCTGTGGAGAGAGAGAGGAGACTGTGGCTCACATTGTATAGGAGTGTAAACACCTAGCCCAGACTCACTATAAGGGCTGGAGACATGATGTAATGGGCAGGGTGATCCACTGGCACCTATGCAAAGTAAACAATTTACCACATTCTGAGAAGTGGTATGAGCATAAGCCAGAGGCGGTGATAGAAAACGATCAGGTGAAGGTGCTGTGCAATTTTAGGATACAGACGGACAAGAAACTGGAACACAATAGACCTGACCTGGTGGTTTTGGATAAAGAAAAAAAGAGCGTGTCTGATTGTGAATGTGGCCTGCCCATTCGACACGAGAGTGCAAGAGAAGGAGAGGGAGAAAGTTAACCGATACCAAGACTTAAAGTGGGAGGTAAAAAGGATTTGGAACTGCCATGAAGTCAAAGTGATCCCGATTGTCATAGGCGCACTATCTCCAAAAGTTTCCAGGGATGGTTAAAGAAAATCGGCCCCTTCACGCTTTTTGGAACGCTTCAAAAGGCATGCTTGCTGGGAACAGCAAGAACCCTCCGATACGTCCTGAATATCTGAGGCTGCAGGTAGTGGCCCTGATATTCATTCCAACGGACTTTCCAGTTAACCAACATCAATGACTGAGATTCAAGGAATAATAATAATAATAATAATAATAATAATAATAATAATAATAATAATAATAATAATAATAATAATAATAATAATAATAATAATAATAATAATAATAATAATAATAATAATAATAATAATGTGGATGTGGCCTGCCCGTTCGACACGAGAGTGCAAGAGAAGGAGAGGGAGAAAACTAACCGATACCAGGACCTAAAGTGGGAGGTGAAAAGGATTTGGAACTGCCATGAAGTCAAAGTGATCCCGATTGTCATAGGCGCACTGGGGACTATCTCCAAAAGTTTCCAGGGATGGTTGAAGAAGATCGGCCCCTTCACGCTTTTTGGAACGCTTCAAAAGGCATGCTTGCTTGATACAGCAAGAACCCTCCGATACGTCCTGAATATCTGAGGCTGCAGGTAGTGGCTTGATATTCAATCCAACGGACTTTCCAGTTAACTAACATCAATGACTGAGATTCAAGGAATAACAATAATAATAATAATAATAATAATAATAATAATAATAATAATAATAATAATAATAAGAAGAAGAAGAAGAAGAAGAAGAAGAGTATGATTTGAAGGAGGTTTGTAATTTTTTGGAGGTTGAGGAGGTCGGACGACGGAGAATCGATTACATATAAATACATTGATTTTTAACATAGATTTTTAACATAGATACACCACATATTAGTGTTGGAAAATGACTATCGATTATAATAACTCCGGGATTTTATTGGTGTTTATTTTATCGACGCCGGAATGATAAAAGGTAAAGGTGATTTTGGCGGGATTTGACACTCCACCGATTCTGTCAGTACACAGCTCCTTATATATAAATATATTCCTCCTTCTCACCACCATCACCATCATCATCATCATCATCATCATCATCATCACCATCCTCCTCCTCCTCATTATCATCATCATCATCACCATTATCAACATCATCATTATCATCAATATTATCATTATAATCATCATCATCATCAACACCATCATCATTATCATCATCATCATCATCATCATCATCATTATCATCATCATCATCACCATTATCAACATTATCAACATTATCAACATCCTCATTATCATCAATATTATCATTATAATCATCATCATTATCAACATTATCAACATCATCAACAACATCACCATCATCATCATCATCATCATCATCATCATCATCATCATCATCATCATCATCATGTGCTATACCCTGCTTGATCCTTTAGCAATCTCAGTCTTCCACCGTGATAGTGAAAGTAGTTGCCTTTGAGGAAAAGGAAGCTGTAAGTGGTCCTCGACTGCCTTCTCAGGGTGCAGCTCAACCGATTCTCAGAGAGAGAGAGAGAGAGTGATGGGGGAGGGAGAAAAAGAAAGAGAGAAAAAGAGAGACAAATGTCCGTGTGAGGGAGGGGAGGTTTCGAGCCTAGTACTTGACTGTTGCTTTAATTTTTCAATCTCGGAAGAAAGAAGACAGGAATTAAATATAGATCTTAGGAAATAGCAACACTGAAGTTGAAGTGGACAGGACATCTAACAATAGATTAGAGGTTCCCAACCATTTTTGGCGTCATCCCCTACCTTCAAATGGAAACATTTTTCACCGCTCACCTGTATAGGAAATATTCAAAAGCATACCCAAAATATTTGGTAAAAGTTTGTTACTGGTTCCTTATTTCCATTTAGCCTCCTGTTTTTTTTTTATACAGGTTCTTTGCATATCTCCCTTGAATATGTTTTTTTTTTTTTTTGCTCAAAAATCCTATATCGTCCATCAAAATGTTCAATCAGCCACCATTTCTGTTCAGCTGCTCATCGCCCACCCAACAGTTGAAATCGCTCAGGTTGGGATACCTTGCAATAGATGAATGGAAAACCCGCATAGTGGTTTCCACAAAAGAGACTGAAAAGGAAAGGTAGGCAGAAGAGTAAATGAAAAGACAGAATCGAAGAAAACACGAAGAGGATCAGAAGAGGTACAAGACCAGTTTGGACAAGAATAGCAATGGACAGGAATTAATGGAAGGGGGATTCTGGAGTAGGAGTATATCCAGTAGTGAACTGCTATATTCTAAAGTATAGGAATGCACAACCCCAGAAGGATGAAAGACAAAGTTGACCTCGATAGGGTATAAATTTAGAATACAAAGAGACGAAACAATTACTGCAAGGTGGAACAATTTCCAGCTAAGAACAGTGGATACATTTCACTGTCGTTATAACTCATCGGGTAGTTGTAAAGCTTATTGTGAGGTACTGGGGGATAGAGAAATATCATTGATGTAAAACATAGATTTTGGTTTGGATTATAATTTTCTAATAATCAACTGTTGATGAAATTCTATTCTTATATTAGTGGAAAATCTTGTTTAAATCTATTTCTTAGCACTAGATATTTCTAGTATAGATGTTTATATCATCAACAGATATGAGTTACGTCTGTGTCTTTGTTGTTGCAGAACTGTTGGAAGTTTTGTGAAATAAACGACATAGGTGTAGTGCCAAAATAAATAGAAGCACACGCATAGAGTCTTCTTGAAATATTCCTTTTGTAAAAATTCGAGCGCCAGAGAAAATCATTGTCTTTTCAATTATAAGGGCAGAGTCGTTAGAACGTCGGCGAGAATGCTTTGCGGTATTCATTCCGGCTCCCTTCACCCACTGAGTTTAAATCCCGCCTAGGTCTTTCATTCTTTCGAGGTTGACAAAAAAAAATATCAGTCTAGTACTGGGTTCCATTTTCCCTCTATATCGCTTTCTCATTTCCTATCACCCCTCCCTCCTCCACCTCTCTCTTACTCTGGAAGAAATCGGCCACGATTAAAAATGTCCGTTATCTTATCAACCTCATTGTCATACCAACCTTAGAAAGATGAAAATCAAAATTGATCTCAGCGGGATTTGAACATAGAACGTAAAATGAGGTCATAAACACCAGCGAGTCTGCTAAAGCATCACACTAATGTGAGGTGAATAATTGTTTCTACTTTTTGCACAAGGCCAGCAATTTCTGGGAGAGGGGAAAATCGATTAAACCTACCCCAGTGTATTACTGGTGCTTTATTTTATCGATATCGTAAGGATAAAAGACAAAGCTAACCCCGGCGGAATTTGAATTCAGAACGTAAAATGCCATAACTCTATGCTGCAAATCATGGTGTCTGACGCTCCTCCGATTCTCCCAAATGCTTCGTTGATCTTGTCAAGTTGAGTAAAGGAGTTTCTTGCTCAACGTTTTCAGTTCGTGTTTTAAAGATATTAATTTAAAGATATTAATATAGTTTTATTTGGTGAATGCAATAAACAGAGAATGACAGCACATGTCGGCGGTGGACATGACAAATACGTTACTTTGAAGAAGAGATGCACCGAAACAACCAATTTACCTGGTGGAACTCATTCTTGCGACGGATGACCATTTTAATTCTGAGGTAACTGAGTAGAGGGGTGTTTTGGAGTTCCAATACACCAGGTATTTTCACCAAGATCAGATTTACGATAGGTAGAGGGGGGGGGGGGGGCACATACACAAAACATTTGAATACACAGCCCCTAATTTTACATATCAAAGTTAGCTTGTCGTAAGTAATTGGAATTAAAAAGTTATACATACAGGTATTAGATTAACAAAATTCTAACCATCCTAAAATAAAAGAAGCCCAGCTGAGGCCACAAATAAATTATTATGGCCGTCGCTGGTAGGGTCTCCCACTGCAGGTGTGTGTGTGTGGGGGGGGGGGCAATTTCCCTCCTTTCCCCCATTAAATCCGGCCCTAGTTTCCACCGCTAAAGGATCGAGTTTGGAATGGTAAGATATTTGGAATGATTTAGAAAATGACGCGATAATCACAGTTGGTGGTGATCAGTTTAATCGATCAGGGCTTTCATTTGGTTAAACGAATAGCAACAAAAAAAAAATAATATGATTGGATTTAGTTCTGGGAGTTATAGTTTTACGTCCGTTCCTCCAGGATTATTCCAGTTTTATGGGCATTAAGTAATGGTGGTGGTGGTGGTGGTGGTGGTGGTGGTGGTGGGGGGTGGTGGGGGGTTAGAGAAAGAAAGATAGGGAAAGAAAGAGAGAGAAAGAGAAATGTCCGTATGTGTGTGTGTGAGGGTGGGGTGGTGAGGAGGTTTCGAACCTAGTACTTGACTGTTACTTTTATTTATCAATCTCGGAAGAAGGAAGACAGGTGTTAAAAATAGAGTTTAGGAAATAGCAAAACTGAAGTTTAGTGGTCGTAAGTTCAATTCATCTACTATTTTGGGCATGTCAAGCGACCGCATAGGAGCTCCTTTACATATTTGATAGGGATTCGGTGGGGTTGCCCGTATAGTGTGATGGGGGTGTTGGGATAGACTGGGGGAATAAGAACAAATGAGAGAGAGAAGAGGCTAGACAGATAGACAGACAGACATCTGACAGACGGAGAGACGGATGATTTGACGGACGGAGGATAGAAAAATAGACAGACAGAGAGACAGCAAAAATGACGGAGAGACGGATAGGCTGACGGACAGACAGACAGGCAGATAGATAGACAGATAGATAGACAGATAGATAGACAGACAGACAGACAGAGGTGGTGTAAAAAGGGTGGAATTTTCAGGGTCGCACGAAGACTGAGAAAAGGTGAGAATAGCATTAGTTTAGATAGACAGATATTTTGAGAGAAAAATTTAATGGGTCACAGTCACATACTTTAGTGAGTCACAAAGTCACATACTTTACTGGGTCACAGTCACATATTTTAGTGAGTCACAGAGTCACATACTTTAGTGAGTCACAAAGCCTCATACTTTACTGGGTCACAGTCACATATTTTAGTGAGTCACAGAGTCACATACTTTAGTGAGTCACAAAGTCTCATACTTTACTGAGTCACAGTCACATACTTTAGTGAGTCACAAAGTCACATACTTTACTGGGTCACAGTCACATACTTTAGTGAGTCACAGAGTCACATACTTTACTGGGTCACAGTCACATATTTTAGTGAGTCACAGAGTCACATACTTTAGTGAGTCACAGTCACATACTTTACTGGATCACAGTCACATATTTTAGTGAGTCACAGAGTCACATACTTTACTGGGTCACAGTCACATACTTTAGTGAGTCACAAAGTCATATACTTTACTGGGTCACAGTCACATACTTTACTGGGTCAAAGTCACATATTTTAGTGGGTCACAGAGTCACTTACTTTAGTGGGTCACAGTCACATACTTTACTGGGTCACAGTCACATATTTTAGTGGGTCACAGAGTCACTTACTTTAGTGGGTCACAGTCACATACTTTACTGGGTCACAGTCACATATTTTAGTGGGTCACAGCGTCATATATTTTAGTGGGTCACAGGGTTACAAGAAACTGGACAACAATATGTTAGAATAGAAAAACGTTGACAGGATGAAATATAATTTAATCTAATCGTGTGATGGCGCCTGACAATAACTGTTAGAGTTTGAGGCCTACGATCTCATGGTCGTAAGTTCAATTCCCAGAACAAGTCATGTGAAGTTTTGCTAGTTCCTTAAGTGCTTTGATAAATGACACAACACAAGACATCATATCACTTGTTCTGGGAATTGAACTTACGACCACTAAACTTCAGAATTTCCTTCAAATCTCACCCTACACACTGTCTTGAGAACACAGGACACAAATATTGCATAATTGTATTTATAGATACATCACGTCTAAAGAAAAGACGGGATGGTCACAGCAGGAACGCCTTTGATTAGAGATGGCCTGCTTCATCATAGTAGACCGGTGGCTAAATAATTGTTTCTACTTTTGGCACAAAGCCAGCAATTATCCCAGTGTATTACTGGTACTTTATTTTATCGACCTCGTAAGGATGAAATGCAGAGTTAATCTCGGTGGGATTTGGACTCAGACCATAAAGGGCCGTAACTCTTTGCTGCAAAGCATGGCGTCAGACCCTCTACCGATACCACCACCTGTGGCTAAATAATGGTTTCTCATTCGGACACAAAGGCTACAATTTTGGTGGAGGAGGAGAAAGTCGATTAAATCAACCCAGTGTGTTACTACACTATAAGGATGAAAGGCAAAGATAACTGGGATTTGATTTTGTTAGAATTGTGTTAGAATAACTAAAAGAAACTAAAACAATCTTTTAATGATTCCCAGTTGTATAAATAACATTACACATATTAACACGGCTTCAAAACCATTGAGGATTACATAAATATGAAAAAGAAAGATAAAAGTAAAATTAAGTAATGAAAAAATGGGGAAGGGGTAAAGAAGGGCAGATCTGGCTGTATGGAAAAGTAGAGGACCTCAGAATGTAGAGGACCATAACAACAAGCTGCAAAGCATGTTGTCCGACACTCTATCGATTACTGCCTATTTACCACCCTGACCGGTGACTAAATAATTGTTTCTACTTTAGGCACAAAGTCAGCAATTACCCAGTGCATTACTGGTACTTTATTTTATCGACCCTGGTGACTAAATAATAACAAGAATGCAGCAACCAGCAAGTGCTGTCACGACTAGTATCACCACCACTACCACCACTACCACTACCATCACCACCACTACCACCACTGCCACCATCACTACCACTACCACTACCATCACCACCACTACCACCACTGCCACCACCACTACCACTACCATCACCACCACCACTGCCACCACCACTACCACCACTACCACCACTACCATCACCATCACTACCACCACTACCACCACTACCATCACCCCCACTACCACTACAACCACTACCAACACTACCACTACAACCACTACCACCACCACTATCACCACCACTACCACCACTACCACCACTACCACCACTACCACTACCATCACTACCACCACTACCACCACTACCATCACTACCAGCACTACCACTACCATCACTACCACCACTACCACTATCATCACTACCACCACTACCATCACTACCACCACCACTACCACCACTACCACCACTACCAACACAACCACTACCATCACCACCACTACCACTATTACCACCACTACCACCACCACCACTAGTACTACCATCACTACCACCCCTACCACTACCACCACTACCACCACCACCTCTACCACCACCACTACCACCACTACCACCACTACCACCACCACTACCACCACTACCACCACTATCAACACTACCACCACTATCAACACTACCACCACTACCACCACTACTACCACCACTACCACCACTACCACCACTACCACCACCACTACCACCACTACTACCACCACCACCACCACCACCACTACCACCACTACCACCACCACTACTACCACTACCACCACTGACGCTATTATTGTTACCCCATCATCATCATCACTACCACTACTGACTGTACTACTGTCACCACCACCACCACTGTCCCCCTACTCCCACCACAACCACTGTCCATACTACTGTCACCACCACCACCACCACCACAACCACTGACCGTACTACTGCCACCTCCACCGCCACCATAGTACTACAACCAGGACTATAAACATTTTGTTACCTCGATCCGATGACAATTCCATTTGTCTCGATCTAAAATTATCACACCAAGATCCGTTAGATTTCCTCCCGTGTCTGCTCCTACCATATCTAGATATGTTGTCACAGGATGACCTCTACTTCTATGGCCGTGTGCAGGATGACCTCTACTGCTATGGCCGTGTGCAGGATGACCTCTACTGCTATGGCCGTGTGCAGGATGACCTCTACTTCTATGGCCGTGTGCAGGATGACCTCTACTGCTATGGCCGTGTACAGG
>OZ024740.1:210750275-210752775 GCA_964016885.1 Eledone cirrhosa
CCGTACTAAGAGTGAGAAATGAAATTTCGTTTCATTCTTTTCCATGTATATATATATATATATATATATATATATATATATATACATATATTGTTATACTTTGGGAGGGTCATGTTGCCAATAAGAAACACACGCACCAGTTGCTTTCACTTCAATTTATTATAATAAATTTATAATAAATTTATAAATTTATAAATTTCTGGCTGGTTGGTTGGTTCCACAACCAGATGGTTGTTTATATATTGTCATAGTTCTTTCGTCACAAACTCTGTGACCTCTTCAGTGACTGGGGATTCCTTTCTTTGTTTCTGTGCCTCTTCTTTGTTCTGTCCTACGCCATTTTGTTTCTGTGTGTGTGTTGTGTGCTCAGTCTGGGTATGCGCCACATCCGGGTGTCTGTGTGTGTTTATGTTCATTTATTTATTTGTTTATTTACATGTTACTGGTTGGTTGTTTGTTCTATGTGTGTGTGTGTTTTCATTTTGTCCTTAATTGTAAGTTGTGATGTTGCTGTTCCACTCATATTTTCTATTTAATTTTGGTTGTAATTCTTTTATCACAGAGGCAATAAACATAAAAGAATTACAACCAAAATTAAATAGAAAATATACACATATATATATATATATATATATATATATATATATATATATATATATATATATATATATATATATATATATATGTATGTATATATATATATATATATATATATATATATATATATATATATATATGTATGTATATATATATATATGTATGTATATATATATATATGTATGTATATATATATATATGTATGTATATATATATATATGTATGTATATATATATATATGTATGTATATATATATATATATATGTATATATATATATATATATATGTATGTATATATATATATATATATATATATTAGAATGATCGAGTATCGAAAAATCGGCGCACGAGTTCACGATAAACAAAATTCGAAATGAGCGGCAGAGGGCTCAATAATTCAGATGAATCAGAGCTATAACTATCGTTAAAATACCGTCACACATAGAACAAGTCTAAAATCAACCATACGATAAAAAATCGATAATAGAAGATTCGGGACAATCAGATAAAAAATATCAATAAATCAATACATCAATAATTTAAATGAATGTAAAATCATACCCGGACCCACTAGAAAGGTGTTAAATCTAGCTTCTTGGGTTTCTGTAAATCCTTAGACTGTACTCTATCAGCTCACATATAAATATATAAGCCTTCTAGAGTAAGCGGACTGGAAGTTTACTTCTTCAAAGTAAATATATATATGTAAAAGTTCTATTTAAAGTTGTTGGGATACAACAAGTAAATATTTTTATAACTGATATAAAGTACTCGACAAATTTTTGGAGTAGATATACGATATTAATAAATGGAAACTATATTTATAAAACCATATTTATTTCATTATACATATTTCAGGGATACCACATTAAATTTTGGTATGCCTTCATCAGATAAAATACAATATATAACAGTTTTACAAATAGGTTTGACGTACCCTTTAAAAAATACAGCCATTAGTTTTAAAACTGTTATATATTGATGAAGGCATACCAAAATTTAATGTGGTATCCCTGAAATATGTATAATGAAATAAATATGGTTTTATAAATATAGTTTCCATTTATTTAATATCGTATATATATATATATATATATATATATATGTATATATATATATATATATATATATATATATATATATATATACATATATATAGGTATGTATGTGTATATATATATATATATATATATGTATGTATATATGTATATGTATATATATATATATATATATTCTTATTCTTTTCCCACTTATTCCTGAGAGGGTCGTGGGGGAAGAGTCCTCAAACACTCCTTCCAGCAGATCCTGTCAGCAGGAACCGTCTCCAACTGATCCGGTTGGATCCAAGCTCATAGATGTTATCCAACCATCTTGCTCAGGGTCTACCCCCGGGTCTCCTGCCAGTTGGTTTCGCCCGTAAAATTCTTTCCAGAGACATTCTAACCACATGTCCATAGTATCAGACCTGTGATCTCTTAATTCGGAGTAGTAGCGGCTCTACCTGGAGTGACACTCTGATCTCCGAGCTACGTACACTTTATCGAGTAACGTTACTCCAAAGACCCTTCAGAGGAACCCAATTTCGGCCATTTATATTCACACACACACACACACACACACACACACACACACACACACACACACACACACACACACACACACACACACACACATTTATATATATATATATAACGAAAGAAATGTGGTAAGGAACCAGGTGGACCATAACGCACCAAAGTACTCAATACTTAGGGTAGTAGAGTGGGTAATAGGAACGAGTAGGACCCCAACGGCTGAGTTCAAGCCGTTTCGACGGCTAATTCTGAACTCAGAATCCAGAATTAGCCGTCGAAACGGCTTGAGCTCAGCCGTCGGGGTCCTACTCGTTCCTATATATATATAT
>OZ024740.1:210755275-210772775 GCA_964016885.1 Eledone cirrhosa
TATATATATATATATATATAAAATTTTAAGTTCTCAATAATGTAGTGATAATATATCGTCACATTAGAGATGAACAGCGTACGTGTAGGTTTGCTCAACGAGTATAAATTATATTCCGGAGAAAATGTAGAAAAGATGAATATAAAATGAAAGTGCTTTTTTAAAAGGAATTTATTAGGTATTGACATATATTTCTGTAACAGACGGAATACCTATGTATCGCTGCTTGCGCAATCATATAATATTAGCACGTAATCGATAGCAAATGTATAATCAGTTGTCACTTCTTCAGTGATATTAGATAAATTGGAAAAAATTAGAAAAATCAAAGTATTTATATTAGTCGTAAGAAAGGAAGAGGAGAGGGGAAAGTATATGACAGATGGCAATTGAATTTGCTGGTAAACAAGTGTATAGAAGGTTTTTAATGAGAATGCAATGTGTATATGGCTTATTTTATCTAAATAAGAATTTTTGGGAGTGTCGATTTTAATTTATATTTGACCAGTTGAACAATGGACATGGCTGGTGGCTTGGTGTGGTAGTATTAATACAGATATAACGTGTCAAGTAAGGAAGAGAGATTTTCACTGCTACTGTATAACAACAATGCTGGTAGCCCGTTGGTATATGCTTATTGTTAGATGTATATTGTTAGATTTGATGATAGCTACTGGGTTCGCAGAGATAGACCTTCAAATTTTGATATAACTATGGGTTCCAATGATTCGGCGGAAGTAACTGATCTTGTGGGAATTTATATCGCCCACAGACTACAAGGAAAATTTAAGGATCTCAACGGTGGACTCTACCGTGATGATGCGCTCCTATTAGTTAAGCATAGAATAACCAGAATTTAGAAAGGATGAGTAAAAATATTAGGAAGCTTTTTAAGGAACTAGGATTAAGTATTACGTTTGAATATAACCTCAAAGAGGTTAATTTCCTCGATGTTACTTTGAATCTCAATACAGAAAGGATTAAACCGTTCCATAAACTAAATGAGAACCTTAAATATGTAAATAAAGGTTCTAACCATCCACCCTCTATAATTAAATCCATCCCTAGAACTATTGCCCTTAGAATCTCCCGCCTGTCGTCCAACCAGCAAACCTTCAAAGAACATGCCGAATATTATGATGATGCACTTAGGAAGGCTGGACACCTAGATAATATAGAGTATATAGTCGACGATCACCAAAACACCCAAAATAAATCTCATAGAGGTAGAAATAGCATAGAATCACCACCATACATACACTACCGCAATAGACACACTAATAGTCGCACACCACCAAACAGAAGGCGATGTAAAGAATATATATGGTACAACCCGGTCTATAACAACTCTATTAAAACCAATCTACCCTCACAATTCTTTCGATTAGTTAAAAAATATTTTCCAGCATCACATAAATATAATAAAATCTTAAACCCTAACACTATTCGACTTTCATATTCAACCGCCCCTAATATAGAACAACATATAAAAAAGTTTAACGCAAAACGGTTGTATAAATGCCTTCCAGCACATAACAATACATAAAACACCGGCTATAACATCACAAAACAACAAACAACATCCCGACCTGCCTAAGCAACCTCATCAACCCATCCATGGTATTACAACTGCGCATAATTATAACTGTAAGTGTGTCCAACCAGGAATGTGTCCGTTGAATAATCAGTGTCTTGAACGCAACATCATATACAAATGTACTATCGAATCGGGTAGCCAGAAGTGGTTCTATGTGGGGTCTACTGCTGCCTCCTTCAAATCTCGCCTTTATAGACATCGCTACTCGATAAAACATGAAGACCAGCGTTATGTAGCAACACTCGCAGACAAGGCTTGGCAGCTGCGCGAAAATAACCAACAATTTTACCTAAAATGGGATAAAATAGCAGCCGCCCCTGCATATCCCAAGGACAGAAATTTTGTAGATTGTGTAATATGGAAATGTTTTGTATTATGAAATCCAAAAATATCTTATTAAATAACAGAATAGAGCGATCGTTATACTGTAAAACCATCGCTTGAAATCTACATTTTCATATTACAAACGCTACCAGGATTGAACGCCTGGCTCCATCCCCGTTTGATTGTCAAAATGCATATTAACATTATCTCTATTAGTTTTAATTCTATCAACACTTCTATTCTTTATCATTTAATATAAAATGCTATAGATAAAATAAGATTTCTCAATTCAATTCCCTAAAGCATATACCAACGGGCTACCAGCATTGTTGTTATACAGTAGCAGTGAAAATCTCTCTTCTTTACTTGACACGTTATATCTGTATTAATACTACCACACCAAGCCACCAGCCATGTCCATTGTTCAACTGGTCAAATATAAATTAAAATCGGCACTCCCAAAAATTCTTATTTAGATAAAATAAGCCATATACACATTGTATTCTCATTAAAAACCTTTTATACACTTGTTTACCAGCAAATTGAATTGCCATCTGTCATATACTTTCCCCTCCCCTCTTCCTTTCTTACGACTAATATAAATACTTTGATTTTTCTGATTTTTTCCAATTTATCCAATATCTCTGCAGAAGTGACAACTGGTTATACATTTGCTATCGATTACGTGCTAATATTATATGCTTACGCAAGCAGCGATACATAGGTATTCCGTCTGTTACAGAAACATATGTCAATACCTAATAAATTCCTTTTAAAAAAGCACTTTCATTTTATATTCATCTTTTATATATATATATGCCAATTCACCGCCAAATAATAATAATAATATATAAATATATATATATATATATATATATATATATATATATATATATATATATATATATATATTATTATTATTATTATTATTATTATTATTATTATTATTATTATTATTTGGCGGTGAATTGGCAGTATGGGTAGAGGGTCGGACGCCATGCTTTCTAGCATAGTTACGTCCCTTTACAGTCTGAGTTCAAATCCCGCCGAGGTTAACTTTGCCTTTCATCCTTACGGGGTCGATAAAATAAAGTACCAGTAATGTACTGGGTAATTGCTGGCCTTGTGCCTAAAGTAGAAACAATTATTATTATTATTTGAAAATGAGGGTTTTTTTCCAAAATGAAAAAAAACGAGATGTCTTACACGAGTGAAAGTATAAGGAAAAAAAAGCATAAGAACTGCGAAACCGGTAAAGGAACCAAATAAATATTCTTAAAAAGACTCCAGTTACATTTTCGATTTCATCTTTTTACCTTACACACACACACACACACACACACACACACACACACACACACACACACACACACACATATATATATATATATATATATATATATATATATATATATATATATATATATTATAACATAATAGGAGGCTGGACTGGTGTAATTCCTTAAAGGTTTATTATACTATGAACATTTCAATGACCGAGTTCATATATATATATATATATTTGAAGGTACCTATTTACGTGCGTTGTATTGAAGCGAAAAAATATGTCTATTCTGGAATTTAACATTACCTATTGAGTACGCTGAGATTCAACCGGTACTAGCAGTGAAACCTATGCTAGTCCCGTCAACCTATTATATATATATATATATATATATATACATAGACCATGACCCTTCCAAAGTATAACAATATGTTTCAACACATGATTTCATATCAAGAATAATGTAAAACAAATACAAAAACGAAGTACACACTCACAAACAGACACACACACACACACACACACACAGAGACACACGCAAAGAGATACACGCACACACATACACACACATATATATATATATGTATATACACCTATCTAGCGTAATAATCAACAAGTTGTAAGAGATATCTTTCTCTCTATTTCACTCCTTCTCTCTCTCTTTCTCTCTTCCTCTCTCCCCCCTTCTCCCTCCCCCCCTCTCTGGATATATATATGTGTGTGTGTGTGTATGTGTGTGTGCCAAAACAAATATACATAAATTAATCTTATACTAAATGTTAGATCAAATCTTTCTCTCTATATACCCCGATAAATATGTATACTGGTGGTGGTGGTAGGGAATTGGTGGTGGTGGTGGTAGGGAAGGGGTGGTGGTAGGGACGTGGTGTGGTAGGGGAAGGGGTGGTGTCTAGATTACTTCCTGATTAAATACCCTGCTACCCCTTGACTTCATGTATCACCCCTTAAAATTTCTACATTTCCCCGAACACGGCATGTAGATGCATGTGGAGAGGTAGGTGTAGTTGTGGGGGTAAATCATTTGAGGGTAGTAGTGGGAGATGAAAAAGGGTGTCAAAACAGGAAACCAAGAAAGAGCAATGGCGGATATTCATATATATATAATATAGATAGAGAGATAGAGAGAGATAGGGCGGACAAAGAGATAGATAGATAGAGCGAGGGAGGTTGAGAGAGGGAGTGAGAGAAAGAAGGGGACAGGAACGTTAGTAGGGAAATGGGTACAATATCAGAAAAGGGACATACACTGGTGTTAGTAATAGGATAAGAGGGGTGTTGTAGAATGGTGGTGGGTAGTTATGGGATAAGAGGGGTGGGGTAGAATGGTGGTGGGTGGTTATGGGATAAGAGGGGTGGGGTAGAATGGTCGTGGGTGGTTATGGGATAAGAGGGGTGGGGTAGAATGGTGGTGGGTGGTTATGGGATAAGAGGGGTGGGGTAGAATGGTGGTGGATGGTTATGGGATAAGTTTCAATAAATGTCAACATATGTAGATTAAACAATAAATGTCTGTTGATTATTTCAACATACAATACATTGTATACACATCCGCACATATTTAAATGTGGCCATATACACATATTATCACAAATTCACACTCATATATCCACATGTATAAATTTATATACACTCATCTATTCATCTATTCATGTATACATATATTATTACAGGAACACCCAAACAAAAAACATATTTACCAATCTTTATAATATATATATATATATATGTATATATATATATATATACATATATATATATATATTTATATATATATATATATATATATATATATATATATATATATATATATATATATATATATATGTGTGTGTGTGTATATATATGTATAAAATTCAAAGGAATATATGTATATAATTAGACATAGTCACAGATACATATATGAGTTTGGCTACCTTTCACGGTGTGGCTCAATGAGGAATCAATTAAGTAAATAATCATTAATCAGAGCTATATATAAAATTGCAAGTTTGAAGAACTATTCGATAAAATATATACAGTATTTCCTCTCTGCCTAGTTCGTATAAATCAACCACATAAATAATCATTTAAACGAGGCTATAAGTTTAAAATGTAACTATGAAGAAGTAATAGACAAATGATACAGACTATCTTCCTCGAGGGACAGCCAGACAAAATTTACCTGGTTATTTCTTTTAGCCCGTAGAAATTGACTAGACAAATAATTAATTACACGGAGTTAGGTATAAAATAGAAGTTTGAAGAAAAAATGCATATAAACTTTACCAAAATTCCTCTAGCCTATATATATAGGTATACATATATATATATACATATATATATATATATATATATATACATATATATATACATATATATATATACACATATATATACATATATATATACATATATATATATATATACATATATATATATACATATATATAGACATATATATATATATATACATATATATATACATATATATATATATATATATATATATATATATATATATATATATATATATATATATATATACATATATATAGACATATATATAGACATATATATATATATACATATATATATATATATATATATATATATATATATATATATATATATATATACATATATATAGACATATATATATATATACATATATATATATACATATATATATATATATACATATATATATATATATATATATATGCCCGGCCGCTTCCTCTTTGCACGGTCGCCGTCGAGACCCCAGGTGTACTTGGACCCTGTACTGCCGAGCTCCTCCGCAAAATCGTAACGTCGGTGGCCCGTCTGAAAAAGGAGCCCCGCGATGTGGTGTGGCTGTTACAGCGGGTGTCACTGGCCATGGTCCGCGGCAATGTTTTTGCAGTCTTGTCTGCAGAGCGCAGCCCCATTACCCGCGGGCCCTAGTACGTCAATACTCATCTCTTTCCATTTCTTAGAGGGTTCTAAACCCCAATATCAGGCTAAATTTTCTTTAGTAAAAAAATACAGCGAAATCTTCTATTTCTAATATCAAAAATATTTTTCTGTTTCTATTAAAAATGTTTTTTACTATCGTAAATATGAATTCACTACTGTTAATTATAATATATATATATATATATATATATATATATATATATATATATATATATATATATATTTATATTTATATACACAGAGGTATCCACAGTAAGTTGTGGTGTCTATTCTGCATGAAGAACTCGATGTAATCCATATGTGTTGAAAATGTTGTAGGTTAAGATAAATCCAGGAAAACAATAAAACATTAAAAGGAAAACTGAGTCATGATATAAGTTAAAACAATGAAATAAAAAATCAAGTCATTAGAGATATACTTCACTGCTTTACGATCGTTTCTAGGTGATGATAATACATTGTAGCTATACTCTGTTATTGATCACAGCTCACAGCTGCGGTTTGAATGAGCTTGCAGACAGCATAACTATAGTCTGACCGCAGCTGTGAGCAGGTGTGCAGGCATGTCTGGTAATTGAGACGTTAACCGGCAATTGAGATCCTAAAAATGGAAAAACCCACAGTCAACTGGGTCAAAGACACTTTGAGCGCAGCCAGTTAGAATCTTATCTTTCCTTCACCGATAACAATGTATTTCATGTCTGAAATTATTGACTCAACCGTAACGAGTTAACACTATGTAGATCTATTTTATTCTCTATTGTATAAATAATATTACAAATAAAAAAAAAGAAAAGAAAAAAACAGAAGCGAGTAGAACACACATCTAGGACCACATACAACACATAATCAGATAATACACACATGTTTGGAATATTGTTAATCAATTTTTTAGTAATCTACTGATATAAAAATCAGTAGTATATTGAAAAAGTGAAAAAATAGGGTGGCAGCGGGGGGGGGGGGGGGGGTTTCGTGATTTCGAGGGACAAAAGCGTTTGGCCTAAATGGGTTGAGAACCTGTGATGTAGAGTATGAGAATTTAACAGTATATTTGCTAAATATTTGGTGGTATCTGTGGTTTGGTGGAAAATGTTTATGTAGAATTTCAAAGAATTTTGGGGGATTTATTTTTGGTTGGATATCAATATAACTGTATCTCTCTATATATAGTGTGGATATATGCACTTTGTAATCTATGAAATGTATGTGTTTTAACTATGCCAACATGTATTTATCTGAGTTTGATTGTTTATACATAAACATACTTGATAGTATTTTAGAGCGTATCATATGCTGTATTATACTAAGTGCAATTTACCACACCATACTATATTGTGTTGGTTATGTTGTATATTATCGCATTACTGTATTTCATTATCTTATTATAATTTTCATCTTTTAATATACTATCTTTCCTAGCCCATAACCTTAATTTATATTCACCTAAAAACTCAATATAACACTAATCACCATTTATTTTGACATTCCTTTTAAACTCCACTATACCAGATACATTCAACTATCAATTTGACAATCCCTTTCCTCCTAATAGATTTTTATGCCAATTCTATTATTAACACCATTCAACCATTCCTTTCAAAGGGTCATGACCTCAACTAAAGTTATTTCTTTTCATCTTAACACCATATGAAAAACAACAATTTGATTGGTTAGTTCTTTAACTACCTCCAAATAAGGACATGATACTAACATACTACTAATTCTGAATAAAATTATTATTGCTTTTGGAAACAGCTGGTGATATTCTCTTTATCTGATATTTTGTAACTAACCTTACATAGATCAATAACAGAGTATAGCTACAATGTATTATCATCACCTAGAAACGATCGTAAAGCAGTGAAGTATATCTCTAATGACTTGATTTTTTATTTCATTGTTTTAACTTATATATACATATATATATAATTATAATAAAATAACAGGAGGCTGGACTTGTGTTAATCCTTGAAAGGTTTATTATACTATGATCATCTCAATGACCGGGTTCCGTATGAATCCGGTGATATCATCAGGTATTCGAAATATAATAAATGAATGTAACATAAAACATATCAGGTATTCGAAATATAATAAATGAATGTAACAGATAAAATCCATGGGGCTGAAAATAATAGACCCGAGGACGACCGACCATCTAGCATCTTCCACTTTAGTCGGTCGCCCTCAGATAGCTTTAAGTAGACCGAATGGCCAGCATTTGAGGGCGACCGGCTAAAGTGGAAGATGCTAGATGGTCGGTCGTCCTCGGGTCTATGATTTTCAGCCCCATGGATTTTATCTGTTACATTCATTTATTATATTTCGAATACCTGATGATATCACCGGATTCATACGGAACCCGGTCATTGAAATGATCATAGTATAATAAACCTTTCAAGGATTTACACAAGTCCAGCCTCCTGTTATTTTATTATAATAATTAACTCCGTACTCGCACCACCAACTACACAAACGAAGACGGTTGAGCTGCTTTACGTTGAGTACTCTCCATATTATTACATCAAGATTGACCATACGGAATGACCAGCTCTATTCAGTGGTGAACCTTCAAACCTAAATAAATATATATATATATATATATATATATATATATATATATGGATTGAGAAAGGCGAGGCTGTGTGGTTACTGATAACGAGTGTTACAAGGTAAGGCGTCACAAATAAGAGATGAAAGTTTCCCTTCGTCAGCTATTTACTACGGGTTATGGATGTTTCGGCACGTTATAAACAGAACATCGATCCATAGCGCACCCATAGTCTTTTATCTATCAAAAAGCCATGAGGGAAAGAAGTGATATATAGGCGACTATGACATAGGATGAAAAACGTATAATTGTTGGATTAAGATTGGATGTATGAGATGTTAAATGTAGTTTACAATGAAGACTTGATGATGTGTTACTGACTGTGGGATACGTTGAAAAAGTCATTAGCAAAATACTTCTTATATTTATGTTTTACCGAAAACTTGACCAAGAAATCGAAAGCTGCTGTTGTGTAAAATAGAGTTATTTACTTGCTAGACATCGGATTTGAGACAATATTCAAATCTTCAGATAATTTGTTTGAGATTCCGAGATTAGCAGAAGAAAAATCCTAACAAACTGAATAAAGCAAATATTGCAAACTATATTTGTGTGTAAATGAAGTGTATGTAAGATTCTTAATAAATACTGGCATTAAATGTGTTGTGAGAAATGCCAAAATGAAAGGCAGAGAGATAGGCTAACGATATGAGCGAAGAATTTAGAGAGAGAGAGAGAGAGAGAGAGATTGTCATGGCACGCTGTCGTAATCAACTGACCTGCAGTGGCGTCACATTTTGTATATGAGTGTGTATGTGTATGTGAGTGTGTGTGAGTTGCGTTAGGCCTCAGAGAACACACATCTACACATACATATAGCCTTAGTAAGTTGCATACACATTATCTTCACACACAGACATCTACACATCTACACATACAGATACATATGTGATGACAGACAGGTGTGCGTGACTGTATGTCTATATGTGTCTGTCTTAGAATACGTATGTGAGTGTATGTGAGAGTGTATGTGTGTGTGAGTGTATATGAGAGTGTGTGTGAGTGTATGTGTGAGTGTATGTGTGTGTGAGTGTATGTGAGATAATTTTTATTTTCATTTTTATTAAAACAATAGAAAACAACAGAACGACGTAACATTTTATATATGAATATGTATGTGTCTGTGAGTGTGTGTGTGTGCGTTTTTTACGTACGTTATTAAATACACACACACATCTACACATACATATACATATGTAGCGACTGTCAAAAAATGAGTTGAAAGCTATGCGTGTGTCTGCGTGAATGTATGTCTGTGTGTGTCTTAGTATATGTATCTAAGAGTGTATGTGTGTGATTGTATACCAACAATTTATTCATTTAGATACCAACAAAATATTACACAATGAATATTTTTTGCCCTAGGGTGCTTCAAGATTGACAGATTTTCATTTCTAAATTCTGTTATCATTACAATTTTGATTTAAAAAAAAAAATATTGAAATAATATGAGAAAAAATAACTTATCTTCATATTTATTGTTTACTAATTTGAATAAGAACAGCAGTAACCCGAGCAACGCCGGGTAATTCAGTTAGTAGGTATATATATAGAACATGTGAAGTGTTGTCGTCCTAGAGGCCAGACATGCCTTCCTTGCAGGCGCCACTGTCCACTTTTCTCATTTGTTATCTATAGTATTTTATTAATATTATCACCATTGTAATTGAGGAACAACTGCATCTCAAATTTCAAATGTTCCCACTGACCCTCACCCCACCCCTCTTTCTCTCTCTCTCTCTCTCTCTCTCTCTCTCTCTCTCTCTCTCTCTCTCTCTCTCTCTCTCTCTCTCTCTCTCTCTCTCTCTCTCTCTCTCTCTCTCTCTCTATATATATATATATATATATATATATATATCAAAATGAAAATCCGAAGGCAAGGTAAAATTTCCAATCATTTTAATCACAACACATGTTTCAATAAGACAGAGATCGATCGTGAAGCCATGATCAATTATCACTGATCTCATCAGGTGAAAATGAATTGTCTTCAAATTCTTGATATGAGGGAGAAAATTAGCAATGTTCACTCACAGAGTTTATTCCCTCATATGAAGATCAAGCAGTCAAAATGCGGCGACTGCTATCAGCTTCAGTTAAGGTCATAAAACTAGCAAATTTCTATATCCCGATAGCTGCAAAAGACGCTGGACATCAATCAAATCTGTAGAAATACAGTCGGTCACAGTCAATGTGAGTGGGTACACACACCCCCAACACCCACACGCATATATATAGTTAAAGAATGAAGAGTAACATGGTTTGCTGTACAATAAGGGATTTATTTAAAGTGCTGACAATTGTTTCATTGATCAGGTGAGTCGCTAATCGCTTGAGGTTGCGTCATTCGATCTCCAATACATTATTTACCTCTGGTCAACACATCAGAGTACGTATATATATATATGTATATATATATATATATATTTCGTATTTCGAAAGAAATACGATTTTAGGAAGCGGTAGCTATGCGAACACCGGGGGGGGGGGGGTTTAAACGCCCTCTGGTGTTGTCCAGCAGAAGCAAGGGGGATAACCGTCTATGCATTTCAGGCTTGACTAGCCATCGTCAGGACGATCCCTCCCACTGCTCTGCGACTGCTGGACTTATATATATATATATTAGAAAATGAGGTTTTTTTTCCAAAATGAAAAAAAAAAAATAGATGTCCTACACAAGTGAAAGAATAAGGAAAAAAGATGAAATCGAAAATGCAACTGGAGTCTTTTTAAGAATATTTTTTGGTTCCTTTACCGGTTTCGTAGTTCTTATGCTTTTCAAAAGTAGAATTGAGATGGAGGGTTTGTGGTTTTTCTCGCATCTGGTTCGAATGTTACTTCTGTTTTATGTGGGAAAAGGTGGCTCGTAATGGTAGGTTTTTAGAAAAGTAATTTGGTTGGTTGATGACTGTCACGTGAATAAGTATAATAAATTTCGCACCAGTTCGCGTTACAAAGTTCTAAAAAAAAAAAAGTAGAAACTATTATATATATATATATATATATATATATAAATGAAACGAAATGAATGAAACGAAATTTCATTTCTCACTCTTAGTACGGCACTTACTTAAATGTAAGTATGTAAGTATGTATACGTACATACATATATGTATACAGACGTACAGTAGTATGTATATATATATACATACATGCACACATATATATATGCACGTATCGGTTTACCGAACATTTATTATAATGCTCGGTTTTTTGTTTGTAAACAAACAAACAGCCCGAATTACGCCGTACAGTGTTTAGGCAACCACGTCACCTTTTTGTTCAACATTGACACAGGAACGATGTACTAGTTTCAAGCTTATATACACACAAACACACATACACACAAACACAAGACAGCGTCGGTTGAAGCAAGCAGAATTTTGGGTGCTTACTAAATAGTAGACACATAAAAAGATAACACACACACACACTAGATAACACTACATGCAGCTTTGACCGGGAGGGTCATTTAGAGGGAATGAGGGGGGGGGGGGGGTAAGGCTGCACAGCCTCACTTTCCGCCATGGCGATTGGACTGCATGCCCTGCTTTCCAGGTTACCCTTCGCCACTGATATATATATATATATATATATATATGTTTACAAAGTTCGCCATTGTGATACAGCTTGTTGCATGACCGAACATAAAAGATATGTTGATAAGTCGTGATATTTTCAACTACTACGAATGACTTTCTAACCTTTTCTGCAGTGACGTTGTGTATAACGAACACGTTTATAGGTTATAAAACTATGACTAAGCCTAAGGTAAATAGGCCATAAGTGTCATTTGAAGTCACACCCTCTCAGTGCATGAGAGGAAAGGATTTATAAATAGATGAGGTGGAAGCTGTTGTACACTGCAAGATATCACGCCTATTAAGAAGAAATATCACGGGAATCTCGTACTTTACAGTCTAAACTTCTTCTTCTTCTTCTTCTTCTTCTCCTAAAAACAAATACGTGACGGTCCAGTTCATTTTAGTTTTTGTGAAGTAATTAATATTCAGTAAAGAAGATAAGAGGTAATTTACTGCCCACTCTTATGTAGGTTTAGGTCCAGGGATCGAACCTATACTTTATGAACGTAAGTTTAATATCCTCACCACTAGGCCACACACCTCCTCACATAATATTCAGTAAACTTTGGTTGATTGTCATTATCGGTAGAGCGTCGGAGAACATACTTCGCAGCATAGAGTTATGGCCCTTTACGTTCTCAGTTCAAATCCCGCCGAAGTTAGCCTTGTTTTTCCTCCTTACGGAATCGATAAAATAAGCACCAGCAATGCACTGGAGGCGATTTGATCGACTTTCCCTTTCCCTTCAAATTGCTGGCCTTGTGCTTAAAAAAGTAGAAACAATTATATTATTGATTAAGTTTTCAGGTTCGAGTTAGGGTTTGTGTTATTCAGTTGTTCTATGATTTCAGTTTTTAGTTAGAGTAATGTTCCTTTCTTATTTCCAATATGAACATGTGACCACATATTAGGGTCCTTAGCACCGGACATATTTTTACAAAAATCAGGTTGATCCGTTTGGAACATTTTTCCTGATACAGGCTGGTAATGTTTTGAAATTTATAGTTGTGTTTAAAATGACTTTCAGTATGAACATGATCCACGTTTTGAACGTACGTGCAAAAACCAAAACGAATTGATGGCTCTTCCAGCGCGTCTCCCTCACCATCATCCGGGGACGCGCCTTCTCTATTCTGTCCGTCGGGGCATCACGTGGGCCCCCATTTGCTCATAATAGTGAGAGATGGGGAGAGCGGGAGATACGGAAACAGTGACAGTTTGTTTCTTTTGTGTTCGGACCTGACATATATATATATATGTGTGTGTATAAGAGAGAATGAGCCTCAAAGTTGTTTCCTGTTACTAGTGTATGTAACTCTTCTACCACTTCGGTCAATATATTTAATCCCATTTCTAAGGAAATACACTGACTATTACTACATTGAACCACAAAGTATTTGATTTGAAAAATATCTCTTTCGGTCCGTAACGTATGGTGTACCCATATGTAACATAAGTTGTGAACATGTATGGTATACCCACATGTCATATATGTTGTGGACATGTATGGTATAACCACATGTATGGGGTACCAATATGTAACATAAGTTGTGAACATGTATGGGGTACCTACATGTCATATATGTTGTGGACATGTATGGTATACCCACATGTATGAGATACCCATATGTAATATAAGTTGTGAACATGTATGGTATATCTACATCTAATATAAGTTGTGAGCATGTATGGTATAGCCACATGTAATATATGTTGAGATCATGTATGGTATACCCACACGTATGGGGTACCAATATATAATATAAGTTGTGAACATGTATGGTATACCCACTTGTAATATAAGTTGTGAACATGTATGGTATACCCACTTGTAATATAAGTTGTGGGCATATATGGTATAGCCATATGTAATATGTGTTGTGAACATGTATGGTATATCCACATGTAATATATGTTGTGAACATGTATGGTATACCCACATGCAATATATGCTGAGAACATGTATGGTATACCCACATGTAATATATGTTGTGAACATGTACGGTATACCCACATGTCATATATGTCGTGAACATGTATGGTATACCCACATATCATATATGTTGTGAACATGTATGGTATACCCACATGTAATATATGTTGTGGACATGTAAAATGATAATTATTTATCGGTTTTCTTTATTTTTTCCCTTTTGTTTTTAGAAACAGTTAATATTGTTTTCTGATTTAAGCACAAGGCCAACAATTCTTTATTTTTTGGGGGTTGGGGTGGGGGTTGGGAGACGATTAAATCGACCCCAGTGTATTACTGGTACTTTATTTTATCGACCCGTAAGATTGAAAGGCAAAGCTAATCTCGACAGGATTTGAACTCAGATCATAAAGGGTCGTAACTCTATGCCATGAAGCATGTTGTCCGATGCTCCACCGATTCTATTGCCAATCCACCACCCCAGAAACAGTTAACATTAACTTTTATTTCATCAATGAATATTGGTTGGTTTCAGATATATGGCGGGGTGGTGGTTTGTGTTTTATCAGTAGCACTCTGGGGTAGGGGCACAATTTTTTGCTGTGGCAATCTTCTGTTCTTGTAGTCCTTGCCGCTTTAGACCGATTAAACCCCAAATAAAAAGATACGTCTACATTTCCATCTTAACAATGCTTTCCAAGGGAGCTCCTACATAGGCGTTCGACCTTCTATAAAGAGAAGCCAATTTTTCTATTTACTTAAAACAAAGGTGTGTCTAGCCTTCAAATATATACTTGTTTTCGCATCAGTCACCTTGAAATGGAAAATCGTCTTACGTGTACAGTCCCATAACGGAAATTAAGAAACCATGCACTTTGTGTACACATGAGGTTTATCACGTTATTCGCTTATAAACAATTCATAAATAAGCAATCAGAAAAAAACACACTACATGTTATAAAACATATATTTATCATACAAGAAATAATAAGTTCTATTGTTTATTTATTACTTTCATTTCCTCATTGTTTTTATTCCACTTAAACTGCTCTCAGTTATATTTATAAATTCACGAATTTGAACAATACACTGCCCATCACGTGTACTTTCTCTCAAATTCTCACTTCTTCATTCTCTCTATCTTCCGTCATATTTCATCATAATGAAGACAATAACTCACAACAACCACAGATTGACAAACAGACAAACAAACATATAAACAAATGAATATAGATCTAAGTGTGAGGAAAACCTATTCCTGAGTCTAAAGAACTCACATGCCAAGTTTGAACACGATTGGTCCTCTTGTTTTTAAATGCATTGGAGACAAACAGACAAACAAACGAGCTATTTTATATAGAGAGAGATATATACATTATGTCAGGTCGCTCTACCTGTGATGGTTGGGTCGTCGGTGACTAAACCGGCAACTACACCAAACTTTGTGGTGAGGAAGGTGATTTTGAACACCCTGCGAGATGAAAAACAAAACCCGTCAAAGGGCGAAGGAACTCAGGAGAGTCAACGCCCATCCAGTAAATTATTTTTTTTATTGATAGAGAGACTCCTAGTCTTCATTAAGACGTCTCTGTATGAGAAGGTCACTCTGATATAAAACCTACGACTTTGTTTGCAATACAATGACCTTTTGGGGTAAATGCATTCGATGTTCAGAGAGTGGGATTGGCTCCATGCAAAGACTTTCCTCACTTCAACAAGTTTCAAGCACAGACATCGCTTGATATGTGACATCTATATATATAGAAACAAAATAATTCACAAGCACGTACACACACACAAACACACAGAGAAGCACGAAAACCTTAATTATTATCAATTTTATTTAGTGTTAATAGCTGTCAATGTATAAACAAACTTCCTTTTTATAAGGATATAGATAGATATGTATACATATATAACATAATACATATATATGTATATATATATATACATACACACATTAGGATTGGTTCTCTGAAATAGCGATGTATACATGAATGTATGTATAGTATATTTGGCAATATACCGTATGTTTAATTAAAAACACTCAGAAGACCATACGATATCAGTTTTAAAGTAGTGACTATGTCACTTACTTCTTTTTGGCGAAAGAAGGGAGAGAAGTTGACAGTCTGTTTCACGCTGGCTGGCGTTCATCAGAGCCACGTACTCCCTTGCTTTCACCGAAAATTATAGAAGCTGGATTCTTATAGAATTCCAGTAATAATCAGGAGCTGATTATACAGAGCGATTCCTGGTCCAGAAAAAATTAGGTATTAGGATTGGTGCTCTGAAATAGCGATGTATACATGAATGTATGTATAGTATATTTGGCAATATTGACTATTCGATCTCTTGGCGAAGGATTTCGACAGCGCCCGCATACCAGAATATGGCTCTTTCAAGAATTTGTCATCTCTGTATCGAAGACATTTTTCATATAACTACCTATCCTAATAATACTATAAACAAAAAGAAAGAAGTATTTAATTCTTGTTTGCATCGATCCTCCAAGACTTTTAAAAGTATCTATAATCTATAGAAAATATTATTATATACTGCCTTTATATCTTGCCCAGTTACAATTTATATGTATTCGCTTGATTTTGTGGGTGTTTTTAATGATATGTTTAAAGGTATTTTTGATGGTTTTTGAACATTTTTCTAAAAGTTTTTATAAATCTTTTAAATGCATACATTCAAATACTTAATATCATCAAATTTATACATAGATATAATTAATTATTTCTACTTTTGGCACAAGGCCAGCAATCACCCAGTGCATTACTGGTACTTTATTCTATCTACCCCGTAAGGATGAAAGCAAAGTTAACCTTGGCGGGATTTGAACTCAGACCGTAAAGGGACGTAACTATGCTGGAAAGCATGGCGTCCGACCTTCTACTGATACTGCCAATCCCCCATATATTCAATGCTATTAAAATCTATACATAAAAAAGTTTTTATCCTTTTACCAATATCTGGAACATATGTAATATATGATGTTCTAAAATCATATATAAAATTTTGCATATACTATAATTAGAATATAATTTGAAATATTAGACTAAACGCTAAATATAACTATATCTTTAAATAACTTAACTCCATAAACTAATAAAAATTAGAGTTATCTTTTCCTTTGATAAAAACTTGTTGACATCTAAACTTTACGGGACATTCAAACTTTATATAAATATTAAAAAAA
>OZ024740.1:210777775-210827775 GCA_964016885.1 Eledone cirrhosa
AAAATGAAAACAATGAGATCATCAATGATAAAGAAATGAATGTGAATGAACTGGCCAACTTGAAGAATGAAATTATGATCGAATGGATGAAAATGAAAGAATCTGACATGGGGGAACGAGACACTCTCCCTAAGATCCAGAACTCCAAACAAAACCAAAGGATAATACACAAGACTAACATAGCTCTCAAAAACATTATCATCACAAATAAACTAAACATTACTGATCTAAATCATCTCTATTATGTATCGGCTAAAGTCACCGCTCACTTATGTGGAGTGAAAATGAAAAAACAAAGGAATTCCCACAAAAACCCTACTTGGCAAGAGAACATCAATCGCCAAATAAACCTTCTCCGATCAGACAGAAATTTTAGCAAAAAGTAGGTGAACATGTTAAACAAACTAAACTCAGAAAATTGAAAAAAAAATACCATATAAAATCAACAATTGACATAGACATGCTGATAGAAACAATCAAGCAAAAATTGTCGGTCAAAGCTGCTCGTATAAGACGCTTTGAAATACGCTCTAGATTCTATAAGGACAATAATATGTTCAAAAACAAAAATTGGCAAGTCAACAATAACTGCTACCCAAGGAGGAAGTGCAAGAATTCTGGGAAAAGATCTGGGCCGAAGAAAAAGTTCATAATATACATGCCCCATGGATAGACAGACAAATGAAAGAAACAGCTCACCTTGAGGAACAAACATGGGAAAATATAACAGTTGAACATCTGCGTTTAGCTCTTAGAAAATCCAGCAAATGGAAATCCCCAGGGAAAGACAAAATACCAAATTTTTGGATAAATGCTGTTAGCCCAACTTTACAATGAAATGATTAAGGACCCAGAAAAGATACCACCATGGCTAGTTAACGGCATTACATTCCTACTTCCGAAGAATGATGAGACAAATAATAGATGCAACCCATTATGCCGTGTATGTAAAAAAACAACCAGAGACCATTGATCATATAATTTCAATGTTCAGCCCTATAGCTCCAACTGAATAGCTAAACAGGCACGACAGAGCTGCACAATACATACATTGGATAATGTGTAAGCATTTTGACCTGCCCCATCAAAAGAATTGGTGGGAGCTTCAACCACTTCCCGTACTTGAAAAAGATCACATCTCAATCTTGTGGAACTTTAACATCCAAACAGACCGAAAAATAGATGCAAATAGATCTGATATAATACTGAAGGACTTTAAAAAGAGGGTATGCCTGCTAATTGATATGTCCGTTCCAATAGACAAGAATGTATCTATAAAAACAATTGAAAAATTGAGCAAGTATAAAGACCTTGAAATAGAAATTGGAAAAATGTGGAAGTTGAGAATTAAAACAATACCAGTGGTTGTAGGCGCTCTAGGAATGATACCTAAGGGGTCTAATGATTACTTATCGCAAATCCCAGGAAACCCGTGTATAGAAGAAATACAAAAGATAGTACTAATGGGAACTGCCCATATACTAAGGAAGATTCTGTCAATATAAATACATCATAGATCTAATCACCTAAAGATACATGTATGTGTGTATGTGTTCTTTCTTGAACATGGCGGACCTTGTTGTCTCTTTAGGTCACTGGTTGTGACTTGGAGATAACTTGTATGAACATAAAGCAGGATAAATGAAATAATAATAATAATAACAGAAAAAGAAAATGGTACAAACACACACCAGAAAAAGTGTCAAAGAATGACAAAGCAACCATTCTCTGAGATATGCCAATAGATACAGACAGAGAGATCAAGGCCAATCGACCACATATTATAGTCAAAGACCACAAAGAAAAAAAATGCCTTCTAATAGATGTATCTATCCCCATAGACTACAATATATCTTCCAAGGAAATAGAGAAACTCTCTAAGTATAAAGATCTAGAGATAGAAATAACTCGAATGTGGAAAATGAAAACAGAAACAATACCTATAGGTGCTCTAGGAATGATTAAAAAAACACACACTTACAAATATATAGCCCAAACCCCAGGACTTACAAATATATACAACATACAAAAGATAGCGCTACTAGGCACTGCACACATATTACGTAAAGTACTATCACTACAAAAGAAACAACATCAGCAAAAACTACACTACACATACCCAAGGCGTACAGAACTGTGTTCCGTAAAGTAGTAATGATGCGCCAAAAAAAAAAAATAATGGAAATAATAATAATAATATACATATTTGATGGACTGTTTTCTTTTGTAGGGTGTAGAGAGGTGTTACCAAGACAAGGAAAATGGTGCTGTGGTTATTGCACTTCCTGCGGAGCCTTCTGGCACCACATTTGAACTGGTATGTGCAAGTTACTTTTGATCTTTATATATACATATATACATTCAAAATAGAGAGCGAACAGGACAAAGACAATGGAAAAACAACGGAAAGGCGGATAATCCTATATCCTCAGTCAAACTCTGGAAATCACAACGGTTTCGGTATATTAATGTTGATACCCTTCATTTCCAGTGCTCATTATATGTATGTGTATATGTATACCCGAGGGTAGGCTGACAGGTTCATAGACTGACTATGATGGGGTGATGCTAGAGCTGTGAAATGTAGCAGGCATTAATTTCAACTCTTCTTATTAATAACAGCATTGCTTCTTCTCTGGGATTATGTTGAAAAATAAACCTCATTTGGTCATTCCATGAGAGTATCTTGGTCAGCCTGTGCATATATATATTGTATTAATCGTTATTTTATTATATGTATAATTTGTGCCTTCGGTCGGTTCTCTTGGTGTCAAATTTTATAACTATAGTGTTTAACTCTGGATTTAATATTTGTTTTTAACTTTCGATCCATTGAGTGCTCTGTGATTGCCTCAAAACAAGTCGAATAGTACTTTCTGTACTTCAGCTAAAGTTCGATTTACCAAACCACAAACCCTCCATCTCAATTATACATTTGAAAAGAACTGTGAAACCGGTAAAGGAAATAAATAAATATTCTTAAAAATACTCCAGTTGCATTTTCGACTTTTTCTCCTTATATATATATATATATATATATATATATATATATGTAGATAAATCTACCAAAATATACGGTAGTGTCCAATCCGTATGAAGAACTCAATGTAATCCAAATATCATGAAAAGAGAAGATGTATTCAAAATTTTGTCGATGAAAAACACAGGAAAACAGAGTCAAGATAAATTAATAAAAACAATGAATAAAAACTAAGAAACAGTTCCTTATATTAAAAAATTCATCATTTTACGATCGTTTCTAGGATATATATGTGTGTGTTGGTATGTATATCATATAAATCTATGTAAAAGTTTTACAAACTATCAGAAGGAATATACATACCTACACATATATATGCTGTCTTCAGAAATAATTATTTCTGAATACAGCATATATATGTGTAGGTATGTATATTCCTTCTGATAGTTTGTAAAACTTTTACATAGATTTATATGATATACATACCAACACACACATATATATCCTAGAAACGATCGTAAAATGATGAATTTTTTAATATAAGGAACTGTTTCTTAGTTTTTATTCATTGTTTTTATTAATTTATATATATATATATAAAGAAAAAAGATGAAATCGAAAATGCAACTGGAGTCTTATTTTTTTTTAAAATATATATATTTATTTGGTTCCTTTACCGGTTTCGCAGTTCTTCTGCTTTTCAAAAGTAGAGTTGAGATGGAGGGTCTGTGGTTTTTCAGACCCTCCATCTCAACTCTACTTTTGAAAAGCAGAATGACTCTTATCAACAAATTTTATTCCTTAATTTACGATATATTACTTCTATTATATATATATATATATATATATATATATATATATATATATATATATATATATATATATTTGAAAAAAGGAAAGAATAACTTCGTCTGTAGTTTTAAACAATTTAATTTTATAATATTATAATTTTACCATTTGGTTTTGTAGATCTAGTAAGTTCTTTGTTAACTTCGGTGGGGAGATTTTTTTAAAAGATTCCTGGTTAACTTTCTTGGAGAACTTTCTCGCATTCGTGGTGGCGATTATCAAACTGAGATCGGATTGTGTTGTGATGTGTGTCTCTATATATAAGAGATTTGGGTGTCTCTGCATGGGGGGGGGGGGTGTTAATGAGGGAGGGAGTGAAAGAGTGTTGATGAAGATTTAAGGAATTAAAGCATATATATATACACAAGAAGTGAAAGAAAAAAGGGAATGGTAAAAGCAAAGTAATTGATTGAGAGTGGATTTGGGGGGTGTTGGGATGTTTAAAGAGTGTTTTAGAAAGGGCTTGTGAAAGTGCCCTCCTGCTGGTTCTATTTTAATTATATATATATAATATATATATATATATATATATATTTAAATGTAAGTATGCATGTATAAGTGCCATACTAAGAGTGAGAAATGAAATTTCGTTTTCATTTTGTTTCAATTTATATATATATTGGTAAACGGAAAAGAAAATGCTGACAAATTGTTCACAGTGAAAAATAGTTTAATTAGGAATAAGTGAGAATTAGTAATAGTATTGGTTAAAAACTGAATACTAACCAATACTATTACTAATTCTCACTTATTCTTAATTAAACTATTTTTCACTGTGAACAATTTGTCAGCATTTTCTTTTCCGTTTACCAATATACCATAACTTGTGTGTTACACCTCTATTCTTTTAAATATATATATATATATATATATATATATATATATATATAAACTTTAAATATCTTGGTTCCAGAATCGGGTCTTCGTTTGATGATTTCAAACAACGGCGTGTAATGGCTTTTAACAAATTCTAGCAACTTTAAAACATACTGAAGACAGCCAGTATTACTGTAAATTTAAAACTACAACGCTATGGTTCTCTCATCCAGTTTGTATTGTTTTATGGGCCAGAGTCATGGACAGTCTCCAAATGCATGGGAAAGATGCTGATCTCATTTGGTACCACCTGCTACAGGCACATTTTCGGTCTCAAACGAACTGACCAACTTTAGGGGAAAAAAAACGAAATAGTTTACGTTTTCCTTTCTTATACGATTAAATAGATGAGTCAGCGATTAAATTGTATATATTTCTGATTAATTATAGATGTAATATGTCTGATGTAATTTTGTTATTAAATCATCATCATCATCGTTTTGGACGTCCTTTTTTCCATGCTTGTATGGGTTGACCAGGACCTTTTCAACACAGCATCTCTCCCATCGCTACCTTCCTTCATCATATCCTCTGTGAGTCTCAGCGATTTGAGATCAACTCGCAACACCCCTTCTGCACACGTCTTCCTTTGTCTACCTTTACTGCGGGAGTTGGTGGAGTTTAAGCAGATAAAGTGGTTGATGTTGTCAACCTGACTGTTCGAAGTGTGATAACATTCTGTTTGACAGCGCAAACTTTACTGTCGAACCTGCGTAAAGAATTCAATATGTAGTTAAATATTTACAGGCATATAGCGTCTCTGAGTAATTTCCCTAGTGTTTTTTTAATATACTAATTTCCAAATGTCATTGTACGTAAATGATTTTCTTATTACTACTTCAGCAACAACGCTGAAGTTTATTCTTCGCTGAGGAGGCCTAAGAAGACTGGAAAATTTCCAGAGTTCTCTTTGTCCGTAGTTAATATTGGTCATTAAACTAATGTTTGCATTTCTTCATAGTATAATTATTTCAGTTAGCTTTGCCACAGCGAGAGAAATAATTTAACGTTTTGGACTCTTGTATTTTTCTGAAAATAGGAAAGAATATAAGGAAGAGTTATCCTCTGGATCAAAAATAAGTGGGGATAAGGCAGAGAGGTGACATGAAGGAAACCAAGTGTGAAAAGCGAGCAAGCTAAACGGTGGGGGAGGAAATTAAGTGTATGTGAGGGGTGGATGAGGTTTTAACAAGTTTAAGGTCAGTTGAAATGGGAGGGAGGAGTGGATGAGGTTCTAACAAGTTCTAAGTCAGTTGAAATGGGAGGGAGGGGTGAATGAAGTTCTAACAAGTTCTAAGTCAGTTGAAATGGGTGGGAGGGGTGGATGATGTTCTAACAAGTTCTAGGTCAGTTGAAATGGGAGGGAGGGGTGGTTGAGGTTCTAACAAGTTCAAGGTCAGTTGAAATGAGAGGGAGGAGTGAATGAGGTTCTAACAAGTTCAAGGTCAGTTGAAATGGGAGGGAGGGGTGAATGAGGTTCTAACAAGCTCTAGGTCAGTTGAAATGGGAGGGAGGGGTGAATGAGGTTCTAACAAGTTCAAGGTCAGTTGAAATGGGAGGGAGGGGTGGATGAGGTTCTAACAAGTTCTAGGTCAGTTGAAATGGGAGGGAGGGGTGGATGGGGTTCTAACAAGTTCAAGGTCAGTTGAAATGGGAGGGAGGGGTGGATGAGGTTCTAACAAGTTCTAAGTCAGTTGAAATGGGAGGGAGGGGTGAATGAGGTTCTAACAAGTTCCAGGTCAGTTGAAATGGGAGGGAGGGGTGGATGAGGTTCTAACAAATTCTAGGTCAGTTGAAATGGGAGGGAGGGGTGGATGAGGTTCTAACAAGTTCTAGGTCAGTTGAAATGGGAGGGAGGGGTGAATGAGGTTCTAACAAGTTCTAGGTCAGTTGAAATGGGAGGGAGGGGTGGATGAGGTTCTAACAAGTTCAAGGTCAGTTGAATTGGGAGGGAGGGGTGGATGAGGTTCTAAGAAGTTCAAGGGCAGTTGAAATGGGAGGGAGGGGTGGATGTGGTTCTAACAAGTTCAAGGTCAGTTGAAATGGGAGGGTGGAGTGGATGAGGTTCTAACAAGTTCTAAGTCAGTTGAAATGGGGGGAGGGGTGGATGAGGTACTAACAAGTTCTAAGTCAGTTGAAATGGGAGCGAGGGGTGGATGATGTTCTAACAAGTTCTAGGTCAGTTGAAATGGGAGGGAGGGGTGGATGAGGTTCTAACAAGTTCTAAGTCAGTTGAAATGGAAGGGAGGGGTAGATGAGGTTCTAACAAGTTCTAGGTCAGTTGAAATGGGAGCGAGGGGTGGATGAGGTTCTAACAAATTTTAAGTCAGTTGAAATGGAAGGGAGGGGTGGATGAGGTTCTAAGAAGTTCAAGGTCAGTTGAAATGAGAGGGAGGGGTGGATGAGGTTCTAACAAGTTCTAGGTCAGTTGAAATGGGTGGGAGGAGTGAATGAGGTTCTAACAAGTTCAAGATCAGTTGAAATGGGAGGGAGTGGTGGATGAGGTTCTAACAAGTTCAAGGTCAGTTGAAATGGGAGGGAGGGGTGGATGAGGTTCTAACAAGTTCAAGGTAAGTTGAAATCGGAGGGAGGGGTGGATGAGGTTCTAACAAGTTCTAAGTCAGTTGAAATGGGAGGGAGGGGTGGATGAGGTTCTAACAAGTTCAAGGTCAGTTGAAATGGGAGGGAGGGGTGGATGGGGTTCTAAGAAGTTCTAAGTCAGATGAAATGGGAGGGAGGGGTGGATGAGGTTCTAACAAGTTCAAGGTCAGTTGAAATGGGAAGGAGGGGTGGATGAGGTTCTAACAAGTTCTAGGTCAGTTGAAATGGGAGGGAGGGGTGGATGAGGTTCTAACAAGTTCTAGGTCAGTTGAAATCGGAGCGAGGGGTGGTTGAGGTTCTAACAAATTCTAAGTCAGTTGAAATGGGAGCGAGGTGTGGATGATGTTCTAACAAGTTCTAGGTCAGTTGAAATGGGAGGGAGGGGTGGATGAGGTTCTAACAAATTCTAAGTCAGTTGAAATGGGTGGGAGGGGTGGATGAGGTTCTAACAAGTTCTAAGTCAGTTGAAATGGGAGGGAGGGGTGGATGAGGTTCTAACAAGTTCAAGGTCAGTTGAAATGGGAGGGAGGGGTGGATGGGGTTCTAACAAGTTCTAAGTCAGATAAAATGGGAGGGAGGTGTGGATGAGGTACTAACAAGTTCAAGGTCAGTTGAAATGGGAGGGAGGGGTGGATGAGGTTCTAACAAGTTCAAGGTCAGTTGAATTGGGAGGGAGGGGTGGATGAGGTTCTAAGAAGTTCAAGGGCAGTTGAAATGGGAGGGAGGGGTGGATGTGGTTCTAACAAGTTCAAGGTCAGTTGAAATGGGAGGGTGGGGTGGATGAGGTTCTAACAAGTTCTAAGTCAGTTGAAATGGGAGGTAGGGGTGGATGAGGTTCTAACAAGTTCTAGGTCAGATGAAATGGGAGGGAGGGGTGGACGAGGTTCTAACAAGTTCAAGGTCAGTTGAATTGGGAGGGAGGGGTGGATGAGGTTCTAAGAAGTTCAAGGGCAGTTGAAATGGGAGGGAGGGGTGGATGTGGTTCTAACAAGTTCAAGGTCAGTTGAAATGGGAGGGTGGGGTGGATGAGGTTCTAACAAGTTCTAAGTCAGTTGAAATGGGAGGGATGGGTGGATGAGGTTCTAACAAGTTCTAGGTCAGTTGAAATGGGAGGGAGGGGTGGATGAGGTTCTAACAAGTTCAAGGTCAGTTGAAATGGGAGGGAGGGGTGGATGAGGTTCGAACAAGTTCTAGGTCAGTTGAAATGGGAGGGAGGGGTGGATGAGGTTCTAACAAGTTCTAAGTCAGTTGAAATGGGTGGGAGGGGTGGATGAGGTTCTTAGAAGTTCTAGGTCAGTTGAAATTGGAGGGAGGGGTGGATGAGGTTCTAAAAAGTTCTAGGTCAGTTGAAATGGGTGGGAGGGGTGGATGAGGTTCTTAGAAGTTCTAGGTCAGTTGAAATGGGAGGGAGGGGTGGATCAGGTTCTAACAAGTTCTAGGTCAGTTGAAATGGTAGCGAGGGGTGGATGAGGTTCTAACAAATTCTAAGTCAGTTGAAATGGGAGCGAGGGGTGGATGAGGTTCTAACAAGTTCAAGGTCAGTTGAAATGGGAGGGAGGGGTGGATGAGGTTGTGACAAGTTCTAGGTCAGTTGAAATGGGAGGGAGTGGTGGATGAGGTTCTAACAAGTTCAAGGTCAGTTGAAATGGGAGGGAGGGGTGGATGAGGTTGTGACAAGTTCTAGGTCAGTTGAAATGGGAGGGAGTGGTGGATGAGGTTCTAACAAGTTCTAGGTCAGTTGAAATGGGTGGGAGGAGTGAATGAGGTTCTAACAAGTTCAAGGTCAGTTGAAATGGGAGGGAGGGGTGGATGAGGTTCTAACAAGTTCTAGGTCAGTTGAAATGGGAGCGAGGGGTGGTTGAGGTTCTAACAAATTCTAAGTCAGTTGAAATGGGAGCGAGGGGTGCATGATGTTCTAACAAGTTCTAGGTCAGTTGAAATGGGAGGGAGGGGTGGATGAGGTTCTAACAAATTCTAAGTCAGTTGAAATGGGAGGGAGGGGTGGATGAGGTTCTAACAAGTTCTAAGTCAGTTGAAATGGGAGGGAGGGGTGGATGGGGTTCTAACAAGTTATAAGTCAGATGAAATGGGAGGGAGGTGTGGATGAGGTACTAACAAGTTCAAGGTCAGTTGAAAGGGAGGGAGGGGTGGATGAGGTTCTAACAAGTTCTAGGTCAGTTGAAATGGGAGGGAGGGGTGGATGAGGTTCTAACAAGTTCTAGGTCAGTTGAAATCGGAGGGAGGGGTGGATGAGGTTCTAACAAATTCTAAGTCAGTTGAAATGGGAGCGAGGGGTGGATGATGTTCTATCGAGTTCTAGGTCAGTTGAAATGGGAGGGAGGGGTGGATGAGGTTCTAACAAGTTCAAGGTCAGTTGAAATTTGTGGGAGGGGTGGATGAGGTTCTTAGAAGTTCTAGGTCAGTTGAAATGGGAGGGAGGGGTGGATGAGGTTCTAAAAGATCTAGGTCAGTTAAAATTGGAGCGAGGGGTGGATGAGGTTCTAACAAATTCTAAGTCAGTTGAAATGGGTGTGAGGGACGGATGAGATTCTTATAAGTTCTAGGTCAGTTGAAATGGGAGGTAGGGGTGGATGAGGTTCTAACAAGATCTAGGTCAGTTGAAATGGGATGGAGGGGTGGATGTGGTTCTAACAAGTTCTAGGTCAGTTGAAATGAGAGGGAGGGGTGGATGAGGTTCAAACAAGTTCTAGGTCAGTTGAAATGAGAGGGAGGGGTGGATGAGGTTCTAACAAGTTCTAAGTCAGTTGAAATGTGAGGGAGGGGTGGATGAGGTTCTAACAAGTTCTAGGTCAGTTGAAATGGGTGGGAGGGGTGGATGATGTTCTAACAAGTTCTAAGTCAGTTGAAATGGGAGGGAGGGGTTGATGAGGTTCTAACAAGTTCTAGGTCAGTTGAAATGGGAGGAAGGGGTGGATGAGGTTCTAACAAGATCTAGGTCAGTTGAAATGGGAGGGAGGTGTGTATGAGGTTCTAACAAGTTCAAGGTCAGTTGAAATGGGAAGGAGGGGTGGATGAGGTTCTAACAAGTTCTAAGTCAGTTGAAATGGGAGGGAGGGGTGGATGAGGTTCTAACAAGATCTAGGACAGTTGAAAGGAAGGGAGGAGTGGATGAGGTTCTTACAAGTTCTAGGTCAGTTGAAATGGGAGGGGTGGATGAGGTTTCTACATGTTCAAGGTCAGTTGAAATGGTAGGGAGGAGTGGATGAGGTTCTAACAAGTTCTAGGTGAGTTGAAATGGGTGGGAGGGGTGGATGAGGTTCTAACAAGTTCAAGGTCAGTTGAAATGGGAGGGAGGGGTGGATGAGGTTCTAACAAGTTCAAGGTCAGTTTAAATGGGAGGGAGGGGTGGATGAGGTTCTAACAAGTTCAAGGTCAGTTGAAATGTGAGGGAGGGGTGGATGAGGTTCTAACAAGTTCAAGGTCAGTTGAAATGGGAGGGAGGGGTGGATGAGGTTCTAACAAGTTCTAGGTCAGTTGAAATGGGAGGGAGGGGTGGATGAGGTTCTAACAAGTTCTAAGTCAGTTGAAATGGGGGGGAGGGGTGGATGAGGTTCTAACAAGTTCTAAGTCAGTTGAAATGGGGGGGGGGGATGAGGTTCTAACAAGTTCTAAGTCAGTTGAAATGGGGGGGAGGGGTGGATGAGGTTCTAACAAGTTCTAAGTCAGTTGAAATGGGAGGGAGGGGTGGATGAGGTTCTAACAAGTTCAAGGTCAGTTGAAATGGGAGGGAGGGGTGGATGAGATTCTAACAAGTTCTAGGTCAGTTGAAATGGGAGGGAGGGGTGGATGAGATTCTAACAAGTTCTAGGTCAGTTGAAATGGGGGGGAGGGGTGGATGAGGTTCTAACATGTTCTAAGTCAGTTGAAATGGGAGGGAGGGGTGGATGAGATTCTAACAAGTTCTAGGTCAGTTGAAATGGGAGGGAGGGTGGATGAGATTCTAACAAGTTCTAGGTCAGTTGAAATGGGAGGGAGGGGTGGATGAGATTCTAACAAGTTCTAGGTCAGTTGAAATGGGAGGGAGGGGTGGATGAGGTTCTAACAAGTTCTAAGTCAGTTGAAATGGGGGGGAGGGGTGGATGAGGTTCTAACAAGTTCTAAGTCAGTTGAAATGGGGGGGAGGGGTGGATGAGGTTCTAACAAGTTCTAAGTCAGTTGAAATGGGGGGGAGGGGTGGATGAGTTTCTAACAATTTCTAAGTCAGTTGAAATGGGAGGCAGGGGTGGATGAGATTCTAACAAATTCTAGGTCAGTTGAAATGGGAGGGAGGGGTGGATGAGGTTCTAACAAGTTCTAAGTCAGTTGAAATGGGGGGGAGGGGTGGATGAGGTTCTAACAAGTTCTAAGTCAGTTGAAATGGGAGGGAGGGGTGGATGAGGTTCTAACAAGTTCTAGGTCAGTTGAAATGGGAGGGAGGGGTGGATGAGATTCTAACAAGTTCTAGGTCAGTTGAAATGGGAGGGAGGGGTGGATGAGATTCTAACAAGTTCTAGGTCAGTTGAAATGGGGGGGGAGGGGTGGATGAGGTTCTAACATGTTCTAAGTCAGTTGAAATGGGAGGGAGGGGTGGATGAGATTCTAACAAGTTCTAGGTCAGTTGAAATGGGAGGGAGGGGTGGATGAGATTCTAACAAGTTCTAGGTCAGTTGAAATGGGAGGGAGGGGTGGATGAGATTCTAACAAGTTCTAGGTCAGTTGAAATGGGAGGGAGGGTGGATGAGGTTGTAACAAGTTCTAAGTCAGTTGAAATGGGAGGAAGGGGTGGATGATGTTCTAACAAGTTCTAAGTCAGTTGAAATGGGAGGGAGGGGTGGATGAGATTCTAACAAGTTCTAGGTCAGTTGAAATGGGAGGGAGGGGTGGATGAGATTCTAACAAGTTCTAGGTCAGTTGAAATGGGAGGGAGGGGTGGATGAGGTTCTAACAAGTTCTAAGTCAGTTGAAATGGGGGGGAGGGGTGGATGAGGTTCTAACAAATTCTAAGTCAGTTGAAATGGGAGCGAGGGGTGGATGATGTTCTATCGAGTTCTAGGTCAGTTGAAATGGGAGGGAGGGGTGGATGAGGTTCTAACAAGTTCAAGGTCAGTTGAAATTTGTGGGAGGGGTGGATGAGGTTCTTAGAAGTTCTAGGTCAGTTGAAATGGGAGGGAGGGGTGGATGAGGTTCTAAAAGATCTAGGTCAGTTAAAATTGGAGCGAGGGGTGGATGAGGTTCTAACAAATTCTAAGTCAGTTGAAATGGGTGTGAGGGACGGATGAGATTCTTATAAGTTCTAGGTCAGTTGAAATGGGAGGTAGGGGTGGATGAGGTTCTAACAAGATCTAGGTCAGTTGAAATGGGATGGAGGGGTGGATGTGGTTCTAACAAGTTCTAGGTCAGTTGAAATGAGAGGGAGGGGTGGATGAGGTTCAAACAAGTTCTAGGTCAGTTGAAATGAGAGGGAGGGGTGGATGAGGTTCTAACAAGTTCTAAGTCAGTTGAAATGTGAGGGAGGGGTGGATGAGGTTCTAACAAGTTCTAGGTCAGTTGAAATGGGTGGGAGGGGTGGATGATGTTCTAACAAGTTCTAAGTCAGTTGAAATGGGAGGGAGGGGTTGATGAGGTTCTAACAAGTTCTAGGTCAGTTGAAATGGGAGGAAGGGGTGGATGAGGTTCTAACAAGATCTAGGTCAGTTGAAATGGGAGGGAGGTGTGTATGAGGTTCTAACAAGTTCAAGGTCAGTTGAAATGGGAAGGAGGGGTGGATGAGGTTCTAACAAGTTCTAAGTCAGTTGAAATGGGAGGGAGGGGTGGATGAGGTTCTAACAAGATCTAGGACAGTTGAAAGGAAGGGAGGAGTGGATGAGGTTCTTACAAGTTCTAGGTCAGTTGAAATGGGAGGGGTGGATGAGGTTTCTACATGTTCAAGGTCAGTTGAAATGGTAGGGAGGAGTGGATGAGGTTCTAACAAGTTCTAGGTCAGTTGAAATGGGTGGGAGGGGTGGATGAGGTTCTAACAAGTTCAAGGTCAGTTGAAATGGGAGGGAGGGGTGGATGAGGTTCTAACAAGTTCAAGGTCAGTTTAAATGGGAGGGAGGGGTGGATGAGGTTCTAACAAGTTCAAGGTCAGTTGAAATGGGAGGGAGGGGTGGATGAGGTTCTAACAAGTTCAAGGTCAGTTGAAATGGGAGGGAGGGGTGGATGAGGTTCTAACAAGTTCTAGGTCAGTTGAAATGGGAGGGAGGGGTGGATGAGGTTCTAACAAGTTCTAAGTCAGTTGAAATGGGGGGGAGGGGTGGATGAGGTTCTAACAAGTTCTAAGTCAGTTGAAATGGGGGGGGGGTGGATGAGGTTCTAACAAGTTCTAAGTCAGTTGAAATGGGGGGGAGGGGTGGATGAGGTTCTAACAAGTTCTAAGTCAGTTGAAATGGGAGGGAGGGGTGGATGAGGTTCTAACAAGTTCAAGGTCAGTTGAAATGGGAGGGAGGGGTGGATGAGATTCTAACAAGTTCTAGGTCAGTTGAAATGGGAGGGAGGGGTGGATGAGATTCTAACAAGTTCTAGGTCAGTTGAAATGGGGGGGAGGGGTGGATGAGGTTCTAACATGTTCTAAGTCAGTTGAAATGGGAGGGAGGGGTGGATGAGATTCTAACAAGTTCTAGGTCAGTTGAAATGGGAGGGAGGGTGGATGAGATTCTAACAAGTTCTAGGTCAGTTGAAATGGGAGGGAGGGGTGGATGAGATTCTAACAAGTTCTAGGTCAGTTGAAATGGGAGGGAGGGGTGGATGAGATTCTAACAAGTTCTAGGTCAGTTGAAATGGGAGGGAGGGGTGGATGAGGTTCTAACAAGTTCTAAGTCAGTTGAAATGGGGGGGAGGGGTGGATGAGGTTCTAACAAGTTCTAAGTCAGTTGAAATGGGGGGGAGGGTTGGATGAGGTTCTAACAAGTTCTAAGTCAGTTGAAATGGGGGGGAGGGGTGGATGAGTTTCTAACAATTTCTAAGTCAGTTGAAATGGGAGGCAGGGGTGGATGAGATTCTAACAAATTCTAGGTCAGTTGAAATGGGAGGGAGGGGTGGATGAGGTTCTAACAAGTTCTAAGTCAGTTGAAATGGGGGGGAGGGATGGATGAGGTTCTAACAAGTTCTAAGTCAGTTGAAATGGGAGGGAGGGGTGGATGAGGTTCCAACAAGTTCTAGGTCAGTTGAAATGGGAGGGAGGGGTGGATGAGATTCTAACAAGTTCTAGGTCAGTTGAAATGGGAGGGAGGGGTGGATGAGATTCTAACAAGTTCTAGGTCAGTTGAAATGGGGGGGAGGGGTGGATGAGGTTCTAACATGTTCTAAGTCAGTTGAAATGGGAGGGAGGGGTGGATGAGATTCTAACAAGTTCTAGGTCAGTTGAAATGGGAGGGAGGGGTGGATGAGATTCTAACAAGTTCTAGGTCAGTTGAAATGGGAGGGAGGGGTGGATGAGATTCTAACAAGTTCTAGGTCAGTTGAAATGGGAGGGAGGGTGGATGAGGTTGTAACAAGTTCTAAGTCAGTTGAAATGGGAGGAAGGGGTGGATGATGTTCTAACAAGTTCTAAGTCAGTTGAAATGGGAGGGAGGGGTGGATGAGATTCTAACAAGTTCTAGGTCAGTTGAAATGGGAGGGAGGGGTGGATGAGATTCTAACAAGTTCTAGGTCAGTTGAAATGGGAGGGAGGGGTGGATGAGGTTCTAACAAGTTCTAAGTCAGTTGAAATGGTGGGGAGGGGTGGATGAGGTTCTAACAAGTTCTAAGTCAGTTGAAATGGGGGGGAGGGGTGGATGAGGTTCTAACAAGTTCTAAGTCAGTTGAAATGGGGGGGAGGGGTGGATGAGTTTCTAACAAGTTCTAAGTCAGTTGAAATGGGAGGCAGGGGTGGATGAGATTCTAACAAGTTCTGGGTCAGTTGAAATGGGAGGGAGGGGTGGATGAGATTCTAACAAGTTCTAGGTCAGTTGAAATGGGAGGGAGGGGTGGATGAGATTCTAACAAGTTCTAGGTCAGTTGAAATGGGAGGGAGGGGTGGATGAGGTTCTAACAAGTTCTAAGTCAGTTGAAATGGGAGGGAGGGGTGGATGAGGTTCTAACAAGTTCTAGGTCAGTTGAAATGGGAGGGAGGGGTGGATGAGATTCTAACAAGTTCTAGGTCAGTTGAAATGGGAGGGAGGGGTGGATGAGGTTCTAACAAGTTCTAAGTCAGTTGAAATGGGGGGGAGGGGTGGATGAGGTTCTAACAAGTTCTAAGTCAGTTGAAATGGGGGGGAGGGGTGGATGAGGTTCTAACAAGTTCTAAGTCAGTTGAAATGGGGGGGAGGGGTGGATGAGGTTCTAACAAGTTCTAAGTCAGTTGAAATGGGGGGGAGGGGTGGATGAGGTTCTAACAAGTTCTAAGTCAGTTGAAATGGGAGGGAGGGGTGGATGAGATTCTAACAAGTTCTAGGTCAGTTGAAATGGGAGGGAGGGGTGGATGAGGTTCTAACAAGTTCTAGGTCAGTTGAAATGGGAGGGAGGGGTGGATGAGGTTCTAACAAGTTCTAGGTCAGTTGAAATGGGAGGGAGGGGTGGATGAGGTTCTAACAAGTTCTAGGTCAGTTGAAATGGGAGGGAGGGGTGGATGAGGTTGTAACAAGTTCTAAGTCAGTTGAAATGGGAGGGAGGGGTGGATGAGGTTCTAACAAGTTCTAAGTCAGTTGAAATGGGAGGGAGGGGTGGATGAGATTCTAACAAGTTCTAGGTCAGTTGAAATGGGAGTGAGGGGTGGATGAGGTTGTAACAAGTTCTAAGTCAGTTGAAATGGGAGAGAGGGGTGGATGAGGTTCTAACAAGTTCTAAGTCAGTTGAAATGGGAGAGAGGGGTGGATGAGGTTCTAACAAGTTCTAGGTCAGTTGAAATGGCAGGCAGACGTTAGGACGTCGGGGAGAATGCTTATATTATTTATGGTGGATTGGCAGTATCGGTAGAGGGTCTGACGCCATGCTTTGAAGCATAGAGTTACCTCCCTGTACGATCTGAGTTCAAATCCCGCCAAGGTTCACTTTACCTTTCATCCTTACGGGGTCGATAAAATAAAGTGCCAGTAATGCACTGGGTAATTGCTGGCCTTGTGCCAAAAGTAGAAACAATTATTTATGGTATTCGTTCCGGCTCTCTGCTCTCTGAGGTCAACCTCGCCTTTCACCCTTTCGAGGTCAATAAAAAAGTACCAGTGAAACTACTGAGGTCAATTCTACCTCCATATTTCTTTTTGACTCTGTATCCTTCTCAGGAAGACATCTGCTGTGTTCAGACCTGGAGAAGAGATAGGCTACACCAGGTTTTAAAATGACCAAGAAGCACCGTATGTCAATACGGCGCACTTACCATTCCACTGGGAGTTACGAGATCACACACACACATACATACACCCCCTCTTATATATATATATATAGAGAGAGAGAGGACGATCGACTTTCGTCAAATCGGACCGAGGGAACAATGTTTCCGTTGGTCTTTCCAATTGCTAATACTATCTATCGGTCGCAACTCCAGGTAGAAGGAGCAACGTGAAATAAAGTGTCTTGCTCAAGGACATAACGCATCGCCTGGTCCAGGAATCGAACTCACAACCTTACGATTGCGAATCCAATTCTCTAACCACTCAGCCACACGCCTTCACATATATATATATTGGTCATCAGACTAACTTAACTGACACACACACACACATATATATATATATATATATATATATATATATATATATATATATATATATATATATATATATATATATATATATATATATATATATATATATATATATATATATATATATATATATATATATATATATATATATATATATATATAAATTAATAAAAATAATGAATAAACAAAGAAACAGTTCCTTATATTAAAAAATTCATCATTTTACGATCGTTTCTAGGATATATATGTTAGTGTTGGTATGCATATCATATAGATCTATGTAAAATTTTTACAAACTATCAATTCATCAATTCATGTATTTTATCTGACGAGGACGTACTGAAAAAACAGCACAGTACCTTCGAAATATATATAATAAAACATATATTTTGATTATGTGAATGTTTTCATTTATTAATATTTTGAATAATATATATAAATATATATATATATATAGTGTGTATAGTGTGTGTGTGTGTGTGTGTGTGTGTGTGTGTGTGTGTGTGTGTGTGTGTGTGTGTGTGTGTGTGTGTGTGTGTGTGTGTGTGTGTGTGTGTGTGTGTGTTTTAGGTAATTCCGAAGAAAAAGCAAAGGAAAAAAGAGTGCTCTATGTATAGAACAGAGCTATTTAATTAGAAAGTGAACAACACAAAATTTAACTACTCCATTGCCAAACGTTTCAGGACCCTAGACAATATTTTACATCTCTATCTGATGAACGAACTAGACGTATATTAATATTATCTAGGGTCCTGAAACCTTTGGTAATGGAGTAGTTATATTTTGTGTTGTTTACTTACTAATTATATATATATATATATATATATATATATATATATATATATATATATATATATATATATATATATATATATATATAGAGAGAGAGAGAGAGAGAGAGAGAGAGAGAGAGAGAGGTAGAGCGAGGTAGGTAGGGAAAGAGAGAGAGAGAGAAAAGTAAAATCTATCTATCTGAAATATATCTATCTCTCTATCTATATGAAAAAACTGTTAAACATTGTGTACAACAACAATTTAGTAAAAACCCAAGGGCCTAACTTTACCCAGGAAGGGGATTTCCCCCACCTCAAAATGAGTAAGGCCCCCAGAGGACACATATAAAACACTAAAAAACAACTTTAAAGACGACGTGCACCCCCCTCCGCGTCGGGCCCATTAACCGCGTCCTCCTAAAAAACTTCCCCACTCCCTCCCCAATCACCCACACAACTCCAAACACCCCAATCACACAACACACTGATGCCCCCACACTTCCACAAACCACCACCCCACCCAACAACCCATCCCCTACCCTCATGGAAATTGTGCAGCCCGTTACCCGGGACGCAGAGAGGTAAGTGCCTTTTCTCTTCACCCACAACATGGCTATGCTAAGAGTAGGCTGTCTAAATGCGCGTGGCCTGAGCTCAACTTGGAAGCAAGCAATGCTTCTAAATGACCTCAGGTCACAACGTATAGATGTGATGGTTATTTGCGAGGCCCGGATCAGCAAAGTGCGACAGCTGGCCCCCACCTCTGATGACTTTGAGATGCACGCATCTCTCTGTCAGCCCGGAGGTGGGGGTGGGATTGTCGTTCTGCTGCAAAAACATCTGGGTCTCGCAACACAGACGGTACATTTGGACCCGGAGGGTCGACTAGTGGTTCTGGACCTTGGCAGTGGTGAAGGCGGAGCGTTTAGGTTGGTAGCCATCTACGGCCCCTTCGGGTCAATGCGGCCGGACTTCTTCCATCGTCTGGAGACTTTTCTAGGGACATCCCGCTCCTTGCTATTAGTGGGGGACTGGAATGGTATCCTAGATGCACGTTGGGACTACGTAGGGGCCTGTCCCGATAGAGAGAGGTGTAATAGCCTCAAAGGGTTAATCGGTCGATTTGACCTGGCCGATAGATATCGACTAGATTTTCCGACTGTGCCAACCTGGACTTGGGTAAACCTTAGCGGATCATCTAGGTCGTACCTAGATAGGTTCTTAGTTAGAAATAAGGATAAGGACTTTTTAAGTTGTCCAAAAATGCGCATGGTTGGCTATTCAGACCACAAGTTAGTGACTTGCATGGTCAACCTTGACAGAACGCATAGACAGGGACCCGGTTACTGGAAGCTCAACTTGTTCTTACCGGCAAGTAAGGCTTACAGGGACCGGATTAGCACTTTAGTTAAGGAGCGGTTGACGGGCGCCATCGTCAACAGCAGGTGGTGGGGATCTCTCAAAAGAGAGAATAGAGTAGTCTCTATAGAATTTAGTAAGGAGTTAGCCTCAAATAGAAATAGGAAGGAAGTTGGTAGATAGTGTAGAAGAGGCAATTAGAAGCGGCGACGTGGCCAGAGTGCTAGCGTTGAGAACGGCCCTGGGCCAGTTCTTCGACGCGAAACACGAAGGCCGCATCGTCCGAAGCAAAATACGGTCTTTGCGAGACCAGGATGGACGGGTGATCCTTGAACCTAAGCAGATGTGCGAGGCTTTTCAAAAGCACTTTGCCAGATTGTTCGGAAGGGGCGGGGAGCCGGTTGGGGAAGTGGAATTCGGTCCATACCTCGACGGCCTGCCGCGTCTCTCGGACGGGGAGGCGAAGTCCTGAAAGAAGCCGATTTCAGCCGCTGAGATAGGGGACGTGCTGAGCCAATGCGGCAAATGCCAATCCCCGGGTCTCGATGGTCTTCCATACGAACTATATCTAGCTATGCCGGACTTGTTCCCCGATCTCCTCGAGGCGGTCTACTGCGACTGGCAACAGAACGGGAGAATTCCCTGTGCTGTGACCAAGGGCGTAGTCACGCTAGTGAGGAAGGACGAGAACAAGGGGGACGATATAAATAATTTCAGGCCCATAACTCTGCTAAATACAGAGTTACAGATTTTGGCCAAGGTGCTAGCAAAGAGGTTGGCGCTTGTCGTGGGAAACCTGGTGGGAGATGCGCAGACATGTGCTATACCGTCCAGGTCCATCCACGACAACCTCCACATCATGCGATACATCATAGAGAGGGTTGGGAACGAACCCGGCTTTGGTGGGGCCCTGATCAACTTGGATCAATCTAGAGCGTTCGATAGGGTCGACCATGGTTTCCTGGATGCGGTGCTAGCGGCGGCAAGCTTCGGACCCGTTTTCAGGGGCTGGATCAATGCCATGCACAGCAGCCGCATCTGCTCTAGGGTCAAGGTGAACTGCTATCTCTCAGAGCCGTTCGAAATCGCGCGGTCCATCCGACAAGGGTACCCTCTCTCCTCCCTTCTGTATGTAGTTACTCTAGAGCCACTGCTACGGAAGTTGGAGTTGTTGCAGGGCATCCCGTTGGAACCGGGATTGCGGAAAGCTGTGTCGGCCTACGCCGATGACGTAACAGTAATGGTGTCGACGGCCTCGGAAATCGGGGCGATCGGCACCTTACTGAAGGAGTACGAAAGGTTTACAGGGGCTAAGCTGAACCGGGACAAGTCGATCTGTCTGCAACTCGGCACGTGGAGGGGCAGATCGATGCCCTCCGATGGCGTCGTCGGGCGCTGGACGGAGGGCCCGGTGAAGTTGCTCGGGGTCTGGTTCAGACCAGACCGCCAGGTGGAGAAGAACTGGGGTAAGGTAACGAACAGGGTGTTTGCACTGACCCAGAAGTGGGCCGAGTGCAAACTGTCCCTGAAAGGTCGGGCGGAGGTGGCGAACACTTATATAGCGGCCGTCATCTACTACCGCATGACCGTCGTGCCTTGCCCAAGGGAAACGCTCGCCAAAATGGAGCGCGCACTCTTCCAATTCCTTTGGAAGAAGCGGGCTCCTATGGTGAGGAGATCCATCAGCTGTCAACACCCTTCGAAAGGAGGGCTAGGGATGCCGTGGATGATGATGCGTAAACGCGCATTAAGGCTACGGCACCTACAGGTATTCCTCACCGGTCAACCGGTGTGGGCCCCGTTTGTGAGGCGAGCCTTTCCCAGACTCGTCTCGCTCACCGAGCTGCAATCCTGGGTCAAGCAAAGACCGAGAAAACTGGGCGCCTGGCACACCGAGTGTGCCCAGGCGCTCACGGCTCTCTGGCAGGCGGATCCGGCTGTCAGTGGAGAATCCACCTCGTCATTCTATAGAGGGCAGGTGGTTAGCAGGTGCGACGGCGCTCTCGGAGAAGCCCTAGGCATGGAGGAAGACGAACTGGCCAACCTGATCGGTAGGACATTCAGCACGGGACCCATGGATAACTTCCAGACGTCCCTGGCCTGGCAGTGCTACCGAGGGGCTCTGCCCGTTCGAGAAAGGCTCTACAGACACGGGCGCCCGGGTAGGGACCCTTCGAAAAAATCTGTCCCAGATGCGTGTGCGACGAGGAAACCGTTGCACACGCATTGGTACACTGCTCGGGCATTGCCGATTTGTGTGGCTATGTCGAACAACTACTGTATAGGGTGGGACCAGTCCGGTTGACCACCGAGTCTATTGTAATGATCAAGCCGCCTCCCCTCTTCAAAAACGAAGAAGAGGCGGTGTTTCTGTGCGTAATAGCCATGGCGAAAGAGGTTGTATGGTGGACGTGTCTGAAAGGACTGAGGTCAGACACCTTTCTCTCTGGCCAACAACTAGTCCGTTTCTTCCGATATCATTTCGGAAGAAGGATCAGGATGGAGAGAGAGGTGCTGCACCCCAGCCGTTTTTATGAAAGATGGGTGAAAGTGGCGAGAATGGCCCGTGTGAATGGGCCTTCACTCTACATCAGACTATAGGTGAGGAAGATGAAAGATCAAGGGAGCACCCCCCCCTCTGTGCTCCTGAGGAGAAGGGTTGCACACTTTTTTCGGGGGTGTGTGCGACCCCCCAAGGCGCCTCCTCCCTATTGAGGATTTTGTTATTAAATTTATTTTTGTTATATTTTATATATTATTTTTATATTTTGTTATTGCCTCCTCCTTATTGAGGACGCCTTTTTATGTAAACTCCCCCCATTGTACTTGTACCACTTTTTGATGCCCTGGTGGCAAATAAAAAGAAAGTTATATATCTGACCACCGAGTCCATTGTCATGATGAAACCGCCCTCCTTCAAAAACGAAGGGGAGCCGGTTTTCTTTTGTGTGATAGCTATGGCGAAACAGGTTGTATGGTGGACAAGGTTGAAAGGGCTGAGGTCAGACACCTTTCTCTCCGGCCAACAACTGATTCTTTTTTTCAAATACCACTTTTGGAAGAAGAGTCAGGATGGAGAGAGGTGCTGTACCCCAGCAAATTTTATGAAAGGTGGGTGAAAGTGGCGAGAATGGCCCGAGTGAATGGACCTTCTCTCTATATCAGCCTGTAGGTTGAGGAAAAAGAGGAAGAGGGGAAAGGGGTACAAACTCTTCGTACTCCTGGAGATGAGGGTTGCCCATTTTTTCGGGGGTATGTGTTACCCATATGTAATGTCTCCCCCTATTGGGGATATCGACTAATTTTTAAATTGCATTTGTGATAGTATTTTACACGTTTTTATTGTATGTAAACTTCCCCCTTTGTATTTGTTCCCTTCTTTTGTGCCCCTGTGGCTAATAAAGAAACATATCTATCTATCTACCTATCTATCTATTTATCTATCTATAGTGTTGCATTAATTCTTTAGCCAATAATATTAATATCGTACTTTCAAACCAGAAACACCATATCTGTATCATCGCAGTGCTGTCCATTCGACTGATGGGTCAAATAGTGTGTGTGTGTGTGTGTGTGTGTGTGTGTGTGTGTGTGTGTGTGTATATATGCATGTGTGTATGTATGTGTGAGTGTGAGTGTATGTACGTGTGTGTATGTGTGTGTGTGTATGTATATGTATATATGTGTATGTATGTGCGTATGTGTGTGTGAGTGTGTGTGTATGTATGTATGTGTGTATGTATGTGTGTGTGTATGTATGTATGTGTGTGTGTATGTGTGTCGGATTGTCTGACAGATCCTCATCCAATCAGGTTTCAGTGTGGCAGTAAAATAACACAGTCTAGTTTCCTATGTATTGACAGTGTCAGGTGGTTTCTGGTGGCGAGTTAATAGATGTTGGTGTCTAAAATAACAAAAGACAACATGGAGACGAAGGACAGAGGAGTGGGAAGAAGACACGAAAGAAGGAAGTCAGTAAAAAGAAAAGATCTCATCTTACTACTCTCAGTGTGCTCTTCCTTTTTCTAAGATGGTAGGGTCAGATATGTGAGAGATTTGGTTGCTATTTCTAGCAGGTCATACAACCACACTTGCTCCTTCTTTCACTCTTCTCATTGGCTGTAATAATTGACATTTATAGCTGTTAACTTTGTTTTCATATGCAGTATGAAGTACTAAGTCAACCCTCACCCACCAAACACTTCATAGATAATGGCGTTCCAGCCATGGTCATCCAGTCATTTATTAAAACTATAGTTGAACCTCGGTTCATGAACGCCTATCATTACGAACACATCGGTTCACGAACATAAATGATCTCGGCTCACGAATGGCATCTCGTGCAACGAACGTGCAAGCCGGCATTAACGGTTGGCAACAAACTGGGAGTATCGGCGGGAAAGGGTCACTTGCTGTCACTATGGTAACATCTATCTGTCTTTCATACACAGTCTCTCTCTCTCTGTATTTCTCTCTTAACATTTCGTATGGGAAAATTAGTTTTGGCTTACGGACGGCCCTCAGGAATGAATTAAGTTCGTGAACCTAGGTTGCACTGTACATTTTGTAATGTTCTTTCATTGGCTTATTGTATTCATTCGTTCTTGTTTAATTGTAAGTCAGCCCTAAGTGACTTACATCACATTGACTGCCATTACATCACTAGAATAATCGAAAATCACAGCCTCCAAACAGCATGATGTCCATCATAAACAATCAAAGAGCAGCTGAAGAGGCCTGGGCCATTGAGAAAATCAAACTCAACCCCAAAGTGTTCTTTTCATTTGAGAAAAAACACAAGATCACTGGCTCCACTGTTGGCCCTCTAATTGATGAAAATGGCATTCTCCAAAGTAATTCTAAAACCATGGGTGAGATACTGCAGAAACAATACTGCTCTGTTTTCAGCAATCCTGATATTGCTCATCTGGGCTGTATCAGTGATGTTACTCCCCAACACACTATATCGGACATAATGTTTGGCGCTCCTGATGTCTTAGCGGCAATAAACGAAACTAAACACAATTCAGCAGTAGGCCCCGATAGGTTCCCTGCTTGTGTCCTGAAGGTGTATCTACACCAACTTGCATCTCCTCTTGCTAATCTGTGGAGTAACTCACTGGATGCTGGATATATACTAGAAAACTTACTATCCCAGTCTTTTGTCCCAGTTTTCAAAAGGGGAAACAAATCCCTTGCCGTGAATTACCGCCCGATTTCACTCACCTCTGATATCATTAAGGTATTTGAGATGGTGGTGAGATCACAAACGACTCACTTTCTCGAAAGCAACAATCTGCTGAACTCCAACCAGCAGGGGTTCCGTAATGGAAGAGGTTGCCTAACGCAGCTTCTGCATCACTTTGATCACATTTTGAGAGCGTTGGGAAAGGGATCCAACACTGATGCCATCTACCTTGATTTCAGCAAGGACTTTGACAGGGTTGATCACAACATTCTACTGAGAAAACTATTCAACATTGGTGTCACTGGAAAGTTGCTGCAATGGATCAAGTGTTTCCTGTCAAACAGAGCCCAATATGTTGTTGTCAAAGGAGTATGATCCAGCCCAACTAACGTCAGTAGTGGTGTCCCACAAGACACTGTGTTGGGCACACTTCTTTTCATTATCTATATTAATGACATTCCTGACATCATCAAGTACAGCAGCATAAGAATCTTCGCAGATGTTTCCAATATCCAGGAGGTCATCAATGGCGTGGGTGACCGGACATGCCATCAATCAGATCTACTGGCTGTTATCCAATGGGCGAAAAAGAAGAATATGCTGCTGAACGAGGATAAATTTGAGTTAATCGACTTTGGAAAAGAGGATGCACTGGAACTCCCATACTCCCTTCCTTCAGATGAAACTCTCGTGGCATAGAACAACACCAGAGACTTGGGAGTAATTGTGGACAACAACATAAGCTGGGCCACTCATATAAATATCAAAGTTGACATGGCTCGCAGAATGTGTTCCTGGATTCTCAGAACCTTCCAGTCGAGAGATATTCACATTGTTATCCTTCTCTTCTCCACTTTTGCCCGACCCCACCTTGAATACTTTTGTCCACTGTGATATCCCCACACAAAACAAAGTATCACGAAAACGAAAATTGAAGTACCTCAAAAGTCAATCACAAAAAAGATAGATGGCATGTCAGGCCTTGACTATTGGGATCGACTAGAAAATCTCAACCATTATTCTCTCCAACGCCGCCGTGAGTGCTACATAATGTGCATGATGTGGAAGATATTCCATCAGAATTGCCCAAATGGTGTTGCCATCACCTTTAAGGTACACCCGAAGCTTGGACCCCGTGCTATCCGCCCACAACAAAAATCACACTCGCATCTCATAATAACAATACGGCACAATTATTTCACCTCATTTGGCCCTGCTCTCTTTAACATTACACCAAAACACATTAAAACTGAAACAGACCCGATAAAGTTCAAGAAGTCTTTGGACAAATTCCTTCAAGAAATCCCGGATATGTAAACAATAACTCCCTACTTGGGTGGGCCATGGCGTCCAAATCCTTATTTGAAAGACTTCCCCGGATGATGCTATTAAGTTAGAGTGGCCGAAACCTATCAAAGTTATATATATATATATAACGGAAGAAATGTGGTAAGGAACCAGGTTGACCATAACGCACCAAAGTACTCAATACTTAGGGTAGTAGAGTGGTCCAGAATTAGCCGTCGAAACGGCTTGAGCTCAGCCGTCGGGGTCCTACTCGTTCCTATATATATATATATATATATATATATATATATATATATGTGTGTGTGTGTGTGTGTGTGTGTGTGTGTGTGTTGTGTGTTTGGTATTTTAAGTGGTGTGCCCCTGTGGCTGATTAATGAACCATAACTGTGAGGCTATACTCGTGACTCTAGAGACAACAACTTCGTGACTATTGTTACTGGACTTTGTTCTCAAATTACTGATATATATTTACCACTCTACTCATATATTAAGTTTCGGTTTTCCCCATTTGCAGTCAAACTGGAGCATAGACACACACACGTCTGTCTGATAGAATGCCTCGTAGTATTTAATCTAGCTCTCAGCGCTCTGCTTTCAAATCCTACCGACGTCATATTTCCTTTTAATCTTTTCTGGGTCAATATATAACATATCAGTCTCGAATCCTGGTAGTCATTCTTCGTTCTCTCTATATATATATAATTGGAGAGAGATTCAAGAGTCATGTTCGATCATAAATAGATCGTTCCTCGAGCTGAACGACAGTGAAACATATGTAAGGAGGTTGAGATCTGAAGAGCATATTTTAATGTTTGCGACTTGTTCTCTTTCATCCATTATATTTCTTCCTTCCTATCTTCTCTTCCTTCCTTCGAGTCAACTCACATCTAGCCGCTGATCTCTGTCCTTCGAGGTAACATTTTACCCAATGCCGCTTTGGCGGTATTTTGCTGTTCTAACAGCTTCCATACGCCGAGTTTTTCCATTTTCCTGAGAATCCTAATTCACACGCGTTTCAAAATTCGATTTTCGAGTTAATATATATAATGATTGGAAGTACCTCTTTAGTTTAAATTTAAAATATATATATAATGGAAATGACTTTCCGGTTCCTTTCCACCGGCATAGGTTGAAAACGTTGGTCCTCCAGGCCAACGTAACGTACGTACGTTTCATATATATATATATATATATATATATATATATATAGACAGAGAGAGAGAGAGGATATGATCCGAAATTAATAGACGTGTCCGAGGAACCTGCGAGTCTAGAGTCAGGTAGATCCACACATGGTTCGCATCTCGAGCTGTTCGCCAGGGAAACAATTGTAACACACAATAAATTGAGTTCTGATGCATCACTGATTTTTCGTTTTCCATTCTATATATATATATATATATATATATATATATATATATATATATATATATATATATAGGAACGAGTAGGACCCCTACGGCTGAGCTCAAGCCGTTTCGACGGCTAATTAGTCCAGAATTAGCTGTCGAAACGGCTTGAGCTCATCCGTCGGGGTCCTACTCGTTCCTATTACCCACTCTACTAGCCTAAGTATTGAGTACTTTGGTGCGTTATGGTCCACCTGGTTCCTTACCACATTTCCTTCGTTATATATATATATATATATATTCAATCATATCTCATTTTGTTTGACCCGTTTAGCTTGTTCGCTTTTTTGGCTATGGTGGCTATGGCTTCTTAACCATCGTCTCAGCGTGTGTGACCATTTTAACTTATGTTTATAGCTCTGCTATCCTCTTCATATGCATGGAGCGCTTGTCTGCACAATATTGAAGTTGCGTTTCACTAATTTCTACCCGCCGAAATGCGATTCTCGCTAAATTTATATATATATATATATATAGTATTAAGGATACTATTTATGGTTATGTATATACTAAAACTTTTATAGTTATATATATTTTAAACTCTAAACAGTGAAAGACAGTAATTTATTACTACCTTATTACCAGTAATTTTCTTTTAATATGATTTTAATTTTTGAATTTAAATTGCCATGCTAAAATATTATAATGGATGTAACCCCACTGTGCATCGATATATACATATGTTTCTGGATGTCTCTTGTGTTGGAAAGGAGGTCATGTATGTAAACAATCATTGAAAAGTTACTCCGAAGACTCCAAACCTCGGTTTGGACGAAACAATTGTAAGCTAATAAATGGTTTGAACAGGACTTTGATTCATGTGATTTCTATATATATATATATATATATATATATATATATATATAAGGCCTGGTGGGGGATGGGCTCCTCCAGACTTAAACTTCCCAATAAATACCGTATATCAATATAGCGCCCCCTACGACTCTACCAGGAGTTACGGAACCACACACACACACACACACACATATATATTTTTTTTAAAACGAAGAAAAAAACCAATGTTAACAGCTTATATCCACTGTTTAATTTCTACGTACGTTTTTCTATACACCTATAATCACCTATAATTACCTATATACCTATATATATATATATATAGGTGATTATAATGGAATATTCCATTATTATATGCATGTACCATTGTCACCTGTATAGAAACTTACATAGAAATTAAACCATAGATTCAAGTTGTTAACCTTGGTTTTTCTTCATATATATATATAACACCCCCCCAAACACCTTCCTGAACATGCAACCCCGTTCTTCCCCCAACCCTCACTTTCACATACACACACACACACACACACACACACGCACACCTAACCACACACACCACCTTCAGCCCTCCCCGCTCGGACACCCCGTCTCCCTCTCCCCACTCCACCCGCCACCACCCATACTCACCCCACACCCTTCCACCACCTGTTTACCCCCCTTTTAATTTCAGTTTATTTTGATCATGCCTTTATTTTTAAATTTTCTCATTCCTTGTATTTTGATCATGCTTTATTTTTATTTATTATTTATTATATTTTTTGTCTTTATTTGTTAATTTTTCATTCGCACCGTTTCCTTTCGCTATATGTCTCTCCCTACACACCTTTTGAACTCTGTTCCCACACACTTCTCACCTGAAGAAGGGCTTATGCCCGAAACGTCGCCCCCCACCTACCCCCCACTCTCCTGAGCGTGAATTTAATAAACATTTATCGTACTGCCTCTCTGTTCTGTCCCTGTTCAATTTTTCATTATATATATATATATATATATATATATGAAGAAAAACCAAGGTTAACAACTTGAATCTATGGTTTAATTTCTATGTAAGTTTCTATACATATATATATATATATATATATATATATGTGTGTGTGTGTGTGTGTGTGTGTATGTATGTATGTATACAAAGAGAGAGAAAGAGGAGAGAGAGAGAGAGAGAGAGAGAGAGAGAGAGGGTGGGCAAGAGAGGGGTGGCAAGAGAGAGAGAGTCGAAGTCAGTGTTGCATCATATTTACAAACTTTATTTGCATATTACAATTGTTTCGATATCAATCAGCTCAGATTACAATCTGTATGTATGTGTGTGTGTATGTGTGTGTGTGTGTGTGTGTGCATGTGTGTGTGTGTGCATGTGTGTGTGTGTGTGTGTGTGTGTGTGTGTGTGTGTGTGTGTGTGTGTGTGTGTGTGTGTGTGTGTGTGTGTGTGCATGTGTGTGCGTTAATTAAATGTGGTGTAACAACAATATTTTTGCACGTATAAGCTTGCATATCTGATGAGAATCCGAAAAAGAGTAAGGCCCCGTCATCTTGACTGTAATCTGAGCTGATTGATACCAAAACAATTGTAATATGCAAATAAAGTTTGTAAATATGATGCAACACTGACTTCGACTCCCTCTTGCCCCCTCTCTCACTCTCTATCTCTCCTCTTTCTCTCTCTATCTCTCTCTCTGTATACATATAAAAATATATAAATATATTTGCCTCTTCTCTAGAAAAAAGTGTCTGTGATCAAAGCTGGAGAAAGATGAGCTCCGTTAGGTTTTGATGCTTGCATCAGGAGTTGAGAGCTCCAGGAAGGGAGGAAATATAAGATAAATGAGTGGTGGGCTATATATAATGATTTCTAATTTTGGCACAAGACCAGCAATTTAGGGTAAGAGATAGTCTATTTACATTGACCCCAGTACTTGACTGGTACTTTATTTTATCGACCTCAAAAAGATGAAAGGCAATTACATTGGTATATGTCATATATTTCTAGGTTAAATTATATTGATCTAGTTTTAGGAATGTTAAGCAATTATGTATTTATTGAAAATTAAGTTAGAAGCTTCAACGCACGTAATTTTCTACTATGAAAATTAGTCTAACAAAATGGTAAAAAGTCCCTGAATGGAAAGTCGGCTGATTCTGTCAACTGTTTTCCACCAAGGGGCTTTTATGCTCAGTTTATTAAACTATTTTCATAGTAATAAAGAAACGTGCGTTGAAGCTTCTAATTTTCAATAAATACTAACTTATATTGTACACACCCACACACATATATATATATATAAAGGATGATGTTCCAAAACGCAGAAATGCTATAAAGGTAGCTTATAAAATAGGATAAAGATCTTTAAAAGACGGGAAAAGAAGTTGCTATTGACTGAAAGCAGCTTCTTTTATAAGCTATCTTTATAGAATTTCTGTCCTTGAGCACATCATCTTTTATATTTATATATACAGGGTGTCCCTCCAAATGTGAACATAACAAAATCTTTAAAAAATGCATAAAATAAATTCTGTTTGAGATGCATTATTTGGCAGTATCGGTAGTGGGTCGGATGCCATGCTTTGACGCATGGAGTTACGGCCTTTGCCATTCTGAGTTCAAATCCCGCCGAGGTTAACTTTGCCTTTCATCCTTACGGGGTCGATAAAATAAAGTACCAGTAATGCACTCGGTAATTGCTGGCCTTGTGCCAAACGTAGAAACAATTATTAAAAAATTATATAAACCTTTTTGGGTGTTTACATACAATTGGATTATGTCTGTAGATCATTTTATTTTTGGGAAAGGCTGTGCATTCTAATAAATATTGCCTGTACAGGTAATCAAAGTGTGTATACATTTATGGGGGACACCCTGTATATTCTCAGCTCTTAAAAGTCGAAGATTCGGCTTTGTACATTGTAAATTATATTGTTTTCTCTTTACTTTACCCCACTTTGGTTGTGACAGCATGGAATAATCAAAGTTTTTGGTGAAGAATTCATTATAATGCCAATCATTGAATCAGCCGACACTCCAGCTGGAGGACTTCAGAATTCTGTTAAACATGGAATTGGTAAACTGAGAGGTAACAAGGCGTTTGATTTTGGCCGCGATTATATAACTATACCAGGTAAGAACTTCACACTTCTTCTTCTTCTTCTTCTTCTTCTTCTTCTTCTTCTTCTTCTTCTTGAGAGAGTTGTGGGGGCAGAGTACTCAAGCAATCCTTCCAGTGGGTCCTGTCAGAAGCAACCGTCTCCAACTGATCTGGATGGATCCCCAAGCGAGTCCAGCCAAGCTTATGGATGTTATCTAACCATCCTGCTCGGGGGTCCTGCTGGTTGGTTTTGCTCGTAAAATCTGTCCAGCTTTCTTTCCTGAGACATTATAACCACATTCCCATAATATCGGAGCTGTGATCTCTCAATTCGGAGAAGTAGCGACTCTACCTGGAGTGACTCCCTGATCTCTGAGCTACGCACTTTATCGAGTAACCTTACTTCTTATCAATTTCAGAAAAAAAGGTTAAGGACGGTAGAATGCCTGAAAAATACCTTGTAGTATGTAGTTATGTCTATATATGATTTGAAAGGCGGTGAATTGGCAGAGTCGTTAGAAATTTGGCTATAATACTTTGCGATACTCGTTCCAGCTCTCTGCTGTTCAAATCCCGCTGAGGTCAACTTTGCCTTTTATCCTTTCGAGGTCGATATAAAAAAGTACCAGTTAAGTACTCAGATCAATTCTTCCTCTATCTCATTCTCACTTTCTTTCCTTCTCTGGAAGAAATCTGCTGTGTTCAGACCTGAAGAGAGTTACAGAACCACACCATACCATACGATACCATACCATATATGTTCTAGTTTCAAATCCTACCCAAGCCGATTTTGCCTTACATTCTACAGCATGTGATAAATTAAGTACTTGCTTACAAGTGACATTGAGAACCTTTATCGGGTTGCTTGTGAGGTGTCAGGCAGTTCCCATAGATTTTGTCATAATGCAGTAAAGCTCTCTGTATAAGGCAATGACCCAGTCTGTTACTGGCTGTACCTACAACAGGTATCAGTCACAAAACGCCAACACTGCCGAATGCTTTTGTTTGATCTAGATTGATAAGCAGAACTCTACTGAAGTTAGGTGATCCAGAATGTCCTCGTCGAGGCCCAGAATTGCTCCGAAGCCATCATTTCTCACAGCCTTCAATAATTATTATCACAACGGTATTTAATATAGACACAAGAAAGTATTATGTATTTCAGGTCCTTCAGAATTTGAATTACATAGGCACGTTTATTTGAATTACATAGGCAATTTGAATTACATAGGCAATTTGAATTACATAGGCACGTTTATTTGAATTACATAGGCAATTACAAGGGAACGTTTATTTGTTGCGTGTAGGTGATTAAATTAACTGCAGTACTTCACTTATTCTGTATTTTATTGATCTCTGTGGCAGAAGGAAAGGAATGCCGACCAAAGTAGTAGTTGAAGTAAAATGGGCAAGTAAATAAAACATACCAAACTGCAAGTCGATATACCCAGTATTCTACTTACTAACTCTGCCCTGCTCCATCCTTTGTAGAGACAAAGCAAACAAAAAAGTAAACACGACAATATAATATGGCAGTTTCTAAGTGTCAGAGAAAAAATGTACAGTCGCACTTACGTCATTTGATAAAAGGAGAACATAAAAAGGGCGCCATTTTACAATAATAATAATTTACAGGATTTAATAATGACTAATTTGACATTTTGTCTTGCGGTCATCTTTGTGTCCATTAGATTTGACCTGATGAAGTAAAAAGTGACAAGTTACAGAAAACCTGTAGCTACAATCTGTGTCATATATCTAAAGTGAAGAGAATTCAATTGCTTCCTCTTAAGAGCTTTACTTTTTCTCGCTTCCTTTTTCTTTTTCAAGCATGTTTACTGCCAAATTATCCTTTCTATAGTCATTCCGTTGCCTTCCGTTGTAAGAGTTAAAGTGTATACATTCTTACACATATACACATTGACATACAGTACACAGACACACATGTACATACATACATACATACATACACAAATACATACATACGTACATACATACGTACATACATACATACATACACACATACATACATACATACGTACATACATACGTACATACATACATACATACATACATACATACATACATACATACACACATACATACGTATATAGGTACGTACGTACATACGTACGTACATATGAACATACATACATGCATACATACATACATACATACATATATACATATATACATACATATATCATACGTACGTACGTACATACATGCATGCACACATAAATAAATAACATCCTTATACATATATATCTATAGACATACACACACAGACATATATATACATGACATACATAAACATGATATACACACATAAATATGATATACACACACATACAGCCCGACACATACTCACTTATACATATACACTTATGGGGTGTGGTTTAACGAAACAACGAGAGTGTCGGACAAGATTCCTGCCGTGTCTGTTGAGGATCTTCGCGTTCCGGTTTCAATTTCCGCTTGAGTACAGCGACGTAAGAAAAAAGTACCCTAGTAGAATATATATATACATACTAGCAGAGGTACCCGGCGTTGCTCGTGTATTAAATAGCAGTCGTGTATACCATTTACGTCAATACTTCAGTGCTACTTCGAAAACTATACTTTTACAAAATCATCGGCTTTTTCCAAAAGAGGGTTCTTGCCCCCAGGGGTCCCCTACTCAATATCTGCCAATTCTGAGAGTTCACATTCATCTGTAGGACAAACGTAGCCCATGTGTCAAGTTTTGTGAAAATCGGTTGCGAACTCCAGAAGTTATAACGTTTGTTGCATTGCACTGCAGTTCTTCAGTCGACTCCAAGGAAGTGGTTAAAGGGGCTTATCTGCCGGGAGACCCTATAATCAATATCTGGAAAAATGGAAGTGCCCATGACCATCCGGAGTACATAAGTAACCTATGTCTTAAGTTTGGTGAAAATACTGTAGAAATGCATAAGGTTTATACACGCGCGCGCTCGTGTGTGTGTGTGGGGGGGGGGGGTATGTATTTGTGTGTGCGTATGTATGTGTATGTCCGTCGGGGCATACGTATGTACTGGCCTAAATCTTCACTATTTACTTTTACTATTTTAATAACCTCTGTCATTTTCGTTTTCAATTTTATTTACATCATTTTTAAACTCCGGGGCTGGAAATCATTCTGTTATGTTAAATAGAATATTAGTCTAACGACTCCATTTATACCATAAACTTGGTCTTGTCTTTGCATTAAATTGTTCTTCTCGATCCACATAACGACGTATTATCCTCGCTTTTTTTCCCGTTCGTTGCCAGGGAACGTCTTCACGAACCAAAATATCGTCTTCCTGTTTTCGTTCGGTTGGAACGTTTCTCGAAATATTTACTTCTGCGTTCACGGATTACTCTCAGTTCAATTTGAATGGGAAATTCCTGTTTCATCGATTTTCTCCGTCACCATGGAAGCTTGTACCTTAAAAGTCTATCCAACGCCTCTTCGGGTCATTCTGCATAACTGTGTAAATTTTCGCTGCATTCCACCAAGCCGTTTCGACGTTTATCCGACTATACCTACTTACTTAAATATACAACGTCCGACCACTTCCAATTTATATAGTATATATATATATATATATATATATATATATATATATATATATATATATATATATATATATATATATATATATATATATATATATATTGTATATGTTGGTTGTCATCGAAATATATATAGCAGTACATCTTTAATAAACGAAGCCAATATTTGACTTAATTACTTTATTTTATATAAATATATATATATATATATATATATATATATATATATATATATATATATATATATATATATATATATATATAATAAAATGAAGAATTAGAAATAGAAGCCAGGACTATCCATCTTCAGTTGTCTACTAGCCATCATAGGTATTTCTTCGCATTATAGACCATATACCTCCGGCTAGGGCAATACAATAACTAAAATAAGTTATTGGGATAAAAAGAGTTGGGTGGAGAAAGAGAGACAGGTAAATAAACACGAATGGTGAGGCAACGTAAAGAGAGGAAAAAATTAGAAAATCAAGTCAGTGATTCATTTCGAACATAAGAACGTGCGAATATTGACGAGAAGGCAAAAGACACATCTTGGCCGTGCGAATGTGAGCGAGGAAAGAATTTCGTACTGTGTGGGACGATGGAGGAAGTGAGAGAGAGGGTGAGTAGCAGGGAGTGAGTGAGTGAAAGTGTGAGGAAGAGGCTAGCCGAGAGAGGCTGATTAGCAGAGGGGGTGAGTGAAAGTAAGAGGGAGAAGGAGAGAGAAGGGGGAGAGAGAAAGAGGATAGCAGTAAGGGAAGAGAAAAAGACAGGTCACAGCGAAGGGGAAAGCATATATGAATGCAAAATGGCGAGCTGTGTTGTTGCAAATGTGATATATATAATAAAATGAAGAATTAGAAATAGAAGCCAGCACTATCCATCATCAGTGGTCTACTAGCCACGATGATTTCGTCATCTCAAAATCCCTACTTAAACCTACATCCCTACTTGGTTTTCACACAATTAACTACGTCGCTCCTTCAGACTGACGTGTGTTCCCCATCCGTGACGTAATTCGTGAACAGACTTACGACATACATCGCCCCACAACACTTACTTACTCCTTTCGCACACAGGATTTCTGAAATCAGCCCACTGACACTGCTACTACTGGATTCGGCCAGCTGGTGTTCTACGTTTCCAGTAGATGAACAGTAGATGAATAAGGAAATTCAAAAAGTACACAGCTACATTCCCCAATCTTTGCATATGCGTGTTGCTATTTCACGTTTCCTATCTCGTGCAACGCCGGGTCCTGCTGCTAGTATATATATAGTGCCAAGAGTTTCCGAAGAAATAACAAGGGCACTATGTAATACACATAGCTAACATATATAACATGAATAAGATCTCTGCACAGATACATGCTACCTATGGTTTCATACTTCAACCAGCATAAGACACAGATGTTCTATGTCCAGCATAAGACATCAGCATAAGACACAGATGTTCTATGCCCAGCATACGACAAAAATGTTCTATGTCTTCTAGTTTAGATGCAGACATAGAACATCTTTGCCTTATACTGGTTGAAGTTTGAAACCATAGGTAGCATGCATTTGTGTTGAGATTGTATTCATATAATATATTTATACCCTTTCGGGGTTGATAAGTAAAGTAAGCAGCTAGAGCGTCGAATGAGATGCCTTGCTATATCTCCTCTGTTATTTATGTTCTGAGTTGAAATTTCGTCTAAATGCCAATATCTAGGGTTGCCCCGCTGAAACTGAAAATGTGCTTGACCTGCACTTGGCTAGCGTGAATTGACAGGCCTACAAGAAACATAGTTCCTGGGGTTTCACCCAACATAAATCAAAAACGATTAATGGAAACATTATATGTATTTATGGTGTGAATCAGATAATGTTACAACGATGGTTTTACAACTGTTTAGTGGGAATTTAGAGGTATAAAGTGTCTTCGTGTTTAATCTATTAGCGTGGTTAAAGCAAATAACAAAGTTGGGTTTAGAACAGAGATATGTCCTCAAACGAGGAACTGGAACCATTTGAAAAATGTCTTTTTAACTTTCTAAAAGGGTAAGTTTTAGGAAAATCTACTCCAGCTTTCAATAATTTGAGATCTGATAAAGTTCCAAGTAAAGTCATATATCAACAAGACAACAATCTTTACGGTATACACAGAAAAATATAGTACAGATTATTATCTAATATTACCGACACTTTTAAACATTTCCACAAAACTCTGACACCAACACACGTAATTCCATAAACAACCAAGCTAAATGTCACTAGCCTCAATAAACTCAACAAAGTGAAATATTTCCTCTCCATACACTTAAAGATCGCAAAGCAACTTTTCCTCAAAACCCCGAGTGTTTGTTAATCAAGCAGCTCTCCATTTCCCTTACCACTTTCTAAATATTGTTTTCTTTAAAAGATGTCTATGGCTGTTGTTTTAACTCTGGATACCTATATTCATACACTTTCTAAATTCTCCATTAGTACACATAAGCAGAAACATAATATCTTACAGAGAACGAAAAAAGCTTTAGACATCGATAAAAACAATTCAATTGTTCTAGAAGCTGACAAAACCGGAGCTATTGTCACCATGGATAATGGTTACTACAAAGATAAAATACTAGAACAACTAATGGTTGAATATTATAACAAAGAAACTAGACGTCTGGATAAAATAATGTTATACAAAATAAAATCATTAATCGGACTATTTTACTGATAAAGAAGTTGTTTGTCTATGGAGCTTTAGACTTAGGCAAAGAAATGTTTATGGGTTATCAAAGATTTACAAAAGATCGTAAACAAAGAAAATTATTAATGAACGAAATAATACATAGAAATACGGCGACTGTTGACTCTAAACTGAAACCATTTGTTGCAGGAAAACAATCTCAAACACCGTCTGAGTAACTTTATAGATTTGCTTATTAAAGCCCTATGTCTAAAGATTCTAATATATGTACGTGATGTCATATATTCCATTGACTCACCTAGAAGATACTATGTTAACAAGCTTTGACGTAACACATTTTACACTAGCGAGTCACTTCCATTCAGCTTAATAACAACAGATACTGGGTAGAAAAACATTATAAATGATAAAAGATTTTTATCAACAAATCCCTACATCAAGTATTAGACATTTAACTTTGGTAGAAAAACGTATAGACAAACCAAAGGAACGGCTATGGGCACACAAAGGGAGCACCTTGGTATGCTCATATTGTGATGAGTTCCTAGATGAAGAATTATATCAACATTTAAAAAAAAAAAATGCATTAACGGTAAATGGAACCGCTTTCTATTTCTTTTTTGGAACAAGTATAAAGGAGAACTACAAACATTTCTCTATAACCTAATTACCCTCCACCCATCCATTAGATTTAAAACAAAAGTCAATGAGAAAGAACTTTTATTCCTGAAGTTCTTCAGGAATAAAATGGAACATCATATATTGCTTGGCAAGACAAATATGTGCAATGGGGCTTGCTTCAGAACTACAGCAAATTCAACTTGATCAACTTAGAAGTTTTCTTCAACAACAAACTTTGTTTTTCATCCTTTCGAGGTCGATAAAAGAAGTACCAGTTAAGTGCTGGGTCGATCCTTTCTCTGTTTTCTTTCTCCCTTCTTCTCCTCCCCCACTTTCTATCTGTTGTGTTCAGACCCAGACAAGGATGGGCTCCGCCAGGCTAAAAATATAATTAAAAAACACCGTATGGCACTACGGCACCCCAACGACTCTCTCTCTCTCTCTCTCTCTCTCTCTCTCTCTCTCTCTCTCTCTCTCTCTCTCTCTCTCTCTCTGTATGTATATACGTATATATGTGTATTTATATATAATATATTATATATATATGTATATACATATATATATATATATATATATATATATATATATATATATATATATATATATATATGTATACATGTATATATCACATATAATGCATATATATTACACGCACACACGCACACACACACACACACACACACACACACACACACACATATATATATATATATATATATATATATATATATATATACATATACATATACATATATACATACATACATTTATATATATATATATATATATATATATATATATATATATATATATATACATACATACATTTATATATATGCCTCTTGCTATTTTTTTCAGTTGACAATTCAACAAAGAACGCCAGTGCCGCAGCTGAACAGAATGGAAATAAAGGCACCGATTATGTCATAGAAATGTTGATGGTGGCTGATTCCTCAATGTTTGACTAGTAAGTCACCTAGCAGTAGAGATAGTAGTAGTGGTAATAGTAGAGGTAGTAGTGGTGGTGGTAGTACTAGTAGTAGTAGCAGTAGTAGTAGTAGTAGTAGTAGTAGTAGTAGTAGTAGTAGTAGTAGTAGTAGTAGTAGTAACAGCAGCAGCATGAAAAATATTTGGATCAGATACCTGGAAAGTCACCTCTGCCAGAGATACAGAAAATATTGCTGACTGGCACTTTCCATGTCCTGAGAAGGGCATTATATATTTAAATATAAGGCGGTGGATTGGCAGTATCAGTAGAGGGTCGGACGCCATGCTTTGCAGCAAAGAGTTACGGCCCTTTATGGTCTGAGTTCAAATCCCGCCAAGGTTAACTTTGCCTTTCATCCTTACAGGGTTGATAAAATAAAGTACCAGTAATGTACTGGGTAATTGCTGGCCTTGTGCCAAAAGTAGAAACAATTATATATTTAAATATCATGTTCACTCTGATTGATCGACAAGATCCCAGACCTCATTCGCTTGCCGAGTGGGGTGGACCTCGTCAAATCGGACCAAAGAAACAATTAACCAGTCGCAACTCCTGGCAGAAGGAACAACATGAAAAAATTAAAGTGTCTTGCTCAAGGACACAACGCATCACCCGGTCCGAGAATTGAACTCCCAACCTCATAATTGCGAATCCAGCACGCTAACCACTAACCCAAATACCTTCACCATTACCAAGTAAAGAGATTTACTGTCTTGTTCATACATTTATGGCATCATTTGTATGACGATTGTTAAGTGTGTCCGTTACAATGCCACTCAGTTGTGTTCAACTCTTATTTCAGTTGGGTCAACCAAAGTGAATCGTTGGACAACAAAGGGAAAATTATTGAAGCCAGACGATCACTTGTCGAATATTTTATCTTCTTATTAAACGGAGTAAGTGTCGTAAACATTCTTTATTTTCTTCATAATATATTACATTTTATATTTAAATATATTATTTGCTTCTTATCAAATTCTACGTCAACTAAGACAGACGATATACGACTCCTGAGATGTTGCCTGCTTAGTTAAATTGTGAATCTAACACATCATAGTAAATAAACTGTTAAACTATTCAGTAATTTAATGTGCCTAGTCTGTAAAAGAATGGCAGAGAGTTAAACCTTAAATTATCCCTTTTACTTTTAGTAATATATTTTCGACTTTGCGTATTTCTTTTAAAAATTTACGTTCAGACAATATTAAAGTTAAATATTTATCACATCCATGTCACTGATCCTAGAGGGGTTGTCCAGAATATGACGCAGCGAAGCAAACCTGGGACCTAATGATTTCGAAGTGAATTCCTTAACTATTCGGTCTTGCTACATCCATCAAATATAGTGATTATATATATTTTAAGTATTATCAAATCCGGGAAAACCGTCTGCTACAATTTTAAACTTTAAAAAAGGAAAAGGATTGCTTCATCTGAGCTTTCTCTCTATCATTTTCTTCTATCACTTTCACATTATATTTATTATATATTTATTATTTCATTTCAGGTTGACATTAAATATAACCAACTATCGACTCAAGCTGATTACAATATTGGAATGACTTTAGCGGGAATTGTCATCGCTGAGGTAATATTTGCAATTTTGATTCTGCGCCAATATGCATTCATGGTCCCGTGACTCCTGATGGCATATTAAGCCTAGCGGACCCCATCTCCTCTCCAGGTCTGAGTACAGCAGATTTCTTTCAGAGAAGGATAAGAAATGAGAAAGCGATACAGAGGGAAAATTCGTCCTTGTTCTAGACTGGTTCATTTTTTATCGACCTCAAAACGGCAAAGTTGACCTCGGTGGGATTTGAACTCAGAGAGCAAAGAGCCGGATCGTATACCGCAAAGTTTTCTAGCCGACATTCTAATGACTCTGTCAATTCTTCGCCTATTGGCGCCAGTATGAATATCCATTAAATATTCCTCTTTCTAGTGAATGCAGTAGGCAATGTTTGAATTGAATCCGAGACCCGGTTTCGATTCTCTGTTGAACTCATTACCCTTTATATGACATTTTGGAAGACATAATCTCAGATTTCTCGACATATCTAAAACCTTATTTATTTTATTCACATTTATTTAATTTTTTATTCCTCCACCCCACCCACCCCTATATCTGCCATCAATATCAATCACTACTACCAATAACTGTCAATATTATGTTACTGATTTCTGTCATCAATTCGTGTTATCTATCTCTAATAATCGCTTGTATCTATCTATACAGTCAATATATACACACCATCTACATACCTTATCTATACAGTCAATATATACACACCATCTATATAGTCAATATATATACACCGTATCTATACAGTCAATATATACACACCATCTACACACCGTATCTATACAGTCAATATATACACACACTTTCTCCTCTGAACATCTATACATTGTTTCTATCCAGACAACCTCACCCACTGTCTCTAATTCGATACATTCTCTCTATATATATCCTGTCAATATATACACAATGTGTCGATTTATTCAGTCAAAATCAATTTACTCTGAAGTCTCGAATAATCGTCCCCTCCCCCTCTTATTCCAGCCCTCACCTTACTTGTTAAATTTTGCTAATCTATCTCTGGCGAAATTTTATTTTAAGTGGTAGCATTTCTGCGATAGTTAATTTTCTTTAGTAAAAGCCATTATACATGACGAGAAAAAAAAAACCATTACTAGAAATCCTATACATTATAAAATAAATAGGATGGGTTGGGGGTCTCAATATCTAAACTAAACGACAAATTCTGGTTTTTAAAATATTCAACGGAGACAACCTAGAAATATTATTTATTTTCGAACCCCACCGCTTGTTCCCTCCCCTATATTGTTTGGGACCCGAGAGTATACATTGTTTCTATCCAGACATCACCTACCCACTGTCTCTATTTAATTAGATACATTCTATATCTATCCTGTCAACATATAAACAATGTCTTCATCTAATCAACGTTTACATACTGCGTCGATGTAACCAGTCAAAATATATTTACTATGTCTATCTGTCCAGTCACAAACTACACATAGTTATTATTTAGTTGACATTTATACTCTATATCTACCCAATTAACATTTAAATACTATATCGATTTATCCTGTCAATATCTATTCAAACAACATACACTGTGTATAAGCAGTGATCATCTACACGCTGTATCAGTGCCTACAATAATGTTCTACTGTGTTTGTCCAACAACATCTACACATTACTTTTATCTAAAGAACGCCTACATCTTGTATCCATCTAGTCAGTTTCTGTACACTGTTTACATGAGAAGACATCTGTCACCCACCCCAAAGTGGGTGGGTGATCTCCCCGTCAGGCGAGGAGAGTTGACAAATCTGACACTGTATCAACACAGTCAACACTTGCACACTACATTTACCCAGGCAGCATCTACACCTTGCATCTATACAGTTAAAATCCACATTCTGAGTCTGCCTATAGAGTCAGCATTTATACACTCGTCAATGTGTATACACTGCTTCTATATATACACTATCTATATGAACACAATGTATTTCAGCAGTCAACATCTACTCCCTGTACCTATGTAGTCAACATCTACTCCCTGTACCTATATAGTCAACATCTACTCCCTGTACATATATAGTCAACATCTACTCCCTGTACCTATATAGTCAATATCTACTCCCTGTACCTATATAGTCAATATCTACTCCCTGTACCTATATAGTCAACATCTACTCCCTGTACCTATATAGTCAACATCTACTCCCTGTACCTATATAGTCAACATCTACTCCCTGTACCTATATAGTCAACATCTACTCCCTGTACCTATATAGTCAATATCTACTCCCTGTACCTATATAGTCAACATCTACTCCCTGTACCTATATAATCAATATCTACTCCCTGTACCTATGTAGTCAATATCTACTCCTGTACCTATATAGTCAATATCTACTCCCTGTACCTATATAGTCAATATCTACTCCCTGTACCTATATAGTCAATATCTACTCCCTGTACCTATGTAGTCAACATCTACTCCTTGTACCTATATAATCAATATCTACTCCCTGTACCTATATAATCAATATCTACTCCCTGTACCTATATAGTCAATATCTACTCCCTGTTCCTATATAGTCAATATCTACTCCCTGTACCTATGTAGTCAACATCTACTCCCTGTACCTATATAGTCAATATCTACTCCCTGTACCTATGTAGTCAATATCTACTCCTGTACCTATATAGTCAATATCTACTCCCTGTACCTATATAGTCAATATCTACTCCCTGTACCTATATAGTCAATATCTACTCCCTGTACCTATATAGTCAATATCTACTCCCTGTACCTATGTAGTCAATATCTACTCCCTGTACCTATATAGTCAATATCTACTCCCTGTACCTATATAGTCAACATCTACTCCCTGTACCTATGTAGTCAACATCTACTCCCTGTACCTATATAGTCAATATCTACTCCCTGTACCTATGTAGTCAATATCTACTCCCTGTACCTATATAGTCAACATCTACTCCCTGTACCTATGTAGTCAACATCTACTCCCTGTACCTATATAATCAATATCTACTCCCTGTACCTATGTAGTCAATATCTACTCCCTGTACCTATGTAGTCAACATCTACTCCCTGTACCTAAACAATCAACATATTTATCCAGTCGACATAGAGACATTGCATCTATGCAATAAACATCTACATGTATCTAGACAATCAATACTACTTTATATTTAGACAGTCCATATCTACACTTTAGACAGTCAACATTTATGAACTTTACCTATTCAATCAATATTTACACACTATATATATGAATTTATGTAATCAACCTCTACATAATATATATACAGTGAACATCTACATGATATATATACAGTGAACATCTACATGATATATATACAGTGAACATCTACATGATATATATACAGTGAACATCTACATGATATATATACAGTGAACATCTACATGATATATATACAGTGAACATCTACATACTTTATATACAGTGAACATCTACATGATATATATACAGTGAACATCTACATACTTTATATTCAGTGAACATCTACATGATATATATACAGTGAACATCTACATACTTTATATACAGTGAACATCTACATGATATATATACAGTGAACATCTACATGATATATATACAGTGAACATCTACATACTTTATATACAGTGAACATCTACATGATATATATACAGTGAAGATCTACATACTTTATATTCAGTGAACATCTACATGATATATATACAGTGAACATCTACATACTTTATATACAGTGAACATCTACATGATATATATACAGTGAACATCTACATGATATATATACAGTGAACATCTAGATACTTTATATACAGTGAACATCTACATGGTATATATACAGTCAACATCTACACTATATATTGTTAATCAGCATCTACATACTATATATATATAGTCAACATCTACACTCTATTTATTGGCAGTCGATATATACACACTGTATATATATATATATATATATATATATATATATATATATATATATATATCAACCTGACTTTTTCTCAACCTGATTAGTTCTATCGTTGCTCTGGTATATATTGTGTGTTAGTTTAGCCTACCACAATGTTCGATTTGTCAAGCTATTTAAACGTATGTTATTACTCTAAAGACCTACCTTATCGAGTGCTTTGCTAACTCATCACTTCATATAAGTAGGCCGAATTCACTTGCAAACCGCCAGAGATTCGATTTTACTGATTTCCAATTATATATATATATATATATATATATATATATATATATATATATATATACAATCAGCATCTGCTTACTATATACACAGTCAACATCTACTTACTATATACACAGTCAACATCTACTTACTATATATACAGTCAACATCTACTTACTATATATACAGTCAACATCTACTTACTATATACACAGTCAACATCTACTTACTATATATACCGTCAACATATACTTACTATATACACATTCAACATCTACTTACTATATACACAGTCAACATCTACTTACTATATATACAGTCAACATCTACTTACTATATATACAGTCAACATCTACTTACTATATATACCGTCAACATCTACTTACTATATACACAGTCAACATCTACTTACTATATATACAGTCAACATCTACTTACTATATATACAGTCAACATCTACTTACTATATATACCGTCAACATCTACTTACTATATATACAGTCAACATCTACTTACTATATATACAGTCAACATCTACTTACTATATATACAGTCAACATCTACTTACTATATACACAGTCAACATCTACTTACTATATATACCGTCAACATCTACTTACTATATATACAGTCAACATCTACTTACTATATACACAGTCAACATCTACTTACAATATACACAGTCAACATCTACTTACTATATATACCGTCAACATCTACTTACTATATATACAGTCAACAGCTACACTATATATACCGTCAACATCTACTTACTATATATACAGTCAACATCTACTTACTATATACACAGTCAACATCTACTACTATATATACAGTCAACATCTACTTACTATATATACAGTCAACATCTACTTACTATATACAGTCAACATCTACTTACTATATATCCAGTCAACATCTACTTACTATATACACAGTCAACATCTACTTACTATATACACAGTCAACATCTACTTACTATATACACAGTCAACATCTACTTACTATATATACCGTCAACATCTACTTACTATATATACAGTCAACATCTACTTACTATATACACAGTCAACATCTACTTACTATATATACAGTCAACATCTACTTACTATATACACAGTCAACATCTACTTACTATATACACAGTCAACATCTACTTACTATATACACAGTCAACATCTACTTACTATATATACCGTCAACATCTACTTACTATATACACAGTCAACATCTACTTACTATATACACAGTCAACATCTACTTACTATATATACAGTCAACATCTACTTACTATATACACAGTCAACATCTACTTACTATATATACAGTCAACATCTACTTACTATATACACAGTCAACATCTACTTACTATATATACCGTCAACATCTACTTACTATATACACAGTCAACATCTACTTACTATATACACAGTCAACATCTACTTACTATATATACAGTCAACATCTACTTACTATATACACAGTCAACATCTACTTACTATATATACAGTCAACATCTACTTACTATATATACCGTCAACATCTACTTACTATATATACAGTCAACATCTACTCACTATATACACAGTCAACATCTAACTATATATACCGTCAACATCTACTTACTATATACACAGTCAACATCTACTTACTATATACACAGTCAACATCTACTTACTATATATACAGTCAACATCTACTTACTATATACACAGTCAACATCTACTTACTATATATACAGTCAACATCTACTTACTATATATACCGTCAACATCTACTTACTATATATACAGTCAACATCTACTTACTATATACACAGTCAACATCTACTTACTATATATACCGTCAACATCTACTTACTATATATACAGTCAACAGCTACATTATATATATACCGTCAACATCTACTTACTATATATACAGTCAACATCTACTTACTATATATACAGTCAACATCTACTTACTGTATACACAGTCAACATCTACTTACTATATATACAGTCAACATCTACTTACTATATACACAGTCAACATCTACTTACTATATATACAGTCAACATCTACTTGCTATATACACAGTCAACATCTACTTACTATATATACCGTCAACATCTACTTACTATATATAGTCAACATCTACTTACTATATACACAGTCAACATCTACTTACTATATATACAGTCAACATCTACTTACTATATATAGTCAACATCTACTTACTATATACACAGTCAACATCTACTTACTATATATACAGTCAACATCTACTTACTATATATACAGTCAACATCTACTTACTATATACACAGTCAACATCTACTTTATATATATACAGTCAACAGCTACTTACTATATATACCGTCAACATCTACTTACTATATACACAGTCAACATCTACTTACTATATATACCATCAACATCTACTTGCTATATACACAGTCAACATCTACTTACTATATATACCGTAAACATCTACTTACTATATATACAGTCAACATCTACTTACTATATATACCGTCAACATATACTTACTATATATACAGTCAACATCTACTTACTATATACACAGTCAACATCTACTTACTATATATACAGTCAACATCTACTTACTATATACACAGTCAACATCTACTTACTATATATACAGTCAACATCTACTTACTATATACACAGTCAACATCTACTTACTATATACACAGTCAACATCTACTTACTATATATACAGTCAACATCTACTTACTATATATAGTCAACATCTACTTACTATATACACAGTCAACATCTACTTTATATATATACAGTCAACATCTACTTACTATATATACAGTCAACATCTACTTACTATATACACAGTCAACATCTACTTTATATATATACAGTCAACATCTACTTACTATATACACAGTCAACATCTACTTTATATATATACAGTCAACAGCTACACTATATATATCGGTCGTCAACATCTACATTCTGTGTATATGCAGTTGACATCTACATGCTATATATACAATTGACATCTACACATTGTATTATATCTACACACAGTATCTATATCTACACACTGTATTATATCTACACACCGTATCTATATATATATACACACCGTATATATATATATATATATATATCTACACACAGTATCTATATCTACAACTGTATTATATCTATACACAGTATCTATATCTACACACTGTATTATATCTACACACTGTATCTATATATATCTACATACAGTATCTATATCTACACACTGTATTATATCTACACACTGTATCTATATCTATATATATATATATATATATATATATATATACACCGTATATATATATATCTACATACAGTATCTATATCTACACACTGTATTATATCTACACACCGTATCTATATCTACACACTGTATTATATCTACACACTATTATATCTACACACTGATTATATCTACACACCGTATCTATATATATACACACCGTATATATATATATATATATATATATATATATATATCTACACACTGAATCTATATCTACACATCGTATCTATATCTACACACCGTATCTATAGCTACACACAGTATCATATCTATACACAATATCTATATCTACACACTCTATCATATCCAGTTCAAAGACTGTAATATATACACCAATACTGATCTCCAAGATATATACGACAGTTAGGTTTAAGATGTAACCATCTAATTCTAGAAAGCTCCTTCAACCACTTCTCTTGGCAGCCATGTCTAAAATACTCTTATTGTTGCTGTCCATTTTATTATTGTTATTGTTTCTTCTGCTGTCTCACATTTTTCGCCATTGTCGTTGTTGCTGTTGTTGTTGTTGGTGGTGGTGGTGGTGCTGCTGCTGCTGCTGTATATATATATACGCGGGCCGTAGGCTGCGTAGAGTGGAGTGTTCAGCCTGAGTTTGTTCGGTGTGACTGAGTTTGTCATATATATATATATATATATATATATATCACTGATGAAGGACTAACTTTATTCATATGTAACCCATTAGCAACCCCGCAGCACGTTTATTCTCATATTTACACATATTTTTTCCCCTGCTGTTACCCGTCTATTTCGTTCTTACTGCTTCCTCTTTCTCTGTATCTTTACCCTCTCTAGCAGTCACTCTCTCTGTTAGCCTCTTCCTCACCCTTCACTCACTCATTCTCTGTTACTACCTCTCCTCCTCCTCCTTCTTCCCGTTTGACCTGTGCGTAATTCTTTTCTTTCGCACGCTTGGCCAGGCTGGTCGGCATTTTTTCTCTCTGTCGTCTACGATTTCACAGAACTTATGTTTACCGAATTCACAGACTAGACCCCTTCTTCCTCCCGTTAGACCTGTGCGAAATTCCTTCCTTGCTCAGATTTCAACCAGGTTTGATGGTCTTTATTCTCTCTCGTTCACGATTTCACCGAATTTAAATTCATAGAAATTTGGGACTTGACTCCTTCTTCCTCACTTTTCGTTGCTTCACCATTTTTGTTTGTTTACACTCGTGTCCCCTTTATTTACGTGTCCCAACAACATTTTTTAGCCATTGCTCGCACCAACCGGAGGTATATGGTCTTTAAAGCGATGAAATACCAATGATGGTTGGAAATCACTGATGAAGGACTAACTTTATTCATATATATATATACGTATATATATATATAGGATCATTAGAACATCTGACTGATAAAATGACAAGTCAGTCAATCATATTGGTGGCTTCGGTATTTGAAGAGTTTGGCCTCCTCAACTCGACGTGCAACAGAACCTGGGTTAGTCACAGACTGCACCAGGTTGCGGCTGGAGAAAGTGTCGGTGCAAGTGGCATCCCAGATGAGGGGTTTGCCACCGTGGAACGGGAAGGTGGTCATGCCATCTGGCCTGTTGTCTACATTGTTTTATTCTCTTCCAACTTCTAAAATTATTATCTAAAACGTCAGACAAAATACTTTACGGTATTTGTTTCTTCTTATTATGTTCTGAAATCAAATCCTGGTCAGGTTAGTTTTGCCTTTCTTCCTTACGGAGCCGATAAAATAAAGTACCAGTAACACACTGAGGTCGATTTAATCAACTTTCCCTTCACTAAAATTGTTGGCCTTGTGTCTTAATCAGAACCCAGTTCAAATCTCACGGAGGTTAACTTTACCTTTCAGTCTTCCGGGGTCGATAAAATAAGCACCAGTAATGCACTGGGGCCTATTTAATCGACTTTCCCCTCTCCCTAAATGGCTGGCCTTGTTCCTAAAGTAGAGATCATTATTATTACCATCTAACATTATTTGGTAATTACGGGCGGTGGATTGGCAGTATCGGTAGAGGGTGGGACGCCATGCTTTCCAACATAGTTAGGTCCCTTTACGATCTGAGTTCAAATCCCGCCGAGGTTGACTTTGCCTTTCATCCTTACGGGGTCGATAAAATAAAGTACCAGTAATGC
>OZ024740.1:210830275-210857775 GCA_964016885.1 Eledone cirrhosa
CCACAACCACCTACACCACACTACCACCTACACCACACTGTCACCTACACCACACTACCACCTACACCACACTACCACCTACACACACTACCACCTACACCACACTACCACCTACTCCCACTACCACCTACACCTACTACCACCTATACCACACTACCACCTACACCACACTACCACCTACACCTACTACCACCTACACCAAACTACAACCTACACCACACTACCACCTACACCACACTACCACCTTCACCACACTACCACCTACACCCACTAACACCTACACCACACTACCACCTACACGACACTACCACCTACACCACACTACCACCTACACCACACTACCACTTACAACACACTACCACCTACACCACACCACTACCACCTACACCACACTACCACCTACACCACACTACTACCTACACCACTCTACCACCTACACCCCACTACTACCTACACCACACTACCACCTACACCACACTACTACCTACACCACACTACCACCTACACCACACTACCACCTACACCACACTACCACCTACACCACACTACCACCTTCACCACACTACCACCTACACCCACTACCACCTACACCACACTACCACCTACACCACAATACCACCTACACCACACTACCACCTACACCACACTACCACCTACACCACACCACTACCACCTACACCACACTACCACCTACACCACACTACTACCTACACCACTCTACCACCTACACCACACTACTACCTACACCACACTACCACCTACACCACACTACTACCTACACCACACTACCACCTACACCACACTACCACCTACACCCACTACCACCTACACCAAACTACCACCTACACCACACTACCACCTACACCATACTACCACCTACTCCACACTACCACCTACACCACACTACCACCTACACCACACTACCACCTACACCACACTACCACCTAAACCATACTACCACCTACACCACACTGTCACCTACACCACACTACCACCTATACCCACTACCACCTACACCACACTACCACCTACACCCAGAACCACCTACACCACACTACCACCTACACCACAATACCACCTACAACACACTACCACCTATACCACACTACCACCTACACCACACCACCACCTACACCACTCTACCACCTACACCACAATACCACCTTCACCACACTACCACCTACACCACACTACCACCTACACCCACTATCATCTATACCACACTACCACCTACACCACACTACCACCTACACCAGACTACCACCTACACCACACCCACTACCACCTACACCACACTACCACCTACTCCAACTACCACCTACACCCACTACCATATACACCACACTACCACCTACACCACACTACTACCTACACCACACTACCACCTACACCACACTACCACCTACACCACACTACCACCTACACCACACTACCACCTTCACCACACTACCACCTACACCCACTACCACCTACACCACACTACCACCTACACCACAATACCACCTACACCACACTACCACCTACACCACACTACCACCTACACCACACCACTACCACCTACACCACACTACCACCTACACCACACTACTACCTACACCACTCTACCACCTACACCACACTACTACCTACACCACACTACCACCTACACCACACTACTACCTACACCACACTACCACCTACACCACACTACCACCTACACCCACTACCACCTACACCAAACTACCACCTACACCACACTACCACCTACACCATACTACCACCTACTCCACACTACCACCTACACCACACTACCACCTACACCACACTACCACCTACACCACACTACCACCTAAACCATACAACCACCTACACCACACTGTCACCTACACCACACTACCACCTATACCCACTACCACCTACACCACACTACCACCTACACCCACAACCACCTACACCACACTACCACCTACACCACAATACCACCTACAACACACTACCACCTACACCACACTACTACCTACACCACTCTACCACCTACACCACACTACTACCTACACCACTCTACCACCTACACCACACTACTACCTACACCACACTACTACCTACACCACACTACCACCTACACCACACTACTACCTACACCACACTACTACCTACACCACACTACCACCTACACCACACTACTACCTACACCACACTACCACCTACACCACACTACTACCTACACCACACTACCACCTACACCACACTACCACCTACTACCACCTACACCACACCATTACCACCTACACCACACTACCACCTACACCACACCACCACCTATACCAGACTGTCACCTACACCGCACTACCACCTACACCACCTACACCACACCAGACTGTCACCTACTCCGCACTACCACCTACACCACACTACCACCTACACCACACTACCACCTACACCACACTACCACCTACACCGCACTACTACCTATACCCAATACCACCTACACCTCACTACTACCTACACCACACTACCACCTACACCACACTACCACCTACACCACACCACTACCACCTACACCACACTACCACCTACACCACACTACTACCTACACCACACTACTACCTACACCACACTACCACCTACACCACATTACTACCTACACCACACTACTACCTACACCACACCACCACCTACACCACACTACCACCTACACCACACTACCACCTACACCATACTACCATCTACGCCACACTACCACCTACACCACTCTACCACCTACACCACACTACTACCTACACCACACTACTACCTACACCACACTACTACCTACACCACTCTACCACCTACACCACACTACTACCTACACCACACTACTACCTACACCACACTACTACCTACACCACACTACTACCTACACCACTCTACCACCTACACCACACTACTACCTACACCACTCTACCACCTACACCACACTACTACCTACACCACACTACTACCTACACCACACTACCACATACACACTACCACCTACACCACACTACCACCTACACCACACTACTACCTACACCACTCTACCACCTACACCACACTACTACCTACACGACACTACTACCTACACCACACTACCACCTACACCACACTACTACCTACACCACACTACTACCTACACCACACTACCACCTACACCACACTACTACCTACACCACACTACCACCTACACCACACTACTACCTACACCACACTACCACCTACACCACACTACCACCTACTACCACCTACACCACACCATTACCACCTACACCACACTACCACCTACACCACACAACCACCTATACCAGACTGTCACCTACACCGCACTACCACCTACACCACCTACACCACACCAGACTGTCACCTACTCCGCACTACCACCTACACCACACTACCACCTACACCACACTACCACCTACACCACACTACCACCTACACCGCACTACTACCTATACCCAATACCACCTACACCTCACTACTACCTACACCACACTACCACCTACACCACACTACCACCTACACCACACCACTACCACCTACACCACACTACCACCTACACCACACTACTACCTACACCACACTACTACCTACACCACACTACCACCTACACCACATTACTACCTACACCACACTACTACCTACACCACACTACCACCTACACCACACTACCACCTACACCACACTACCACCTACACCATACTACCATCTACGCCACACTACCACCTACACCACTCTACCACCTACACCACACTACTACCTACACCACACTACTACCTACACCACACTACTACCTACACCACTCTACCACCTACACCACACTACTACCTACACCACACTACTACCTACACCACACTACTACCTACACCACACTACTACCTACACCACTCTACCACCTACACCACACTACTACCTACACCACTCTACCACCTACACCACACTACTACCTACACCACACTACTACCTACACCACACTACCACATACACACTACCACCTACACCACACTACCACCTACACCACACTACTACCTACACCACTCTACCACCTACACCACACTACTACCTACACGACACTACTACCTACACCACACTACCACCTACACCACACTACTACCTACACCACACTACTACCTACACCACACTACCACCTACACCACACTACTACCTACACCACACTACCACCTACACCACACTACTACCTACACCACACTACTACCTACACCACTCTACCACCTACACCACACTACTACCTACACCACTCTACCACCTACACCACACTACTACCTACACCACACTACTACCTACACCACACTACCACCTACACCACACTACTACCTACACCACACTACCACCTACACCACACTACCACCTACACCACACTACTACCTACACCACACTACCACCTACACCACACTACTACCTACACCACACTACTACCTACACCACACTACTACCTACACCACACTACCACCTACACCACACTACTACCTACACCACACTACTACCTACACCACACTACTACCTACACCACACTACTACCTACACCACACTACCACCTACACCACACTACTACCTACACCACACTACCACCTACACCACACTACTACCTACACCACACTACTACCTACACCACACTACTACCTACACCACACTACTACCTACACCACTCTACCACCTACACCACACTACTACCTACACCACACTACCACCTACACCACACTACTACCTACACCACACTACTACCTACACCACACTACTACCTACACCACACTACTACCTACACCACACTACCACCTACACCACACTACTACCTACACCACACTACCACCTACTCCCACCACCACCTACACCACACCACTACCACCCCTCCCCCTCATCCTACCTCTTCATGTTTCTTCATATAACTAATTACAGGATAAAAACGCCAGTTCCTGGACATTCTCTGATGGCGGTTCCCCTGGTAAGACACTTGACGCTAAAATGACCCTGGAACTCTTCTCGGAGTGGCAAATAACCCAGGACTTGTTGCCGGCCAAAGATCATTCTATACTCTTCACGAGGTGAGCTTTACTACTTTTCTACATGACAACCAGCTGCTCCCACCCTAGGTCCCGCTGCACAGCATGTTAAGCAAGTCTCTTTAGCCTCTTTGATGACTAATTATAGTTGGTGAGTCTTCATCCTTTTTCCATTCAGAGGGTTTTAAAAACCCCACTATCAGACTAACTCCATTAGTTAAATACGGCGTAAGCTTATATTTCTTATGTGTGTGTGTGTGTGTAGCCAATCTCTTGGATTTTTACGAAGCGCTGAGGGGATAAAGTTAATATAAAGAGTAGTGTGAGCATGCGTGGGGACGTTCTACAATAGCATATAAAATAGAGTGAAGACCCTTAAAGCGTGAAAAAGAATTTGGCATCGGCCGCCATGAGGAATCGAACCTTGTAGTAACTTCACCCTATTTTATAGCATCTCTCTGCATGAGTACACCACTCTTTATATATATATATATATATACATATATATATAAATGAAAGGTATAGAAAACATTGTAGCAAAAAGCCAACAGTATTCCATAATATATACACGTAAGTGACTCTAGCGTCAAAATGGGAAAAATAGTTAACGTAAGATGTGGGAAAAATAATTCAAACTCATCTCAAAGAGAATCAGGATATAGATTCATCTACAGAATTTAGTGAAATCAATGGAAAAATCAATAGAGCCTTAACTCAATATATATATATATATATATATATATATATATGTTTCAAAACATACTTACTTGATATATATATATATATATATATATATATATATATATATATATATATATATATATATATATATATATAATATAATATATATATATATATATATATATTTCAAAACATACTTACTTGATATGGTGGCTGCCAACTCGTTTTCGAGTATGGCCACTACTTTATATCCATGTAGGAGAACCCCTACCGATGCGCTGAACGAGTGTGACTTTTTAGGCCAGCCAGCGACTTGAAAACTCTGGTACAAACACTATACTTGTGACAATTATTGGCACATAGTGCTGGGCCCATGGTATCATGTGACGACAAGTGCAGAGAGATCTCCAGATACAAAGCAATGCCTATGCCGTGAAGCTTTTATAGTGAGCAAAGGCACTGCACAAAGCCAGTCCCACTCTCTTAACCAAGATGATATTTACCAAAAAGAAGAACAAGTCAACATCATTGGATACCATCAGGGTTGCAGGTGTTATATCAGAGTTTTCCTTCTCCTAGAATTCTGCCTTGACAAAGGCTAAGGGGTCATCTCTCCCGGTGATTTTGGATGGCCATTGACTCTTAAGAGCTCCTTTGCCCTTTGACAGGTTTTGTTTTTAGTCCTGCAGGATGTCCAAAGTCACCCACCTCACCAAAAAACCTTGGTGGGGTTGCCAGTTTAGTCGCCAACGACCCGACCATGAGATAGGTTGTACTGGGATACATGTTACCAGTAGCACCAACTGGTGACCTGACATACTTGATACACACACACACACACACACACACACACACACACACACACACACACACACACACACACACAAATACAAATACAAATACAAATTTTAGTACAGCATTAACGAAGCTTTAGGCTGCGGCTAAGCTAGCGAATGCAGGTTCGGAATGTAGTTTTAGCACTCGATGGAGAATAATACCCCAGAGTTATAACAATACGTTTAGACAGCTTTGCAAATCAAATATAGCGACCGGCAGTCCAGCCGCATTGCCATAGCAACGAAAAAGACTAAACTCAAGGAAAGATTTTGACTGATCTGGACCATCACGTGGACATCGACTGCAGCACACAACGCATATCGTATAGCATACAATATACATCACATATAACATACTAACATACAATATCCACGTTAGGTTTCTGTAAATCCGATAGGACTAATTCCGCGTGCAGGGGTCTGCAAGTTAATGGCCTTTAACGACAGAACAAAGGATTTACTTCGTCAACAAGTCTTGCGTTCTATAGCCTCAGCCTGTGTGTTTTCTAGCAGTAAATTTCGCTATAGACACGTGATTTTGGCGGTGAATTCGAAATTTGGGACAAAGGAATGAAATTCCCTTAGACAAACCGAATTAATCACTCAATATATATATATATATATATATATATATATATATATATAACAGATTTTAATAAATATTTGCTCTAGGGTTCTTATATATTTGATATATATTTATCCTTATCGAGCCCTCTTTGGATTTTATTCTTCAAATTTATTATTATTACTATTATATATATATATATCTTTATATATATATATATATATCTATATATCTATATATATATCTATATATATCTATATATATCTTTATATATATATCTTTATATATATATATATATCTTTATATATATATACCTTTATATATGTATATATATATATATATTTATATATATATATATATATATATATATATATATATATATATATATATATATCTTTATATATATATATATATATATATATATATATATATCTTTATATATATATCTTTATATATATATCTTTATATATATATCTTTATATATATACCTTTACATATATATCTTTATATATATATATATATATATATATATATATCTTTATATATATATATATCTTTATATATATATATATATATATATATATATATATATATATATATATATATAACGAAAAATTGAACAGGGACAGAACAGAGAGGCAGTACAATAAATGTTTATTAAATTCACGCTCAGGAGAGTGGGGGGTAGGTGGGGGACGACGTTTCGGGCATATCTTTATATATATATATATATCTTTATATATATATATCTTTATATCTTTATATATATATCTTTATATATATATATATATATATATATATATATATATATATATATATATATCTTTATATATATATATATATATATATATATATATATATATCTTTATATATATATATATATATCTTTATATATATATATATAGAGAGAGAGAGAGAGATTTTGAGTTTATGTTGGTTGTATACCAATACCTCAGTATGCAGGCTGGAGCACTCGACGAAGTGCGCAGGTTGGTTTGGTTGTCCGGAGTAGTGTAAAATAAAGTTAAATAAAAAGTCAAGTGATTAAAATTTAGCTTCGTTTATTACTGCTATATATATTTCAGTGACAGCCATCTTTGGCTGTGACCTCTTCAGGCAGTTTGAATTAGTATGGTATAGACAAGTACATATGTTGTTGAGGTGTATAATATGTCAATACTCTGATATGCGCTGTTCCTGGTTGGGTTGTTATTTCACTGAGGAACTGGAATCATATGATTCCAGTTCCTCAGTGAAATAACAACCCAACCAGGAACTGCGCATATCAGAGTATTGACAATATTATACACCTCAACAACATATGTACTTGTCTATACCATACTAATTCAAACTGCCTGAAGAGGTCACAGCCAAAGATGGCTGTCACTGAAATATATATAGCAGTAATAAACGAAGCTAAATTTTAATCACTTGACTTTTTATTTAACTTTATTATATATATATATAAAGTTTCCAGCTTGAGCATATTATATAAATAAATTGTTTCTTATAAAAATATAATTAAGTATCGCGACTTTTGGTCCACCCTGTATATATATATATATATATATTATTTATATATGTGTGTCTGTGTGAGAGTGCGTATGTGTGTGTTATATGTATATATGTATTTACATGTATGGAACGTCTTTGTATATATCGTTCCTACCACATTGATTATACTGATTAATCATAGTGTTGTCGTCACAGAAGTTCATGTCTATAAAACATACACACGACTTACCAAGCTGGTTACGCACATTAATGTGTGTTTGGCGGTCAACAGAAATGGCATTGCTTCAAGAAGATGGCTAGTTAGTATAGACAAACAAATAAAAGTGTTGCTACATCATTTACAGTGATCGTGTTTGAGTAATTTAGTTTTGTCACGAACCCAGCTAATGTTTACAATATGTATTGCATTACTGATCAAAGACTTGAGATTGTTTTATTCTTGTGATAGTGTTTTATATTGAAGCAATTGTTGCTGAGGTATGACATAATGGTGAGGATGTTAAACTTATGATCATAATGTCTTAAGTTCGATTCCTGGACAGGCTGCTGTGTTGTGTTCTTGAGCAAAACGCTTTATTTTACTCAATATAAAGCTATTAGGAACTAAAATAATTTTGACTGCAGTGTAATAAATGCCAGCATACAGGGTGTATCAAAAGGAATCATCTGATTTCTACAATAAATATATGCCGTGTGTCCAGAGGAGGGTATATTGAACATTTATAAACATTGTAAATAAAACTTTATATTCAGACATGTATTGTACAAGTTACCACATGATTATATGGTCAGTTGTTTAAAAAATATAGACTTTTGAAATCAGATGATTCTTATGATACAGCCTTACAAGTATACATTGTAAGCTACAGTTTGTATTGAATGGAATATTAGTTTTACTTTCGTGAGAAACCATATTGAATGAAATATTAGTTTTACTTTCATGAGGAGCCATATAGAAAAGGTATCTAAACATATTAAGCCACATGGTCTAAGGGTTGGACTTACGATCGTAATGTCGTCAGTTCGATACCCGGACAAGGTACTGCGTTGTGTTTTTGAGCAAAACACTTTAATTTATGTTGCTCCAGTACATTCAGCTGAGAGTGAGTACTAGCAGTAGCTGGAAAGTTAATTCTGCAATAGACTGGTGCTCTGTCCAGGGACAGTCTTATATTCTCAGTCACTTAATGCTAAGAAAACCGGAGATAAGAACCAGTCTGATTAGCCTTCAGCTTAGGACAGACTTTAACTTAACTTTAACTATTATGGCTGAAGACAAAAGATAATATTGTGTAAAGTTACCAGAACAGAAGCCGTTTTCCATTTTCAGTATTATATAACAACTTTTAAACAAAACAATGTCACTTCCTTTGACCATGAATATATATCACACGGATATATATATATATATATATATATATATATATATATATATATATATATATATATATATATATATATATATATATATATATATATATATATATATATATATATAAACTAATATACATCCTCATAGTAATGTATTGTTTGTTGTACTGTATATTTGGTGTGAAGACATGGTTAGAACGTCTGGCTTACAATCATGAGGTTGTGGGTTCGATTCCCGGACGGTAGTGTGTGTTGTATTCTTAAACAAGACACTTTATTTCACGTTACTCCAGTTTACTCAGTTGTATAAATGGATTTATTCAGGAATGGCAATGGACTGGAATGTTTGGAAGGGGCTTCAAGGGGGATACATCCAGCAGTTTATATTCTAAAGAAGACTAAACTAAAACGAGTGTGTGTGTGTATAAGTGTGTGTGTGTGGGAGTTCATGTTTTAAACTAATTTTTAATCTCTATTTCATTGTTGTGTTGTAGGAAACGGATCGAACTAGAAGGAAATCCTGACACGAGAGGTAATACCTACAGTATATCTATGTTGTTGTTTGCGGTGGTTTTGTTGCTATTGTCCTGTGAAAACTGAATTATACAGCCTCAAATAGTTTTATATCAATTCTATACCAATAGTACCACACTAGTAGTTCTACACCAATACTTCTCCACCAATATAACCACATTAGTTCCTCTACAATTGTACCAAACTTTATCTCTAATATTCGCTACCATGTTATTATAGAACCACATTAGTTCCTCTACAATTGTACCAAACTTTATCTCTAATATTCGTTACCATGTTATTATAGAACCACATTAGTTCCTCTACAATTGTACCAAACTTTATCTCTAATATTCGCTACCATGTTATTCATAACACCACCTCACCTAGTTGCAATGTTCTCTCGACTTTTCACACGGTTTAGGTATAACTTACATGAGTGGTATATGCAGTGGTAAATATTCAGCTTCTGTAGTGAACAGTGGCTCTGAAAACCTCGGTATTATCACCTCAACCCGCCTCCTTGGACACAGGTAATTCGTTTTTTATTTAATTTCAACTATCCATACTTCGTTCCATTACTGCTAGCGTATATCATCTTATGAGAAACAGAAGACAGCTATTTCGTGTATATTTACTGCATTTACTGGTTTCCAGCAATAGAAGCTAAATCCAGACATTACCTAGTATATATACTCCGAGAATATTAATCCCACGTTGAGCATATTGCAGTAGTTGGGGAGAAAAAGTATTCATCTTTCATAATATAAGGAATATTTTTGAACTTTTGATGAAAAATACTTCACGATGATTAATTTTGGTGAACTATATATATTATTTTCTCGTACCTCTTTGGCACTATTTGTTCCAATGTAGAAACTATCAGTCTGAGAAAAAGGACATCTTGAAGCCGATCATTAAAAATCTACCAAGATTAGACCTACAATATATTGTAAAAGATCTACCAACTATAAACCAAATCTTTGAGTACATGGAGATACAAAATGATTCAACAGAACCTTCTAGCTGCTTCATAACTTCCCTTGCTTCCCATTTTTCTTTATCTTTTTAATGCTTATCTTTCTCCTGTTGACGTTTCTTATAAACATATTTATTTTACTTTTACTTTTTATATTTCCTTATCTTTCCCTATCTTGTTTTTTTTTTGTTGTTGTTTCTCAACTGTAAAAAGTACTAGATACTTCTAGTCTGCCATGGCTTACTAGCTCTCTACGGACGTTAAAACTGATTAAATAATTCAGTTGACCAAAACAATTATAACAGGTTCTGAACATTTCTAACATCAGTTTGTATTGAGCTTTGAGTTTTCGCAAGAAAGCAGAAATACCCCCCCACCCCCTCCCCGTCACACATGTTTGTCGTGGCGGCGTTGACAAACCTGGCACCTCTCTCACCCATTACCGAGGTTAATGAATAAAGGGGATGTGCTTATATATATATAGGAAAAAGTTGAACCCCGACGGCAGAGCTCAAGCCGTTTCGACGGCTATTTCTGGAAATAGCCGTCGAAACGGCTTGAGCTCTGCCGTCGGGGTTAAACTTTTTCCTATTACCCACTCTACTACCCTAAGTATTGAGTACTCTGGTGCGTTATGGTCCATCTGGTTCCTTACCACACTTCCTTCGTTATATATATATATATCTTCTATTTCTAATTCTTTATTATATATATCATATTTGCAACAACACAGCTCGCCATTTTTCATTTCTATATATAGGTAGATAGATAGATGGATAGATAGATAGAGAGTCTGTGGTACTGGGACCGGGAATGCCATGAACCAAAGAAGTACTCGATACATGGTAAGATGCAGAGTAGGTATATTATTGGAAGTAGAGGAACTACTGCGAGTTCGGCGGTTTCGGCTATAGTTACTTCTACTAATATAACATACAAGCAGAAACCGCTTGGCGCCGTTGTCGGGATTTTACATATATATAAAAACTTAAGAAAATTAACAAAGAGAGAACAAGGACAACGAACGAAAACAAGGCAATTTTTTAAAGGCGTAACCTTAAAAATTATTTTTTAAAGAAAAAAGATACAAATGAAAGACACAACACTCATGGGTCAGTGGCCGTTGAGATGGACTTTGGTCATTTCGACCCCTACCAACGGTTCTGCTGGTCCACCCGGGGTCACAGCGTCTGACATAAGCCAAAACGCTGTCAAAAAAAAGTGATATCATTTGAGATGAACATATCCCAGAACCTACAAAGTCAAGGACAACGACAGTGAGCAGGCTTAATGTTGAGCAACAGAAGATTTCTTCTTTTTCCACATTATAATACTATTTCACAATAGACTTTGCAGTTTCTACGATATTTACATCTCATATGATATCAATCTGTTTAAATATATTGTACACACACACACACAGTGGTTAGAATACTGGTCTTGTAATCCAGAGGTCGTGAGTTCAATTCTCACTAGGTCTTTGATGATGATATATATATATATATATATATATATGTAAAAGGTAAACAGAAATAACAACACAATCGGTATATATATAATTAGTCAATATTAAATGCAATAACTCTATTATAGGACTGTTTTTGTTGTTGTTGTTGTTGTTTATGAAATTTTAAACATCCGAAAACTACAGCGAGGGGCTAAAGAAATTTGGTTGCATCTGATATAGAATGTTGGCAGCATTAATTTGTTTCAACAAACAGAAATACTTTAAAATTTTGTCTTATATTTTGGTGCCAACAATGTTTCTTAAGTTTATTGTTTGCTTCATTTGTTCTTGTGTTTTTTCTTCTTCTTCTTTACCTTGTAGCTTAAGCGCTGGTTACGTTGATTTGCCTGGTTGTACAACAAAAGACGATGGATTTTCAGGAGAAACCTTTGGACTCTGTTCCATAAATTCCATCAAAAACAAAATTGAGAAATTATCAAGGTAAGAAATATTACGTAATTTTCTGAGATTGCTTTCTTGTCCTCCTTGGTTTGATTACACCTATTCATTGTTTCGTTAGAACCCCTAAACGTCATTCACATTTATAAATATGCCAATTTATCTATATCTCTAATTCAGGGACTCCCAAATTTATTTTATCGTGGAACCCATACCTACATTTTAAGGACAACCTCCACCTCCTCAGTTCAAATAAAACATTGAATATAACAAATTTTTTTACACAAACACACACACACACACACACACACACACACACACACACATACATACAAAGTTATTCCGGGTTGAATCGGAGGTAACCACAGTAAGTAAGGTACTCAATACATAGCAGAGTATAAAAGTGTTAATATAGAAGAGCTTCTACAGGACTAGAACTGTTTCATTCGTGAGAAATCATCAGGAAGCTTCTTCTATATATATATATATGTGTCACAAACGCACATGCTTCAGGTCAATATATATTTTAGTCTCACGGGGAAATTAGGCCTGGTGAGCACAATTTCGACAACTGACAACGAGCATCGAACAAAATATTTCCATTGTTATTTACCAGCGTATCTGCATTGATCTTACCAATATAACGAACGATTTCAGGAATACTGCTTATCTAAACCATATCATCCGTATCGTTCCAAAGATCATCTTTCAAATTCATTGAAATCCTTGAGACGAGCTTATTTTATTGATTAGCTTCGTGAACTCAGATTTTGATTGTGTTAACTTGTTTGTCTCATCAACAGTGAGGTTTAGAATTTCAATCATGGATCTCGATAATATCTTCTGGTTGGTTTAGCAAACAATAATTTCTTTATATATATATTGTATTTTCTGCTCGCCATACACGTCCTATAGTCTTGAGGTGATCTACATAATGATATAAGATTGACAGAGCGACAATAATTAATAGATTACCAAATACAGCATTCGTTATGGATTATGTCGTTTACATGGTCACTGAGACGACTGAGAGGAAAGGGAGTAAGAGTCATTGATTCATGAACTACTGCAGTAGGAAACAGGAAGTAACGATACAACATACTGATTTATCTAACTTCTTATCGGAGATCTGGTTCAAATACTTGCAACTGAATGGGCACTGATTTTACTCCACTAAAGGCTTCCATTTCACTTTCCTATAGGGACCCATTTAACTCTACTATAGGGGCCTATTTGACTCCACTATAGGGACCTATTTGACTCCACTATAGGGACCCATTCGACTCCACTATAGGGACTCATATGACTCCACTATAGGGACCCATTTCACTCCACTATAGGAACCCATTATTTAGCTCTGGATATAGATATGAATTGCTACTATTACGACCCTGTAACTTGTACCTTCATCTAAATACATCAGAACTCTCTCTTATCTCCTCGCGGTACGTCAATTTTATTTACAAATTTCATTAACTGATATGTTCGCAGTACGCGACCATTGGTAGTTTCATCGAGTTCTAGTTTTGTTTTAAAACTTTAAAATATATACATTTCCTATAACGGCCATTGACCTGATTCATTATCTGTTATTGAGATAATTGTCCAATCAGGTTAGTTGGATTGTTTTGACATTTAAAATGATATAGATGTCTCAGCTATGATAGGAATCAATCGATGATTTTAAACACCAAATGGCAAAGATGTAAAGTTCAGATAAGGATTTACTGGTGATCAAAAAATAGGAGATAGGTAGATGAATACAATCTGATAGGTTATAAACTATTTATAAATATAACCTTGAGACTTAATGTAGATATCTAATTGGTAATTATCAGGCCATTAGTTTCTATATAAAGAAGTTAATTGGTCAAAGAAAAATCAGTGAACGAGATAATTCCAAGCACTTCCAGACAACCGAGAAGGATATTTCAGGAAATGCACAAGAGGCACAATTTTAGAATTTTCCGTTTTCAAGTCACACGTTGCAGACTTAAAATTTAAGGTTATCAATTTTCGCAATCTCAACATGTATTATCTATTATACGTTCAACTGGTTTGTAATTTTAATGTGACAGACAAGAGTATAAGAGTATGCGTGAAAGATGGAAGTTTGAATATTTTACGGCCAAAACCAACTGGCTGGAGACAAAGGGTTAGACCCCGAGCAAGATGGTTGGATAATATCCATGAGCTTGGCTGGTCACAATTGGTGATCCAACCGGATCAGTTATAGCCGGTTGCTTCTGACTGGAAGGAGTGTTTGAGGACTCTGTCCCCGCGACTCTTTCAGGAATAGGTGGGCGAAAAAGAAGAATATGAAGAAGATGAAGGTGAAGAATAAGGTTTCTTCTTTCATATCTAAGACGTTACTAAGCAAAGTTAACATTTTAAGCTTTTCCATTATGCACACTACATTGTAGTTATTACATTAACTATTGTATAGCTTTGTCTTTGTAGCTATGTCCCATTTTATGCGAGGGTTCTTCTCCCTCTAATAGGTACTAAATATATATTGATATTGAATCGTTCTTACTCTTGTATCTGAAGGAATAGCTAAGCTCCACACTTTGTGTTTCAAAGGTATTATCAGATAACCATGTATCTATTGTTTCTTTCTTTCAACCGATTTTACATCGGTTCCCTGTACTAACTCTTTCGACGGTAGACACCTTATATCAAGCGGGCAGCCTATTGTATTTCTGCAGGTGTATTCAAGTTGGGTTGTTTATGTAATATTTCTAGATCTTTCATTGTGGTTAGAAATTTTCTGAAATAGTTTGACAGATATTCTATTTTATGATATCTATGGGAAGTAAAGAAGTGTGTAAATACTAATATTAGGTTTCTTGTAATATTTGTAGTGACATCTATGCTCTAAGGAGGATTAAACCATCTTATTTTCCTTTTTTCTTTTTTGTGCTTCGTATTTCGGATGCTATATTTAGATCAAAGAGCTAATTTTAAATCAAAGTGATGTAAAAAGAGTTCTTACCTTGTTATAAATAGATCATAGATGTATTAATACTGTGTGTATTGGTATTGTTATCGATGTCAGCCATGATCATAAAAGTAAAATTTCACGCGGTATAAAGTATCTTTTGCAATTCGGTCTGAATAAAATGCATTTCTCGCATTTATAACAAACAACTGTTAAGGTTCTGAGGCAAGTTGGCACAATTGTAGAAGAAAATATTTAAAACCATATTTTAGATGTTCTCTTTCGTTTGCACGTTATCGGGACCATATATATTTATATACATATTAATACAGTCTCGGTTACCCACTCTGTATGTATACAGATACAACTTTATTGTACACTTTTGCATGAGAGAGAGAAAGGGAGAGAGAGAGAGAAAGAGGGAGCAATGACTACTACAGGAATAGAACTGTTTCATTCGTATGAAATCATCAGGAAAATCAGACAATATTTCTCGGTATCGTTATTTGGTGTTATATATATTATAGTGGAACAGAAGATTGCAAGGAAACTAGGGATTGTTAAAGTTGGCAAATGTTAGACGAATCGCTATAAATCCTTTTGTCGTGAAGAAGACAAAAGTCTAACATTTCGGATTGTATAGAGACGAGGCGCTAGTAGTTTCCAAATACTGGAGGGGACATACAGTCGACACGCTCATGACGAAGGGTTCTCTCCGAAACGTTAGACTTCCTCACTTCCTCACAACAAAACAATTTAATACACTTTGCGAACCATTTTCTTTTTGCCCGAAATCAATTTGCTGCCGATGTTAAAAGTAAATGGTTACCGTTTGATGTGATAAATCTGACCTTCAAACTCTTTTTTTCTGTTTGTTAAATTTGTGTTAATTAACCCCATGTCAAACAGTTACTGTCAAAATGTCAGCTTTAACTGAAGAACTTGCAGTCGATTTGTTTAAAAGAACAACTTTTTACACTTTAACTAAAGTAACAACAACACTGCTCTGCCTTCTATTAATTCTATCCTGCTGTAAACGTGTCTTTTCCCCCTCTCACACTCTCTTTGTTGTTTATATATTTTAATAAATGTCGACATTCTTTCATGGAATAATAATAATAATAATAATAATAATAATAATAATAATAATAATAATAATAATAGCAGCAGCAGCAGCAGCAATGAACAGAGAGAAATAATAGCGGTTAATAGAAGTTTGAACGAAGGGGATTGAATGAAAACATACCCCCAGAAATGAACTAAAGCAAATACGTAAATATCAAGACTTTGAAATCTAAATAAAAATGCATGATTCTCTTTCTCGTAAACAACCCAGTAATCGTAACAGTTAGTGCAGTAGAACCAATAACTAAACAAATGATTAAAAATATAATTATAAGAATCCACAAATTAATGTGATAGGAGTATTACCTAAACTACATCATATACGTCCATACATTGATAGAAGGCTTTGTGGGATTTGTTCTGGCTTTCTGTGTTCTCAGAGTTCAAATTCAGTAGAGATCAACTTTGCCTTTCATCCTTTCGGGGTCGATAAAAAATTCTCAGTCCAATATTGAGGTCAATTCCTCCTCTATACCCCTTTCTCACCTCCTTTCTCACCTCCTTTCTCTCGCTGGAAGAAATCTGCTGTGTTCCACCAGGTTTTAAATACAAATACTCAAGAAACCACGTATATCACTACGTCGTTCCTACAAATCCATCAGGTGTTATGTGTTTATATATACCTACATACAATGTATAGTATGGTATGAACCCGTAACTCCCGAGGGAGTCGTTGGGACGCCATATTAACATACGGCATTTTTTAAAACCTGGCCGAGCTCATCCCTTCTCCAGATCTGAATACAGCAGATTTCTTTCGGAGAAGTATAGAGAGAATGGAAGTTAGAAAGAGATATAGAGGAAGAATCAACCCCAGTACTAACGTGGTACTTTTTATCGACCATGAATGGATGAAAGGCAAAGTTGACCTCAGCGGGATTTGAACTCAGACAGCAGAGAGCCTGATCGTATAACGCAAAGCAGTCTATCCGACGAGCTAATTTACCGCCTACAAATATAGTACTGCTAGGTATAAAAGTTAAACAGTCGATTGATAGAGTGGTTAGAGTCTCGGATAGAATGTGTTGTAATATTTGTTCCTGCTCTGTGTATTATGCGTTCAAAACCTACCAGGATCGAGTTTGCTTTTCATTTTTTCGGGGTCGAAAAAGTAAGTATCAGCCCAGTGCCGGTACAGCCTTCCTAGATGTTCTGGTTGGTCGTGAAGGAGAGCTTCGAGATAGTGTTTGTGTCTGTTCGCGAATACCTGGGCACCTTAAAGCCATTAGCAAAACCATAGTGAATGCAATCAAATCATTCTCGATTGCGAGTGACGGCCGTAGCAGGTATGACACTAGCTTTATAGTAGCACCCTAAATACACAGAAGAAACAAAGGAAGACAAACATATTTAGTGTACGAGAATCGGCTGAAAAGTTCATAAGCTGACCAAGATACTCTCATGGAATGACCAAATGAGGTTTATTTTTCAACGTAGTCCCTGGAAAGAAACAATGCAGTTATTAATAATAAGAGTTGAGATGAATGTATGCAAGATTTCACAGCTTTAGCATCACACCTTCATAGTCAGACAGACGGACAGGTGAAGTTGCTCTGTTCGGATCAGGCCTCCAGGTGGATAAGAACTGTGATGAGGTAACGATCAGGGTGTCCATTCTCACTCAGAAATGAACCGAGAGGAAGCTATCCCAGAACGATCGGATGGAGGTGGTGAACGTGTACATCGCGTCCGTCATCTATTACCGCCTGACCGCCGATCCTTGTCCTCTTCGTACCTCACCAAATTGAAACGTTTGCTCTTTAACTTGTTGTGGAAGGAACAGGTTCCATTGGCGAGGCAGTTCATCTATTGCCAGTACCCTCTACGCGGAGGACTGGGCATGCCATGGCTAATAATGGGCAAACATGCCTTAAAGCTACAGCATCTTCGCATAGTCCTAAACGGGGAACAGGTGTGGTCGCAGTTTGTGAGACAGGCCTGTCCACAGCTCGTCTATTTGACTGAGCTGCAGTTCAGAGTCAAGAAGAGACCGAGACTACGCGCCTGGCATCTGGAATGTTGCCAGGCGCCACTGCCCTCCATCAGGTGGGCAATGCGGTCAGTGAAAATTCTACCCCAGAGTTCTATAGAGGATTTGTGGTGGGAAAGTGTGAAGACGCTGTTAGAGAGGCGCTGGGGGGGGGGGGGGTCGAACTAAACAGTTTGTTCCGGAGACTTTCGTGTCGGGGACTATGGATAACTTGTAGAAATCCCTCACTTGGCAGTGTTACCGGGGGACACTCACATAAGTGCTGTCAGACGGACCTGCCCAAGATACACGCAGAACGACGAAACCGGTTTGCACGCACTCGTCCAGCGTCCGTGCATTACTGACTTGTGGAGTTCTATCGAACAGCTGTTATCGCGTGTGGGACGGATCCGGCTATCGACTGAGTCCATAGTGAAGATCACCCCGCCACCTTCTTTTGGCCAGGAAGGACAGGCAGTTGTCCTCCTCCTGGTGGCCATAGCAAAAGAGGTTGTGTGGTGGACCAGGTTGAAAGGACTGAAGACACTTTTCTCTTCGGCCGATCCATCATCAACTTTTTCAAGTTTCACTTGGAAAGGAAGGTGAGGGTGGAGAGGGAAGTGATGACCCCCCTCCAGTACATTTGCTAAAAGGTGGGTGAATGTGGTGAGAATGGCCCGTGTGAATGGGCCTAATCTGAGCATGCGTCTGTAGGCTGGCTGATTTGAAGAGAAGAGGGTGCTCCTAGAGTGTCGGGTGGTTGAGGATTGGTGAGGTTCCTGAGTCGCTCCCGGATGGTTCTTTCCCTATTGGGGAATTTATATTGTTATTGTCATTATATTGTTTACTTGATTTTTTTTAACCCCCCCCCCCCCTGCCCTGTCTTCTGTATTGTCCCCTATATGTCGGCTCTTGTGTCTAATAAAGAAATCATTATAACTATTTAGAGTTACAACCCTTTATGGTCTGAGTTCAAATCCCGCCGAGGTTAACTTTGCCTTTCATCCTTACGGGGTCGATAAAATAAAATACCAGTAACGCACTGAGGTCGATTTAATCGACTTTCCCCTCCTCTAAAATTGTTTGCCTTCTACCTATAGTAGAAACTATTATTATTATCATTATGGCTATTGTTGTTGTTGTTGTTGCTTTACCGTTATTCAATTACCTGTAATACATTGTAGAGAACCTCCCCAAACTGACACCTGCTTCAGGTGAGTACCCATTGTTTGTCTCTTCAGATGCTCAATGGAATCACGCGCCGCACTTCTCTCCCACTCTCTCTTTCTTTCTTTCTTTCTCTCTCTCTCTCTCTCTTTCTCTCACTCTTTCTTTCTATCTCTTTCTCTCACTCTCTCCCTCTCTCCCTCTCTCTCTCACTCTCTCCCTCTCTCTCTCTCACTCTCTCACTCTCTCTCTCTTTCTTTCTCCCCCTCTCTCTCTAAAACCAGAAAAACATCAACTTATTAGAAATGTCTAATTAGTTTTACTTACCTCTCCTCAGACACCCAGCAGCACCACAATACTATATCTAGTAGTTACTCAATGTTCTTGGAAAGACAAGTGTAAACCATGAAAACAACTTCATTTTCTCATTAGTTCTAATTTTAGTGTTTCTCAGCAAACGAATAAATTGTTATTTACGTACCTAACGTGTGAACGAGAGATCAACTTCCGGTCAATACAATGTACGAGGGTTGGCTGAAGCGTTCATAGTCTGACCAAGATACTCTCATGGAATGACTAAATGAGGTTTATTTTTCAATATAGTCTCTGGAAAGAAATAATGCAGTTAAGAAGAATATTAAAATAAATACCTGCAAGATGAATCTAGCATCATTCCTTCATAGTCAGCTTATGAACTTTTCAACCTACACTCGTATATATATATATATATATATATATATATATTTACACACACACACACACACACACATACACACACACATATATATCTACGAGGGTCGGCTGAAAGGTTCATAGGCTGACTAAGATACTCTCATGGAATGACCAAATAAGGTTTATTTTTCAACATAGTCCCTGGAAAGAAACAATTAATAAGAAGAGTTGAAATGAATGCATACAAGATTTTACATCTCTAGCTTCACCCCTTCATAGTCAGCCTATGAACTTTTCAGCTGACCCTCGTATTTTGTTTTATCACTTAGTCGAGGAGAGGAGGACAGTTGCTATAACCACGGGAGCCAGGCTGCTTTATGACTTTCTGGTTTTGAACTCTTTCTCTCTCTCTCTCTCTCTCTCTCTCTCTCTCTCTCTCTCTCTCTCTCTCTCTCTCTTTCTCCCTCCTGCCTCTCCCTCTCTCACTCTCTCTCTCTCTCTCTCTCTCTCTCTCTCTCTCTCTCTCTCTCTCTCTCTCTCTCTCTCTCTCTCTCTCTCTTCTTCCATTGCTTGCGCGACACTTCTCTTTCTCCTCGATTCTGTCTTTCAATAGCTCTCTCTTCTTCAATCTTCTTCTAACTCCAATCTATACTACCCCCTCCACACACACACACGTTCTCTCTTCTCTCTCCTTGTCCATTATATTTTCCTCCTTTCCTCTCTTCTTCCTCTCCTTTCCCCTCTTGTACATTTTATTTGATTCATCATTGTTTTCTTCTTCTTCTTCTTCTTCTTCTTCTTCTTCTTCTTCTTCTTCTTCTTCTTCTTCTTCTTCTTCTTCTCTCCATCTCTCTCTCTTCATCTCTCTCTCTACCTCCTCTCGCTCTCTCTAATAACAATAATATAAAATAAGGAGCAAGAACGAAGTATCATTATATTTATTCGCACGTGGCAATGCGTTTCGCAACCGATCAGCTCAAGGTACGATGCGTATGGAATCGATGGCTCATCAGACGGGTGGATTCAAGTCTGATGGGCTATCGATTTCAGAGTCGGGCCGGATCACTTCCGATCGTACCTTGAGCCTATTGATCACGAAACGCACGTCACCTGTGAATAAACATGATAACGTTATATTGATGCTTCTTCCCTAATCCTTATATATATATATATATATATATCTACTGGTAGATGTATCTCTTTTATATATATAAATCTACTGGTAGATGTATCTCTTTTCTTTCTTTTCCTCTTTGTCTTCTTCTTCCCCCTGTCTCATCCTATCACTTCTTTCCACCCCCTATTTTCTTCTTCGTCTGCTTTTCCCCTTCGCCTACCCCGATGCAGCCCATCGGGCCTCTGTAGCATCAGGTCCCCCACCCCTGTAATTTTAAGATAGAATTGGCCGAATACGTTTTACTAACTACTTATAGCAGACGTGTTAAACCCCTTTAATTCTGTATCAGTTCTGTTACTACTCAATTTCTACAAGTTTTTTCTATTCTCAACTTATTAACCTGTAATTGTAAGATAGCATTGTGATTTTTTTTATTCATTTCTCACTATCTAATTTTATATATTTTTTTATTTATTTCTATTCTCTTTTATTGTCTCATACTCTCATTCGATTTACCTATTCTATAACCTCCCTCCTCCACATCATACACTATACGCTCCACTCACTCACCTATTCTTCTACAGGCAAGTTCAGCCACCCCTACCTCCCACCAAATGCCATGATAGACTTATTTGTGTTTACAACAAATTTTAACCAATCCTCTTGACAACTACAATCTTCCCACATAAGGAAGTACCCCCTTGAAAAGTTCGGCTATTTATTCACCAGGCTAAAAATTCTAATTTAGTCCAGAAATAGCCGTCGAAACGGCTTGAGCTCTGCCGTCGGGGTCATACTTTTTCCTATTTCACACTATACTACCCTAAGTATTGAGTACTCTGGTGCGTTATGGTCCATCTGGTTCCTTACCACAATTCCTTTGTTATATATATATATATATATATGTTATGGAATACTGTTAGCTTATCGCTAAAGCAATTTCTATACCTTTCATTTATATATATATATATATATATATATATATATATAAGAGAGAGAGAGAGAGAGAGAGAGAGAGAGAGAGAGAGAGAGAGAGAGAGAGGGAGAGAGTGTGTGTGTGTGTGTGTGTGTTTAAGTATCGAGAGAGAGAAAAAGGAAATATAGGCGATACATATATTTAGTTGCCAATAGTTTGTGCAGATGTGCTCAATACGTGCCTACAGGGTTAAATATTAGAAGCGTCAATATTTAGTGGGCGAGAAGAAATAAGCAGAGCGATTATAAAAGAAATGAATACAAGGAGTTTAAAACCGTTACATGTTTTAATGGTTTTAAACTCCTTGTATTCATTTCTTATATATATATATATATATATATATATATATATAAAATAATTAAGTCAAATAGGTAAAATTTGGCTTCGTTTATTATAAATTATAGATATACTGCTATATATATTTCGGTGACAGCCATCATTGGCTGTCACGTCTTCAGGCAGTCCGAATTGGTGTGGGAAAGACAGGTACACATGTTGCTGAAGTGTGTTTTACTCCATCAATACTCCGATATGTCCAGCTTCTGGTTGTGTTGTTATTTCTCTGAGGTGTCGGTAAACAACCAACATATACTCTCTCTCTCTCTCTCTCTCTCTCTATATATATATATATATATATATATATATATATATATATATATATTAAGTGTTCCCGTAGGAAAGGTAAAGGAAAGGAGAGTGCTCTATGTAGGCTACAGAGCTATTTAGTTATGTAATAAACAACATAAGACAATTATTCCATTTACCAAAGGTTTCACGAAGACAGACGAGCTTGCCACAGACGTCTGAAATCGTTTATCAGAATGAAAATTTATTTAAAGCGGATGTCATATATCTATCTATCTATCTATCTCTCTCTCTATATGTGTGTGTGTGTGTGTGTGTGTGTGTGTGTGTGTGTGTGTGTGTGTGTGTGTGTGTGTGTGTGTGTGTGTGTGTGTGTGTGAGCGTATAAATATGTGTGTGCATATGTATGTATGTATGAAATTAGCTTCAAAGTGACGCTATTTCGAGTTCAATTCCCCTGCCCTGAGAAAGGCGACGTCAAGTATAGCATGGAGTCAAGAAAGTTAGTGTGAATAGAATTTGGTAGACAGAAACTATGTGGAAGTTGATTGGAAAGATCGTCCCTGTTGTGGGCTGACTTTAGAGGAGAGCGCTCTATTGCAAGTCTTGGAGCTAGTTCTTGAACCAGAGAACAATTTCACCTCTTCCTCCCACCATTCTGAAAGAGGTCGTGGGCATTGCTCCTCCCTCCTCTGTCTGAGAGGAAACTTTGTTAATAGGATTTTAATTGACCCCCTATTTGCCGCCACCTTCACTTAATGGTATGGTCCTGTAACTCCTGGTAGAGTCGTAGGGACACCTATTGACATTCGGCGTTTCTTGGGCATTTTAAAGCTAGCGGAGCCCATCCCTCTCCAAGCCTGAGTACAGCAAATTTCTTCCTGAGAGAGGAAGAATCGACCCAGTATTAGACTGGTACTTTTTTATTGACATCGAAAGGATGAAAGGCAAAGTTGACCTCGGCCGGATTTAAAATCAGAGAGCAGAGAGCCAGAATGAATACCATAAAGCATTCTATCCGACGTTCTAATGACTCTGCCAATTCGCCGCCCCTACCTTTACTGTATAGTATTCCCTAAGCATCATTGTAAATATCCCTACAACTTATATTTATTCTTTATATATTAATCCCTACTTTCAATTTCAAATCCTTCTTTATCCTGGATCTGGCTACTACTACTTCCACTTTCAGTTTCTACTTCCACTTTCTGTTTCTACTTCCACTTTCAGTTCCTACTCGCACTTTCAGTTTCTACTTCCACCTTCAGTTTCTACGTCCACCTTCAGTTTCTACTTCCACTTTCAGTTTCTACTTCCACCTTCAGTTTCTACTTCCACTTTTAGTTTCTACTTCCACTTTCAGTTTCTACATCCACCTTCTGTTTCTACTTCCACCTTCAGTTTCTACTGCCACCTTCAGTTTCTACTTCCACTTTCAGTTTCTACTTCCACCTTCAGTTTCTACTTCCGCTTTTAGTTTCTACTTCCGCCTTCAGTTTCTACTTCCACTTTCAGTTTCTACTTCCACCTTCAGTTTCTATTTCCACTTTTAGTTTCTACTTCCACTTTTTGTTTCTACTTCAACTGTCTGTTTCTACTTCCACCTTCAGTTTCTACTTCCACTTTTAGTTTCTACTTCCACTTTCAGTTTCTACATCCACCTTCTGTTTCTACTTCCACCTTCAGTTTCTACTGCCACCTTCAGTTTCTACTTCCACTTTCAGTTTCTACTTCCACCTTCAGTTTCTACTTCCGCTTTTAGTTTCTACTTCCGCCTTCAGTTTCTACTTCCACTTTCAGTTTCTACTTCCACCTTCAGTTTCTATTTCCACTTTTAGTTTCTACTTCCACTTTTTGTTTCTACTTCAACTGTCTGTTTCTACTTCCACCTTTAGTTTCTACTTCCACCTTCAGTTTCTACTTCCACTTTTAGTGTCTACTTCCACCTTCAATTTCTACTTCCACTTTTAGTTTCTACTTCCACCTTCAGTTTCTATTTCCACTTTCTGTTTATACTTCCACTTTCTGTTTCTACTTCCGCCTTAAGTTTCTACTTCCACTTTTAGTTTCTACATCCACCTTCAGTTTCTACTTCCTCTTTCAGTTTCTACTTCCACTTTTTTGTTTTTACTTCAATCTTTAGTTTCTACTTTCACCTTCAGTTTCTACTTCCACTTTCAGTTTCTACTTCCACTTTCAGTTTCTACTTCCACTTTCAGTTTTTACTTCCACCTTCAGTTTCTACTTCCACTTTTAGTTTCTACTTCCACTTTTAGTTTCTACTTCAACTGTCTGTTTCTACTTCACTTTTAGTTTCTACATCTACCTTCAGTTTCTACTTCCGCTTTCAGTTTCTACTTCCACTTTTAGTTTCTACTTCCACTTTTAGTTTCTACATCTACCTTCAGTTTCTACTTCCGCTTTCAGTTTCTACTTCCACTTTTTTTGTTTTTACTTCCACCTTCCGTTTCTACTTCCACTTTTAGTTTCCACATTCACCTTCAGTTTCTACTTCCACCTTTAGTTTCTACTTCCACATTTGATTGTAGTTAGATTTCTTCTCTGGTTCTCTTTAGAGTCTTCTAGAGCTTTCTCGTAGTTTCTACATTCAGTTGCTGATCTAACGCCAATATGTTTAGTTTCCACCAAAATCATAGTTATCACCCTTTCCTTCCTTCACAATTCTTTGGCTGTTCCATTTATTCATTTCTTTTCACAATGTAATTCAATTTGCGATTACTAGATGTGCATGAATTCAGATTTCAGATGATTACGTTGTATTTCATTAAATGCTCTCTATGACACACATATACACACACACACATACACACACATGCATATCATACATATCATACATACATGTATATATATGTGTGTGTGTGTGTGTGTATATAAAAGGCAAAAAGAAGTAACAAAACAAATATATATATATATATATATTATATATATATATATATGAATCCTTCACCACTTCCCCCTAAGACTTTGTTGTTTTGTGATCTCTGATTTTGTGTTGACATTTCTTTAACTATATATTATCAGAAACAACAATGTTTTTCATATATATATTATATTATTTGGTGAATTGGCAGTATCGGTAGAGGGTCGGACGTCATGCTTTGACGCATAGAGTTACGGCCCTTGCCATTCTGAGTTCAAATCCCGCCGAGGTTAACTTTACCTTTCATCTTTACAGGGTCGATAAAATAAAGAACCAGTAATGTACTGGGTAATTGCTGGCCTTGTGCCAATAGTAGAAACAATTATTTATTTATACTAATACACGGAACAAAAGGGTTACGTAAGGTTTGAAAGTCCAATATTGAGTATATCTTGAGATTATAAGAGGGACCAAATTGTGACCTAATCTTCAGGATTGTCACATATTTATTTAGCAAAATTTAATTTTTTTCTAGGAAAAGTAAAAATTATTTATTAAAAAAAAAACATTTCCAATTGATTAAATCGCTGGCCCTGTGCCTAAAGTAAAAACTAATGTTAATAAGTGATGTGACTTTAGGTTGTGTAATCGATAACTGTATAGTGTACGTTCGTAAATATGAGATTTCTTGT
>OZ024740.1:210888386-210903386 GCA_964016885.1 Eledone cirrhosa
AATTGCTACTCACAGGGGAACGGGTGATAAACCCAAAAGCACGCATTTCATCCGTTCCCATGTCGATTCAATTTGGATTGCCTCGGAAACATAACCTCATTATGTAACAAGCTGTCTAATGATGTCACGACACTCGCACACAGAACAGTGTGGCCAGTGTCGCCATTGAAATATATATCACAGCATTATTATTAAAGGAGTTGAACATCTGAAACTACTTCGCTTTTCCTTATTCTATATATATATATATATATATATATATATATATATATATATATATATATATATATATATATGTATATATATTTCTGTGTTAGTCAGTTTCTCAGTAATTCTTTTACTGGAGACATTATATTATCTCACTTTGTTTCTCTTTTTTCTGTTTCTTCTCATATTTCTCCTCCTCCTCAATCGTCATCGGCCACGACGACGCCATGGATTTAGTTCTAACAACAACTGCCTTGGCGGAGGAGGTTCTCAGTCGTCGAAAGGAACAGGTAAAGCAGTGGGAGGGAGTGAAGCCGATCTCCAATGTCAAGCAGCCTACGGACCCACATCCGTTGTACTCAGAGTAAGAATTTATTGCTATTATTATTTGCTGAAGGGCGGTGGATTGGCTGGATCGGTAGAGGATCGGGCGCCATGTTTTGCAGCATAAAGTGACATCCCTTTACGGTCTGAGTTCAAATCCCGCCGAGGTCAACTTTACCTTTCCTCCTTACAGGATTGATAAAATAAAGTACCAGTAATACACTGGGATCGATTTAATCGAATTTCCCCTCCCCCAAATTGTTGGCCTTGTGCCTGTATCAGAAACCATTATTACTTGTTGAAAGTTGTGTCACAGTTACGTCCCTTTACGTTCTCAGTTCAAATCCCGCCGAAGTTAGCTTTGCCTTTCATTCTTACGCGGTCGATAGAATAAAGTACCACTAACGCATTTGGGTCGATTTAATCGACTTTCCCCTCCCGACAGAGTCATTAGAACGTTGGCTTCAATGTTTTAGGGTATTCGTTGCCAGGAAGAATAGACCACAGTACTTGACTGGTACTGTTTTATCGACCTTGTATTGATGAGAAGTAGAGTTGAGCTCGGCAGGATTTGAACTCAGAGAAGAGAGAACCGGAACGAATACAGCAAAGCATTCTGCATTCTATCTGACGTTCTGGTGACTCTGCCAATTCGCTGCCTCGGTGTACGTACGTACGTACGTACATACATACATACATACATACATACATACATACATACATACATACATACATACATACATACATACATACATACATACATACATACATACATACATACATGGTGGCTGCCAACTCGTTTTCGAGTACGGCCACTACTTTATATCCATGTAGGAGAACCCCTACCGATGCGCTGAACGAGTGTGACTTTTTAGTCCAGCCAGCGACTTGAAAACTCTGGTACAAACACTACACTTGTCACAATTATTGACACATAGTGCTGAGCCCATGGTACCATGTGACGACAAGTGCAGAGAGATCTCCAGATATAAAGCAATGCCTGTGCCGTGAAGCTTTTATAGTGAGCAAAGGCACTGCACAAAGCCAGTCCCACTCTCTTAACCAAGATGATATTTACCAAAAAGAAGAACAAGTCAACATCATTGGATACCACCAGGGTTGCAGGTGTTATATCAGAGTTTTCCTTCTCTTAGAATTCTGCCTTGACAAAGGCTAAGGAGTCATCTTTCCCGGTGATTTTGGATGGCCATTGACTCTTAAGAGTTCCTTTGCCCTTTGACAGGTTTTGTTTTTAGTCCTACAGGATGTCCAAAGTTACCTCCTCACCAAGAAACCTTGGTGGGGTTGCCAGTTTAGTCGCCAACGATCCGACCATGAGACAGGTTGAACTGGGATACATGTTACCAGTAGCACCAACTGGTGACCTGACATACATACATACATACATACATACATACATACATACATACATACATACATACATACATACATACATACATACATACATACATACATACATACATACATACATACTTTTCTTTGTGGATGACCTGAAACTCTATGTCAAGAACATAAATGAGATGAAAAAAAATCTTGACCTGGTTACATTCTTAAAGGATATAGGAATGGAGTTTGGCCAAGATAAATGTTTATATATGACTGTAAAGCGGGGGAAAACTACAACCCAATTTAGCAACATTTTTATCAATGGCCTAACTGTTTCACCGATATTTGACGAGGACTGCTATAGATATTTGGGGATAAATGAGAATATATCCTATAATGGTATTTGTAATAAAGAACGCGTAACCAAGGAATACTACACCTGATTAAGAAAAATATGTTCATCGGAACTCTCTGCGCTCAATAAAACAGTGGCTGACAATGTGTTTGCTGTGCCTGTCCTAACACCAATGTTTGAAATACTCAGTTGGACGATAGACGAAATCCGAGCAATTGATGTTAAATCTCGAAAAATTCTAAACAACACCGGAAACTTCCACATCAACAGTGACATAGACCGCCTTTACTTGAAACGTAAGCAGGAGGCAAAGGTCTAACATCAGTCTAGACAACATTTGAGTGTCGCATCATATCTCTCCGACAACATCTACGAACCTCGAAGCGAAGCGTAGAGGCCCATCTATTGAGCAAATCTATCTGCATGAGACAGATAAGATCATGAGAGTTGGGAAGCAACTCCTTGAAAGATACTCCCTGCATGATAATCAAAAACTCACACCTAGTGAAATTGTCCAGCAGTACCGCAGTGAATCCATGGATGAAAAATTGCATGTTTATCAGCAAAAAATCATGCATGGATATGTTGCCACGAAGCTCCAGAGTGAGAGTAATATAGATAATGAAAGTAGTCTATCTTGGACCAACAACCGCTATATTGGCTCCCACTTTGAAGGATACGCTTTTGCAATCCAAGAACAGGAAATCAACACAAAATACCTGATTCACAAAAGAGATAGGGATGCAGGCAAAACATCTAGATGTGACAAGTGAAGACTCTGCTGAATTAACATCGAAGATGTCACCCATGTCATAAACAGCTGTTCAAATATGACATCACTGTACTATCCACCTATGAGGCATGATGTAATGGCTAAAACACTGTACAATGCAATCCGTTGAAAAAATAGCCCCAACAGTAAATACAATAAAGCTACAGCAATGTGGAAGACATACTATATAAAAGAATACTGGTGGAATGTTCCACTCAAAACCCCAATAACAGACCAGATATAATGATATGGGACAAGGAAAAGAAGGCATGCACAATAGTGGAAGTTAGCTGCCTAGCAGATGCCAATATAATGTTAAAGATTAGCGAAAAGGAGAATATCTATGCAGAACTAATGAAAAATCCACAGATACTCCACCCTGACTATACCTTCAGATTTATATCTGTGATTATTGGGACACAGGGATATGTTAGTAACTGCCTCAGTACAAATCTTGAGTAGCTGGACTTCACAGAAACAGAAAGAACACGACTAGTTATGAAATTACAAGTACAATCCATTAATGGAACAGTAAAAATATGTAAAATATTTCTAAAATTCTACATCTAATAATTGCATGTACACATGTACAGATACAAATCATATGCACATGGACACATATAACTCAAAACATCCACACCACACATACAATAACATCCATACCTGCACACACACACGCACCCATGCAGACATATCTACCTTGTTGATGTGTAAATTCCAATGAGTCTTGTATCTGTTAGAAATCGACTCTCTCTCTCTATTGGTAAAAATTTATAAAATTTAAAAAAACAGAACATACACACATACATACATGGAGGCACTCCGTCGGTTACAACAACGAGCGTTCCAATTGATCCAATCAACAGGCAAGTGGCTGAGCATTCCACAGGCACACATACCCTTAACGTAGTACTCAGGGAGATTCAGCGTTACACAGAATGTAACAAGGCTGTCTCTTTCAATTACAGGTACAACTGATTTTTGCCAGCTGAGTGGACTGGGGCAACTTGAAATAAAGTGTCTTGCTCAAGGACACAACGCGCTGCCAGGAATCGAACTCATGACCTTACGATAAAGAGCCGAATTCCCTAACCACTGCCTTCACATACATACATACATACATACATACATACATACATACATACATACATACATACATACATACATGGTGGCTGCCAACTCGTTTTCGAGTACGGCCACTACTTTATATCCATGTAGGAGAACCCCTACCGATGCGCTGAACGAGTGTGACTTTTTAGTCCAGCCAGCGACTTGAAAACTCTGGTACAAACACTAGACTTGTGACAATTATTGACACATAGTGCTGGGCCCATGGTACCATGTGACGACAAGTGCAGAGAGATCTCCAGATATAAAGCAATGCCTGTGCCGTGAAGCTTTTATAGTGAGCAAAGGCACTGCACAAAGCCAGTCCCACTCTCTTAACCAAGATGATATTTACCAAAAAGAAGAATAAGTCAACATCATTGGATACCATCAGGGTTGCAGGTGTTATATCAGAGTTTTCCTTCTAGAATTATGGCTTGACAAAGCTAGGGGTCATCTCATACATACATACATACAAACATACATACATACATACATACATACATACATACATACATACATACATACATACATACATACATACATACATAATGGCTGCAAACTCTGCCAAGAGTATTGAAATCGCTTGTCAGATTCATATGTGTGACGCTCGGATATGGCTTTTCAAGCCTGCTAGAGACTTGCACTCTTTCACACACTGACGACAACTATGGATCTCCCTGGCTTGAGGTCATGAGGGTGCGCGTGAACCCTCACAACACCGTGGAGATCATAGTTCACTGGTTCTCTTTGAACATGGCTGCGACTGTAGCTCCTGAGACCAGATTTGCTCAGGCAAATCTTTCCACACTCAGGGCACTTCAATTCAATGGAGACACCGATCGTTTCGAGAGATACACCAGGGCATTGCTTACGCATATCCCGTCTGATGTTCTCGTGTTCTATGCATCTGTCCCCAAAATTATGGACCCCATCATTCACCATTCCACGCCAAGTTTCTCTTTCAAGAGCTTCTACCTCCCAGTCAGCCATCATCAAACCAGTTTTTTTCAATGAGTCCTTTACACAATCCTTGAATCGGAGCCTTGGCTTGTGAGGTGGTCTCTTACCCTCACACAGCTCACCATACAGAAGTTGTTTTGGGATTCGATCATCCTCCATCTGCAGATGTGTCCGGTCCATTGCAAACGCCGTTGGTGGATGATGCTCTCAATGCTCCGACACTCACTTCTCTCAAAGACCTCAACATCATTCACATGCATCTGCCACTTGATACCGAGCATCTTTCTGAGACACTGCTGGTGAAACCGTTCCAGTTTGTGGATATGCCGTTTGTAGACAACCCATGTCTCACATGCATACAGCAAAGCTGACAGTACACATACAGCATACACTCCCACCTTGGTCCTCATTATGATTCCTCTCCTGCACCAAAGACGGTCGTTGAGCCTTCCAAATGACTCACTTGCCTTACTAACACGTAGACCAGCTTCTGCATCCAGAGAGCAGGCCACACTCAGAGTACTCCACAAATACATATATGTGTCCGCAGCCTTCAGCTTTTGACCGTATATGTATATGGAAGATTCATTGAAAACTTTATCCGGAGCAGGTTGGTACATGACAACAGTCTTCTTCAGACTGATTTTTCAGTCCCAAAGCACTGCACGCATTGGGAAAAGAATGCATAAGGTGTTGCATGTCACTCTGGGAGTGTGCAAAGAGATCACAATCATCTGCATATAAAAATTCTCTGATCAAGGTACTCAGTACCTTAGTGTTGGCAGTGAAACACCTGAGGTTAAACAGCTTACCGGAAGTGCGATATCTGAGATAGATACCGTGTTGACAATCCTTGAAGGCCATGAATAACACCATTGCGAAATACAAGGCAAACAAAGTCGGTGCAGGTATATCACCCTGCTTGACACCATTTTCAACCGAGATTGGCTCAGACAGTTTACCTCCAGCATTCACCCATGCCTGCACGTCATCGTGGAAGAGTTTCAGAATGTTCACAAACTTTTCAGGACAGCCCAATCGCTCCAAAATAACCCACAAAGCCTTCCGATTAACGGTGTTAAATGCCTTGGTCAGATTGACAAAAACTTGGTATAAGTCCATGCGCTGCTCAATGCATTTCTCTTGAAGTTGTTTGGCCGAGAAGATCATGTCAACAGTGCCTCTGCCATTCCAAAAGCCACATTGGGACTCAGGAAGTACCTCAACAGCAATGTGCTGTATCAATCTGTCCAACAAAATCCTGCACAAGATCTTCCCAGCCACAGATAGCAGTGAGATAAATCTGTAGTTGCCACAGTCGTCTTTGGCTCCCTTTCCTTTGTAAAGTACCACCATCAATGCATCTTTCCAGTCCTGTGGTACATCTTCTTCATTCCAAACATTCACAAAGAGATCAGGGAGGCGGTTTAAGAAGTTATCACCAGCACACTTGAAAATCTCGGCACTCAGTCCATCCATTCCAGGTGACTTGCCGCTGTTTAATTTGGCAATGGCCTTCGCCACCTCATCAAATGAAGGAGGATCAGTCATTGCCAGCTTTGGAGGTCTGGATGGAATCGACCGGATGAACTCATCATCAAATTCTGATGGTCTGTTGAGAAGCTAATCAAAGTGGTCATGCCACCTGATCAGGATTCTTTCTGATCTCTGAGCAATTCCTTGCCGTCCCTGGAGCGAAGTGGTGATATTTGTGGACTGGTCGGACCATACACCTCCCTGACTGTATAAGAGCTTTGTATCATGTCTATCTGAGGCCTTCTGGATTTCATCAGCCTTTTTGCTCCACCAGGTATCCTACATGGCTCTCAATTGATGTTGCACATGTGCCTTGATCTGCCTGAAGGTCCAGTCATTCCTGTCAGAACGTGTCTCACACCACAATGATGTCAGCACTTTTTGTTTCTCTTCAAGCAAGGTCTGGATCACTGCATCATTTTCATCGAACCAGTCTTTATGCTTTCTATTGGTATGACCTAAAACACCAGCACTAACATCATAGACGGTTTTCTTCAATGATTCCCACGTGTTTTCACATTTCATGGACACAAGGGACTTCGACAGCTCAGCTGTATACATACAGATATACATACATACATACATATATACATACATACATACATACATACATACATACATATACATACATATATAATACATACATACATACATACATACATACATACATACATACATACATACATACATACATACATACACACATACAATTGTGCTATTGATGTATAATATATATAATGAAATTGTAGTACCACGTTAAAAGTTTATTATATTCAACCTATGTTGTTAGCAAGAGTACAAAGCTGACTACACAGTAATATGTGCGGGAATGAAATGTACCGAGTCTGAAACACCCATAATTCCACCTGATGGCACACCATGTGGAAGAAAGAGGGTAAGTATATCTATCTTTCCATCAATGTAATCTGAGTTTTTCGAATATTAATAATAACATTCGATTCGTTTGCAATTATGCAAAGCCTCAATTTTATATGTCAGTAGAATGAACACTTCATTCTTGCTCTTATGTTGGCATGCGAACAGAGCTGCAGACACTAATGCTTCTAGGTATCACACTTCATCAGTACAGCTCACTGTCAGAGCTAGTGAAAATATATGCACAACGTTAAGGGCGAAAGCAGCGATTCTTTGCTTAAACTTTAATCTGTTATTTTAATATATATATATATAATTATATATTCGTGTACAAATATTTTTGCATACACAATAACAAAATATAAACAAACGTATTTATTTCATGAGGCTCGATAAGGATAAATGTATATCAAATATATAAGAACCCTAGAGCAAATCCCGAGCAACGCCGGGCCATTCTGCTAGTACTATACTATAATTTTATATTGAAATGACTGAAGTTCGACATACCATACATACAAATCAAGCGAATTGTACGCAAATATTTCCCCCAATACGTCTATCTATCTATCTATCTATCTATCTATCTATCTATCGCCACGTCTCCCCCCCCTCTGTCTCCCTCCCCCTCTCTCTGTCTCACTCCACCTCTCTCTCTCTCTCTGTATATATATATATATATATATATATATATATATATATATATATATATATATATTAGAAAGTGAGGTTTTTTGGGGTTTTTTTACAAAATGAAAAATAACCGAGGTGTCCTACACGAGTGAAAGTATAAAGAAAAAAAATGAAATCGAAAATGCAACTGTAGTCTTATTTTTTTTTTAAATATATATATTTATTTGGTTCCTTTACCGGTTTCGCAGTTCTTCTGCTTTTCAAAAGTAGAGTTGAGATGGAGGGTCTGTGGTTTTTCTCACATCTGTGAGAAAAACCACAGACCCTCCATCTCAACTCTACTTTTGAAAAGCAGAAGAACTGCGAAACCGGTAAAGGAACCAAATAAATATATATATTTTTTTAAAAATAAGACTACAGTTGCATTTTCGATCTGTGCCAGTGATTTTAAGCATTATCTCTGAGTGTTGGTATTTAAACGATATCATCTTTTTTTCTTTATATATATATATATAGGAACGAGTAGGACCCCGACGACTGAGCTCAAGCCATTTCGTTATATATATATATATATATATATTATATTATTCGTTACATATATATATATATATATATATATATATATATATATATTAAAATATAAATATTAATAAAATAGATGTTCTTTTGATCAATTACATTTTGTTATACATATTTCGGATGTACAACAGTACGTCCCCATCAGACAAAATATAATGATACATGACATACCCTGAGATGTTAAATGGTTAAGATTTAATCAAGGTAGATTAAATCTTAACCATTTAACATCTCAGGGTATGTCATGTATCATTATATTTTGTCTGATGGGGACGTACTGTTGTACATCCGAAATATGTATAACAAAATGTAATTGATCAAAAGAACATCTATTTTATTAATATTTATATTTTAATATTAATAACTCTGGAAAATTATTTTATACACAGTCATACACACCCGTGTATATTTATCTATATATATATATATATATATATATATATATATATATATTTATCTATATATATATATATATATATATATATATATATATATATATATATATATATATATATATTAAAATAACAGATTAAAGTTTAAGCAAAGAATCGCTGCTCCTGTTATTTTAATAAATATTTGCTCTACGGTTCTTATATATCTGATATATATTTATCCTTATCGAGCCCTCTTTGGATTTTAGTCTTCAAATTTATTATTATTACTATATATATATATCAATTAAGAGTTTTTAAGACGGGATTAATTCACCATAATTGCTTTTTGCAATTATGGTCAATTAATCCCGTCTTAAATACTCTTTTTTGATATATATATACATACACATATATATATCAGAATGGAAGCGGTAAAATCCGTTAGACCATTACTGAGGAGAGTACTCGATATTTGGGGTAGGAGAGTGGGTAAAAAGAAAAATGCGCGACGCCGACGGCTGAGCTCCTGCCGTTTCAACAGCTAGATTCGAACGTTCGGATCTAGCTGTTCGTGTCCCGAATTTTTCATTATATATATATATTTATATATATATATATATATATATGTATATATATATATATATATATATATATATATATATGTGGGGGGGGGGGGGGCGTGGTTGAAAAAGGGGGTAAAGTTCTATACAAAACAAAGGTTATAATTCCAAAGTGAATGTGAAAATGCATTTAAACCGGCCATATCCGGCCAGAATTCTCTCACCTCTTTCTGTTCAAACCGGCTGTAACTGGCCACTCATACTGATATTAAGGTATTTTTCTCAAAATAAATAACATTGAAATCTCATAGATTCGATATTATGTAAGATAATTATGTGAGATAAAGCCTTTACCGTAAAAATACAATAGTATATATAGAGTAATGTAAATGTTATGTAAGATAATTATGTGAGATAAAGCCTTTACCATAAAAATACAATAGTATATATAAAGTAATGTAAATGCTAAAGGGTTAAAGTGTGTTTTCATTAATCCCACAGAAATGTTGCATCAGATATTCCATTGTTATAACAATCTTATCAAATAAGATATATTAAATATATTTGAACTATTCACGGAATTCATGAAAAAACATTTTTTAAACATTTAATTAGATTGTTATACTAATCAAAACGGGATATATTTATTGCAAGGAGGATTGGCAGTATCGGTAGAGAGTTGGACGCCATGCTTTCCAGCATAGTTACGTCCCTTTACGGTCTGAGTTCAAATCGCTCCGAGGTTAACTTTGCCTTTCATCCTTACGGGGTCGATAAAATAAAAGTACCAGTAATGTACTGGTGAATTGCTGGCCTTGTGCCAAAAGTAGAAACAATTATTTATTCTGTCGGATTAAAGAAAAAATAATCTTTAGATATCTTCTGTGCATTTTCACCTTTACTTTCTAATTATATATATATATATAATTAGAAAGTGAACAACACAATTTCTTCGGAATTACCTAATATATAAATATTTGCTCTACGGTTCTTATATATTTGATATATATTTAACCTTATCGAGCCCTCTTTGGATTTTAGTCTTCAAATTTATTATTATTACTATATATATATATCAATTAAGAGTTTTTAAGACGGGATTAATTCACCATAATTGCTTTTTGCAATTATGGTCAATTAATCCCGTCTTAAATACTCTTTTTTGATATATATATACATACACATATATATATCAGAATGGAAGCGGTAAAATCCGTTAGACCATTACTGAGGAGAGTACTCGATATTTGGGGTAGGAGAGTGGGTAAAAAGAAAAATGCGCGACGCCGACGGCTGAGCTCCTGCCGTTTCAACAGCTAGATTCGAACGTTCGGATCTAGCTGTTCGTGTCCCGAATTTTTCATTATATATATATATATATATATATATATATATATATATATATATATATATATATGGGGGGGGGGGGCGTGGTTGAAAAAGGGGGTAAAGTTCTATACAAAACAAAGGTTATAATTCCAAAGTGAATGTGAAAATGCATTTAAACCGGCCATATCCGGCCAGAATTCTCTCACCTCTTTCTGTTCAAACCGGCTGTAACTGGCCACTCATACTGATATTAAGGTATTTTTCTCAAAATAAATAACATTGAAATCTCATAGATTCGATATTATGTAAGATAATTATGTGAGATAAAGCCTTTACCGTAAAAATACAATAGTATATATAGAGTAATGTAAATGTTATGTAAGATAATTATGTGAGATAAAGCCTTTACCATAAAAATACAATAGTATATATAAAGTAATGTAAATGCTAAAGGGTTAAAGTGTGTTTTCATTAATCCCACAGAAATGTTGCATCAGATATTCCATTGTTATAACAATCTTATCAAATAAGATATATTAAATATATTTGAACTATTCACGGAATTCATGAAAAAACATTTTTTAAACATTTAATTAGATTGTTATACTAATCAAAACAGGATATATTTATTGCAAGGAGGATTGGCAGTATCGGTAGAGAGTTGGACGCCATGCTTTCCAGCATAGTTACGTCCCTTTACGGTCTGAGTTCAAATCGCTCCGAGGTTAACTTTGCCTTTCATCCTTACGGGGTCGATAAAATAAAAGTACCAGTAATGTACTGGTGAATTGCTGGCCTTGTGCCAAAAGTAGAAACAATTATTTATTCTGTCGGATTAAAGAAAAAATAATCTTTAGATATCTTCTGTGCATTCTCACCTTTACTTTCTAATTATATATATATATATAATTAGAAAGTGAACAACACAATTTCTTCGGAATTACCTAATATATAAATATTTGCTCTACGGTTCTTATATATTTGATATATATTTAACCTTATCGAGCCCTCTTTGGATTTTAGTCTTCAAATTTATTATTATTTATTATTATATATATATATTTATTATTATTACTATATATATATATATATATATATATATAATCTGAGTTTTTCGAATATTAATAATAACATTCGATTCGTTTGCAAATATGCAAACAAGCCTCAATTTTATAGCCATGTCAGTAGAATGAACCCTTCATTCTTGCTCTTGTGTTGGCATGTGAACAATTGCAAACAAATCGAATGTTATTATTAATATTCGAAAAACTCAGATAACATTTATTGTATTCAGCCATGTAGAGCGAAAATTTCTTTTATATATATATATAATAAAAACGGGGAGGTTTCGTTTACATATGAAAAAGATTATTGCGTATCAACCTGTTACGCGCGTTTCGCAGAGGATTGGCTCAAGGTAACCCATAGGGGTTATGGATCCGACCCCAGTATCGATCTGCTCCTCAGAGTGCTGATGCGACAAAAGAGATATTTTTTATGTGGTATGTGGGCCGAGAAAGTATATATATATAGGCATCGGCCCTATTTTTTTGTGTATATATACTCTTTTACTCTTTTACCTGTTTCAGCCATCCGGCTGAGGCCATGCTGGGGCACCGCCCTTGTAGGAGTGAAAATATATATATATATTTTTTTTTTTTTTCGATCGACTTTCGTCAAATCGGACCGAGGAAACAATGTTTCCGTCGGTCTTTCCAGTTGCTAGTACTATCTATCGGTCGCAACTCCAGGTAGAAGGAACAACGTGAAATAAAGTGTCTTGCCCAAGGACATAACGCATCGCCCAGTCCACGAATCGAACTCACAACCTCAAGATTGTGAATCGAATTCTCTAACCACTCAGCCACACGATATATATATATATATATATATATATATATATATATATATATATATATATATATATATATATATATATATATATATATATATATATATATATATATATATATATATATATATATATATATATATATATATATATATATATATATATATATATAATGTGTGTGTGTGCATATATGTATGTATATTCATTTATTATGACTAAATAGTGAGTCTTGTTATTCACAGGATCATCATACTTAGCCTTATTAAATGAATATTTAAACTCTAAGCCACCGCCATCACCACCACTACCATCATCACTAACAACAACAGCAACCACTACTAATCTAACCTATACATTTCTCTATTTCCAGTGGTGTGAAGCTTCGCAGTGTATACGTTCAGACAGTGCACCAAATGTAATGGGTAAGTTCTGTTGTAATCTTAACATAAACAGTGATTTATAATTGTGATTCCTTACACATCCAATTCTTATTAAAAAGAAGAGCTGTTTCTCCGTCTGTCTGTCCGTCACACATATATGTAGGAGTGAAAAGAGGAGAAAACACCTTTTTTAAGTTGAGAGAAGGAGGGAAATAACTTATGCCATGCTTATAGTTTATTGAAAGAGTTAGAGGTAATAAGGTAGAGATATGTAGTGGGGAGGTGGGGGGAGTGATCCAGTGGGGACGGGGAACCTAGTGTTAATTATTTTAGAGAAGTGGGGTTCGATTCCTCACAGACGCTTCTGTCAACTTTTTTCCGTCTCTAGTGGTACTTTACCTGATTTTCTCAACTATTGTTTATAGCTATTAACTATTTGGATTGGCAGTATCGGTAGAGGGTCGGACGCCATGCTTTGATGCATAGAGTTACGGCTCTTTCCATTGTGAGTTCAAATCCCGCCGAGGTTAACTTTGCCTTTCATCCTTACGGGGTCGATAAAATAAAGTACCAGTAATGCACTGGGTAATTGCTGGCCTTGTGCCCAAAATAGAAACAATTATTACAGTACATTTTAAAATTTCAAACCCTCCCAATGTTTCGTAAATCATGAAATCAGAATTAATTATTCCTGCCAACGTGATTATGAGGCTGTAATGCATTAATAACAAAGGCAAATGTCTTCATTCATCAACACCTTAAACTATGTCAGTCATGAGAAAACTGCGGCGGCCCGTTTGGCTTTCTGAATGGCACGTCTCATTTGAAAATTGCCTTTAACGTTTCAGTAGTGCAGCTTGCCATATCCTATGCGACACATTGCTCGAAAAAGGTTGCCTAGGCCTGCCTGAACTATGTTTTTCTCCACTGAAATTAGAAGTTGTGTTTGAAACCAAATACCATTGTTATAGAACTGAAGTCGTAATTGTAAAAGAGCACGACCTTCAGACTAATCTGTTGGTAGTCTGTATTGTCATCAATTAATTCATTAGAGAGTTAATTGAATAGTTTGAGGAGTGGAGAATATGTTAAATAATTGATTGTTCCCTACATGGACCTATTAGATAGCTAAGGTTAGCAGAATCGTTAGAGCGTCAGATAAATTGCTTTGTGACATTTAATTACTGCCCTTTATGTTTTAATTCAAATCTCGCCATGGTCAACTTTCCTTTTCATACCTCTGAGGTCGATAAATAAAGTACCAGTCGACTTTGTCCTTCCTTTAGATTGTCTGGCCATGTTCTTAAATGAGAAACCAAAATAACTTTTAAAATGTATTTTTCTTTGTGATTTATCAAAACAGGCCATTGTCCATTTGGTGACCAGCCGGGTATTGTTGACCAAGACCTTCCCTGCTCTGAACTTATAGCTGTATCACCGGGCGAATGTTACACAGGTCGCTGCTGTGAATCTTGTGCATCAAAGTATGTCGGACTTGAAAGTAAGAACATCTATCTTAACTATAAGATGTCGTTATGCTTATATCTGTATATATGATCATGTGTATTGTGAGGTATCTATCAATGGGGCAGTATCCATATTGACTTCACATGTAGGGGAATTGGAAATTGAATGCTGCAGTGATTACTCTAAAAGACTGTGGTTAGCGGCATAAGTGAGGTGAAAATATATAGCTACAGCCATGAGTGGAAAACTTAAGTGGACTCACTTCATTGAAAATATATGGCTTCCTTGGGAGAGAGGGTGAGAAGGGGAGAGGGAGAAAGGAGGAAAAGGGAGAGAGGG
>OZ024740.1:210908386-210925886 GCA_964016885.1 Eledone cirrhosa
TTTAGACACACACACACACACACACACACACACACACACACACACACACACACACACACACACACACACAGATATATATGTATATATATATATAAACATATATTTATACAGCTCCAACAGCCATGCCAACGACCAAAGTACTGATACCAACTTTTAGGAGAAGTGATCTCATTCCTTGCTGGAACCCACACTTGAGAGGCTGGGTTTATCGCAAGAAATGTAATATTTTTGGCAAGCGAAGAAAATACCGGAAGTCACCCCTCAGTCCAGTGTCACGGAAGTACAGAGGTAATATGTTTAAACATAGCTTCAATCTATATGTTCCTTATTGTTTTTTTGTTTATTGACCCGTAGTTGATGCGTGCACATACACGTGTATATATGTATGTATGTATGTATGTATGTATGTATGTATGTATGGTAACATGTATGGTAACAACCTGTCCCATGGTCGGGTCGTTGGCGACTAAACTGGCAACCCCACCAAGGTTTCTTGGTGAGGAGGGTGACTTTGGACATCCTGCAGGACTAAAAACAAAACCTGTCAAAGGGCAAAGGAGCTATTAAGAGTCAATGGCTATCCAAAATCACCGGGAGAGATGACCCCTTAGCCTTTGTCAAGGCAGAATTCTAGGAGAAGGAAAACTCTGATATAACACCTGCAACCCTGATGGTATCCAATGATGTTGACTTGTTCTTCTTTTTGGTAAATATCATCTTGGTTAAGAGAGTGGGACTGGCTTTGTGCAGTGCCTTTGTTCACTATAAAAGCTTCATGGCACAGGCATTGCTTTATATCTGGAGATCTCTCTGCACTTGTCATCACATGGTACCATGGGCCCAGCACTATGTGTCAATAATTGTCACAAGTGCAGAGTTTTCAAGTCGCTGGCTGGACTAAAAAGTCACACTTGTTCAGCGCATCGGTAGGGGTTCTCCTACATGGATATAAAGTAGTGGCCGTACTCGAAACCGAGTTGGCAGCCACCATGCTAACATGTAACCCAGTACAACCTGTCGCATGGTCGGGTCGTCGGCGACTAAACCGGCAACCCCACCAAGTTTACTTGGTGAGAAGGGTGACTTTGGACATCCTGCAGGACAAAAAACAAAACCTGACAAAAGGGCAGAAGAACTCATAAGAGTCAACGGCCATCCAAAACTGTGTTAATACGTATATACATGTATACATGTGTATGTAATATATGTATATATATATATATATATATATATACATGTATGCATGACTATGTATATGCGCGGGGACATAGAAATAATCGGGCTGGTTACCCGATCGCGTGGTTGAACGACTGGGAGGGAAGGACACCTAGCCGTTGTCAAGGCATTCTTCTAGGAGAAGTCAACTTAAGAAACTGGGATAACTCCGACATAAAACCTGCGGCTCAGTAGTTATCGATGGTGTTGATATTTTCTTCTTTTCGGATTATAGCTACTGTCGCTCAGAGATTAGGATTGGCTCAGTCTTTCCTCACTTTAAACAAAATCTTCACGCACAGGCATTGCACGATAGCATTAATTGATAATTATTAATAATGGTATATTGTGCAATGGCCATACTCGATAACGAGGAGGCAGCCATCATGTATGTATGTATGTATGTGTCTATAGATGCATGTAGGTATGTATATATATATATATGAATGTATGTGTATAGAATGCATATGACTTTTTAATGTATTTCGGCTGCTAGCACAGAAATCAAAATATACATATATATATATATATATATATATATATATATATATATATATATATATGTATATGTATGTATTTATGTATGTATTTATATAAATATGTTTACTTACATATGAATGTATACATATATGTGTGTGTATATATATATATGTGTGTGTGTGTGTGTGTGTGTGTGTGTGTGTGTGTGTGTGTGTGTGTGTGTGTGTGTGTGTGTGTGTGTGTGTGTGTGTTAGTTAGTTGTGTAACAACAGCTACAGGCGGCGCACCGTTCGAAGCCCTCAATGCTATTATGAGGTCCGTTTCGCTTGGGTTGTATTCCAGCGTTACGGTTGTAGTGTACAGAGTGTAAATAGATTTAAAAGAGAGAGAGAGAGAGAGAGAGAGAGAGAGAGAGAGAGAAGGAGAGAGAGAGAGAGAGAGAGAGAGAGAGAGAGTCGAAGTGTTGCAGCATAAGTACAAACTTTATTGGCATATTACAATTGTTTCGATATCGATTAGCTCAAGCTACAATCAAAGTGACGAGACTATTCTTTTTTGACATCTCATCAGATATGCGAGCTTATATGTGCGAGTTTAGATGTATCTTTGCACATATAAGCTTGCATATCTGACGAAGTTCATATGCCCAAATATTAGACTCTTTTCTGTAGTCAATTTCCAGTGAAAGCTTTTAATTCTATTTTCAAACGAATTGATATATATATATAGATGTACCATTGCACATATAATCTCGCATATCTGACGAGATGTCGAAAAGGAATCGTATGTCTTCACATTGATTGTAACCTGAGTTGATCGATATCGAAACAATTGTAATATACGAATGAAATTTGTACATATGCTGCAACACTGACTTCGACTTTCCTAAATCTCTCTCCGCCTATATATATATATATATATATATGTATGTATATATAAATATATATATATATATATATATATATATATATATTTATATATATATATATATATATATACGTATAGATTTTGAGTTTATGTTGGTTGTATACCAACACCTCAGTATGCAGGCTGGAGCACTCGACGAAGTGCGCAGGTTGGTTTGGTTACTCCGGAGTAGTGTAAAATAAAGTTAAATAAAAGTCAAATGATTAAAATTTAGCTTCGTTTATTACTGCTATATATATTTCAGTGACAGCCATCTTTGGCTGTGACCTCTTCAGGCAGTTTGAATTAGTATGGTATAGACAAGTACATATGTTGTTTAGGTGTATGATATTGTCAATACTCTGATATGCCCAGTTCCTTGTTGGGTTGTTAATTCACTGGGGAACTGGAGTCATATGAATTCAAACAAACGAATTTTAGTGTCACAGGTCCCCTTCTCCTCTCATTGGTCAGTTATTAGTGTTGTCATTGTTGGAGTTAGCTTAAAAATTGATAAAATGGTAGAAGGGACAAGGTGTTGAACACATTTGACACATTTTTTGATATTTTGTTCCTTCAACACCTTGTCCCTTCTACCATTTTATCAATTTTTAAGCTAACTCCAACAATGACAACACTAATAACTGACCAATGAGAGGAGAAGGGGACCTGTGACACTAAAATTCGTTTGTTTGAATTCATATGACTCCAGTTCCCCAGTGAATTAACAACCCAACAAGGAACTGGGCATATCAGAGTATTGACAATATCATACACCTAAACAACATATGTACTTGTCTATACCATACTAATTCAAACTGCCTGAAGAGGTCACAGCCAAAGATGGCTGTCACTGAAATATATATAGCAGTAATAAACGAAGCTAAATTTTAATCATTTGACTTTTATTTAACTTTATTTTATATATACGTATATATATATACATATATGTTTATATATATATATATATATATATGTATATATACATATATGTTTATATATATACACGTATGTGTGTGTATACATACACACATACACACACACACACGCACACACACACACACACACACACACACACACACACACACACACACACACACACACACACACACACACATACATATATATATATATATATATATATAGCCGGGAAAGGGGACGTTAAAATGACAATGATATATATGCATATATACGTGTGTATGTATGCTTAAAACATGTTTAGGCTTCTGATATTGGGTTACAATGAGTCATGTCAGGGGTCACGTGTTAAATGTTATTCATTTGCAGCAATACTATACAGTGGATATAATTTACGTCACGTGACCGTTAACCTATGATGCTGACACCATGGTTAAATACTTGCCCATGTTTTAAACTAGCTTCTTTCTAAATGGACAGAAATATCTCAGTCCCTTAACACACCAAAAACTACAAAATGGCTAATGTAAGACTTTGCGTGAAATTCTCCTAAGTCTGTTCTGTCTCTTTGCATTATGAGTTCAAATCCCTTCTATACCAAATTTACATTTCCTCTTTTAGACCCGTTAAAATAAAGTACCAATCCAGGGAGGTAGAATGGCGGAATTAATAGACAGATATGATAATAGATGTGATGCTTTGCAGTATTTTTCCTGCTCTATACAAATGAGTTCTTGACTGAATCCGTCTCTGAGTTTTGAACTGAACCCGTCACCGAGTTCTGCACTTAATCTGTCACCCAGTGTAACACCAACACCTCACCTTTGGGTTTCTTTAATGGGATTCAATTAACTGTAAGAATTTGCGACCAGAACGAAAATATTTAGGTACAATGTTGAACATTAAGAAAAGCTGTTATTACTTGGCATCAGCTTTATATGTCTATTATTCATTCAAGGTATGAACATCAGGGCACTGTGATATGCCACAACACATTTGATCTAATGATCTAATAATTTAGCCAATCCATCATCCGAGTTGATAGTATTTTAAACTAGATGGTTTTCAGTTCATATCTTATCACTAATACTTCTCTTTGTACTTGAGAATAAGATTTAACTCTCTCCCAATCAGATCACCCCATTAAAGCAATTTAAACTATAATTTTGTTAATGATTGTGTTAGATAATATATTATTGATCAGAAAGAGAAAGATGAACTTCAAAACGTACTTGGCGAAACTTTGTCACACCACTGAGTCATCTCCAGTCACACCACAAAGTCAGCTGCAGTCACTGTTACACCACTGAGTCATCTCCAATCACACGACTGAGTCATCTGCAGTCACATCACTGAGTCAGCTGCAGTCACTGTCACACCACTGAGTCAGCTTCAGTCACACTACTGAGTCATCTGCAGTCACTGACTCACCACTAAGTCATCTGCAGTCACTGACACACCACTAAGTCAGCTGCAATCATTGTCACACCACTGAGTCATCTGCGGTCACTGTCACATCACAGTTATCTGCAGTCACTGACACACCACTAAGTCAGCTGCAATCATTGTCACATCACTGAGTCAGCTTCAGTCACTGTCACACCACTGAGTCATCTGCGGTCACTGTCACACTACTGAGTCATCTACAGTCACTGTCACATCACTGAGTCATCTGCGGTCACTGTCACATCACTGAGTCATCTACAGTCACTGTCACATCACTGAGTCATCTGCAGTCACTGCCACATCACTGAGTCAGCTGCAGTCGCTGCCACATCACTGAGTCAGCTGCTGTCACTGTCACACACCCGAGTCAGCTTCAGTCACTGTCACATCACTAAGTCAGCTTCAGTCACTGTCACACCACCGAGTCAGCTTCAGTCACTGTCACACCACCGAGTCAGCTTCAGTCACTGTCACACCACCGAGTCAGCTTCAGTCACTGTCACATCACTGAGTCGTCTGCAGTCACTGTCACATCACTGAGTCATCTGCTGTCACTGTCACATCACTGAGTCAGCTGCTGTCACTGTCACACCACCGAGTCAGCTTCAGTCATTGTCACACCACTGAGTCATCTACAGTCACTGTCACACCACTGAGTCATCTACAGTCACTGTCACATCACTGAGTCATCTGCAGTCACTGTCACACCACCGAGTCAGCTTCAGTCACTGTCACACCACTGAGTCAGCTTCAGTCACTGTCACATCACTGAGTCATCTGCAGTCACTGTCACATCACTGAGTCATCTGCTGTCACTGTCACATCACTGAGTCATCTGCTGTCACTGTCACATCACTGAGTCAGCTGCTGTCACTGTCACACCACCGAGTCAGCTTCAGTCACTGTCACATCACTGTGTCATATGCAGTCACTGTCACATCACTGAGTCATCTGCTGTCACTGTCACATCACTGAGTCAGCTTCAGTCACTGTCACACCACCGAGTCAGCTTCAGTCACTGTCACCTCACTGAGTCACCTGCAGTCACTGTCACATCACCGAGTCAGCTTCAGTCACTGTCACACTACTGAGTCATCTACAGTCACTGTCACATCACTAAGTCAGCTTCAGTCACTGTCACACTACTGAGTCATCTACAGTCACTGTCACACCACTGAGTCATCTGCTGTCACTGTCACACCACTGAGTCAGCTGCAGTCACTGTCACACCACTGAGTCATCTGCTGTCACTGTCACACCACTGAGTCAGCTGCAGTTATCCCACTGAGTCTGGTTCGTCTAGGTTCTCTATTAAACCACTGACTACCGAACACTCACTATTGTACCACTAAGTCACACTCACCATCCCATCACTAAGTTAGAATCACCTAAACTCCCCACCACACCACAGTCACTTGCACTCAACACAACTGAGTCACCTACACTCAACACAACTGAGTCACTCACACTCAACACAACTGTGTCACCTTCACTCAACATACTAAAGACGCCTACACTCAACACAACTGTCACCTACACTCAACGCAACTGTCACCTACACTCAACGCAACTGACACCTACACTCAACACAACTTTGTCACCTACACTCGACACACCTGTGTCACCTACACTCAACACAATTGTGCCACCTACACTCAATAATATACATTCTGAATTTAGCTTCAGTAGTGTCCATTTCTGTTGAGTGTAGGTTATATATGTCAGGCACCATGATAGCAATCGTTTGAGCGTCGGACAACATGCTTTGTGGTATATAGTTTCGTCCCTTTACGTTTTGAGCTCCAATCCCGTCGAGGTTATCTTTGCCTTTCATTCTTACTGGTTCGATAAGATAAAGTACCAGTAACACACTAGGGTCGATTTAATAAACTTTCCCCACTCCCATAAATTTGTTGGCCTTGTGTCTAAACCAGAAACCATATATATATATATATATATATATATATATATATATATATATATATATATATATATATATACAAATATAAATTAGCGAGAATCGTATTTCGGCTTAGGAACTAACGAAAAACAACTTCCGAGATGTGTGGCAAGCGCTCAATGATTCAGATGAACCAGAGCTACAACATACGTTAAAGGCCAAACACACTGAGACGATGGTTAAACAAACATCCGCACAGCCAAAGAAACAACCAAGTAATTCGGGTCAAACAAATAAAAATATATGTGATTGAATATATATATATATATATATATATATATATATATATATAATGTAGGAGGTGAGTTTTATTGTAGTACAATAAAGCAATGCAGATATCGGATAAGAAGCACTCTACAGTTTGTAGGACTGGAGTATACATAATATAAGATCAAAAGATGGTTAAAGGAGTTCCATGTATTTTATTATGCGCATTTCAAAAACAAACATCATCATGCAATAATATTTGTGTTTTCATCAGATAAAACAGGAGAATATGATATGAAGGCTAAAAAACACTTGTGGATAGTGCAGTTTTAAATCAACATATCTGCACTATCCACAAGTGTTTTTTAGCCTTCATATCATATTCTCCTGTTTTATCTGATGAAAACACAAATATTATTGCATGATGATGTTTGTTTTTGAAATGCGCATAATAAAATACATGGAACTCCTTTAACCATCTTTTGATCTTATATTATATATATATATATATATATATATATATATATATATATATATATATATATATATATATATATATATATGCCATGTGTCATGGCAGTATCTTTGGAGTGTCGGACAAAATACCTGGTGGAATTAAGTTAGAGGCCCTTAACTTCTGAGTTCAAAAGCACACTCCCTGTGGACAACTTTGCCTTTCATCCTTTCTCGTTCGATGATTTAAAACATTAGGCAAGTTCTGGTGTCAATTTAATCAATTAAACTTCCCTTACATGAAAAATAAAAACATTTTTGGCTTTGTTCCTAAATCATTCTTTATGGTGTAATGGTTGGTACCTCCAGTTTGGTGAATTAATTCAGTGACCCAAGTACGCTACTTGATTGGCAAGGTTTCACTTCACTTCTATAATCTTCAGTTTAACGAACGGAATGACAGGTGTATTTAGATTTATAGAATGGTGTGATGGTATGTCATGGCCGGATTTAACTATAACAACAATCAAACAGTAATTGGTGTAGGGTATATTACAAAAATATTGAGAATTCAATATATCTAGTGTCAGCGGGGCCAGATTTTATGGGAGGCTAAGTGGGCTATTGCTCCGGGCTCTGTGCAGTGGGGGGTTCCACCAGTGACAGCCATAGCAATTTATTTGTGGCCCCAGCTGGCATTTTTAGTTTTAGAATGGTTAGAATTTTAGAATTTAATTGCTGTACCTTTCAATTCCAATTACTTGCGCCAAGCTAACTTTGATATGTGAAATTAGGGATGGGGTCTATTTTTTTTTTTTTTTGTGTGTGTGTGTGTGTGTCCCAATGCCCGAAAAAATCTCTGACGATGCTCGGAGATGAAACCAATGAAAATGTAATGTAGATTTAAATGTTGATTTCTAACTTAAACACAAAGATTAAATATGTTAGGAGAGGTTTATTTGCCAGTGATGTTGGACTCTGCACTTTTCTGATATATATTTGATCAATATCGCAAGGCTGGACGACAAAGTCGACTTTGGAGAGATTTGAACTCAGAATGTAAAGAGACTTGCCCAGATAACTCAACTGTAGATATATAAGAAGGTATAAAAACAACAAACATTTGCTTTATCTGCAAAGCTGAGGTTAATAACGTGAAATGCTGTGGTATTTGTGCCTTTTCAAGGATTGTGATTGAGTGGCAGTCATGCATTTGTGAAAGGTAAGGATGATGTGAAAGTGAAATCGAATTGACCTAGGGGTCTGGTTCTTGACCTGTGGGGTGAGGGGGCGGGTCAACGTTGTCACACTGATTGGTGAACATAAATGAGATCTCTTGATGTTGATACCCCGTTCATTTTGTAGGTACCCAAGCAACAGGCTGCAGGATGCGCTGCAAGCCATCTTGCAGGCAGCCTATGCCCATTGCAGGTTTGTCTCCCTTTGCTAGCCCTTGCGCACTGCTGCTATTGCAGGTTTGTCTTCCTTTGCTAGCCCTTGCGCACTACTGCTATTACAGGTTTATCTCCCTTTGCTAGCCCTTGCGCACTGCTGCCATTGCCGCTACTGTCGCTGCTGACACCACCACCACCACCACCATTACATTACCACCACCACCACTACTACATTACCACCATCATCACCATCACTACACTACCAGCACCACCACCATCACCACCACTACATCACCCATTTCTTAGCTTGGAAATAACTGAAAGAAAACAAATAATGCCGTTGTCGATTCTACGTCAAAACAGGAAGACCTCAGCCGCAGGGCACTAACTCTTTACAACACCAACACTCTACTTCCCAAATATCGAGTACTTAGCTTAACTCTGGCCTTTCTAGACTAAACTGATTACTCTCTCTCTCTCCCTCTCTCTCCCTCTCTCTCCTCTTTGTATCTTTGTATATATATATACAGGTAAAATTCCGTTATAACGAATAATATTATAACCAATTTTTCAGTATAACGAATTTTTTTCAATCCCTGAGGTAATAAGAAACAAACACCCGATTTGTTTCGGTCGATCTCGTTATAAACATTTTTCGTTACAAGGAATTCTTTTTATACTCCTTGAATTTTGTTATAACGGTATTTCACTGTGAGTGTGTATATATATATATATATATATATATATATATATATATATATAACACCACCACCACTACCACTAACACCACCATCACCACTCACACCACCACCACCACCATCACTAACGCCACCACCACCACCACTAACACCACCACCACCACCACAAACACCACCACCACCACCACCACTAACACCATTCTGATTATATATATATATATATATATAATCAGAATGGAGGCGAAAGAAACCAGTTAGACCATTACTCACCAGAGTACTCGATACTTGGGGTAGTAGAGTGGGTAATATGAAAAATTCAGGACCCCCACAGCTGAGCTCCGGTCGTTTCAACAGTTAGATGCGAAGTGAAGCACCAGTATTCGGGCGGCGGGCATCTAGCTGATCTCCTCGTGGGGTAGAGTCCATATATGGGCAGACAGTCTGTGCATAAAAACTCTTTAAAGTTCTCATATATATATATATATATATACATACACACACACACACACACAGATACACACACACACACACATACATATATATATATACACACACACGCACACACACACACACACACACACACACACACACACACGCGCACACACACACATCTCAACAAGGAAGATGAAAAAGATTTAGCTCTTAATTTTCAATCTTTAACTTTTAGTTTTTAATTCTTATTAATTCTTTTTAATTGTAATACTCAACATTTGATAAGATGTACTTTACTAATACATCGAAAAGGGTAATATTTTATATACTTTATATTCTTTATATACTTTATATACATTATATACGTCATATACTTTATATACTTTATATACTTTATATACTTTATATACATTATATACTTTATATACTTTATATACTTTATATACTTTATATACATTATATACTTTATATACTTTATATACTTTATATACTTTATATACATTATATACTTTATATACTTTATATACTTTATATACTTTATATACATTATAAAACTCTTTTTTTAAAAGAATGTCCCTCTCATTTTTTCAATAATGTCACTTTGACGAATCAAAGAAAGGGAAAAAAAAAGACCCCTAAAATATATTTTCCGTGCTATTCTTAACTTCACCTTTTCTCTTTCTCCTTCTCTCTCTCTCGCTCTCTCTCTCTCCATATATATATATATATATATATATATATATATATATATATATATATGGAGAGAGAGAGCGATACCATCAACACTATAAACACAGAGCTGGCATATCTAAGAACTGACTAACTGCCTGATGAGGTCATAGCCATTCAATGGCTATCATCGAAATATATATAGCAGTAAATAATGGATTATGAGTTCATGCAATTGACTTATGTTTCGTCACTATATATATATATATATACACATATATATATATATATATATATATATATATATGCGTGTATAAGTTCTGTATTTCTGGACATTTAAACATTTCTCTCTCCCTCTACCTCCCTCTCCCTCTCTGTTTCTCCCCCCCCCCTCCTCCTATAACTATGCCTTTCCTCTCTTTTACTCCCCATGTACTCTCCAGCTCCACATAAAGACACATTTCATGCACCATTAACTCATTACACCAACACCACCACCACTAACACCACCATCACAAACGCCACCACCACCATCACAAACGCCACCACCACCACCACTAACACCACCACCACCATCACTAAAACCACCACCACCACAAACACCACCACCACCACCACCACCACTACTAACACCACCACCACCACCACTAACACCATCACCACCACTAACACCACCACCACCACCACCACCACCACCACCACCACCACCACTAACACCACCACAACCACCACTAACACCACCACCACCACTAACACCACCACCACCACTAACACCAACACCACCACCACTAAGAGCACCACCACCACCACCACTAACACCACCACCACCACCACCACCACCACTACTAACACCACCACCACCACTAACACCACCACCACCACTAACACCACCACCACCACCACCACTAACACCAATACCACCACCATCACCACTAACACCACCACAACCACCACTAACACCACCACTAACACCACCACCACCACTAACACCAACACCACCACCACTAAGAGCACCACCACCACCACCACTAACACCACCACCACCACTACCACTAACACCACCACCACCACCATCACCACTAACACCACCACCACTACCACTAACACCACCATCACCACCATTACCACTAACACCACCACCACCACCACTAAGTCACCACCACCACTAACACCACCACCACTACCACTAACACCACCACCACCACCACCACCACTAACACCACCACCACCACAACCACCACTAACACCACCACCACCACCACTAACACCACCAACACCACTAACACCACCACCACTACCACTACCACTAACACCACCACCAACACCACTAACACCACTAACACCACCAAGAACAACAACTGCGACTTACCACCAGCTCACACCCAATTTGTTTACCTTATATGTGGGCGTCTATGTACTCACGCACTTTTATGTACAAAAATGTGTGCGCGCGCATATCTGTGTATGTGCGAGTGCTTGTATAGGTGTGTGTGAATTTGTAAATGCGTGCTTGTGTGTATGTTAATATATTCATGTGACTAATTAATATGAAGATGTGTGTATGTCTGTACGTGTATATGTGTGTGTATGTGTTCGTGCATATGTATGTGTATGTGTGTGTATGTGTGTGTATGTGTTCGTGCATATGTGTATGTAAGTGTGTGTGTGTGTGTGTGTGAGAGATGCAAATATATACATGTGTATGTGATTATATTGGAACATTATCTGTATATATGTATGTGTAGTGTCGGTATATTTGAACCTGTATACTCTTATTATAAGACTAGCCGAATTACCCGCGCCTTGCTGCGTTTCACACATTTTTTTTGTAAGAAAATGATGATTTATTTTAAATCAGTGATATAATTTATGGAGAAAAACTCTGCATTTCAATATTACTCAATGTAAAATGTAATGCATGAAAAATTGGAAAACATTGTTTTTTGTAATCAAAATTACATTATTAAATCTTATTCTTATTTTATTTCTTGTAAATAATTTTTTTAAAAATATCAATTCAAAACTTTTGTGAATAGACATCATATCTTGTCATTTACCTATGGTTTAAATTTCATATAAATCAAAGGGAAAACATTTTCAGTGGGGGGTTGGCTTCCGGGAACCCTAGTAGGGGGTTTAACCCTCATAGAGTGTCTTAATATTATTGAAATTTGCTGAAATTTTGTGAATAGGCATCATATCTTGTCATTAAACCTATGGTTTAAATTTCATATAAATCGAAGGGAAAAAATGTTCAGCGGGGTTTTCAGCGGGGCTTTTGTGTCCCCGGGGAACCCTTTGATTAAAATGAAATATACTTATCCAAGTACCCTGGGCAATGTAGTTTCAGAATATATATGGTTGTGGGGGGTCTGTCTCCAAAACAAACAGACAGGAATACAACTTTATATACAAGGTGCGGACGGTATTTGGTGATTTATAGTTTTAAAAAAACGCTTATATAATAACAGAAAAAACTGTATTCTCATAAAAATAACATAAACATAAAGCTAAATTATCAATTTAATAATTTCATTCAATAAACCCACCATAAACATCAATAACTACCTCTGCGTGTGGTTGAAATCGTTTACAAGCTCTGACTAGGTGGTCCTTGTTCATATCGGACATACTCGAACTATTGCGGCTTTCAAAGAATCCTTTGTGCTATGGGGGTGTTCATTGACATTTTTCTCAACGATGCTCCATACGTAGTCCAGTTGATTGCGACCTGGAGAATTAGGAGGCCAAATGTTGGGGGTGATATGATCATGCAAATTGTCGGCCATCCATTCTTGTGTCATTTGAGCCTTGTGTGATGGTGCAGAATCTTGTTGAAAGACATAAGGCCTTCCATTGCATACACTGTTGATCCAAGGCTTAACAACTTTATCCAGAACATCAATAAATGCAGCAGCATTCACCCTAAGGCCTTGTGGAAAAAAGTGAGGAGGATCACATGCCCTTCATTGCTAACAACACCCAAAACCATGACACTTGCAGGAAATGTTGTGTGCATTACTCTTGGAACCTCAGAAGGGTCTGAACATAGCCACCTGTCATTTCTTCTGTTAGTTTTGTGGTCCTGGTCAAAGTTTTTCTCATCTGAGAAAAACCAAATCACACCATCTTCTGATGGATTTTTAAGTTTGTTACTTTTGGATCTGATTAAACGGTTTTCTTTTGTTTTTTTCTGACATGAATTGACTTCTCCTCATCACGTAAGATTTGTATCTGATGACTTCATGCACAAGATTTCTGATTGTTCTTTTTTACACACCAACATTTTTTGCAATTAACCTCATTGATTTTCCTGGATTGTCATCAATGGTTTGCTTAACTTCCTGAATAAATTCATGTGTCCTGATAGAATCAGAGCGCTTGAAATGTTTTTTTACGTTTCGATACAGGTAATACGCTTCCATCTTTCTCTAACTCACACCGAATCTTGTGGACAAAAGGTCTTGCAACTTTCAGAAAACAAGAAATGTCTAAATCACCATGCTTGCCTTCACAGTCACAATCACAACATGCCTTTTCATTTCATTAGTAAGCATAGTTATTTTCATTGTTATTTTCTGAAATAGATGTTCAATAAAAATTAGTCAAATAAAATAATGACTAAAAATGCATGTGTCCTCAAATACCGTCCGCACTCTGTATATAGATGTATGCACATTAATAACAATGTATTGAGGTATTTGTTCCAGATCTCTGAGATCTGAGTTCGAATCCTAGCGAGTTTAACTTTGATTTTCCATCTTTCGAATTGAATAAATTAAAGCACATGTCTAGGGCGTTGAAATGGAGTTTTACAGAGTTACCTTGGTGTATTTATTACAGCTCTTTACATTTAGAGTTTAAATTCCATCATGGCCTACATAGGTGTTAAGTTTAATCTGTCAGTCATTTGGTTTAACAACATCAACACCTGATCATTGGATACTTTTCAGCAGGGTCAACTCTGTTTCAGGTATTCGGGCCAGGTCCCCGGTATGAGGAAACATCACCGCTTCTTTCCTACCCGTCTCGAATGTAGTAAAAAGTGTCACGGAGAGGGTTGGATTTAGACCTTGGGGCGCCCGGGGTACTTCGTGTTGGGAGAGGGGCGGCTCATACACAGAAAATTAGAATACACAGAAAGCCCCCACAATGTTACATATCAAAGTTTGCTTGGCGCAAATAATTGCTATCAAAAAGTTATACATACAGGTATTCAAATATTCTGACCTTCCTAAAACAAAAAAGCCCAGGTGAGGGCACAAGTAAATTACTACGGTCGTCGCTCGTGGGGTACCTACTGCAGGGGCCCCGGGGCAATTTCCCCCTTTGCCCCTCATTAAATTCGGTCCTGAATACTAGACAACTCATCTTACATTTTCCCGAGGGTCTTTTTTGGTCCTCTGTGGTCCTTCCTCGTTTTCATTTTGTTCCAGTTACCTATCTCTTATCTTGCTGAGAGAGAGGGAGAGAGAGAGAGTCTGTGTGTGTCTGTCTGTCTGTCCTTGTGTGTATATGTGTGTCTTCTTAGGCTGGGGGGGGGGAGGGGTAGTCTCCAGGGTATACATAAATACACCACATATGCAGATACACACATATAACTGTGCGAGGAGCAATATATAAAGACACACACACACACACACACACACGGGATTACACACACATGCACAGAGATACACACTCACACACACACGGGATTACACACACATGCACACAGACACTGACACACACACACGCATGCACACACACACACACACCCACACACACACACATGCACATAGTACACAAAGAGCACAGAAAGACACTGAAACAAGAGGGAGTAACTGAAACAAAACTAAATCGAGGATAAAACACAGGGAGCGAAATAAAGCCATTGAGAAGGCCACAGAATGTGACGAAAGAGCTTTGACAATTAAACAACCATTTTGTTGCTAAACCAACAGATGGGCGGATTAGTTACATGACTAATAACGGTTTCTGATTTAGACACAAGGCCAACAATTTGGGGAGTGGTAGTCGATTAAATTGAACCCAGTGTATTACTGGTACTTTATTTTATCAACCCAGTAAGGATGGAGGGCAAAGGTAACCTTGGCAGGATTTGAACCCAGAACGTAAAGGGCCATAACTATGCTGCAAATCATATTGTCCGACGCTCTACCGATACTGCCAATCCACCGCCTTAATAATAATTGTTTCTATTTTTGGCACAAGGCCAGCAATTACTCAGTACATTACTGGTACTTTATTTTATCGACCCCGTAAGGATGAAAGGTAAAGTTAACCCAGGTAGGATTTGAACTCAGACCATAAAGGGCCGTAACTCTTTGCTGAAAAGCATGGCGTCCAACCCTCTACCGATTCTACCAATCCACCGCCTTTATAATAATGATAGTAATAATCATAATTATAACACGTATGTATGTATATGTATGTGTATGTATATATAAACTTCGATAACTTTGATAGGTTTCGGCCAGTATTGGCCCAGGCCATGTCTAACTTAATAGCACCACCTGGCGAAGTCTTTCAAATCAGGATTTGGGTACCATGGCGCACTCAAGTATAGATTTATTGTTTACGGAGGCATATCCGAGTGTAGGAGGTTTATCCGGGATTTCTCGAAGGAATTTGTCCAAAACTTCTTGAACTTTATGGAGTCTGTTTCTCTTTTAATGTGTTTTGGTGTAATGTTAAAGAGAGCGGGGCCAATTGAGGTGAAATAATTGTACCGTATTGTTGTTATGAGATGCGAGTGAGATTTTTGTTGTGGGCGGATAGCACGGGGCCTAAGCCTTGGGTGTACATTAAAGGTGATTCCAACATCATTTGGCAGATAATGTAGCGCTCACGGCGACGTCGGAGAGAAGAAAGGTTGAGCTTTTCTAATCGACCCCAATAGTCAAGGCCTGTCATTCCATCTATCTTTTTTCGTGTGGGGAGACCACAGTGGACAACAGTATTCAAGGTGGGATCGAGCAAAAGTGGAGAAGAGAAGGATAACAGTGTGGATATCTCTCGACTGGAAGGTTCTGAGAATCCAGGAACACATTCTGCAGGCTATGTCAACTTTGCTGTTTATATGAGTGGCTCAGCTTATGTTGTTGTCCACAATTACTCCCAAGTATCTGATGTTGTTGGATGCCACAAGAATTTCACTTGAGGGAAGAGAGTATGGGAGTTTCAGGGCATCCTTTTTTCCAAAGTGGATTAACTCGAACTTATCCTCATCCAACAGCATATTGTTCTTTTCTGCCCATTGGATAACAGCTAGTAGGTCTGGCTGAAGGCAAGTCCGGTCACCCACCTCATTGATGACCCTTTGGAGCTTGGAATCATCTGCGAAGATTCTTATGTTGCTGTGCTTGATGATGTTAGTAATGCCATTAATGTAGATGATGAAAAGAAGTGGGTCCAACACAGTGCCTTGTGGGACACCACTGCTGACTTTGGCTGGGCTTGATTTTACTCCTTCGACTACAATTTGTTGGGCTCTGTCTGTCAAGAAACATTTGATCCACTGTAGTAACTTTCCATAGACACCAATATTGGATAGTTTTTTTCAATAGAATCTTATGATCAACCCTGTCAAAGGCTTTGCTGAAATCAAGGTAGATGACATCAGTGTTGGAGCCCTCTCCCAAAGCTCATATATATATATATAGTTATAGGAATAACCAAAGAGTGCTTAGAAATACATTGTTTTATTAGATAACAGTGTT
>OZ024740.1:210930886-210935886 GCA_964016885.1 Eledone cirrhosa
GAGTAGGTGTATGTGAAGATACGCACGTGTGTGTGTGTGTGTTTTTGTGCGGTGTGTATACGTGGGAATGTATGGTTACGTGTGTGCGAAAAAGTGTTTGTGTGTGTTCCTGAATGTTTTTCCGGTGAGTGTGTGGTCGGATGGTGAGAATCCGGGCGTTATCGGGAAGATGTCCAGAGAGTGTGACCAGCGGTGTAGGATCTGTGGAATTGGTGGGGGGAGGGAGTAGAAGTTTGTTGAGGCGGAAGTAGAAAGCGCAACAGGAAGTGGTCCAGTAGGTCAAGGCAGAGGGGGGAGAAGGATGGGAGTGAGAGAGAGGAGATAGCAGTCAAGAAGGTAAGGAAGAGTCAGGCGAGTGGTAGTTGGCAGGCCTGGCTTGTGTGTGTATGTGGAATGTGTGTATATGTGTGCGGTGGACAGGAGAGGAGGTAGGTCAGTGTGAAAAGTTGAGGGGGAGGGTGGCGGTGTGTGTAGGGGGTTGTGTGTATATTAGTGGAGGTGTTAGTAGGAAGTGTATGGGTGGGGGTGCGTGTGTGTGTGGGTGTTAGTATTATTAGTGGTTGGGGGTCTAATCCGGGTGTGTGGGTGGTGGTTAGTAGTGGTAGTGCGGGTGTGGAGAAGGTTATGTATCGGTGTGTACGTAGGTGTGGGTGAGTGTATATATGCTGGTGTGTGCGTTGTGAGGGGGAAGTTGGGTTGGGGGGTTGTTTAGTATTATTAGTGGTGGGGGCTGGTCGGATGTGGATGTGTGGGTGGGGGTTAGTGGTGGTAGTAGGGTGTGTGAATAGTGTGAGTGAGTGTATATATATATACTGGTGTGGTGGGGATTGTTAGTATTATTAGTTGTGGGGTGAACCAAGGGGTGGGGGTGGCTAGAAGTGGAGGGGACTGTTAATCTTGGGAGTGTTTTAGTGGTGTTAGTAGGGGTATGTGTAGGGGAGGGGAATGGTTGAAGGCTAAAGGAAGAGGGGTGGGGAGTTCAGGCCGGGGGGGTCTGTAGGGTGAAGATGGTGTGTTGTTCGACTCTAAACAGAAATAACAACACAATCGGTAGAGTATATGGAAGGAATATGTTAGATTAACGCTTGAAATAGTAGGAAGAGGGTCTTGACGTTTCGAACGCTAGTCCTTCATCAGAAGAAAGAATGAGAAATAAGATAGATTGAGAGGACGAGCGGGTTGGAATTGGAAAAATGTCTTTAGATAAAAATAACAGGTCCATTGATAAGTATTAAGGTGCAAATTAATTACGTCCATAGGTGGTATACCGAATGAGCATTCGATACTCTTGGGGAGCAGAGTATCAATAATATTAATATATAAGGGAACAAAGAATCAGTGTTGCATTATATACATATTTAATTACATATTACATATGTTTCATTGTCGATCAGCTCGAGGAACGATCTATTAATGATCGAACCTGACTCTCGACTTAGAAGCTCCTCAGATATGTTATAACATGTAGACTCACATCTGAGAGTGGTTGAATATTATCCTGATTCCTTCTTATATGCTACCACAAATTCTGTCATAGTGGTGTGTCACCATATTCCACTTGTTGGTTTGCCTTCGGTCAGATCCCAGCTGGGGGCTTCCTATAACTTAGCGGCTATTATCGCCAACTGTGGTCAAGTTGTCTGACGTATCGATACGTGTCGTCTCGGCTGCCTGATGTCTGCTGCTATATTGTTCGAAGTAATCATTAAGGAGATATACAAGAATACAACGGTGAGGGGATATAATATTAAAAAAATGGAATCAACGATCACTACCAATGATTTACGATAGCAATTTTTCATTTTTTCATTTTGTGTCTTTTCTCTCTCTCTCTCTCTCTCTCTCTCTCTATATATATATATATATATATATATATATATATATATATATATATATATATATATATATATATATATATATATATATATATATATATATATTTATTTATTTATTTATTTGCTACTTCTGCTGGAACTTGCTAAGTGGCGCTAGCCGTCAGCCTTTCAATATTCATGGCGGGGCTTTCAAAATGTGTATTTATTAAACATACCGTATATCTTTAGTTATACGAAATTCACATACTTGTATGTATACAACTATGTTGAAGCTAAAGTTCAATTTTTATTTTATATTATTTTATTTATTTATTTATTTGTTTATTTACCACAGTTCCAAAGCATTATGGATTTGGTCCCAATCTTATGCAGAGCCGTCTGCATTACCCGATTCATTCCATGAAGGCTGCAGTTGAAGTGGAACAGAGACGAATTCCTGTGGCCAAGAATAGATTTGTACAGAAGACCAGGATGGCTCTGAGAAGACCAATGGCTCGACTTAATGTGATGCGGAGTCCTAGAAGAAGAATGTTTGCACCTGTTATGAATCAGCAAAGAATAAGAAATAAAACTGTGCCACGATTTCAAGTCAACCAGAATTCTCCTCTCGCTCAAGCCCGCAGAATTGGTAGGTTTGGTTTCTTTCCAAGACCAATGTATCCATTACGTGGAAGTTCGAACCAAGGAAGGATGCGACAGATAGACTCAGGTCGACGTTTTATGGCTGGAAGATGGAGAAGAAGAGAATCAAGATCTGCAAAGAAGCTTTGGGACGCAAAGAAAGATTAGATTTTTTTTTATATAAACTAAACATTATTTTAATCTCATTCTATCTGTTGCTTTGTTCGATTTGAAGTAACAAATATCATTTGTCTTTACTTGAAAACCTGTTTATTTTGTTGATACAACTTCTAGGGCAAGGAGGAAAACCTATATTGATTGGCACAACATCATTAATTTATGAGAGAGGAGTTTAAAGGGTTGAGTTAACTGGTTCGTATTTTATAAATACTGGAAGGCTGGAAAGTAAAGTCAACCCAAGTGTTATTTGAACTCAGAAGGTAAAATACTGAAATACTTGTAGTTTAACACGCTAACACTCCACTGCCTTAACAATGATAATAAAACTTAATAATAATATTTTCTTTCTTTCTTTCTTGCTGGAGAGACCCAGCTACTCCACCACCACCACCACCCTCTCTCTCACTCGCTTCCATCTTTAAATAAATTTATTGTAAATCAGGACTTTTCTCTCTATCCTCAAGTTCAGCTTCAACTGATACTGAAAGAAAACAATGAAGGCTTCATTAAACAAAGCTTTCAACTTCACTCACCGCACAAATCACATTTGCTGTATAGCTAACTGGTATAAAAGAGGGAGACCCAACGCAGTTTCTCGATCTGTTAGAAGTAGCAGTCAGATATCCCTCAAATCACACTCTACCATCTTAAAATAAAAGAAAGGAATAGTGGACAATGTGATCCTGGATACTGTCCGAAGAAAGATGAGCTGGACAGGGTCATAGGTCTGCTTGACCAAGGCAACATTGGGTTAAACAACAAAAGTATTGACTGGCCACGAGCCAACAAAGTAACCGTTAGACTTGACCCTCAAATAATATTCAATAATAATTTTAAAAAAAGGACCCTGAATAATGTAATCCGACGTCCACCATATTTGGAAGGTTTTGATGGTCCTTTAACTCGCGGATTTTCCAAAGGAACAGCTAATATCAAGATCCAACACTGCCTGACCTTCGTTAAAGTAAAATGGAACGGATTTTATGATAGATGGGCAATTTACTGTCGTACATATATAAATACATACAGATACATACATACGAACGTACGTCCACACGCATATATATGTATATACATATTCACAAGCTCTTCCTCTCTCTCTCTTTATATATATATATATAAAGAGTCCGCCAATAAAATGTATACACACCCCAAGAATATATATATATATATTCAATTATTCAACAGCACATTTCTTGCATCAAGATAGCTCAACATGGGAATTCATCTTATATATATATATAATTGTTTCTACTTTAGGCACAAGGCCAGCAATTACCCAGTGCATTACTGGTACTTTATTTTATCGAGCCCGTAAGGATGAAAGGCAAAGTCAACCTCGGCGGGATTTGAACTCAGTTCGTAAAGGGACGTAACACGCTGAAAAGCATGGCGTCCGACCCTCTACCGATACTGCCAATCCACCGCCCTATATATATATATAATGTAGAGAAGTAACACACGAGTTGATAGATATATATAATAGTAAAAAAGAAAAAAACAGTAGAAAATACCAAAGGGATTTTCTCTCAGAATAACAGCAAAACATTTATTTACAATAAAGGAATTTCCGTATTATTCGTACCGGTTTCAGCTTATGGGCTTCTTCATGCGACGGAAGTGTAGAATGAAATTGAATTACATATTAATAAGAATATGTGGCGGGGGGGGGGGGGGATAACATGGTTTACATACATATATATATATAGAGGAAAGTTCACATTTTTATTTATCATTTTCTGTCTTTCTCTCTTGGTCTTGACCATAACTGTGTCACTATTATTAATGGAAGTAGCAGAGAAGAATCAGTTCGTTCTGCTTTAGCTGTTGACCTCGACCAAAATTGTGTGCTGGGCAAAACAGTGAATCCTAGAACAAGACACATTCATTTCAGCTGAGTTGATTAAATCAATATGAAAAGAAGTGTCCTGTTCAACGACCACACCACTTAGCCCAGTCAAGGATTCGAACCCTCGATCGTAACTTCTAAGCCGCACGCCTTCACGTGATAAATTGAACATTCTTCAATAACACAGAGTTGCCAACGCCTTCAAACATTGAATTTATTTGTAATTTATTTAAATCCATGCAACAATCCTGACACAAACAAATGCCCGTTCACAACCAAATATACTCGCCCGTCGCATATCGTATTAGCAAACATTACATAATAGCTGTCTGACTGGATATGAGGATAGAATATATAGGTCGATAGAGAAAAATAGAGAGAGGTGTGAGTATGTTAGAGCGACATACCTACGTAGATACATACATAGATACATTCATACATACATATATATATATATATATATATATATATACACACATACATACATACACAGACGTACACATACATACATACAT
>OZ024740.1:210940886-211065886 GCA_964016885.1 Eledone cirrhosa
TATTCTTTTGACCCAGAGAAGGACGTAGTAGCATGCTGCCACATTGCTCGCCCGACTCAGTTGCTATTCCTTACTACAGAGAATCTCTTAAATTACTTTTGAAGTAGGTTACTTTTACGCTAAATGGCGGATGACGGAAGTTTCTGCTCAAAATAGGAAGTCTATATAACAGCATTAGTGTTTGGATGATTTAAAATTAGGCATGTCGAAATCCAAACATAGATTAACTACATTTTTTAACTCTATGATCATTGTAGCGAATCTGTTTTTGGATTCCGCGCTAAAACGAATAAGTGATAAAACTAAACAGTAATTATTTTCAAACCTTTGATTTCAAATTCCCAAAGACTTTATTTACAATTGTATAAATAACATCACATTACAAAATATTTATCATCCTTACAGAATGAAAATAGACACAAATAATATAAACAATACTTAACAAATATATAAGATTAAACAAACCGACCATCAATTCACCACCAAGTGTGACAAATGGCTGCATATCACAAGGATCAACGGAACACTTTGAGGCAAGTCAACATACTCGTAATATTACCACGGCTGATGGCGAGGCTAAGGTGCTGAAACAACTAGGCAGCCTCACAGACATTACCTGGTTTTCCAAAACTAGTTTTAAAAAGTACTTAGGCGGGCGATGGTCGTCAGTCATCCCGTCTAATTGGTTATTGTTTACTGGCACATAGTCAAACAAGGAAGAAGGAACATACCTCAATTTTATGTTATAGAAACATTTTTAATAGGAGTAATTACAAAATATATTCGAATACTTTAGTGCTCCTAGGTTGGGATATATTTAAGTCGTCGTATACTGCCGCATGGTGTGATGTCATCCTTTGGATCACTGCATAGAGATAGCACGTCTATTGTCTCCGAGCTCTCATTGTCCAAGTGTTATTGTCTCAGCTACTGACGTCAGAACGTGACGTCAGAACTAAGGGCAGTTAATCGACTGTCTTCACAGTCGACGCTAGATGGCGTGATCTTCTACAAGTACATGAAATGCGAACCTTCTGTTCCACGAATTACTTGTATAGCTACGCAATTATAATAAAAGAAATTACGCATATATATATGTATATATGTATATATGTATATATATATATATATATATATATATATATATATATATATATTCATTGAAGTTTGCTTGTTCGCCACTGGTTAGAACTGGTCATTCCGCATAGTTTATTGTGATGTATCAGTAGGAAAAGCACTCGACACAACGCAACTCATACATCTTTGATGCTGAATCTTGTTGAATAAAATGACCGGAGGCCGGACTGGCGAAATTCCTTCAAAGTTTTATTTTTGCGAACAACAATAACATTTTGAAAGAATTTCACCAGCCCAGCCTCCCGTCATTTTATTCAATATATATATATATATATATATACACACACATAAACACGCACACACATATATGCATATATATGTGTGTGTGTGTATTAGCCGACAAGAAAAAAAGTGCATTGTACATTATTATATATTTACACAATGACATATATATAATATCATTGTCAAAATAATGATAATAATAATAATAATAATAATAAAACACTGTTTATCACTTGCATAGAGATATTAAAACATTATTTATTATTCGAATAGGAAGGTTTCGTCTGGTGTTACTCCCCTTTTAACAACTAACAAGGTATCCCTTCACTTAGACTGACGATAGATTTTGATATATTCTTTCATAGAAGAGATAAATATTGTTTTATTATATATTCTGACACTGATACACACACACACACACACACACACACACACACACACACACATATATATATATATATATATATATATATATATATGTGTGTGTGTGTGTGTGTGTGTGTGTGTGTGTGTGTGTGTGTGTGTGTGTGTGTGTGTGTGTGTGTGTGTGTGTGTGTGTACGTGTGTGTGTGCGTGCGTGTGTGTAGATAAATCTACCAAAATATACGGTAGTGTCCAATCCGTATGTAGAACTCAATGTAATCCAAATATCATGAAAAGAGAAGATGCATTCAAAAATTTTCGATGAAAATCACAGAAAACAGAGTCAAGATAAATTAATAAAAACAAAGAACAAGTTCCTTATATTAAAAAAATGTTTAATATAAGGAACTTGTTCTTTATTTTTATTCATTGTTTTTATTAATTTATATATATATATATATATATTTCGCTCTACATGGCTGAATGCAATAAATGTAATCTGAGTTTTTCGAATATTAATAATAACATTCGATTCGTTTGCAATTATGCAACCAAGTCTCATTTTTAAAGCCATTCTTGCTCTTGTGTTGGCATGTAAACAGAACTGCAGACACTAATGTTTCTGGGACCACCCTTCAGCAGTACATCTCACTATTCACCTGCCAACTGTCAGAGCTAGTGAAAATATATGCTATTTTCTAAAATATACAGTGAGTGATCGGCCTAATTTGCATATTAACAGACTGGATGATCAGTCAGATCTGCATATTAGCAGATCCACTGATCAGCCATATTTGCATATCAGCAGACTGACCAGTTAGTTTCCTGTATACGAGCGATAAATGGCCGGCTTTGCCACATTCAAATAAAAAAAAAATTTCACTCTACATGGCTGATGCAGATGTAAATTATCTGCTCAAAGGAAAGAGAATCATGGGCTCTTCAAATATAATATAATAATTACAGGGACTAACGCGGGCCTATGACTCCGTTAATTTATTTTAATATATAGCTCCTTATAACAGTCTTCTCTCTCCCTCTGTTTAGTAAAGCACTCTTATTTGAGTGGTTTTGGGCTGCGATTTCTAGCCGCTCATTCCACCCAGGCCACTAGTTTACTGTCTTTTGCACACATTCACTTCTCTCTACCACGTGTTGCAAGGCAGTTATCTCAAGTTTTTCTTAGTGTTGTCTGCAATGTATTCGCTCACCACACGCTGATGAAGCTGGGTGTTTCATTCCATTCACTAATCTTTTGGTGAAATAAATCTCTTTGGGTTTGTACTTGTGTGATATATAGTTATAGAGGTGGGTAAATTCATACTGATTTATATTTTTAATTATTATGCGTCTACCTCAACTTTCGTAGTTTATAGATTCCATACACTGGTGGTTTTCCCTGTACAATGATAAACACACACACATACACACTCTCTTTCTCTCTCTCTCGTGTGATGCCTTTTCTACATATTATGTATATATATATATATATATATATATATATATATATATATATATATATATATATATATATATATATATATATATATATATATATATAGAGAGAGAGAGAGAGAGAGAGAGAGAGAGAAACTGCCCAGCGTTTATTATCATATAGCAAATTCTGGCCTTGTGCCAAAAGTAGAAACAATTATCATATAGCAAATATATAACATTAAATAAAGTACATACATGTAATTAATTAATTATTGCTAGGCGCCTTAAAAATATAAAACACAAAAATATACAATTAAAGTGAGAGAAAAAAAAACAACGTACACACATACATACATGATGGCTGCCCCCTCGTTATCGAGTATGCCCATTGCACGATATACCATTATTAATAATTATTAATTAATTCTATCGTGCAATGCCTGTGCGTGAAGATATTTTTTAAAGTGAGGAAAGACTGTGCACTGAGCCAACTCCACTCTCTGAGCGACAGTAGCTATACCCCGAAAAGAAGAAAAGATCAACATCATCGGTAACTACTGAGTCGCAGGTTTTATATCGGAGTTATCCCAGTTTCCTGAGTTGCCTTCTCCTAGAAGAATGCCCTGACAAAGGCTAGGGGTCCTTCACTCCCAGTGGTTTAACCGCACGATCCGGTGTCCAACCCGACTATTTCTATGTCCCCGCGCATATACATACATATGTACATGTGTATATACATATTTACACACTTTTGGATGGCCGTTGACTCATGAGTTCTTCCGCCCTTTGTCAGGTTTTGTTCTTTGTCCTGTAGGGTGTCCAAAATCACCCTCCTCGCCAAGTAAACTTGGTGGGGTTGCCGGTTTAGTCGCCGACGACCCGACCATGCGACAGATTGTACTGGGTTACATGTTACCAGTAGCACTCAAGAGTGACCCGACATACATACATACATACATACATACATACATACATACATACATACATACATACATACATACATACATACATACATACATACATACATACATACAGCGAATGGTCTTCAAAATGGTTTTAAATAAACATACAGTATATTATCAAATATACTGTACATACATTCATACATACGTCACTATTTCAGAGCACTGATACTAATTCCTAATTTTTGCTGGACCGGCAACTGCTCTGCTTAATCAGCTCTTAAACATAACTAGAATTCTATAAGAATTTATAGAAGCTGGATTCTTATAGAATCCAGCTTCTATAAATCTCGGCAGAAGCGAAGGGATATGCAATCTTGATAACCGCTAACGAGCGAGAAACAGCTGTCGGTTGTTTCCCTTTGTTTTTGGCGAGACTAAGTAAGTGACATAGTCACTACTTTAAAACTCATAGCGAATGGTCTTCAAAATGTTTTTAAATAAACATACAGTATATTATCAAATGTACTATATATATATATATATATATATATATATATATATATATATAATACAAGTGGAAGCTTAGTAAAATCGAAGCTTTGGCTGTGGCCAAGCAAAGTCGACCTACAATAAGGAATGAGTAGGAAAGCACTCAATAAGGGTGGGTCCTTAGAGTAATAACATTACGTTTAAATAGCTTGACAATTTGAAAATTGTGGTAGGCAAAACCCAACCATACAATACCAAAACAACGAAAGAACTAATCAGGTTAAAACAGACCTGGACAGATCGGACGATATTCTGCAATACGTCCGATAGGTTTCTATGAATTCGAAATCATCTATCCAACTTACGTAACACGTAAGCTTGTGGTATTCCATGATCGAACAGGGGATTCATTTCATCAACAGGCATTCCGTTCTTTTGCCTCAAACTGGTGTGAACAGACTAAATGTGACCGCCACAATAGACAGCCTTCAAACATTTTGTTGTCACGTGTTATTTCCAACAAGGGAAGCAACCCCGGTTTTTGGCAGGCAAATTCAAAGTGTTAACAAAGGAAAATATATTTCCGCTCACAATCCCAATAAAAGCTCTCAACCAGATGTTATTAAACAAACACAAATAATTAACCAATCAACAGAATTGTTTAATTAAATTAATTAGTTAATTATTAAGTCTAGGAGAAGTCTAGGTATCTCCTTAGAGTAATAACATACGTTTAAATAGCTTGACAAATTGAAAATTGTGGTAGGCAAAACCCAACCATACAATACCAAAAATAACGAAAGAACTAATCAGGTTAAAACAGACCTGGACAGATCGGACGATATTCTGCAATACGTCCGATAGATTTCTATGAATCCAAAATCATCTATGCAACTTACGTAACACGTAAGCTTGTGGTATTCCATGATCGAACAGGGGATTCATTTCATCAACAGGCATTCCGTTCTTTTGCCTCAAACTGGTGTGAACAGACTAAATGCGACCGCCACAATAGACAGACTTAAAACATTTCTTTGTCACGTGTAATTTCCAACAAGGGAAGCAACCCCCGATTTTTGATATATCTATCTATCTATATATATATCTATATATATATATATATTATTATTAATATTATTATTATTATTATTTAAAGAACTCATTATTATTATTATTATTATTATTATTATTATTATTATTATTATTATTATTATTATTATTGTTAATGGCGGTCATTGATGTTATTTAACTGGAAAGTTTGTTGAAATGAATATCAAGCCACTACCTGCAGCCTCAGATATTCAGGACGTATCGGAGGGTTCTTGCTGTTGCCAGCAAGCATGCCTTTTGAAGTGTTCCAAAAAGCGGGGCGGGACCAATTTTCTTTAACCATCCATATTATTATTATTAATGGCGGTGGATTGGCAGTATCGGTAGAGTGTCGGACGCCATGCATTGACGCATAGAGTTACGGCCCTTGCCATTCTGAGTTCAAATCCCGCCGAGGTTAACTTTGCTTTTCATCCTTACGGGGTCGATAAAATAAAGTACCAGTAATGCACTGGGTAATTGCTGGCCTTGTGCCAAAAAGTAGAAACAATTATTATTATTATTATTATTATTATTGTTGTTTGAGTCTCAGTCATTGATGTTAGTTAACTGGAAAGTTTGTTGAAATGAATATCAAGCTGCTACCTGCAGCCTCAGATATTCAGGACGTATCGGAGGGTTCTTGCTGTTCCCAGCAAGCATGCCTTTTGAAGTGTTCCAAAAAGCGGGGCGGGACCAATTTTCTTTAACCATCCTTGGAAACTCTTTGAGATAGTACCTAGTGCGCCTATGACAATCGGGACCACTTTGACTTCATGGCAGTTCCAAATCCTTTTTACCTCCCACTTTAAGTCCTGGTATCAGTTAATTTTCTCATTCTCCTTCTCCTGTACTCTCGTGTCGAATGGGCAGGCCACATCCACAATCAGGCACGATCTTTTTTCCTTGTCCAAAACCACCAGGTCAGGTCTATTGTGTTCCAGTTTCTTGTATTATTATTATTATTATTAAAAGGACTAAATACAGACACTTTTCTCTTCGGCCAATCCCTCATCAACTTCTTCAAGTTTCACCTGGAAAGGAAGGTGAGGGTGGAGAGAGAAGTGCTGCCCCCAGTACATTTGCTAAAAGGTGGGTGAATGTGGCGAGAATGGCTCGTGTGAATGGGCCTACTCTAACCATGCGCCTATAGGCTGGCTAACTTGAGGAGAGGGGTGCTCTCCCTGGGTGCCCTAGAAGCGGAGGGTGGTTCAGGATTGGTGGGGTACCCGAAGCACCCCAGGGTCGTACACCCCCTATCGGGGAATTTATTTTGTTATATTTATGCATAGTTTATTTTATATTTTTATATTTTCATTGTTAAATTAGTCTTGCCATTGTGCACTTTTACTCGACCTTATTGTAAACCCCCACTGTCCCTGTCTTTGTATTGTCCCCTACATGTCGGCCCTGGTGGCTAATAAATGAAATCATTATTATGGCCATTTACGTTCTGATTTCAAATAGCCCGTGGTTAACTTTGCCTTTCATCGATAAAATAAAGTACCAGTAATGCACTGGTGTAGCTGCTGGCCTTGTGCCTAAAGTAGAAACGTTATTATTATTATTAGTGGCCCTTGGGCCAATAAATGAAATCATTATTATTAGTGGCAGTATCGGTAGAGGGTCTGACATGCTTTCCAGCACAGTTACGTCCCTTTATGATCTGTGTTCAAATCCCGCCGAGGTTAACTTTGCCTTTCATCCATACGAGGTCGATAAAATAGAGTACCAGTAACGTACTGGGTAATTGCTGGCCTTGTGCCAAAAGTAGAAACAATTATTATTAATAGTAGTACATATTAAAGTTTAAGTGAAGAATTTCTGCTTTCACCCTATTACGGGATCTTCTGAAACTCAAATCTGTACTAATAATAAATATTTGCTCTACGGGTCTATATATAATTTTATATATATATACAATCCTTATCAACTCTCTCCAGATGTTGGTCTTCATAATTATTATCACTATATATATATATATATATATATATATATATATATATATATATATATATGAAAATAGGGAGAAAAAAACGATTATTAGGAAGAAAGAACTTTTTTTTTCCCTTTTGTTTTTTTCTCTTTTCTCTGGGTTAGAATATGTTTAAAACAAAATATTTTACTTTGTGTGAAGTGTTAAGGTATTAGTTAATTTATTTATTAATTAACAATGGCATTTATTTATTTATTTATATATTTAATAATTGTCTATTACCGGTTTCAGCATTTTATGCATTATCAAAGGGGGGAATTTGTATTAATGTAAAATGTTGGTGATGTTGAACATGTTAAGGAAATAGTGAAGAAATAATAATGTTATTTACAAACAAGGTTTTTGAAGTGAAAATAAAAAATTAAAAAAAAGAGAGTAAAGTGGGACATGATAAGGTAATCGGAAAGAAAAAATAATATTATTTACAGGCATAGTTCTTGAAGATAAGCAGTTCAAAATGTGTTATTATGGCAAGAGTGCTTAGTTGATCCATGATGGAGACAAATGGTAGTCTGGGGTTTGATATGATTTCCCTTTTTAGAGAGTTAATATGCAGGGGGAGATAATTCAGGGTGGTCGGGTAGGGTAGAGAGAAATGAGAAGGGGTAATTCATTTATATAAGAAAAAGGATTAGGTAGGGTGTAAGGGAGGTAACTCTTTAGAGAACATAGGAATTAGGTTTTGGTTCATTGTTCGTTCCAGTTTTAGTTTAGTCATATATACACAGTGTACCCCCACCATTCCCTGTCTCGGCATTCACGTACCCGGTCATTCAAAACAACGGTAAACAACCGACGATCGTTTCTCAATTTTTAGTGGTTATCTCTTTTTTTCTGAGCTGTAGAAGCTGGATTCTTATAGATTTCCAATTATGTTTATGGGCTGTTTAAACTCATTAACATACAGAACAGTTGCCCGTCCAGCAACAATTAGAAATTTACAATACGTACATTCATATATACATCACTATTTCAGAGTACCAACACAAATATATATTTATCTATTCATTTAAGTTTGGTGGTTCACCATTGGATAGAACTGGTCGTTCCGTATAGTTAACCATGATCTAATAGTAGTAAAAGCACTCGACGTTCATGTTGGTGTCAGGGCCTCTGTTTTCCATTATATCATAAAGCGCTCGACTGTATACGGAGCATTATTCATTTAAGTTTGGTGGTTCACCACTGGATAGAATCGGTCATTTTACTCAATAATTATATATATATACATATTTAGTATATATGTATTCTCTCATCCCTTCACTATTTTCTCCTCTCCATTTTCTACTCTCTCTCTCTCTCTCTCCCTCTCTCTCTCTCACTCTCTCTCTCTCTCTCTCTCTCTCTCTCTATCTATCTATCTATCTATCACTCCCCCCAAACTCACCACTCCAGCTGTCAGAGATGACTCAAAGCTGAAGAAAATGTCAGCATAAACTTTAAAATGCCACACTTAGCCACGTGAAAACGCGCGTGCGCCCGACACACATACACATACATATATGTGTTTATATAGTGATACAAGCATATATACATATAAGTGTGCATGTGTGTGTGTGTGTGTGTGTGTGTGTATCTCCTCGGCATGAAATTATGTATATTCCTATAAATTATTACAGGCACACAACACTCATACACATCCACTGACAAACATACAACCACGTGTATATAGAATGATAAATTGTATATATACACACATCTGTGTGTGGGTGCGTATGCTGCCATAATATATATATATATATATATATATATATATATATATATATATCTATATATATATATATATATTGTTTGTTTACACTCTCGCTGTCCCCTTTATTTACGTGTCCCAACGACTTTTTTTAGCCGTTGCTCGCACCAACCGGAGGTATATGGTCTTTAAAGCGATGAAATACCAATGATGGTTGGAAGATCACTGATGAAGGACTAACACATTTGCAACCACGCAGCACGTTTATTCTTATATATATATATATATATATATATATATATATATATATATATATATAACGAGTATAACCTAAGATATATATATATATATATATATATTACAGGGACGTTCTTGAAGGTTCAGATCACGAATATGTTCGTAAAATACGTCCAGATTACGATTATGTTAATTTTGCATTCTTGTATCCCCGTTCGTTAATACGTTCATTTACTTTCGATCTGTGTGATTCAGTATAAGGACGTATAGATAAATAGATATATTTCTTTATTAGCCACAGGGGCACAAAAGAAGGGGACAAGTAAAAAGGGGGAAGTTTACATACAATAAAAACGTGTAAAATGTTATCACAAATGGAATTTAAAAAGTTAGTCGATTTTCCCCAATAGAGGGGGACAGTTTATATGGGTAACACATACCCCCGAAAAAAAATGTGCAACCCTCATCTCCAGGAGTACAAAGAGTTTGTACTCCTTTCCTCTCCTCCTCCTTTTCCTCAACCTACAGGCTGATATAGAGAGAAGGCCCATTCACTCGGGCCATTCTCGCCACTTTCACCCACCTTTCATAAAACTTGCTGGGGTACAGCACCTCTCTCTCCATCCTGATTCTTCTTCCAAAGTGGTATTTGAAAAAAAGAATCAGTTGTTGGCCGGAGAGAAAGGTGTCTGACCTCAGCCCTTTCAACCTTGTCCACCATACAACCTCTTTCGCCATAGCTATCACACAAAGGAAAACCGCCTCTCCTTCGTTTTTGAAGGAGGGTGGCGGTTTGATCATGACAATGGACTCGGTGGTCAACTGGATCGGTCCCACCCGCGACAATAGTCGTTCTACATAGCCCCACAGGTCAGTGACGCCCGGGCAGTGTATGAATGCGTGCGCGACGGTTTCTTCGTCTCGCACGCACCTCGGACAGATCTTTTTTGCAGGGTCCCTGCCCGGGCGCCCATGTCTGTAGAGCTTGTCTCGAACTGGTAGAGCTCCTCGGTAGCACTGCCAGGCCAGGGACTTTTGGAAGTTGTCCATTGGTCCCGGGCGGAAGGTCCTACCGAAGAGACTGGCCAGTTCATCTTCCTCTACGCCTAGAGTTTCACCGAGCGCGTCGTCGCACTTGCTGCGGACCAACCCTCTATAGAATGACGAAGTGGAGTCTCCACTGATCGCCGAGTCCGCCTGCCAGAGGGCTGTGAGCGCCTGAGCACATTCGATGTGCCAGTCGCCCATTTTCCTCGGTCTTTGCTTGACCCAGGACTGCAGCTCGGTCAGCGAGACGAGTCGTGGGAAGGCTCGCCTCACGAACGGGGCCCACACCGGTTGTCCGGTGAGGAATACGTAGATTCCACAGTCTGAGCGCGTATTTGCGCATCGTCAACCACGGCATCCCCAGCCCTCCGTTAGAAGGGTGTTGGCAGCAGATGGATCTTCTCACCAAAGGGGCCCGCCTCTTCCAAAGGAATCGGAAGAGCGCACGCTCCATTTTGGAGAGCGTTTTGGCTGGACAAGGCACGAAGGTCAAGCGGTAGTAGATGGCGGACGCTATAAAAGTGTTCGCCACCTCCGCTCGACCTTTCAAGGATAGTTTGCACTCGGCCCACTTCTGGGTGAGTGCAAACACTATGGCCGTCACTTCGTTCCAGTTCTTCTCCACCTGGAGGTCCGGACCAAACCAGACCCCGAGCAGCTTTACCGGTCCTTCCGTCCAGCGTCCGACGACGCCATCGGAAGGCATCGGTCTGCCTCTCCACGATCCGAGTTGCAAACCGATGGACTTGTCCCGATTCAGCTTCGCTCCTGTGAGACTTTCGTATTCTTTCAGTAAGGTGCCGACTTCCTCGATTTGCGAGGCGCTCGACACCATTACTGTCACGTCGTCGGCGTAGGCCGACGCCGCTTTCCGCAGTCCCGGTTCCAGAGGGATGCCCTGCAATAGCTCCAGCTTCCGCAGTAGTGGCTCGAGAGTCAGTACGTACAGAAGGGAGGAGAGAGGGCATCCCTGTCGAATGGATCGCGTAATATGGAACGGCTCCGAGAGGTAGCCGTTCACCTTGACCCTTGAGCAGATGTTGCTGTTGTGCATTGCAGCAATCCAGCCCCTGAACACGGGTCCGAAGCCTGCCGCCTCGAGCACCGCATCCAGGTAACGATGGTCAACCCTATCGAAAGCCTTAGACTGATCCAAGTTGATCAGGGCCCCACCGAAGCCGGGTTTACACCCTACCCTCTCTATGATGTATCGCATGAGGTGGAGGTTGTCGTGTATGGACCTGGTCGGGATTGCGCATGTCTGCGCTTCTCCCACCAGGTTCTCGACGACAAGCGCCAGCCTCTTTGCCAACACCTTGGCCAAAATCTGTAACTCTGTGTTTAGCAGAGTTATGGGCCGGAAGTTGCCTATGTCATCCCCCTTATTCTCGTCCTTCCTGATTAGTGTGACCACGCCCCCGGTTACAGAACTGGGAATTCTCCCGTTCTGTTGCCAGTTGCAGTAGACCGCTTCCAGCAGACCGGAGAATAAGTCCGGCATTGCTACGTAAAATTCGTAGGGTAGACCGTCGAGACCTGTAGATTTGCGTTTGCCGCATTGGCTCAGCGCGTCCCCTATCTCAGTGGCTGAAATCGACTTTTCGCAGAACTTCGCCTCGCTGTCCGAGAGTCGCGGCAGGCCGCCGAGGTATGGACCGAAATCCATAGCCTCCCCCGGCGCGCCGCTCCCCCCGAACAGCCGAGCAAAGTGCCGCTGAAAAGCCGCACACATCTTCTTCGGCTCACGTATCACGCGTCTGTTTTGGTCCTTCAAAGACCGAATCGTGGACTTGTTGCCACTTTTTGCCTCCGTCACTCGGGCCCAGCTAACAGCTTTGGCTCCCTCGTTTCCCAGAGCACGTGTTTTGCTTCTGACAACGCAGCCCTCGTGCTTTGCGTCGAAGAACTGGTCCAAGGCCGTTCTCGTTGCTAGCACGCTGGCTACGTTGCCACTTCTAATTGCCTCTTCTACTTTATCTACCAGTTCCTTCTCGGTTCTATTTCTATCTAACGCTAATTCTTTACTAAAAACTATCGAGTCTAATCTAACTGCCCTCTTGAGAGAGTACCACCATCTGTTGTTGACAATGGCCCCTGTCAAGTGCTGTTTAACTAAAGTGCTAATCCGTCTACTGTAGGCTTTGCTTGTCGGTAACGACAAGTTCAGCTTCCAGTAGCCGGGTCCTTGTCTATGGGTTCTATCAAGGTTGGCCATGCAGGTCACTAGTTTGTGATCTGAATAGGCAACCATGAACATTTGTGGACAGCTTAACATGTCCCTATCCTTATTTCTAACTAGAACCCTATCTAGGTACGATCTAGATGTTCCGCTACGATTACTCCACGTCCACAGTGGCGCAGTCGGAAAATCTAGTCGATATCTATCGGCCAGGTCAAATCGGTCGATTAACTGTTTGAGGCTGTTACACCCCCCTTTATCGGGACATGCTCCCACATAGTCCCAACGTGCATCTAGGATTCCATTCCAGTCCCCCACTAAAAGCAAGGAGCGGGACGTTCCCAGAAAAGTCTCTAGACGTTTGAAGAAGTCTGGCCGCGGTGTCCCGGATGGGGCATATGCGGCCACCAGCCTGAAGGCTCCACCTTCACTACCGTCAACGTCTAGGACCACCAGTCGACCGTCCGGGTCCAGATGTACCGTCTGTGTTACGAGGCCCAGGTGTTTCCGCAGCAAAACGGCAACTCCGCCCCCACCCACCCGGTTGACAGAGAGATGCGTAGATCTCAAAGTCATCGAAGGTGGGGGCCAGCTGTCGCTCGCCGTGGATCCTGGACTCGCAAATGGCTACCACATCCATACTGTGCGACCTGAGGTCGTTTAAGAGTTTGCCCTGTTTCCAGGGCATCCCCAGGCCGCGTACGTTCACACATCCAACTCTTATATTGGCCATGTTGGTGCTGAAAAGTTAAAAGAGGAAAAGAGATCACTCACCCTTCGCCTCCTGGGGACCAGGCCGCACGATTTCCATGGGGGTGTTGGAGGGGTTGTCTGGATGGGTGGTGGTTTCCGGCGGGGTGGGGACGCAGATGTTTGGTGGGGTGGGGTCTGGTGGGATGGGGGTGTCTGGGGGTGGGGAGGCATTTGAGAAGGACGCGGTTGAGTGGTTTCACGCAGGAATTCCCCACATCCTTCTCAAATGTTTCTTTTAGGGACCTATAAGTTTGTATAGGGACCCTAATCAGTTTTAGGTTCAGTTTTTTGCTATTTTTTATAGAGTGGGCGAAAGTTTTCCCTTCGGTGAAAACCGAAGGGTCGTTCGTGATGGTCTCCATTAGTGTTTTGTTTTCAGTGTTTATGTAAGTGTAAGTGTAATTTTCTTGTGTTGTGTTTGTTTTTGTCTGTAGTTCTTGTGTGTGCTTTCGTTTTGTTGTAGGTATTTTGTTTTCAGGAGGTGGGGGTTTTGTTTGTGATATTTTTGTTATTTGTGTTGGTGGTTGTATGTTTGTGGTAGTGTTTGCTGGTTTTTTGCTTTTGTGATGTCTTTTCTTTCTTTTCGAGCGATGCGGTTCTCCCTCGTCTTCACTGGGTGATGGCGAGATAGCCTCATCTGTTGTATCGTCTGTGTGATTGAGGAGGGATATGTCTTGGGGAGCTGTTGTGTCTGTATGTGATTTTGCAGTGGTTTTAGGTGGAGTGGGGTTGGGTGGGACTGTGTTTGTTGTGGTTATTTTTGTGTGTTGGTGTTGTTGTTGTTGTGGTGGTGTTGGTGGTTGTGTTGTTTTGATGGGTGTCGGCAGAAGAGCCTTTTTTTGGTTCATTAGTTTAGGACAGGAAGCCCTCAGGTGACCCCTGCTAAAGCAATGGTAACATGAAGGCCGCCTACCCTCAACCGAAAGGTTTATGTAGGTGAGTCCGTCCAGGAGTACACGCTGTGGGATCATAGCTATTCGCTCTGGGCTCATTTGCACCAGAACTTCAATGCTAGTCCCATTGAATACATCTCTGGGGGACTTTCCTACTGACAGTATTCTGTCTTCATCAAAATTGATGAAGCCGCACAGTATCCACCATATGTTCACCTTTGGTGTGACACTTGTGATTCTGATCTTTTGTGTCCTTTTTCCCATGTATGTAGGGAAAAAGGTGTACAGGTTGGATACAATTGGCGACACAGAGTAATTTTGGGCCGTCAATTGATCCTTCATGAGTACCGAAATACTCCCAAAAAGTTTGCTTCTTTGAATGAATGCAATATCATTCATTGAATTTTTGAAAACCAGTTCAATTTCGTTCTGTGACAATTGGACTGGTTTTCGGGTAGAATTGGAAACTGTCCTAAAAACTATCGTTTTGAGAGCAGTTTCCTTACGAATTTCTACCGGAGAATTGATGCTGAAAGCACCATTTTTATCGAAAGTGATATATCTCTTAGCGTCCTTTAAAAGTTGTTCAGCATTTGTTACGTCGAGATATATCAATTCTTCTTTCTTTTGAACTTTCTCCGCAAAGGAGATTTTTGGTTTCTTTGTGGAATCCGTATTGGTGGTGTTGTCATTATTGTTGTTATTCTTGTTGTTATTCTTGTTGTCACCGATGTTGGTATCATCCGTATTTTCCTTGGTGTTGTTGTCTTTGATGCTGGTGTTATTGGCGTTGTCTTTATTTTTTTCTTTGTTGTTGTTATCATTGTTGCTTTTATCATCATTATTGGTTTTGCTGTTATTTTTGTTGTCATTGAACTGTTTGGTGTCATTTGTGTTGTTTGGATATGAATTCGTTTTTTTATTTTCATTTTGTCTTTCCATCTCTATAGTATCTAGTGAAGAAGACGTTGTTGACTGCGAGCTTTGTAGTCTTACCGCCTCTCCACCACCATTATCGTTGGACGCAGCGTTCATAACGTAATCAAAATTTTACAATATTTTTTCCAAGATTCGATGGAGAAAAATTTTTTAAATGGATATTCCGCCCCTGAAGGAGCGAAAATGAGTTGACCCACCAGCTGAAGGTCCAGACGGGTGGTCAAGTTACACAATGATATAAAATTGAACTAAAAACTCACGTTTTTTTCTTACATAAATTAACGGAAACTTCTCCGCGAAGTGACACACGACTGATAGAGAGAGAGATAGATATATTTCTTTATTAGCCACAGGGGCACAAAAGAAGGGGACAAATACAAAGGGGGGAAGTTTACATACAATAAAAACGTGTAAAATGTTATCACAGATGGAATTTAAAAGTTAGTCGATTTTCCCCAATAGAGGGAGACAGTTTATATGGGTAACACATACCCCCGAAAAAAAATGTGCAACCCTCATCTCCAGGAGTACGAAGAGCTTGTACTCCTTTCCTCTCCTCCTCCTTTTCCTCAACCTACAGGGTGATATAGAGAGAAGGCCCATTCACTCGGGCCATTCTCGCCACTTTCACCCACCTTTCATAAAACTTGCTGGGGTACAGCACCTCTCTCTCCATCCTGATTCTTCTTCCAAAGTGGTATTTGAAAAAAAGAATCAGTTGTTGGCCGGAGAGAAGGGTGTCTGACCTCAGCCCTTTCAACCTTGTCCACCATACAACCTCTTTCGCCATAGCTATCACACAAAGGAAAACCGCCTCTCCTTCGTTTTTGAAGGAGGGTGGCGGTTTGATCATGACAATGGACTCGGTAGTCAACCGGATTGGTCCCACCCGCGACAATAGTCGTTCTACATAGCCCCACAGGTTAGTGACGCCCGGGCAGTGTATGAATGCGTGCGCGACGGTTTCTTCGTCTCGCACGCACCTCGGACAGATCTTTTTTGCAGGGTCCCTGCTCGGGCGCCAATGTCTGTAGAGCTTGTCTCGAACTGGTAGAGCTCCTCGGTAGCACTGCCAGGCCAGGGACTTTTGGAAGTTGTCCATCGGTCCCGGGCGGAAGGTCCTACCGAAGAGACTGGCCAGTTCATCTTCCTCTACGCCTAGAGTTTCACCGAGCGCGTCGTCGCACTTGCTGCGGACCAACCCTCTATAGAATGACGAAGTGGAGTCTCCACTGATCGCCGGGTCCACCTGCCAGAGGGCTGTGAGCGCCTGAGCACATTCGATGTGCCAGTCGCCCATTTTCCTCGGTCTCTGCTTGACCCAGGACTGCAGCTCGGTCAGCGAGACGAGTCGTGGGAAGGCTCGCCTCACGAACGGGGCCCACACCGGTTGTCCGGTGAGGAATACGTAGAGATGCCGCAGCCTGAGCGCGTGTTTGCGCATCGTCAACCACGGCATCCCCAGCCCTCCGTTAGAAGGGTGTTGGCAGCAGATGGATCTTCTCACCAAAGGAGCCCGCCTCTTCCAAAGGAATCGGAAGAGCGCGCGCTCCATTTTGGCGAGCGTTTTGGCTGGACAAGGCACGACGGTCAAGCGGTAGTAGATGGCGGACGCTATAAAAGTGTTAGATAGATAGATAGATATATTTCTTTATTTACCATAAAGGCATAAAAAGAAGGGACAAATACAAAGGGGGAGTTTACATACAATCGAGTAAAAAGGGTATAACATGAAAATAATCGAAAATAACCTCAAAAGGGAGGGGACGTGATGGGGGTTGCACACACCCCCGAAAAAGTGTGCAATCCTTTGCTCGGGGAGCACATGGAGAAGGTGATCCCCTCTCCTTTACTTCTTTACCTACAGGATGGTATACAGAGAAGGCCCATTTACACGAGCCATTCTCGCCACTATCACCCACCTTTCATAAAACTGCCTGTGGCCAAGCACCTCTCTCTCCATTCTTATCCTTCTTCGGAAGTGATATCGGAAGAAGTAGACCAGACTATGGCCAGAGAGGAAGTTGCCTGACCTCAGACCTTTCAATCGTGTCCACCAAACAACCTCTTTCAACATGGCTATTACGCACAGAAAAACCGCCTTTGCTTCCTTTGTGAAGAGGGGAGGCGGTTTGATTGTCATCACGGACTCGGCGGTCAATTGAATCGGCGCCACCCGCGACAGCAGTCGTTCGGCGTAGCCCCACAGATCAGCCACGCCCGGACATTGCACCAATGCGTGCGCAACGGTTTCTTTGTGACGCATGCATCTAGGGCAAATCTTTTTTGAGGGATCCCTGCCCGGGCGCCCGTGTCTGTAGAGCCTCTCTCGAACGGGTAGAGCCCCTCGGTAGCACTGTCAGGCCAGTGACTTCTGGAAGTTGTCCATTGGTCCTGGGCCGAAAGTCCTACCGAACAGGCTGGCCAGTTCGTCTTCTCCCATGTCCAGCGACTCTCCAAGGGTGTCATCGCCCCTGCTAGCCACCAGCCCTCTATAGAATGATGAGGTGGATTCTCCACCGATGGCCTGGCCCGCTTGCCAGAGAGCCCTGAGCGCCTGAGCACACTCAGTGTGCCAGTCTCCCAGTTTTCCGGATCTTTGCTTGACCCAGGACTGTAGCTCGGTGAGCGAGACGAGTCTCGGAAAGGCTCGTTTCACGAACGGAGCCCACACCGGTTGACCAGTGAGGAATACCTGTAGGTGCCGTAGCCTTAATGCGTGCCTACGCATCATCAACCACGGCATCCCCAGCCCTCCTTTCGAAGGTTGTTGGCAGCAGATGGATCTTCTCACCATAGGAGGGCGCTTCTTCCAAAGAAATTGGAAGAGCATGCGTTCCATGGTGGTGAGTGTTTCCTTAGGGCAAGGCACGACAGTCAGGCGGTAGTAAGTGACGGACGCTATGTAAATGTTCGCCACCTCCGCCCGGCCTTTTAGGGACAGCTTACACTTGGCCCATTTCTGGGTTAGTGCAAACACCTTGTTCGTAACCTCCTTCCAGTTCTTTTCCACCTGGAGGTCCGGTCCAAACCAGACCCCAAGCAACTTTACCGGGCCCTCCGTCCAGTGTCCGACAACACCGTCGGGAGGCATCGGTCTGCCTCTCCACGTTCCGAGTTGCAGCCCGATGGATTTTTCCCGGTTCAGTTTCGCTCCTGACAACCTTTCGTAATCCTCCAGTAAGGTACCGATCGCCTCGATCTCCGAGTCGGTCGATACCATTACTGTTACGTCATCGGCGTAGGCCGACACCGCTTTGCTCAATCCTGGTTCCAGGGGGATACCCTGCAACAACTCTAACTTCCTCAGTAAAGGCTCGAGAGTCAATACGTACAGAAGGGAGGAGAGAGGGCACCCCTGTCGAATGTATCGTGTGATTTCGAACGGCTTCGAAAGGTAGCCGTTCACCTTGAGCCTAGAACAGATGTGGTTGCTATGTAAGGCAGTGATCCAGCCTCTGAAAACAGGACCGAACCCAGCCGCCGCTAGCACCGCATCCAGGTAACCATGGTCGACCCTATCGAAGGCCTTAGACTGATCCAAGTTAATCAGGGCCCCACCGAAGCCGGGTTTGTTGCCAACCCTCTCTATGATGTATCACATGAGGTGGAGGTTATCGTGAATGGACCTGGATGGGATAGCACATGTCTGCGCATCTCCCACCAGGCTACCTACGACAAGCGCCAACCTCTTTGCTAACACCTTGGCCAAAATCTTTAACTCTGTGTTTAGCAGGGTTATGGGCCGAAAATTATTTATACTATCTCCCTTGTTCTCATCCTTCCTCACCAGCGTGACTACGCCCTTGGCTACAGAACAAGGAATTCTCCCGTTCTGCTGCCAATTGCAGTAGACCGCTTCGAGGAGTTCGGAGAAGAAGACCGGCATTGCTAAATAAAGTTCGTAAGGTATACCATCGAGACCTGGAGATTTGCGTCTGCTGCATTGGCTCAGCGCATCTCCGATCTCATCAGCCGAGATTGGTCCCTCGCAGGACTCTGCCTCTTCGTTCGAGAGACGCGGCAGGCCGTCGAGGTATGGACCGAAATCCACGTCCCTGCCCAGACCCTCGCCTCCCCCGAACAATCGGGCAAAGTGCCTTTGAAAGGCCTCGCACATCTGCTTAGGCTCCCGGATCACCCGTCCATCTTCGTCTTGCAACGACCGGATGGTGGATCGATTTCCACTCTTAGCTTCTGTCACGCGGGCCCAGCCAACGGCTTTGGCCCCCTCATTACCTAGAGCACGTATTTTACTTCGAATGACGCAGCCTTCGTAATTTGCATCGAAAAACTGGTTCAAGGCCGTCCTCGATGCCAGCACTCTGGCCACATCTTCGCTCTTGATTGCCTCTTCTAATTTACCTGTTAATTCTTTCTCGTTTCTATTCCTATCGACAGCTAACATCTTGCTATAACTTATTGATTCTGTTTTAATCTCTCTTTTGAGAGATGCCCACCATCGGTTGTTGACGATTGCACCCGTCAACCTCTCCTTAACTAATCTGCTAATCCGGTTTCTGTAAGTCTCTTTTGCCGGTAAAGACAAATTAAGTTTGCAGTAACCGGGACCCTGTTTATGTGTTTTCTCGAGATTGACTACGCAGGTCACTAATTTGTGATCCGTGTAGCCAACCGTGCGCATTTCTGGACAGCTTAATATGTCCCTATCCTTACTTCTAACTAAGAATCTATCTAAGTACGATCTAGATTGACCACTGTGGTTTCTCCAAGTCCAGGTAGGCACAGTTGGAAAATCTAGTCGATATCTATCGACCAAGTTAAAACGGTCGAGTAACCCCTTGAGGCTGTTACACCCCCCTCTATTAGGACATGCACCTGCATAGTCCCAACGTGCATCTAGGATGTCATTCCAATCCCCCGCTAGAAGCAGGGAACGCGACGTTCCCAGAAAAGTCTCTAAACGCTGGAAGAAGTCGGGCCGTTCAGCTCCGAAAGGGGAGTAGACGGCGACCAGTCTTAAGGCCGCACCTTCACTACTACCAACGTCTAGCACCAACAAACGACCCTCCGGGTCCGAGTGCACAACCTGTACGGCAAGACCCAGGTGTTTTTGCAGCAGTACGACAACCCCACCCCCACCTCCAGGTTGACAGAGAGATGCATGCACCTCAAAGTCATCGAAGGTAGGGGCCAGCTGCCGCACGACGGTGATCCGAGTCTCACAGATAACCATTACATTTATACCACATGACCTGAGGTCATTTAGAAGCTTTGCTTGCTTCCAAGTCGAGCCCAGGCCACGTGCATTCAAACATCCTACTCTTAACACATCCATGTGGGCGGCAGAGCCAAAGGAGAGTGTAGAGACCTACCTTTCCGCTTCCCGGGTTTCGGGTCGCACGACTTCCATGGGGTCGGGGGTGTTGGGTGAAGGGGTGTCTTGTGGTGGTGTGGGGTCGTCAGTGTGTGGTGGGGTTGGGGTGTTTGGAGTTGTGTTGGGAGGGGAAGGGGAGGGGGAAAGCTTTTTAGTAGGACGCGGTTTATGGGTTTGACAGAGGGTGGTCCTACGTCCTCCTTAAAATCCTTTTTTAGTTTTTGGTAGAGGTTCATTGGGATCTTTATTAATTTTAAATGTGGGTAGTTTTCTGAAGAAACAAAGTTTACACCTTCCGTTTGTACCGAAGGATTATTGTTTATGAGTTCATTTAATTTATTATTGTTTCTGTTGATGTAAGTATAGTGTAATGTCTTTTTTTCGGATGGTGTGAGTGTTTCGAAGAGGGGAGGGGCAGGTTTGGTTTTGTTTGTTGCTGGAGGGGTGTTTTCTGTTTTGTTGGATTGTGTTGACATTTGGGTGGGGTTGTTTGGCCTTGTGTGTTTTGCACATGTTTTCTTTTTTTCCTTTTAATCTGTCTGAAGGACTCCGTTTCTTCCTCCGAATTCGTTGGGTTATCTTCAGTGTTGGAGGGAAGAGGTATGTTTGCTGGTAATGTTTCCGTGTTGGTTTTCTTTGTGGGGGAGATGGTTGTCACTATGTTAGACTGTGTTGTGTGTTGTGTCTGCGGTGGTTGTGTTGTTTTATTGAGTGAGGGGTTGGGTGGGCCTGTATTTTGTTTTGGGGTAATGTGTTGTGACTGTTTGTGTTGTGGTGGTGGTGTAGTTTTACTGAGGGGCGGGTTGGATGGGACTGAGTTTTGTTGTTTGTTTATCTGTTGTGGTGGAGCTGCTGTTGGTAGCAGGGTTTTCTTTTTGTTGAGTTGGGGACAAGCGGCCTTCAGGTGCCCTCTGCCTGCACAGATATGACAGGATGGCCTTCTCCCCTCCACGCTAATGTTTATATACCCGTGGCCCTCTAATAGGATTCTGTCGGGTATTTGGGCGATGCGTTCAGGCTTCATTTGCACTACCAGCTCTATACCTGTTCCACTGAACGCATTGCCTGTGGTTTTCCCAATGGAAATCACGTTGTCATTCACTGGATCGATGAAGCCAGCTATGAGCCAGCAGTAGTCCACATCTGGCATCATTGCATCCAGCCATATGCGTTGAGTTCTTTTACCCATATAAGATGGATAAAAGGTAAAATTTTTCGAACGAATCGGTGACAAAGCACATTTTTTTGCCGCCGATTCGTTCTTCATAATAATTGCTAGGCTTCCATAGAGTCTGTCTTTTCTTATGAAAGTGGTTTCATTAAGTACTTCTGTGAGTATTGTTTTGATATCTGCTTGAGAAGGCTGTTCAGGTTTTTTTGAAGTGTTGTTGATGGTGCGGAACACGACCGTTCGACTTTCAATGTCTTTGGTGAGTTCTTGAGGCATTTTAACCGATAAAATACCATTCTCTCCTTCACTTATGTATTGTTTGGCGTCTGTGATTCTTCGTGCCACATCTGAAATATTTTCGGGTATATATGTCAAAGATTTCTTTGTTTTTTGTGCAAATGAAATCTTGTTGACTCTGTCGTCTGCTTTGCTTTCTGTTATGTTGTTTTCAAATGTTATTTTTGTGTTTGTTGTGTCTTTGTTTGTGGTATTAATATTGTCATGCAATTTTTCAAATTTTTTTTTTTCGTTGTTGGAATCCATGTCCAGATTTGTGTTTTCGTCATTTGTCTCCGCAGATTCGTCTGTTTTTATTTTGTTTTTTCCTTCCTTCTCTATGACGTTAGTTGGGAAGGAAGGGGGGGACTAAAGCGTGCGAGCTTACAATTCTTACCGCTGTCCCCCCCCCCCCCACTGTTTTCGTTCGCTTCGTTTAACATTTCTGTCAGACGATTGAAAAATTTTTTTTTTTTTGCCACAAAGTTTTAAAAAACAGGTTTTTCACCTCTAGGAGGGGTAAAGATGAGCTGACCCACCGTCTGACAGTTCAGACGGGGGGGTCAAGCTACACAATAGTATCAAAATTAAATTTGAACTCACAAAATTTCCGCAATAAATTTGAACAAAACTTCTGCGCGAAGTGAATTACATCCACACTGTAGAACAGACGACAGCTAGATTATGAGAGATAGATAGATAGATAGATAGATAGATATGTTTCTTTTATTTGCCACCAGGGCATCAAAAGTGTGGGACAAGTACAATGGGGGGAGTTTACAAAACAAGGCGTCCTCAATAAGGAGGAGGCAATAACAATATATAAAAATAAAATAAAATATAACAAAAAATAAAATTTATAACAAAGTCCTCAATAGAGAGGAGGCGCCTTGGGGGATCGCACACACCCCCGAAAAAAAGTGTGCAACCCTTTTCCTGAGGAGCACAGAGAAGGGGTGCTCCCTTGGTCTTTCATCTTCCTCACCTATAGTCTGATGTAGAGTGAAGGCCCATTCACACGGGCCATTCTCGCCACTTTCACCCATCTTTCATAAAAACGGCTGGGGTGCAGCACCTCTCTCTCCATCCTGATCCTTCTTCCGAAATGATATCGGAAGAAACGGACCAGTTGTTGGCCAGAGAGAAAGGTGTCTGACCTCAGCCCTTTCAGACGCGTCCACCATACAACCTCTTTCGCCATGGCTATTACGCACAGAAACACCGCCTCTTCTTCGTTTTTGAAGAGGGGAGGCGGCTTGATCGTTACAATAGACTCGGTGGTCAACCGGATCGGTCCCACCCTTGACAGCAGTTGTTCGACATAGCCCCACAGATCGGCAATGCCCGAGTAGTGTACCAATGCGTGTGCAACGGTTTCCTCGCCGCACACGCATCTGGGACAGATCTTTTTCGAGGGGTCCCTACCCGGGCGCCCGTGTCTGTAGAGCCTTTCTCGAACGGGCAGAGCCCTTCTGTAGCATTGCCAGGCCAGGGACCTCTGGAAGTTATCCATGGGTCCCGGGCTGAATGTCCTACCGAACAGGTTGGCCAGTTCGTCTTCCTCCATGCCTAGGGCTTCTCCGAGGGCATCGTCGCACCTGATAACCACCAGCCCTCTATAGAATGACGAGGTGGATTCTCCACTGACAGCCGGATCCGCCTGCCAGAGAGCCGTGAGCGCCTGGGCACACTCGGTGTGCCAGGCGCCCAGTTTTCTCGGTCTTTGCTTGACCCAGGATTGCAGCTCGGTGAGTGAGACGAGCCTGGGAAAGGCTCTCCTCACAAACGGGGCCCACACCAGTTGACCGGAGAGGAATACCTGAAGGTGCCGTAGCCTTAATGCGTGTTTACGTATCATTAGCCACGGCATCCCCAGCCCTCCTTTCGAAAGGTGTTGACAGCAGATGGATCTCCTCACCATAGGAGCCCGCTTCTTCCAAAGGAATTGGAAGAGTGCGCGCTCCATTTTGGCGAGCGTTTCCATTGGGCAAGGCACAACGGTCAGGCGGTAGTAGATGACGGACGCTATATAAGTGTTCGCCACCTCCGCCCGACCTTTCAGGGACAGTTTGCACTCGGCCCACTTCTGGGTCAGTGCAAACACCCTGTTCGTCACCTCACCCCAGTTCTTCTCCACCTGGAGGTCTGGTCCGAACCAGACCCCGAGCAACTTCACCGGGCCCTCCGTCCAACGCCCGACGACGCCATCGGAGGGCATCGATCTGCCCCTCCACGTGCCGAGTTTCAGACCGATCGACTTGTCCCGGTTCAGCTTAGCCCCTGTAAACCTTTCGTACTCCTCCAGTAAGGTGCCGATCGCCCCGATTTTCGAGGCCGTCGACACCATTACTGTTACGTCATCGGCGTAGGCTGACACCGCTTTCCGCAATCCCGGTTCCAACGGGATGCCCTGCAACAACTCCAACTTCCGCAGCAGTGGCTCTAGAGTCATTACATACAGAAGGGAGGAGAGAGGGCACCCCTGTCGGATGGACCGCGCGATTTCGAACGGCTCCTAGAGGTAGCCGTTCACCTTGAGCCTAGAGCAGATGCGGCTGCTGTGCATGGCATTGATCCAGCCCCTGAAAACGGGTCCGAAGCCTGCCGCCGCTAGCACCGCATCCAGGTAACCATGGTCGACCCTATCGAATGCCTTAGATTGATCCAAGTTGATCAGGGCCCCACCAAAGCCGGGTTCGTTCCCAACCCTCTCTATGATGTATCGCATGAGGTGGAGGTTATCGTGGATCGACCTGGACGGGATAGCACATGTCTGCGCATCTCCCACCAGGTTGCCCACGACAAGCGCCAACCTCTTTGCTAGCACCTTGGCCAAATCTGTAACTCTGTATTTAGCAGAGTTATGGGCCTGAAATTATTTAAATCGTCCCCCTTGTTCTCGTCCTTCCTCACTAGCGTGACTACGCCCTTGGTCACAGCACAGGGAATTCTCCCGTTCTGTTGCCAGTTGCAGTAGACCGCCTCGAGGAGATCGATCGATAGATAGATAGATAGATAGATAGATAGATAGATATGTTTCTTTATTAGCCACTGGGGCACAAAAGAAGGGGACAAATACAAAGGGGGAAGTTTACATACAATAAAAACGTGTAAAATATTATCACAGATAGATAGATAGATAGATAGATAGATAGATAGATAGATAACTTTCTATTTATTTGCCACCAGGGCATCAAAGATTGGGACAAGTACAAGAGGGGGAGTTTACATACATTTCAAGCGACGTGTAAAAACATAACAAATCAAATTCAACAATCGAAGTCCTCAATAGGGAAGGGGCGTGACGTGGGCGCACACACCCCTTAAAAAAATGTGCAACGTTCTCCTCAGGAGCACAAAGAGCGGGTGCTCCCTTCCTCTCCTCCTTCCTCTCCTCTCTCACCTACAGGCTGATATAGAGAGAAGGCCCATTCATTCGGGCCATTCTCGCCACTTTCACCCACCTTTCATAAAACTTGCTGGGGTAGAGCACCTCTCTCTCCATTCTGGTCCTTCTTCTAAAATGGTACTTGAAAAAAAGGACCAGTTATTGGCCGGAGAGAAAAGTGTCTGACCTCAGCCCTTTCAACCTCGTCCACCATACAACCTCTTTCGCCATAGCTATCACACAGAGGAAAACCGCTTCTCTTTCGTTTTTGAAGGGGGGAGGTTTGATCGTCACAATGGACTCGGTGGTCAACCGGATTGGTCCCACCCGCGACAGTAGTCGTTCCACATATCCCCACAGGTCAGCAACGCCCGGGCAGTGTACGAATGCGTGCGCGACGGTTTCCTCGTCACGCACGCATCTCGGACAGATCTTCTTCGAGGGCTCCCTACCCGGGCGCCCGTGTCTGTAGAGCTTGTCCCGAACGGGTAGAGCTCCTCGGTAGCACTGCCAAGCCAGGGACTTTTGGAAGTTGTCCATCGATCCCGGGCCAAACGTCCTACCGAACAGACAGGTTAGCTCGTCTTCCTCCATGCCCAGAGCCTCTCCGAGAGCGTCGTCGCACTTGCTGCGCACCAACCCTCTATAGAATGTTGAGGTTGAGTTTCCACTGATTGCCGGATCCGCTTGCCAGAGGGCCGTGAGCGCCTGGGCACATTCAATGTGCCAGTCGCCCACATTTCTCGGTATTTGCTTGACCCCGGATTGCAACTCGGTGAGTGAGACGAGTCTCGGAAAGGCTCGCCTCACAAAAGGGGCCCACACCGGCTGACCGGTGAGGAATACCTGGAGGTGCCGTAGCCTTAATGCGTGTCTACGCATCGTCAGCCACGGCATTCCCAGCCCTCCGTTCGAAGGGTGTTGACAGCAGATGGATCTTCTCACCAAAGGGGCCCACTTCTTCCAAAGGAATCGGAAGAGCGCGCGCTCCATTTTGGCGAGCGTTTTCGCTGGGCAAGGCACGACGGTCAAGCGGTAGTAGATGACGGACGCTATATAAGTGTTCGCCACCTCCGCTCGACCTTTCAGGGATAGTTTGCACTCGGCCCACTTCTGGGCGAGTGCAAACATCCTGCCCGTTACCTCGTCCCAGTTTTTCTCCACCTGGAGGTCCGGTCCGAACCAGACCCCGAGCAGCTTCACCGGTCCCTCCGTCCAGCGTCCGACGACGCCGTCGGAGGGCATCAGCTTGCCTCTCCACGTTCCGAGTTGCAAACCGACGGACTTGTCCCGGTTCAGCTTGGCTCCTATAAACCTTTTGTATTCCTCTAGTAAGGTGCCGATCTTCCCGATTTCCGAGGCGCACGATACCATTACTGTCACGTCACCGGCGTAGGCCGACCCCGCTTTCCGCAATCCTGGTTCCAAGGGGATTCCCTGCCACAGCTCCAACTTCCGCAGTAGTGGCTCGAGAGCCAGCACATACAGAAGGGAGGAGAGAGGGCATCCTGTCGGATGGATCGCGTGATTTGGAACGGCTCCGTTAGGTAGCCGTTCACCTTGACCCTCGAGCAGGTGTTGCTGCTGTGCATTGCAGCAATCCAGCCCCTGAAAACGGGTCCGAAGCCTGCCGTCGCGAGCACCGCATCCAGGTACCGATGGTCAACCCTATCGAACGCCTTAGATTGATCCAAGTTGATCAGGCTCCCACCAATGCCGGGTTCGTTCCCTACCCTCTCTACGATGTTTCGCATGAGGTCGAGGTTGTCGTGTATGGACCTGGACGGGATTGCGCATGTCTGCGCTTCTCCCACCAGGTTCCCGACAAGCGCCAACCTCTTCGCTAACACCTTAGCCAAAATCTTTAACTCTGTGTTTAGCAGAGTTATGGGCCTGAAGTTATCTATGTCATCCCCCTTGTTCTCGTCCTTCCTCACCAGCGTTACTACGCCCTTGGTCACAGAACTGGGAATTCTCCCATTCTGTTGCCAGTTGCAGTAGACCGCCTCGAGGAGACCGGAGAACAAGTCCGGCATCGCTACTTAAAGTTCGTATGGTAGACCATCGAGACCGTGAGATTTGAGTTTGCCGCATAGGCTCAGCGCTTCCCCTATTTCAGCGGCTGAAATCGGCCTTTCGCAGGACTTCGCCTCCTCGTCCGAGAGCCGCGGAGGCCGTCGAGGTATGGACCGAAATCCATGGCCTCACCCGGCCCGCCACCCATCCCGAACAGTCGTGCAAAGCGCCATTGAAAGGCCGCGCACACCCGCTCAGGTTCAAGGATCACGCGTCTATCCTGGTCCTTCAAAGACCGAATCGTGGACTTGTTTCCGCTTTTTGCCTCTGTCACTCGGGCCCAGCTAACAGCTTTGGCTACCTCGTTACCCAGAGCACGTATTTTACTCCTGACAACACAGCCCTCGTTCTTCGCGTCAAAGAACTGGTCTAGGGCCGTTCTTGACGCCAGAACGCCGGCCACGTTGCCCCTCCTAATCGCCTCTTCTACTCTATCTATCAATTCCCTTTCATTTCTATTCCTATCTGATGCTAATTCCTGACTAAAACCTATCGATTCTAATCTAATTTCTCTCTTGAGAGAGCCCCACCACCTACTGTTGACAATTACCCCCGTCAACCGCTGCTTAACTAGAGTGTTAATCCGCTTAGTGTAAGCTTTGTTTGTCGGTAAGGACAAGTTTAGCTTCCAGTAACCGGGTCCTTGTCTATGGGTTCTATCAAGGTTGAACACTCCGGTCACCAACTTGTGATCCGAATAGTCAACCATGAACATTCGTGGACAGCTTAATATGTCCCTATCCTTATTTCTAACTAGGAACCTATCTAGGTACGACCTAGATGTTCCGCTATGATTAGTCCACGTCCACAGTGGCACAGTCGGAAAAATCTAGTCGATATCTATCGGCCAGATCAAATCGGCCGATTAACCGTTTGAGGCTGTTACACCCCCTCTATCGGGACATGCCCCTACATAGTCCCAACTTGCATCCAGGATACCATTCCAGTCCCCCACTAAAAGCAAGGAGCGAGACGTTCCCAGAAAAGTCTCTAGGCGTTGGAAGAAGTCCGGTCGCGGTGTCCCAGATGGGGCATACGCTGCCACTAGCCTGAAGGCTCCACCTTCACTACTGCCTACGTCTAGAACCACGAGTCGACCCTCCGGGTCCAGGTGTACCTTCCGTGTTGCGAGGCCCAGGTGTTTTCGCAGCAGATCGACCACCCCGCCCCACACCCGGCTGACAGAGAGATGCATAGATCTCAAAGTCGTCGAAGATGGGGGCCAGTTGGTGCTCGCTGCTGATGCTGGACTCGCAAATAGCTATCCATTATGTGCGACCTGAGGTCATTTAAGAGTTTGCCCTGCTTCCAAGACATCCCCAGGCCACGCACATTTAAACATCCAACTCTTATAACAGCCATGATGGTGGTGAAGAGTTTAGAGTGGAGAAAAAGGAAAAGACACCTACTTGTCCTTCTGGACACCAGGCTGCACAATTTCCATGGGGGTATCGGCGGGGTTGTTTGGTGGGGTGGTGGTTTGGGATGTGGTGGGGACATCAGTGTGTGGTGGGGTGGTGGTTTGGGATGTGGTGAGGACATCAGTGTGTGGTGGGGTGGGGGTGTTTGGTGGAGGAGGGGTGTCTGGGGTGGTGGTGGGGAAACATTTCAAGAGGACGCGGTTGCTAGGTCTAGTACAGGGGTTCCCCACGTCCTCGGGAAAGTTCTGTTTGAGCATTGCGTAGGTGTCCCTTGGGACCCTATTCATTTTTAAATTCCTGTTTAGTCGCCGCGTTGGTGAACATTTTCCCTTCGGTTTCCACCGAAGAGTCTTTGTCTATTGTTTGCACAAGTGTTTTGTTGTTTGTGTTGATGTATGTATACTGTTTTTGTTGTGTTGTGTTTGTTTTTGTTTGTTGTTCTTGTGTTTGTTTGCGTTTTGTAGTATGCGTTATGTTTTCGGGAGGGGTGGTTATTTTTCTTTGTGATGTTTGTTCTGTTTGTGCTGGTGGTTGTGTGTTTGTTGCATTTTTGTTAATGTGGTGCCTTCTTTTCTTTCTTTTTTCAGGTTGAAAGGGTTCTCCCTCGTCGTCACTGTGTGACGTTGATAAGGGGTCCTCGTCCGTGTTGTTGGGGAGAGGTATATTTGGGGGTTTGTTATGGTTGCTTTTGTATTTGTTTTAGGTGGGGAGGGGTTGGGTGGGACAGTGTCTTGTGTTGTTATTTTTTCGTGTTGTTGTTGTTGTTGTGGTGGTGGTGGTGGTGGTGGTGGTGGTGGTGGTGGTGGTGGTGGTGGTGGTGGTGGTGGTGGTGGTGGTGGTGTGTGTGGGGTGGGCAGAAGCGTCTTTGGGGGGGCATTTAAAAGGGGACAGGAAGCCTTCAGGTGACCACTTCTTGAACAGTGGTAGTATGAAGGCCGCCTGCCCTCAACAGAAATGTTTATGAAGGCGACTCCATCCAGGGACACACGCTGCGGTATTCTTGCTATTCGTTCTGGTCTCATTTGGACCAGAACTTCAAGGCTATTGCCACCGAATACGCCCCCGGTGGATTCGCCTATCGAAAGGATTGTGTCCTCATCTTCTAAGAATCCCATTAGCACCCACCAAATGCTCGCATTTGGCCTGATGCCCAAGATTCTTATCTTTTGAGTTCTTTTCCCAAAATATGTGGGGAAAAAGATGTATGCTTTGGATACAATTGGCGACACAGAATATTTCCGTGCCGCCAATTCATCTTGCATTAAAACAGATATGCTTCCATATAGTTTCCCTTTCTGTATGAAAGCGATATATTTCCAGGCACTACTTAGGACCAGCTCAATTTCGCTTTGGGACAATTGAGCCGGTTTCCTAGTCGTGTTCGAAACTGTCCTAAAGATTACAGTCCTGAGGACTGTGTCCCTTCTAATTTCTTCGGGGGAGGTAATTGTGAATTCCCCACCTTCCCCGAAATTTACACAATTCCTTGCTTCTTTCAGCAATTTCTTGGCATTCGAGATGTCCAGTGCCTTGTATGTCTGCGTTTCTCGGACCGCTTGTGCGAAGAAGACTGCAGCTGTGGGTCCGTTTTCTTTCGTGTTGTTATCATTGTTGTTGTTGTTATTCGTGTTGGCTTGCTTTTTTCCTTTGTTGGTGTTGTCATTATTGCTGTTGTTGGTTGTGTTGTTATTGTCATTGTTACTGTTGTTGGTTGTGTTGTTATTGTCATTGTTGTTCTTGTTTGTGTAATTGTTACTTTTGGGGTTTTCACCCATTTCCACAATTTTTTCTTTTGATTCCGTGGTGTCTTTTGCGGGAGTGAGGAGGGAAGGCTTACAGCGTTGTGCTGCTACCTTCTCTCTATCACTTTCCTTGCGGGGAGTGGCATGCGTCGTATTAATGGCGTCCATTGTCACTAAACGACTTTTTATCGACAACTTATAACTATTAAATTTCGTCCCTTTTTGGGGCGAAATTTATTTTACCCAACGTCTGCAGACCCAGGCGAGAGGTTAAACACAACAAATAACAAATTACTTAAGCAGACCTACCGCTTCTCGTAATAAATTCTGACAAAATGCAGGAGCGAAACAAAAACACATCTATCTCGGAGAAGATAGATAGATAGATAGACAGACAAACAGATAGACAGACAGACAGATAGATAGATAGATGGATACAGAGATATAGATGTAGATATGTAGATGGGGGTAGAGCCTACCTCTCCCTTTCCCTCTCCCACTCTCCTTCCCCTTACTTTCGCTATTGATTTTCCTTCTTTCTTTTTCTTTCTTTTTTATTATTACAAACATAATTTATGTTTGGTGTCGAGACCTCAGGCGTACTTGGACCCCTACTGCTGAGCTCCTGAATAAGATAGGAATGTCGGCAGTCCGTCTGAGGAAGGAGCCCCGTGTGGTTGGGTGGCTGTTGCAGCGGGTGTCACTGGCCATCGTCCGCGGAAATGCTTTTTCCGTCTTGTCCGCGGGGCGCAGCACTTCTGCCCCCTTGCCCTAGGCCCAAAGACCAATCACCTCCCCCTTCACTCCCTCTCTTCTGCCCTCCCCTCCCTTCCCGTTCTTTTTCTTCTTTCTTTCTCTCTTTTTTCTCTATAGTTCCCTTTTCTTTCTTTCCTTTTGTTTCCCTTTTTTTTATTATTATTGCCGTCATTATAGTTGTCAAGCTGGAACGGCTCCTCTTCAAATTCTTGTGGAGGGGACAAGTTCCGTTGGTGAGGCGGTCCATCTGCTGCCAGCACCCTCTACGCGGAGGGCTGGGCATACCGTGGCTAATGATGCGCAGTCATGCGTTGAGGCTGCGACATCTCCAGATATTCTGCCTCAACGGTGAACAGGTGTGGTCGCCATTTATCAGACGGGCCTTTCCGCAGCTCATTTCTTTGACTGAGCTGCAGTCCTGGGTCAAGAAGAGACCGAGACTGGGTGACTGGCACCTGGAATGTTGCCAGGCACTCACTGCCCTCTACCAAGAGGGCAATGCGATCAGTGGAACTTCCACTCTCGAGTTCTATAGAGGATTAGTGGTGGGCAAGTGCGATGACGCACTCGGAGAAGCTTTGGGCCTCGATGAAGTCGAACTGACCAGTCTGTACCGGAGGACTTTTGAGCCGGGGACGATGGACAATTTCCAGAAATCCCTCGCTTGGCAGTGCTACCGGGGGGCACTGCCGGTTTGGGATAAACTCTACAGGCACGGAAGTGCTGTCAGACGGACCTGCCCAAGATGCGCACAGAACGACGAAACCGTTCTGCACGCACTTGTCCAATGTCCGTGCATTACTGACTTGTGGAGTTATGTCGAACAACTACTGTCGCGTGTGGAACGAATCCGTCCATAGTGAAGATCGATCCACCACCTTCCTTAAGTCAGGAAGAGCAGGACATTTTCCTCTGTCTGGTGGCAGTTGCGAAAGAGATTATATGGTGGACCAGATTAAAAGGACTGAAGACAGACACTTTTCTCTTCGGCCAATCCCTTATCAACTTCTTCAAGTTTCACCTGGAAAGGAGGATGAGGGTGGAGAGAGAAGTGCTGCCCCCCAGTACATTTGCTAAAAGGTGGGTGAATGTGGCGAGAATGTCTCGTGTGAATGGGCCTACTTTAACCATGCGCCTATAGGCTGGCTAACTTGAGGAGAGGGGTGCTCTCCCTGGGTGCCCTAGAAGCGCAGGGTGGTTCAGGATTGGTGGGGTACCCGAGTCACCCCAGGGTCGTCCACCCCCTATCGGGGAATTTATTTTGTTATATTTATGCATAGTTTATTTTATATTTTTATATTTTCATTGTTAAATTAGTTTTGCCATTGTGCACTTTTACTCGACCTTATTGTAAACCCCCACTGTCCCTGTCTTTGTATTGTCCCCTACATGTCGGCCCTTGTGGCTAATAAATGAAATCATTATTATTATTATTGTTATTATTATTGTTACTGTAAATAATATTATATTTATACAGTTTTTATCATTAATAAACCTCACTATTTTTGAAAAATGTACGGAAAAAAAAGAAAGGAAGTAACTCTTGCTTTCATCTTTTCTTGGTTATCTCCCTTGATACAATTGGACTCTATAACATACGTAATGATGACAATTTTATACGATGACGGCTAATTGTAATATCTATACACGATATAAAAAAGAGATGTTTGTTGGTTGGTTCCTTCACATCCACTCATACAAGTGTTACAAACACACAAACAGACAGCTGTGACGTATCTTAGAACACTGGACTTCTATAGTTTCTCACCTCCCCTTACTCATCAGTCATCACATAGATGTGTGTGTATATAGTAATTATTTTTTTCTAAGTGTGTCTGTTTATATATATGTGCGTAGATTCGTGTGTGTTTGTAATGTCTAAATAAACACACATAAACACATATACACTCACATAATCATAACAGCCAATGTGTGTAGCCAATTCGTTATACATATACACACATAGGTGTGTGTATATGTATAGTAGACGTCATCACCCCTTCCTTCCTTAGTCATCTCTAGCGTGACACGGCTTTTATTATATTACTGATTGTTTAAGAAGTTCGCTTCTCAAGAAAACAATTCGAGGTTCTGGTTAAATGTCTTTTACTGTAGTACCGGGATTATGTGCGTGGGATTTATATCCATACGTAATGGGTAAAGACACCCTTCACTCACAGATGACCATGGGATTTGTACCTAGAAAGTTCCCTTCCGAAGCACAAGTCCGGGCAAGGTTGTTTGTGGAAGACCAGAAATCACCCATACATACCAGTCTCCCCTCTCAACACCACCGATGTTGCCCAAAGGAAAGAAAAATGGCCGATACAGCTTGATATCACAACTCATTTCTACAGCTGAGTAAACTGGAGCAACGCGAAATAAAACATCTTGTTCAAGGATACAATGCACCACAACCTCCCGATTGAAAGCCATATATATATATGTATATATATATATATGGTATGGTGCCGTAACTCCTGATAGAGTCATAAGAAATGCCGTATTGACATACGGCGTTTCTTGGCCATTTTAAATCTGGCGGAGCCCATCCCTCTCAGTACACTATATTTCTTCCAGGGAGAGGAAGAATCGACCTCAGTAGTAGGCTGGTACTTTTTTTTATCGATCTCGAAAGGTTGAAAGGCAAAGTTGACCTCGGCGGGATTTGAACTCAGAGAGTAGAGAGCCGAAACGAATACCATAAAACATTCTATCCAACGTTCTAACGACTCTGCCAATTTGCCGCCTATATATTGATATATATTTATAATACAGATAATTAGAGTGTTTATACGTGAATGTTACATTTTATCACCATGAAGATAATCCAGTTTAATCAGTCCTAAATCACTCCAAGTCAGTAGTGTATCCCCAGTAAAAAAAAACTAGCAATGAAGTGTGACAGACTTTCCATTTACGAAAATATTGTTAAGGCTGACTTACGTTTAAATAATTGTTTTATTATATAATACATATTTCAATGACATGGTGGTTATTAATCGTGCAATGTTTACATATATACTTTTATATGTATGATTAACTGTATCATTAGAAATATGGTAAAAAAAAATAAGGATTAAATATCTGTTTAATCAGATCAACTGGAAACAATGTAGGGATGGACATTGTAAAGTGTGTGTTATATATAACTTTCTTGGTGTGTTTCTTAAATATCAGAAATCTATTATTGTGGAAATGGAATGAGATGACAGTAGAGGCTCTGGCAACAGAAAACCAGAGCTTATATCCTTAAGAACAAACTCATTGTTTTTAACGAAAAAGGTTTATTTAAAATGTAATTTATTGTGTTGGGATATACTGCATTTGCTGGCCCCTTGGACGCCTCTTCGTATAAGACGCACCTGGTTTTACAAGGACATTTTGAGAAAAAAAGAATTCTAATTCATTTCTGCATAAGTTTATTAAAAATTATTTCATTGTTTTTTTTCAGAAACTCTTATATAAGTTTGACATCATTTTGCTGATATTGTATTAGTGCATTAGTAATACTAATACGTACTAAATTGTATAGTATTACTGTATTAGTAATACTAATACGTACTAAATTTTATTGTATTATTGTATTAGTAATATTAATTGTTTCTACTTTGGGCACAAGGCCAGCAATTCACCAGTGTATTACTGCTACTTTATTTTATCGATCCCGTAAGGATGAAAGGCAAAGTTAACCTCGGCGGGATTTGAACTATTAGTAATACTAATACGTACTAAATTGTATTGTATTACTGTATTAGTAATACTAATAGTAATACCAACTAAACCTTTAAAACCATGATTGTTCTCACCCTCCATTTGGCTTCCCATCGGTATTGGACGTATAACTTTAATGAAACTGGGTAAGTTCTTACTTGATGATCCACCAGGCTTGGAACAGACCTTAACTAACGTGAATTAATATTCCTTTGCAGTTTTTATAATTTTATTCCATATATACTCAACTATTTATAAACATTGCAAATTGTTCAAATTTTCACTATTAAGAGTCTATCATCTTTTTTTTTTATTAAATATATATTTATATATAAATAACATTACAAATTGCTCACAATTGTTTCAGAATAACATTACAAATGTAATGTCGTTGATAAACACAAGTATAAATACATATAACAAATAAAATTAACTATTGCTAGGAACCTCACAAAAACAACACCAAAATATATGACCAGAGTGAGAGAAAGGAGAAGAAAAAAGGGGGAGACGAAAATGACCATCAATTCACCACCAAGTGCGACAATCGGCCACACATCATATCACAAGGGTCAACGGAAAACTTAAAGGCAAGCCACACTCACAGCATTACCACGGGTGGCGACGAGGCTAAGGTGCAAGTACCTTTATGGGCATCACCTGACACCTCAGTAAGGTGAGGTGATGGAGAGGCTAAGACACTGAAACAACCAAGTACCTTCACGGGCATCATCCGACACCTCTGTAAGGCCGAGTGATGACAAGGCTAAGGCACTGAAACAAGGAGGCAACCTCAGCAGTACTTCTTTTGTCTGTGCAAATGGAACTCAAAATAATCCTCCTATAATAGTTTATAATCTATATATATAAAACTGAGGATGTCTGTGTGTGTGTGAGTTTGAATCCCTAAAACTCGAGAACCACCCAACCGACTGTTTTCAAACTTTACACATATAATACTCATGTTTCAGGGAGTATTCTGAGCAAAAAGAATTTCGAATTTTCAATTCCCTAGTGACCGCATTAGGCGATTTAGCGATCTCTCTCTATAATTCTTATTCTTTCTCTTTCTAGATAGATACACACATATAACGTCGGGCCCTTATAATATCTGTCTGTATGTCTGAATGTCTCCATTACGTCACTTCCCTGAGGATGTCTGTCTGTGTGTGTCTGTGAGTTTGAATCCCTAAAACTCGAGAAGTACCCAACCGACTTTTTCCAAACTTTACATGTGTATTACTTATGTTTCATGGAGTGTCATGCACATAAAAAAATTAAACTTTTTGATCCCCTAGCATTGGTTGAAAAACTGCGTTTTTTTCAGGTTTGTAGGGTTTTTTTTAGTCGTTACGTCAGACTGATTTCCTTGAAATTGTAACTATGTATTAATCAGTCTCTTCTTCATAGCGTGAGCAAAGAAAATTCAACTTTTTTATGGTCTAGAGCCCGCATTGGGTAAAAAACTTCATTTTTTCAGCTTTTTAGGGCTTTTTTGAGGCGTTACGTCTAGCCGATTTTCCTGAAATTTCAAGACATATTATGCACATAAAAAAAATTCATTTTCTTGATCCCCTAGGGCCTGCATTAGGTAAAAACCTGTATTTTTCCTGCTTCATCGAGGAAAATCTTAAAGATTATCCAACCATCAGAGTATTCGGTTTATTTTCTTTACATATTGTCCAGGCATGCAGTTTTTCCACGATTGGGTCTGTTGGCAGCCCGCGTTCCAAAATACCTTATACCGTGCAACGCCGGGTACCACTGCTAGTATCATATAAGAGTCGAGAAAAGAAACTTGTGTAGAGTCTGTTTCGATGTGTTATAGGTTTTATATTTATCTGGCTCAACACAGATGTGAAAGGACACTTGATTTAAAATGGCGATCTTACATATTTCTCGTGTTTAGACTAAAAACTGAGCTGCGTTTGAGAAGATAATCAAGCTGCTTAATTCGCATATTTTAATTAAGAGTTGCTTCCCTTGTTTTATAATGTTCTCAACTCTAAGAAATATTAGTTATTTCCCCTTAATCTGCCGTGGCTTACTAGCTCTATACGGACGTTTAAATTGATTAAATAAAAATATCTTGAAACAAGAATAAACAGCCAAGCTTGATTCTTTGCTCAGGTTCTGTCCAAAGAGAGAAAGAGTGAAGATTGTTTTGAGTTCCATTTACAGAGTCAATGTACTGCTGAGCTGGCTACTGATTCATAGCTCTCGCTAGATTCTACTGAAGAAAGGAAGAGCAAAGACAGCCTCGAGTTATCGCTATTTCATTGTTTATTAATTTGGTGTGAAGACAGAAGCGAGCAGAAAGTACCCCATGTGGACCAGAGAGACGCAAGGTAAGTCCGAATGCCTCCGGCTACATTAGGTTTAAAAGAAATTACTCATAATTTACTCTAGCTCCACCATTTTCCCATGATCCTTTTATCATTCATTTCTTCCATACTGGCTTACGTTGTATCGTCATCATCACCATCACCATCACCATCATCACCATCACCACCATCATCACCATCTAACATCTATTTTCCATGCTTGAATGGTTTAGATGGGCTGACATGTTATGTGGCTAGACAGGTCAGGTGACCAGGGCCGGATCTAATGAGAGGCAAGGGGGACAATTGCTTCGGGCTCCCTGTAATGAGGGGGGGGGCGGTCACCAGCGACAGCCATAGCAATTTATTTGTGCCCTCAGCTGGATTTTTTAGTTGGTTAGAATTTTTGAATTTAACACTTTCAATTCTAATTACTTGTGTCAAGCTAAGTTTGATATGTAAAATTGGGGTGTGTTGCTGTGTATTCTAATGTTTTATGTATGAGCCACCCACCTGAAGTATCTGCAAAGTATCCTGGGTCCCCCAAGGTCTAAATCCAACTCTGCAACAAGGACAAAATCTTGCTCATACGTTTTGTTTGTTTACTTGGTTTTCTATGACTGGGTGTCCTTCCTCATGCCAACCACTTGTCTCACAACTAAGAGAGCTTTTGTGGTACCTTTACCAGATAGAAAACCAAACGGCAACCAGTCTAGATTGACGCAATCCTTAATCAGTTGTGCTATAAGGGCCGGATTTAAGGGGGGGGGGGGCAATACTCCGGCCCCACCAGTGACGGCCAAAGCAATTTATTTGTGCCCTCAGCTGGGCTTTTTAGTTTTAGAAGGGTTAGAATTTTTTAATTTAATAATACCTGTATGTATAACTTTTCAATTCCAATTACTTGTACCAAGCTAACTATGATATGTAGAATTTGGGGGGTGGGGTGGGGTGGGGGGTTGCTGTGTATTCTAATTTTTTTTAGTATGAGGTCCCCCCAAACCTGAAGAGCCCCAGGCCCTCCAAGGTCTAAATCCAACCCTGTGTGTTATAACTCTTTCAGTAACTTTCATGACCTGGTTTATATTGACACATCACTGCCAACTCTATTCTTTGTTGTTTTATATCAGTAGGACCCTTTATCATCTTTGCCCACTTATTCCTAGGAGGATCATGGGATGGGGCAGGGGAGACTCTTCAAACACTTCATTCTAGCAGGTCCTGTCAGAAGCAAATGTCTCCAGTTGATCTGGATGGATCCCCAAGTGAGATCCAACATTCTAAAAAGTACTCTTGCTATCTCAAATTTTGTATCTCTGTTTTCAACAAGTTCCCAGTTAACAACATACCTGGCAACCACCATAATATTCCCAGTTAACAACATACCTGACAACCACCACATTCCCAGTTAACAACATACCTGACAACCACCAAACATCATATACAATGTTCCCTGTAGTTATTTTGCCAACCACTGAGTGGAACATTTGAAGTTTTGAGTAAGAAAATCTCATTATTAGGTGGATTGGCAGTATTGGAAGAGGGTCGGACGCCATGCTTTCTAGCATAGTTACGTCCCTTTAATGTGTTCAAATCCCGCCGAGGTTGACTTTGCCTTTCATCCTTACATGGTCAATAAAATAAAGTACCAGTAATGCACTGGGTAATTGCTGGCCTTGTGCCTAAAGTAGAAACAATTATTAATATTAAACAGGGCGGGGGATTGGCAGTATTGGTAGAAGGACGGATGCCATGCTTTGCAGCATAGAGTTATGCCCCTTTATGGTTTGAGTTCAAATATTGCCGCGGTTAACTTTGCCTTTCGTCCTTACGGGGTCAATAAAATAGAGTACCAGTAATGAACTGGGATAATTGATGGCCTTGTTCCGAAAGTAGAAACAATTATTAATATTAAACACACCTGTTTGAAAAATGTCCTCATTCCATCAAATTTCTTTAAAATGATTGACTTGGTTTCTTCAAGAGAAATTGTTTCTCTAGGATATTCTATATCTGTTATGGTTAACACATTTCCAGTTATATATCACAAGTTTTGCCAAAACCCTGAGCTATTAAAATGGGTTATTTTAGGCATTTTCACCCTTCTTCATCTTCATGTTAAAATATAGAGATGGTATTCTTTGGCTGACTTGTGATAATCCCAATTTTCAAAAAGGGGGACAAGAGAGTTTGTTCTAATTACAGAGGGGTCTCCTTGTTAAGCCTCCCCGGTAATTCTATGCTAAGTGGGCCTTTTCCTCCAATTCTGAAAATGCCAAATATCTTGAGAATTATTCACACTCTTTTATATATACAGATGGTAGCATTCTGAGGTTGATTTGGCTGCCATTTCTAGCAAGTTGAGATTCCCTGGCCAGCTCCTCCTACACATGTTATGAGAACTAAGTTGTTGTTTTTGTTTGTTGTAGGGTGTATTTAAGGGAGATTTGATTGCTATTTCTAGCAAGTTGAATGACTAGGTAGACGTTCTCTCTTATTTGCTTTACTTGTGGAATCTGCCTTCAAAAAGTGTATGGAAAAAGGGCAGTTGGAAAAAACGGTTTTCAACATATGCTCCATGTAGGTCAATACACTTCAGCTTTTAAGTCCGTCTGTGTAAATCTGAGGGCCATGCGATTTAAACCATGTCAAAGCAGCTGTTTTTACATCTTCAACCTCATCTCTTCCACTTCTAAAACGACTTATCCATTTGTAGATTGTTGATTTCTTTGGGGCATTGTCCCCATAAACTTGCTCCAGAACATCAATGATTTGGCTGCTCTTCCACGAATTTGATGTTTTGATGAAGGCCATGTGGCTCAAGTGGGTGCTGATTTCCAACTGGCAGCACCGAGTTGCAACATACATTTAAAGGTTCAAGTTAGAACGTGTTATGACACGTTAGTATGAGAACGTACAGGTGCATTGAGATCAAAATCCCTGCATATGATTTTTAGCTATGTACTTTTTCCACAAACCTTTTGAAGCCCCTTTGTAAAGCTTCCTGTTGTTTTGGTGGTGTTAACAGTGTAGTTATTGATGTTAGTGACGCTAATAATGTTAGCAGTGGTGGTGTGAGTGGTTGTTGGCAATGGTAAACGATAGCTACAACTTCCTGTGTGTGTATGTATATATATATATATATATATATGGTGGGTTGTGTAGACGATGCCATCTCCAGAAAGGCCTACATGCTACTGTGAACACACCAACTTAACCCGTTAGCATTTACATTACTCTATATATACTACTATATTTTCACAGTAAAGGCTTTATCTCACATAATATCGAATCTATGAGATTTTGATATTATTTATTTTGAGAACAATACCTTAACGTCAGTATGAGCAGCTAGTTACAACCGGTTTGAATAGAAAGAGGTGAGAGAATTCTGGCCGGATACGGCTGGTTTAAATGCTAAAGGGTTAAGGTACACAAGACAACACAAGGCTACAATCCAACAAACATGTTGCTTGAGATACACCAACACATTATATGTATATATTTATACATACATGGTCCCATAACTCCTGAGGGAGTCATAAGGGTGCTGTATTGACATACAGCATTTATAGGGCATTTCAAAGCCTGGTTTAACCCATCTCATCTGGTCTGAACACAGCAGATTTCTTCTAGAGAAGGATAGGAAGAAAGAGAATGGATGTGAGAAAGATATAGAGGAAGAATAGACCCCAATATTTGACTGGTACTTTTTTTATTGACCATAAATGGATGAAAGAGTAAGTTGACCTTAGATCATCATCGTTTAATGTCCATCTTCCATGCTAGAATGGATTAGGCAGGTTTGTCCCATCTAGAGGCAAGTTGGGTCAGGTAACCGTGTCTCGCTCGTATAGGACTGTTTCTGGCTTTCTACAGTTGGATACCTTTCCTAGTGCCAACCACATTGACAGTGTGTGCTGGGTGCTTTTTGTCGTGATACCTACACAACCACTTTACAGTGTGGATTGGATGTTTTTGGTACCAACATAATATATATTTATATACATATAAATGAGATCATCATCATCATTTTACGTCCGCTTTTCCCTGCTTGCAAGGGTGGGACGGGTCCTATTCAGCACAGCATCTCTCCACTTGTCACGGTCCTTCGTCATCTCCACCGTGAGCTTGTGATCTGAGGTCTGCTCTCACCACCTCCACCCATGTTTTTCGTGGTCTACCTCTACTACGTCTTCCTTCAACTGGCATTTCCTGGCACTTCTTCATCCATCAGTCACCCTCCATGTGCATCACATGAGATATATGTATATGCACACAAATATATATATATATATCATATATATACACATATATATATCATCGTCCCACCCTTGCAAGCAGGGAAAAGCGGACGTAAAATGATGATGATGATGATCATCATCATTATCCTCATCGTTTAATATCCATCTTACACACAAAGCATTAAGTGTTCTAAACGTTTTTTTCTCTATCTAGTTACAACAGCGGTGTGCTATTACACAGATTTATTTCTTCGCTCTTTCTAATCTTTATCATTTGAAGGGTAGCAGGAAGAATAGTGTTTCATGTAAAATTTTTCTCTAGAGAATGCTCACTTTCCACAAATCCTCTGCACAGCCTATGTCTTGTTGCAATGCAATATTGCACTTTGTACACAAACATCATACAATTTGCCTTTCATTCTAAGAAAGTAGGTCTCTATTCCCAGCAAATGTAATAGCTACCTGAACTTATTCCAACTATTTGTTATCTAACTATTATGCTTTCAGAACACCTACCTTCTTTGTAAATTAGATCACCAAGATAAAAAAGCTATCAAGCACTTCTATAGTCATGTGAGCATTTGAGAGAGTCTATTTCTCATATAGAGGCAATGAATTGGCAGAGATGTTAGAACGTTGGATAGAATGTTTTACAGTATTTGTTCTTGCTCTCTGAATTCAAATCCTGCTGAGGTCAACTTTGCCTTTCATTCTTTCGGGGTCAATTCTTTCTCTATATCCCCTTCTCACTATCACCATATTATCTTCTCTGCTTCTCTGGAAGAAATCTGCTTTATTCAGACCTGGAGAGGAGACGAGTTCTGCCAGGCTTAAAATACCCTAAAAACACTGTATGTCACCATGGAACCTCTATGACTACATCAGAACTTATGGGATCATGCAGGGATTTCTCACATGTTGTTTGTGATTACTGTTCTGCCACATATGAAATCTTAACTGTGGTCCCACTACATATTTCATGCATCTATAAATTGCAGTGAGTGTCCAGTATAGAATTCCTCCATACTCCTTTTCTGTGTATTGAACACGACCATTTTCCTTATTTTGTGTTCTACTTAATAGAACATTAGTCTTTGATAAGTTTACTTTTAGACCTTTCAATTCCAGGTTTTTCTAATCTAGCTCTACTTCAGAATCAGCTACAAGAACTAGATCCCATTGGCAGTCAGTCTTAAAATCTTCTGTTATGGCATGGATGATTATGAAGAACAGACGAGGATTAAGGACTTAGCCCTGGTGAACTTGCAGGTTAAATTTATTTTTGTACTCAATGTTAACCCTAGCCTTACAGACTGCATCCTTGTATACCACTAGCACAGAGACTTACTACTAGCTAAGTATTTTTCCTACAGTTGTCTCACTAAGGGTTGTTTCCTCAATGTTAGCCCTAGCCTTTCACACTGCATCCTTGTATACTGCTGGCTACGTATTTTTGTCTCACTAGGGGTTCTTTCATTTCTCCTCATACCAAACATCGTTTCATCTAGATTATGTTCTTAATCAGTTAAGTAATAACTCTTCTAGTAACTTTCAAGATCTGGTATATCAACTTGATACCGCCAGTGTGTCTTCTTTGGCTTTGTAGCTGTTGACAATACTGTTATGTAAGTCAGTACATATGGCACCATCGTGTACTACTTAATTAACTATGCATATTACCTACTATGCCAGATATTTTCAACATTTCAGTTCCTATACATGATGGTACAGCTACTTTTGTATCTTTGTTTTGCTACCATACAGCTGTCAATTCAAATGACTGGTTTCTCCATTGGGTTAACTGAAGGTAGATCTACCCATCTCTCCCATGCATTCTCCTCATTTAACAATCCTTCATAATAGCACTTTCATGCTTCTTTTTTTTTTAGCAACAGTGAGGGCAACTATGCCACTAATTGGAAGCATATTTATATAACTTTTCAAGTGAAAAACACATTTTACTCCCCAAAGTTCTGAATGAAGATACCTATGCCATCATCATCATCATCATTTAATGTCCGTTTTCATTGCTATTTAGTTCTATCTGATGAACTATACCCATGTATAAACTAATTTCAGATATAAAAGTCAATATAACAACTAAAGAGACTTCAGTCACGTGTCTATATAAATTATTAGTATTATTATTGTTTCTACATAGAATTTTCCATGCTGTCTTGTGTTTGACAGGATGTTTTGACGCAGTGTTTTAGAACTGCTGAATGCCCTTCCTCACACCAGCCCTTTAAATCCTTTCTCTTGACATGCAGGGATACAGCACACCTATTCTAAACCAGATAGACGCATATATCAATATTTAAATGATTACAATGGAAAAGAAAAGAACACAGCAAATCAGTTTTGAGATTATTTTACAGATTTTAATGACAACATTTCAACACAATGAATGTGTGTAAGGCTTTTAGGGGAGGGTTCTTCTGCCTTCTAAACCTAAATAGAGAGACTGATGGGTAATTAGGGAGGATTGTGAGTGCTAAGGATGGGGTTTGGAAAACAACATCTGCAGAAAGTCAGTAAAAAGTCTCTCTCTTAACAATTGTGATTTGAAATTAGGGAATGGGATAGATTGATCATATATATATATGACCAGGTTGTTGACCAGCAGAGCATCACTAGTGGTTATGTTCCCAGCAGTTATATTGAGTTGAGTTTTACCAACTAGTTGTACATCTTTTTTTTTTTGTTGTTGCACATACAATACACATATTCACACACAAACACACACACTCAATGAGATTCAAACTTAATAGTGGGTGGGTAGTGGTTGGTTAAACAATGTGTGTATCATTGTGTGCAGTTGATAGTGTGTACATAGGTATACTTATGAATGTATAAATAGTATACCATATATTGGAAAGAGATAAACAGAAAGATCAGGTGAGTGAATGTCAGTGTTTTAACATATTAGACTCTAAATTTTAACAACTAGGAACAAAAGGTATATTTCTATCTCATTTCATCCCCCATATCCCTGTATCTTGCAATATTTCTTTGCTTCTCAAATCACTGAAACCAATTTAACAATCTATATGCCTTGTACTGCCAGCAGAAAATGACTCAAGAATTGATAGATGATTGGGAGGGAAGTGGGGAGGTAGATGGGAGGCCATTAGAAAAGACGATTTAAAATAAAGGAGAATGAAATACATAAAACAACAACAACAACAAAAACAATAACAAATAAATGGATGGATTAAAGAGATGCTTCTAACAATATTTTCTTATCAATGTAGATAATAGTATTGGGAGAGAGGTAGATAGAGAGGTGAAAGAGAGAGAGAGAGGTGAGAGAGAGAGGTGAGAAGTGAGAGAGAGAGAGAGGTGAGAGAGAGAGGTGAGAAGTGAGAGAGAGGTGAGAGAGAGAGATAGGTGAGAGAGAGAGATAGGTGAGAGAGAGAGAGAGAGAGAGAGAGAGAGGTGAGAGAGAGAGAATAAGAGACTCATAGTAAGACCAGACAAAAGAATGAGAAATAACATAAGAGGTGATTAAGAATTAGCAGTATCCAACAATAGCTGGCAGTGTCGAGTGGAGCTATGTTAGCCATTACACTGACACTGGAAGCAGTATACTTTCTACGAGGTTCAGGAAATTGATATGTACAGAAAGTACACAGACAATATCACAACTGAGAATTAAGGTGTCACCAATTTACTGGAAATGGTGAAAATACTTTCTTTTTTTTTTCTGTCTTATCTTTTGCCTGCATTTTAAATTAACTAAAATGTTGAAAACAAGATTTTTTAAAAATAGTGTATAGGGATAAAGGGTAGAAATGATTTTCTAGACAGAGTGTAATTGATTTGGTCTTGAGTGAATGATTTCAGTAAGTCTGTGCATGAACTATGAAAAAAAAAATTTAAAAAAAAAACATCCAAAATTTTCTCTCTCCTTAAATAAAATATTAAGATATCCTATAAAAATAAACGTGGTATTCTTTCTTATCGTTCAGATTTTTGACCAATAGAGTCTCTGGACACAGTTGACCTTAGTTTATATCTTCCACTTGGGATGCTCTGAAGTACTCGAGTTGCACACAGTGCATTAGGGAATATTGCCAAGATAGTTTTACAATCAGAAACTTGCAGGTTGCTTGTGTCGGAATTAGAAAGCTGACTGCTATCATGTGGGACATAATGTAGGGTGACTCCCTGACAAGTCAAATCTTTTAACAGTTTTTCAACTTCTCCTTGACGAAGCTTTGGACAGAGATCATAAACTTCCAAAACATTACTTCCTGCAACATTCCCTGAAGAGAAAAAATAAATTCATAAAAAATTTGAATAAATGGAAATGTTTCATTTATGGCAAACATTTTAAATATTAACTTAGTAACATGATAACGAAACAGAATTTAAAAAAATAAAGAGTATCTGATAGTATTGCAGTATTTATATTAGTCAGACTATAGAAAACATGGGCTGTGACTGCAGAGGACATGTGTAGATTGGAGAGAAGCAACCATGTTTTGTTGGATACGTAATATAAATGTGAGAGAAAGGTAGAACTTGGATGAGCTGAGGGAGAAGCTGGGTTTAAGAGGAATCCGAGAGGGTGTGCAGGAGAAAAGACTGCATAGGTATGGACATGTGATGTGTATGAATAATGATGGCTGGGTGAAGAAATGCCAGGAAATCCCAGTGGAAGGAAGTTGCAGTAGAGGTAGACTAAGAAAAAACTGGGCAGAGGTTATGAGAGCAGACCTAAAATCACTAAGACTGGCAGAGGAGATGATGAAGAAACGTGACAAGTGAAGAGATGCAGTGCTGAGGACCCATGCAAGCATGGAAATGTGAACGTAAAAACGATGATGATATACATTGTTCAGGAAATTGAGGAATATGGCAGAATATTCACTTAGATATGTTTTTGAAAAACTATGAAAAAAATTAAGAGAAAGGTTATAATTTTTAATAAGAACTATTTAATATCATCATCATCAGGTTTAGCGTCCGTGTTCCACACTTGCATGGGTTTGGACGGGGGTTTTCCCACTTGAGGCAAGAGTGGTTGTCTTGCTCGCATAGGACTGTCTGGCGGGTTTTCTACAGTTGGATGCCCTTCCTAACACCAACCACATTTACAGTGTGGGGCTGGGAGGTTTTTACCGTGTTGCCTACACGGCCACATTACAGCGTGGACTGTCTGGCGGGTTTTCTACAGCTGGATGCCCTTCCTAACACCAACCACATTTACAGTGTGGGGCTGGGAGGTTTTTACCGTGTTGCCTACACAGCCACATTACAGCGTGGACTGTCTGGCGGGTTTTCTACAGCTGGATGCCCTTCCTAACACCAACCACATTTACAGTGTGGGGCTGGGAGGTTTTTACCGTGTTGCCTACACAGCCACATTACAGCGTGGACTGTGTGTTTTTTTGTCGTGACACCTACACGATCTCATTTGTTTCGGCCTGGATGTTGTGGCACCAACATAACTTTACATTGAAAGGGGCGGTGTGGATGGGGTGGAGGTGGTGGGACGGGGGTGTGTTTTGATAGAGATGCCTACTGACTGTAGTAGGTTTTTACTTTCTATTTAGGTAAGGCGGGTCTTCTCTATTACTGAGTACCACCAAAGGTCTCGGTCCAGTGACATTGTCTTGGAGAGGTGTAAGCGTGTGAGGTCGGAATTTATCAGCTCGTCCCATGTTTTTCTGGGTCTGCCTACTTCGTAGCTACCGTCTATCTTTATTGCCCTGCACTTTGTTATACAGCTGTCGTCTTTCATGCGCATCACGTGACCGTACCAACGTAGCCTTCTCTCGAGTAAACAACATCTGATCCCTCTTATTTCTAATTTTTTCCTTAGTTCGTTTATGTAAGACTTTATTTTTCAGTTTTTTGGGGAAATATTAGAGAAAGGTTTTAATGTATTAGAAAGATGAGTGCTTGTTTAAAAAATGTGTGTTATAGAAATGTAAGTGTATTTTAGAAATGTAAGTGTGTTATAGAAATGTAAGTGTTATAGAAATATAAGTGTGTTATAGAAATGTGTATTTTAGAAATGGAAGTGTGTTTCAGAAATGTAAGTGTATTTTAGAAATGTGTGTTATAGAAATGTAAGTGTGTTATAGAAATGTGTGTTATAGAAATGTAAGTGTATTTTAGAAATGTGTATTATAGAAATGTAAGTGTGTTATAGAAATGTAAGTGTATTATAGAAATGTAAGTGAATTATAGAAATGTGAGTGTGTTATAGAAATGTAAGTGTATTTTAGAAATGTAAGTGTTTCAGAAATGTAAGTGTATTTTAGAAATGTAAGTGTGTTATAAAAATGTAAGTGTATTATAGAAACAACGTTCACTTGAGTGAAATAAAAGTCAGTCAACTCAGGATTTTGATTCAGAAAAATAAATTTCATCTATTGTTTAAATGTCAATATTTGTATAACTCCCAAACTGTGGTAAATATTGTGAAGAGAAATTGAATGAGATGGTTTGGGTTGTTGGCTGGGTGAGAGGATGGGAAGGGAAATGACAGAGGGTTGATAGAGGATGTAGACAATAGGGTAAAATAGAGAAGCTTGTCACAGAGTCTGCAAGGTTAACTGATTTAGCAGGGAAAAGGGTCTTTAAATGCTTGTTGTTCATAACTGTACAGTTTAGTAAATGGCATGAATTTATCAGCTAGAGTAGCATACCTTGTCTATGGACACAACATACTACCAATGGCAGTCATTTATGACATTTAGATCAGTAGACTAAGAAGAATAAACAACTGTGTCGAATTGAAAATTCACACACACACATATATGATAACGGTTGTCTACTCAATACAAAGCTCAATGTACGTAGAGCTCAGTTCTGGCATGAAAACCTATGTGGCCTTTTAGAACAGACATACTTTTAAAATGTCGTCCACATAAATTGCACCTTATTTTCGGTTTGGTTCAACTGCCCAAGTTGTCTGATATTGATGAACCCTGAAATGTCTCTTTAGATTTGCATATTTTGTGACATATGTGACATTGATAAGTGTGAACTGGTTGGTCTGTTCTGAGGTCAGTAGGAAGTGTCCTACTGTGTGCTCTTAAGAGAGGTTGAAGTCCAGCTTCTGACATGCAGATTTTGCCACAAACTGTACATGAAGAAAAAGTCCCATTAATTTCCTATTCATTTACTGCTTGGTTTTTCCTTATATTCCTCTTAATATTTACTTGAATTAATCTATTTTGCTCAAAAGTTTTCGCACCGTCCCATATTTTTGAATGCCAGATAGAGCGATCCACTGCAAGTCTTTCCAGGTTTTTTTTATTGATTCCTACATTCTTCAAGTTCTCCCTCAATGCATCCTTGAACCTCTTCTTTGGCTTGCTCTGTTTCCTTGTTCCCTGAGCAAGTTCTCCATAAAAATATATATATATATATATATATATATATTTGTGGTACCATACATATTAAAGTAGCCAAAATGGTAGGTATAAAGCCACAGTCAATGTCAGAGTGTATTCAGCTTCATCTATGCTAGACTTGACTTTACTTTCCATTCCTCAAGGATCAATAAAGTACCAATGCTATCATCATTATTATTACCTTCACTGCTTAATATCCATTTTTCCATGCTAGCATGGGTTAGATGGGTTGTCACGTTGTGAGACAGGTCAGATCAAATGACCGTGTCTTGCTCATACAGAAGTTTCTGGCTGGGTTTCTACGGCTGGATGCTCTTCCTAATGCCAACCACATTTACAGTGTGGGCTGGGTGCTTTTTGTCATGACACCTACATGACCACTTTACAGTGTGGACCAGGTACTTTTTGAAATCAATTTGATTAACCAAACCCTGGAGGCACATGGCTTAGTGGTTAGAGCATTGGCCTTGCAATCGAAAGGTTGTGAGTTCAATTCTCAGACTGGGTGATGTGTTGTTTCCTTGAGCAAGGCACTTTATTTCACATTGCTCCAGTTTACTCAGCTGTAGAAATGAGATGATAGGGACTGGGGTCCCTATCATTCCACTGCAAAGTGGTCGTGGGGGTGCCATGGCAAAAAAGCACCCAGCACTCACTGTAAATGAGGTTGGTGTTAGGAAAGGCATCCAGCTGTAGAAATCAAGCCAGAATCAGTTCCCGTCCCACCCTTGCAAGCAGGGAAAAGCGGACGTAAAATGATGATGATGATGATGATGAAGCCCATTTCCTGAAAACCTTTGTTTAATGTAAAAAATATATTCTAACTGAAATGTATCTAAAAAAAAGCGAGAGAAATTTGTTTCACACCTCTTGAGTCTCCATCATTACCAGTAGATGATTGGTTCCCTGTGCAACAGTCTTTGCTAATACCACGAGGTGATTTTTTGTTTTTCACTTTATTTCCAATAGAGTTATTAGTATTACCAACAACTCCAAAGCTGCTGTTATACTGGCAGTTTGGAGGACTGAAACGACAGAGAAAGAAAACAGAGAAATATTTAATAACAATGGTAATATCAGTATTGGAACTTGGCAAAAACTAACAGAATGAAGAAGTAACAATATTTAGAAATATTCTTGAAATTTTGGGTCTGAAAAGATCGCCAATGTGGAATTGCTAGGTAAATGCTAACAGGAGAATATGTCAGCAATCCTTCTCAGAAGAAGATGGAAGTGGATAGGGCATGTTCCCAGAAGAGAGCAAGACAGCATCATAAGAACAGTCCTTCACTGGATACCAGAAGGAAAGCAAAGATGAGGAAGGTCAAAGAACACCTGAGGGAGAGATGAAGTGCTGGCAACATATACGGGGTACCATCCAGAAGCTGGCCCAAGACAGACAGGAGTGGAGAACCTTTATTGCTGACCTACATGTCAGTGGACATAATGGGCACTAGAGAGATATTTAGAAATTACAAAATATTTTGGTTATCTATTCTCTGTAAAAATTGGACAGTTAAATTCATACATCTTTCCGCAGGGGTAGGCCCCTCATCGGGGATGTCACATGCTGTGAAACCTACTCATATGGAAACCTGGTGCATTCAACTACCAGTCCAGGCTCTGCTGACCACCAAGCCAAAGAGGGAAAACTGTCAAAGTATCAGCAGCTCTCTGGTAGGTTTGTGGTAGAGCCTGTGGCAGTGGAGACTTCCGGCATTTTTGGCCCCTAGACTACATCCCTACTGACTACTATCAGGGCGGAGTTGGCTGCCCGCATGTGTGAGCCCCACGAGATGGAGTGGCTGTTACAGCATGTCTCCCTTGCCATCATCCAGGCTAAGTAAGCTGATAGTCGAGGATGTCACTTCAACAACTAAAATATATTTACATCTTTGTATGATAATTTATCTCCTGATTCATGACAAAATGGTAAAATTTAAGTTAAATTAGATTCAACTTTTCTTAATGTTGGTTTTCTAATTATCCAATCGTAGTTTAAAATTTCTTGGATTCTATGGTAAATATTGGTTTATTGCAATGCTTTACACACACACAGGAGCACACATTATATATGTAAAAGACCCCAAGGCAAAATAGAAAAGAAAATGTATAATTGTATTTTCACAGAAATTTAATTAATTTTTAAGTTGACAACAAATATTTCATTTGATGGTTCAAATAAAGGAAGAAAATCAATACCGAGTTCGTTGATGATTCAATGGTAAAGGTTGAACTTGTGGCCGGAATCCTGGACTAATGAACCGCAAAGAATCTGGTGTCAATTACAAATAAAATAGAATTTATGAGCAAGACTGCAACGTTAGAGAGAGTGAGACAATTAGAAAGAGATAAAAGGTGTGTGCATGTGTTTGGAACTTGATATTTTCATTCAGGAGGAAAAAACAAACAGTTTTTTGGTCATTTGTATAATTATTCTAAAACAGTTTCAAATCATACGTTTTTCTGCCTTGAATATGAATACTATTTTTTATATCCTTTCAGCATAAACAGTGTTATAAAGGCTGCCACATAAACTAATGGACTGTGGAACAGAGTTATAAAGGCCACCACATAAACCAATGGACTGTGGAACAGAGTTATAAAGACTGCCACATAAACCAATGGACTGTGGAACAGAGTTATAAAGACTGCCACATAAACCAATGGACTGTGGAACAGAGTTATAAAGGCTGCCACATAAACCAATGGACTGTGGAACAGAGTTATAAAGGCTGCCACATAAACTAATGGACTGTGGAACAGAGTTATAAAGGCCAGCACATAAACCAATGGACTGTGGAACAGAGTTATAAAGGCTGCCACATAAACTAATGGACTGTGGAACAGAGTTATAAAGGCTGCCACATAAACCAATGGACTGTGGAACAGAGTTATAAAGGCTGCCACATAAACTAATGGACTGTGGAACAGAGTTATAAAGGCTGCCACATAAACTAATGGACTGTGGAACAGAGTTATAAAGGCTGCCACATAAACCAATGGACTGTGGAACAGAGTTATAAAGGCCACCACATAAACCAATGGACTGTGGAACAGAGTTATAAAGGCTGCCACATAAACTAATGGACTGTGGAACAGAGTTATAAAGGTCACCACATAAACCAATGGACTGTGGAACAGAGTTATAAAGGCCACCACATAAACCAATGGACTGTGGAACAGAGTTATAAAGGCCAGCACATAAACCAATGGACTGTGGAACAGAGTTATAAAGGCTGCCACATAAACTAATGGACTGTGGAACAGAGTTATAAAGGCTGCCACATAAACCAATGGACTGTGGAACAGAGTTATAAAGGTCACCACATAAACCAATGGACTGTGGAACAGAGTTATAAAGGCCACCACATAAACCAATGGACTGTGGAACAGAGTTATAAAGGCTGCCACATAAACCAATGGACTGTGGAACAGAGTTATAAAGGCTGCCACATAAACCAATGGACTGTGGAACAGAGTTATAAAGGCCACCACATAAACCAATGGACTGTGGAACAGAGTTATAAAGGCTGCCACATAAACTAATGGACTGTGGAACAGAGTTATAAAGGCCACCACATAAACCAATGGACTGTGGAACAGAGTTATAAAGGCTGCCACATAAACCAATGGACTGTGGAACAGAGTTATAAAGGCCACCACATAAACCAATGGACTGTGGAACAGAGTTATAAAGGCTGCCACATAAACTAATGGACTGTGGAACAGAGTTATAAAGGCTGCCACATAAACTAATGGACTGTGGAACAGAGTTATAAAGGCCACCACATAAACCAATGGACTGTGGAACAGAGTTATAAAGGCCACCACATAAACCAATGGACTGTGGAACAGAGTTATAAAGGCCACCACATAAACCAATGGACTGTGGAACAGAGTTATAAAGGCCACCACATAAACCAATGGACTGTGGAACAGAGTTATAAAGGCCTCCACATAAACTGGTGGACTGTGGAACAGAGTTATAAAGGCCACCACATAAACCAATGGACTGTGGAACAGAGTTATAAAGGCCACCACATAAACCAATGGACTGTGGAACAGAGTTATAAAGGCTGCCACATAAACCAATGGACTGTGGAACAGAGTTATAAAGGCCACCACATAAACCAATGGACTGTGGAACAGAGTTATAAAGGTCACCACATAAACTAATGGACTGTGGAACAGAGTTATAAAGGCCACCACATAAACCAATGGACTGTGGAACAGAGTTATAAAGGCCACCACATAAACCAATGGACTGTGGAACAGAGTTATAAAGGCTGCAACATAAACCAATGGACTGTGGAACAGAGTTATAAAGGTCACCACATAAACTAATGGACTGTGGAACAGAGTTATAAAGGCCATCACATAAACCAATGGACTGTGGAACAGAGTTATAAAGGCCACCACATAAACCAATGGACTGTGGAACAGAGTTATAAAGGCTGCCACATAAACCAATGGACTGTGGAACAGAGTTATAAAGGCCACCACATAAACCAATGGACTGTGGAACAGAGTTATAAAGGCCACCACATAAACTAGTGGACTGTGGAACAGAGTTATAAAGGCCACCACATAAACCAATGGACTGTGGAACAGAGTTATAAAGGCCACCACATAAACCAATGGACTGTGGAACAGAGTTATAAAGGCCACCACATAAACCAATGGACTGTGGAACAGAGTTATAAAGGCTGCCACATAAACCAATGGACTGTGGAACAGAGTTATAAAGGTCACCACATAAACTAATGGACTGTGGAACAGAGTTATAAAGGCCACCACATAAACCAATGGACTGTGGAACAGAGTTATAAAGGCCACCACATAAACCAATGGACTGTGGAACAGAGTTATAAAGGCCACAACATAAACCAATGGACTGTGGAACAGAGTTATAAAGGCTGCTACATAAACTAATGGACTATGGGACAGAGTTATAAAGGGTGCCACATAAACTAATGGACTGTGGGACAGAGTTATAAAGGGTGCCACATAAACTAATGGACTGTGGGACAGAGTTATAAAGGGTGCCACATAAACTAATGGACTGTGGGACAGAGTTATAAAGGGTGCCACATAAACTAATGGACTGTGGGACAGAGTTATAAAGGGTGCCACATAAACTAATGGACTATGGGACAGAGTTATAAAGGCCACCACATAAACTAATGGACTGTGGAACAGAGTTATAAAGGCTGCCACATAAACCAATGGACTGTGGAACAGAGTTATAAAGGCTGCCACATAAACCAATGGACTGTGGAACAGAGTTATAAAGGCTGCCACATAAACCAATGGACTGTGGGACAGAGTTATAAAGGCCACCACATAAACCAATGGACTGTGGAACAGAGTTATAAAGGCTGCCACATAAACCAATGGACTGTGGGACAGAGTTATAAAGGGTGCCACATAAACTAATGGACTGTGGGACAGAGTTATAAAGGTCACCACATAAACTAATGGACTGTGGAACAGAGTTATAAAGGCTGCCACATACACTAATGGACTGTGGAACAGAGTTATAAAGGTCACCACATAAACTAATGGACTGTGGAACAGAGTTATAAAGGCCACCACATAAACCAATGGACTGTGGGACAGAGTTATAAAGGGTGCCACATAAACTAATGGACTGTGGGACAGAGTTATAAAGGCTGCCACATAAACCAATGGACTGTGGAACAGAGTTATAAAGGCCACCACATAAACCAATGGACTGTGGAACAGAGTTATAAAGGCTGCCACATAAACCAATGGACTGTGGAACAGAGGTAAAAAGGCCACCACATAAACTAATGGACTATGGGACAGAGTTATAAAAGCTGCCACATAAACTAGTGGACTGTGGAACAGAGTTATAAAGGCCACCACATAAACCAATGGACTGTGGAACAGAGTTATAAAGGCCACCACATAAACCAATGGACTATGGGACAGAGTTATAAAGGGTGCCACATAAACCAATGGACTGTGGAACAGAGGTAAAAAGGCCACCACATAAACTAAAGGACTGTGGAACAGAGTTATAAAGGCTGCCACATAAACTAATGGACTGAGTTATAAAGGCTGCCACATAAACCAATGGACTGTGGAACAGAGTTATAAAGGCTGCCACATAGACCAATGGACTGTGGAACAGAGTTATAAAGGCTGCCACATAAACTAATGGACTGTGGGACAGAGTTATAAAGGCTGCCACATAAACCAATGTACTGTGGAACAGAGTTATAAAGGCTGCCACATAAACCAATGTACTGTGGAACAGAGTTATAAAGGTCACTACATAAACCAATGTACTATGGGACAGAGTTCAAATCTTACTAGAATCATCTTCGTTTTTTATCTTGTTGCAATCAATACAATAGGAAGCAGATCAATATAATATACACAGCATTTGTTGATTCAATCAACCATTTGCCTTTCCCCATAAGTATTTATCTTGTTGAATTAATTTGTGAACAGTTTGTAATCCAGGTTTGATTCCTGGTTATAGGTGTTTTTATTTCATTTGTCTTATTAACAAACTATGACCCTTCAAGACCCCAACAGGGCCAGTAATACATCTAATTGTTATGGTTGTTTGATAAACTATGTTATAGATAATATATTGTGGATATAATAAAGACTTCTTAGATCTTTATGTACAAATGACAGATTACTCTAAGCTGTAAACGATGGAATTCTAATATTAATATGATTGACAGCTGTGATGTGATTTCATTCATTTATTTAGAATTTGATAGATGCAGTAAAATATTCTAATGAGTTAGTGTTTTGTTTTATTGCCTCAAAACTGTTGTTCAGAGACAGTAAAAGACAGAAATATATAACAAAATTTGAATTTGGTTTTTCACTCTAACACAGCGGATACATAAATATATTTGTGAGTTTTATATTGAATACTAATAACATTTGATTCGTTTGCAAGCAAACAGCCTCATTGTGCTATGTTTTTTTAGATGAACATTATCATTGTTTTGTTCTAGCAGTGACAGAGCGAAAAATCTGATTGCTTCTCTCTGTCACTGCTAGGATGGTGATGGTCATCTATAAAACACACAGCATAATGAAGCTGTTTGCTTGCAAATGAATCAAATATTATTATTATTCGTTATAAAATCCATAAATATATAATTTTTAACAATTCATCATCATCTATTTTCCATGCTAGCATAATTTAGAAAAGTTCTGTTGTGAGACAAGTTAGATCAGATGACTGTATCTTGCTCATGCAGAACTGTTTCTGGCTTGGTTTCTATGGCTGGATGCCCTTCATAAATAAACCACTTCACAGTGTGGACTGGATGCTTTTTATTGTGGCATCAAAACAACCAGTTTACTGTATGGACTGGATGCTTTTTATTGTGGCACCAAAACAACCACTTTACAGTGTGGACTGGATGCTTTTATTGTGGAACCAAAAGGACTGCTTTACAGGGTGGACTGGGTGCTTTATTGCCATGACTTCAGACACAGAATCCTATTACACAAACATTGGTATAATCAAAAGACTAACTATTGTTATTACTAACACACACATTGGTATAATCAAAAGACTAACTACTGCTACTACTAACACACACATTGGTATAATCAAAAGACTAACTACTGCTACTACTAACACACACATTGGTATAATCAAAAGACTAACTACTGCTACTGCTAACACACACATTGGTATATTCAAAAGACTAACTACTGCTTCTACTAACACACACATTGGTATAATCAAAAGACTAACTACTGCTACTACTAACACACACATTGGTATATTCAAAAGACTAACTACTGCTTCTACTAACACAAACATTGGTATAATCAAAAGACTAACTACTGCTTCTACTAACACACACATTGGTATAATCAAAAGACTAACTACTGCTTCTACTAACACACACATTGGTATATTCAAAAGACTAACTACTGCTACTACTAACACACACATTGGTATATTCAAAAGACTAACTACTGCTAACACACACATTGGTATAATCAAAAGACTAACTACTGCTTCTACTAACACACACATTGGTATATTCAAAAGACTAACTACTGCTTCTACTAACACACACATTGGTATAATCAAAAGACTAACTACTGCTTCTACTAACACACACATTGGTATAATCAAAAGACTAACTACTGCTTCTACTAACACACACATTGGTATATTCAAAAGACTAACTACTGCTTCTACTAACACACACATTGGTATAATCAAAAGACTAACTACTGCTTCTACTAACACACACATTGGTATATTCAAAAGACTAACTACTGCTTCTACTAACACACACATTGGTATAATCAAAAGACTAACTACTGCTTCTACTAACACACACATTGGTATAATCAAAAGACTAACTACTGCTACTACTAACACACACATTGGTATAATCAAAAGACTAACTACTGCTACTACTAACACACACATTGGTATAATCAAAAGACTAACTACTGCTAACACACACATTGATATATTCAAAAGACTAACTACTGCTACTACTAACACACACATTGGTATAATCAAAAGACTAACTACTGCTACTACTAACACACACATTGGTATAATCAAAAGACTAACTACTGCTACTACTAACACACACATTGGTATAATCAAAAGACTAACTACTGCTACTACTAACACACACATTGGTATAATCAAAAGACTAACTACTACTAACACACACATTGGTATAATCAAAAGACTAACTACTGCTACTACTAACACACACATTGGTATATTCAAAAGACTAACTACTGCTACTACTAACACACACATTGGTATAATCAAAAGACTAACTACTGCTTCTACTAACACACACATTGGTATAATCAAAAGACTAACTACTGCTTCTACTAACACACACATTGGTATAATCAAAAGACTAACTACTGCTACTACTAACACACACATTGGTATATTCAAAAGACTAACTACTGCTACTACTAACACAAACATTGGTATAATCAAAAGACTAACTACTGCTACTACTAACACACACATTGGTATATTCAAAAGACTAACTACTGCTACTACTAACACACACATTGGTATAATCAAAAGACTAACTACTGCTTCTACTAACACACACATTGGTATAATCAAAAGACTAACTACTGCTTCTACTAACACACACATTGGTATAATCAAAAGACTAACTACTGCTACTACTAACACACACATTGGTATATTCAAAAGACTAACTACTGCTACTACTAACACACACATTGGTATAATCAAAAGACTAACTACTGCTACTACTAACACACACATTGGTATATTCAAAAGACTAACTACTGCTACTACTAACACACACATTGGTATAATCAAAAGACTAACTACTGCTTCTACTAACACACACATTGGTATAATCAAAAGACTAACTACTGCTACTACTAACACACACATTGGTATATTCAAAAGACTAACTACTGCTTCTACTAACACACACATTGGTATATTCAAAAGACTAACTACTGCTTCTACTAACACACACATTGGTATATTCAAAAGACTAACTACTGCTACTACTAACACACACATTGGTATATTCAAAAGACTAACTACTGCTAACACACACATTTGTATAATCAAAAGACTAACTACTGCTACTACTAACACACACATTGGTATAATCAAAAGACTAACTACTGCTTCTACTAACACACACATTGGTATAATCAAAAGACTAACTACTGCTACTACTAACACACACATTGGTATAATCAAAAGACTAACTACTGCTTCTACTAACACACACATTGGTATATTCAAAAGACTAACTACTGCTACTACTAACACACACATTGGTATATTCAAAAGACTAACTACTGCTAACACACACATTGGTATAATCAAAAGACTAACTACTGCTACTACTAACACACACATTGGTATAATCAAAAGACTAACTACCGCTTCTACTAACACACACATTGGTATAATCAAAAGACTAACTACTGCTACTACTAACACACACATTGGTATAATCAAAAGACTAACTACTGCTTCTACTAACACACACATTGGTATATTCAAAAGACTAACTACTGCTTCTACTAACACACACATTGGTATATTCAAAAGACTAACTACTGCTAACACACACATTGGTATAATCAAAAGACTAACTACTGCTACTACTAACACACACATTGGTATAATCAAAAGACTAACTACTGCTTCTACTAACACACACATTGGTATAATCAAAAGACTAACTACTGCTACTACTAACACACACATTGGTATAATCAAAAGACTAACTACTACTAACACACACATTGGTATAATCAAAAGACTAACTACTGCTAACACACACATTGGTATAATCAAAAGACTAACTACTGCTACTACTAACACACACATTGGTATATTCAAAAGACTAACTACTGCTTCTACTAACACACACATTGGTATAATCAAAAGACTAACTACTGCTTCTACTAACACACACATTGGTATATTCAAAAGACTAACTACTGCTTCTACTAACACACACATTGGTATAATCAAAAGACTAACTACTGCTACTACTAACACACACATTGGTATATTCAAAAGACTAACTACTGCTTCTACTAACACACACATTGGTATATTCAAAAGACTAACTACTGCTTCTACTAACACACACATTGGTATAATCAAAAGACTAACTACTGCTACTACTAACACACACATTGGTATATTCAAAAGACTAACTACTGCTACTACTAACACAAACATTGGTATAATCAAAAGACTAACTACTGCTACTACTAACACACACATTGGTATATTCAAAAGACTAACTACTGCTACTACTAACACACACATTGGTATAATCAAAAGACTAACTACAGCTTCTACTAACACACACATTGGTATAATCAAAAGACTAACTACTGCTTCTACTAACACACACATTGGTATAATCAAAAGACTAACTACTGCTACTACTAACACACACATTGGTATATTCAAAAGACTAACTACTGCTACTACTAACACACATTGGTATAATCAAAAGACTAACTACTGCTTCTACTAACACACACATTGGTATATTCAAAAGACTAACTACTGCTACTACTAACACACACATTGGTATAATCAAAAGACTAACTACTGCTTCTACTAACACACACATTGGTATAATCAAAAGACTAACTACTGCTACTACTAACACACACATTGGTATATTCAAAAGACTAACTACTGCTTCTACTAACACACACATTGGTATATTCAAAAGACTAACTACTGCTTCTACTAACACACACATTGGTATATTCAAAAGACTAACTACTGCTACTACTAACACACACATTGGTATATTCAAAAGACTAACTACTGCTAACACACACATTTGTATAATCAAAAGACTAACTACTGCTACTACTAACACACACATTGGTATAATCAAAAGACTAACTACTGCTTCTACTAACACACACATTGGTATAATCAAAAGACTAACTACTGCTACTACTAACACACACATTGGTATAATCAAAAGACTAACTACTGCTTCTACTAACACACACATTGGTATATTCAAAAGACTAACTACTGCTACTACTAACACACACATTGGTATATTCAAAAGACTAACTACTGCTAACACACACATTGGTATAATCAAAAGACTAACTACTGCTACTACTAACACACACATTGGTATAATCAAAAGACTAACTACTGCTTCTACTAACACACACATTGGTATAATCAAAAGACTAACTACTGCTACTACTAACACACACATTGGTATAATCAAAAGACTAACTACTGCTTCTACTAACACACACATTGGTATATTCAAAAGACTAACTACTGCTAACACAAACATTGGTATAATCAAAAGACTAACTACTGCTACTACTAACACACACATTGGTATAATCAAAAGACTAACTACTGCTTCTACTAACACACACATTGGTATAATCAAAAGACTAACTACTGCTACTACTAACACACACATTGGTATAATCAAAAGACTAACTACTACTAACACACACATTGGTATAATCAAAAGACTAACTACTGCTACTGCTAACACACACATTGGTATAATCAAAAGACTAACTACTGCTACTACTAACACACACATTGGTATATTCAAAAGACTAACTACTGCTTCTACTAACACACACATTGGTATAATCAAAAGACTAACTACTGCTTCTACTAACACACACATTGGTATATTCAAAAGACTAACTACTGCTTCTACTAACACACACATTGGTATAATCAAAAGACTAACTACTGCTACTACTAACACACACATTGGTATATTCAAAAGACTAACTACTGCTTCTACTAACACACACATTGGTATATTCAAAAGACTAACTACTGCTACTACTAACACAAACATTGGTATAATCAAAAGACTAACTACTGCTTCTACTAACACACACATTGGTATAATCAAAAGACTAACTACTGCTACTACTAACACAGACATTGGTATATTCAAAAGACTAACTACTGCTTCTACTAATACACACATTGGTATAATCAAAAGACTAACTACTGCTTCTACTAACACAAACATTGGTATAATCAAAAGACTAACTACTGCTTCTACTAACACACACATTGGTATATTCAAAAGACTAACTACTGCTTCTACTAACACACACATTGGTATATTCAAAAGACTAACTACTGCTTCTACTAACACACACATTGGTATAATCAAAAGACTAACTACTACTAACACACACATTGGTATAATCAAAAGACTAACTACTGCTACTACTAACACACACATTGGTATAATCAAAAGACTAACTACTGCTACTACTAACACACACATTGGTATAATCAAAAGACTAACTACTGCTTCTACTAACACACACATTGGTATATTCAAAAGACTAACTACTGCTACTACTAACACACACATTGGTATAATCAAAAGACTAACTACTGCTTCTACTAACACACACATTGGTATAATCAAAAGACTAACTACTGCTACTACTAACACACACATTGGTATAATCAAAAGACTAACTACTGCTACTACTAACACACACATTGGTATAATCAAAAGACTAACTACTGCTTCTACTAACTCCTCCATTTTATTTCATCTATTTTCCTATAAGTAAAATCTAAATATCTTATAGCAAGTCCTCCTTCCCATCCTACAGCTTTAGTATCTATTGTTAAGGTCATAACTTTTAACATGTCTTTATCTATTCCATCTCTATATCTGTGTAGCTAATCTATTTCACATAGAGAAAGAGAAATATGTTTTTATGTCTACTTTTCCATGTTGGCATGGGTTGGATAGGAATTTTTTAGGTAGTGATTTATGGCCAGATGCCCTTTCTAGCATTAACCCTTTTAGGCACTTTTTACAACTTTCAGGACACCTATTCTAAAATCTGGAATACACATACATATGGTGCATATCCTTTCCAAGGATGATGGAACCAATCCCCTATTTTTATTGATGACATATTCTTTTGTTTTCATTGTTTAGTTAGGAAAAGAAGGGTCATTCTCATATGACCCTTTTCCTGAACTGAGACTGGAAGTTGGAAGGAAGATACTGTCAAACCTAACCAGAATCCTTGCAACAAAGGGTACTGTGCTAAAGTCACCCAAAGGCTAGGTGATGGTGTTAATCTGAGTGACAGATTAAGTAGGCCACAGCAGGATTTAACTCAGAATGTCAAGAATCAGAACTTTGCAAAGTATCTTGTCCCACATTCTAATAATACCATCAAACCATCACACCATCACATTGGATTGTCATTTTATTTTATCAACCCCCAATGGCCCTGCAAATTTGTTGCTTAACAGGTGAGGTGAAATCTGAGAGCAAAGAAATCAAATTTTACGACAAAAAGCTCCCAGTCCACACTGTAAAGAGGTTGTGTAGGCATCATGACAAAAAACACCCAGTCCACACTGTAAAGTGGTCATATAGGTGTCATGACAAAAAGCACCCAGTCCATGCTGTAATGTGGTTATGTAGGTGTCATGACAAAAAGCACCCAGTCCCCACTGTAAAGTGGTCATGTAGGTGATATGATGAAAAGTCCAAACTGTAAAGTGGTTGTGGAGGTGTGATGACAAAAAGCACCGAGTCCAAACAGTAAAGTGGTCGTGAAGGCATCACAGCAAAAAGCACCCAGCACACACTGTAAATGTGGTTGGCGTTAGGAACCAAGCCAAAATCAGTTCTGTGTAAGTGAATCACGGTTCTCCGACCTGATCTCTCACAAAGGAACAGCCTGTCCTACCCATGCTAGTGTAGATGGACATTAAACAATGATGTATATACATAGCCAATGTCTCAGACTTTCGTGAAGCGCTGAGGGGATAAAGTTAATATAAAGAGTGGTGTTCATGCATGGAGATGCTATAAAATAGCTGATAAAATGATCGCGTTAACCCTTTAGCATTTAAACTGGCCATATCTGGCCAGAATTCTCTCACCTCCTTCTGTTCAGACCGACTGTAACCAGCTGTTCATACTGATGTTAATGTATTGTTCACAAAATAAATAATATCAAAATTTCATAGATACGATGTTATGCGAGATAATTATGTGATGTAAAGCCTTTACTGTGAAAATACAATAGTATATATAGGGTAATGTAAATGCTAAAGGGTTAAAGACGAATGGCAACCTCTTTTTCAATCTTTTAAGGGTCTTCACCCTACTTTATAAGCTATTTTATAACATCTCCACATATTAGCACACCACTGTTTATATTAATAATTGTTTCTACTTTTGGCACAAGGCCAGCAATTACCCAGTGCATTACTGGTACTTTATTTTATCGACCCCGTAAAGATGAAAGGCAAAGCTAACCTCAGCGGGGTTTAAACTCAGAACTGTTTATATTAATAATGAAACCTATTTTTGAAGATATGTTAGCAGTCGTTAAAAATTAAAAAAGACAACTTACCAGCATTTGATCTTAGCATGGTTCCAGTACCAGGTGCAGCAACGTTAGCTGTATTATTAACAAATTCCTTATTACAAACATGTGTATGCTCAGACAATGCAGAGTCCATATTTCCACAGGGTGGCCCACTGTTACTACTGGCTTCTCCACAACTGGTGCTACCTGAGGCAATCTTTGACTGCAGTCGGCTGAGATCGGTGAAATTCTTGATGCAAATTGGAGTAGTATGCATTGGTTGAGCTGCTAGGGCTGTAGCATTGCTCTGATTAGTGGGGGGAGGTGCTGCTGCAGCTGTAGGGGGCATCGGCACATTTATTTGCATATTTGGCCGCATCACTGGGTATGATTGAGGAGCTGATGCATGAACTTGGGTTGTGGAAAACTGCATTATTTGAGTGTTAGGTGCACGAGGTTGTTGGGCTGGGGCGTAGTGAGGATAGTTATGATATGGAACATACTGGCTTTGGAGTTGTGTAGCATTAGCTGTAGGACTATTTCCAGTTGGCTGTCCAATACTAATTGGTGGTCCAACATTCAAAGGTACGTTTGAAGTGGATACAGGAGCTTGACTAGGAGGTGTGGTGGGTCGATATGTTCCAGTACTATTGAAGTTATAACCTATTTGTGGGCTAGACGCAGCCATTGTATAATATTGTGGAGTTTGAGGGGTGTAGTTATTTTGTCCATAGGATGGATAACTAGATGGGCAAGTGGTATAGCCTGGTATCGCAGAATCAACTTGGCCAACAGTTGGCTGTGGGACATAATTGGAGTTTGGATAAGCTTCAGTATTGGGTGGTGATGTGACCGACTGATATGGATAGCTTGGCACTCCTGTAATAAAGGGTTGATGATACTGGCCAACATTAGTAGAGCCAGGTTGAGCAGCTGCTGATTGGCTATCTATAGCAACAGCAGTAGGATTCTGGCCTTGTTGTTGGCCAGATGATAGGAGAGGAACTGGAAGCATGTAGCGGAAAGCTTGTCCACTGACACCATGAGTAGTTGGGTAGCCCTGTAAATAAATAACATAGAATAACATTTGCACATTTTTGAAACTATGTTTAATTTTACAGGATAAAAGCTGTTTTAAGACAGAAGATAAATGATAATGATATAACCTCATTATTTGAAATAAGAATACTGGCAGTGTATGACAGGAGAAGGTTGACAGTCAATAGAATGTTTATAAAACACTCAGTAATGGAACAAACCATTCCAAGTATTGCAAAACAACAAGAGCATCCATTTCCCATATGAAGTCCATGATGCAATAAAATAATAGCTAGGTTTTACAGGAAAGTTTAAGAGATCTGCCAAAGAGGAAATTATATCTTGATAATCATTTTCTGAATCACAGAATCTATAAAACTAATGCTTATCTCCATAATGAGGAATACACTTCTCATTGGATATGGTGCTGTTTTATCAGATCACTTTACTTGCTAGAACAATTGAACTTCATACAGCAAAGCAGTTGATCCCTAATCAATTCCACAACAATGTTGCTACCAACCAGTGTGATATCTAATGAGGGTTAAGTGACCTGCTATCAAACAACAATGTGTTGGTGACAAGATATAAATGACCATCCATTGCTGATATACATTGGTGAAGGATAAAGACACATGTACACATACAATGAAGTTCTGCACAGTTTCTAATAACTAAATTCAACTCGCACGGTAATGTCAATTCAACACTATGACAGACAGAACAACATTGGTTGTGAAGTGACCTTAAGTACACAGCCATGATACATAAACAATATAACAGTGCTAGTACCAATGTTATGCACTCAATGCAGAAACTAAAAGCTATGATAAACACACTTTCATATTTCTATAAATTTCAATTTTGAGTAGACCATTCCTGTACAATTTTATTTCAACCCTTTTAATACCAACCCAGCCAAAACCAGCCCTGGTTCTATGAAAAAAACCATCTATTTCAAACAATTCCTATATAAATTTATATCTTCTGGCATGATATTGTACAAGAACCATATTTTAAGTTAATATATTAGTCTAAAGTCTGTCTCATGCCAGGAGGCTCCTCAAGCTAATGCTTTTCCCGGTTTCGTGGCATGAAGTGACCGAGAGTACAAGAGTTCCCCTGGACAGGACACCTGTCCATCGCAAGGTTAAACCCCCAGCTATTTTGCTGGTACTACTCATTCCAGCTGAGTATACTGGAGCAACGTGAAATGAAGTGTTTTGCTCAAGAACACAACATGCAACTCAATTAATTAATTGAAAGAGAGGATATTTGATTATAAATACAGCAATGTTAAACTAATATATTGGAGCTTACCTGTTGATACGCAGCAGTAGGTTGAGTGCAACTAGTTTGTACTTGGTTTGTAGCTGTGGAATTACCATATAAAATTTGCCTCGATGCACCAGGAAGTTCATTAAGACCATCAGTCTGTTGTTGCTGCTGCTGCTGTTGTTGTTGTTGTTGTTGTTGCTGCTGCTGTTGTTGTTGTTGTTGTTGCTGCTGCTGCTGCTGCTGCTGTTGACTCAAACTTACTGATCCTAACTGTTGTGATAATTCAGTCATTCCATTGGAATCCTGTTTGAATATTCATCAAAACAAAATGGATGTAAAACGATGATGATGAATTATAAAACATGATATATTTATCATGAGAGGTTTAAGAGATATATATCTATACGATACAGAGTTATTTGTTGTTGCAATGTAAATATTAGGATATTATATGGTGTATATAAAGAATTATTAGACATTACATTTCGGTATAACAAATGTCTATGTGTGGTGCCATAACACCTGAGGGAGTCATAAGGACGCTGTAGTGACATATGGCATTTCTTGGGTATTTTTCAAGCCTTGCAGAGCCCATCTCTCCATATCTGATCACAGCAGATTTCTTCCAGAGAAGGATAGGGATTAAGAGAATGGAAGCGAGAAAGAGATATAGAGGAAAAATCGACCCCAGTACAAGACTGGTATTTTTTTTTTTTTTATCGACCTCGAATGGATGAAAGGCAAAGTTGATCTCGGCAGGATTTGAAACAAATACCACAAATTAATCTATCTGACATTCTCACAAATGTCTGCCTATAATAAATGTCTAGAGAATGCAATTATTCTATGGCCTATTTAGAATTTATTAATTCTAGCTAGCTACCATGTAGTAACTAGTTAATTCTAGCTAGCTATCATGTAGTAACTAGTTAATTCTAGCTAGCTACCATGTAGTAACTAGTTAATCCTAGCTAGCTATCATGTAGTAACTGGTTAATTCTAGCTAGCTATCATGTAGTAACTAGTTAAGTCTAGCTAGCTATCATGTAGTAACTAGTTAATTCTAGCTAGCTATCATGTAGTAACTGGTAAATCCTAGCTAGCTATCATGTAGTAACTGGTTAATTCTAGTGAGCTATCATGTAGTAACTGGTTAATTCTAGCTAGCTACCATGTAGTAACTAGTTAATTCTAGCTAGCTATCATGTAGTAACTGGTTAATTCTAGCTAGCTATCATGTAGTAACTGGTTAATTCTAGCTAGCTACCATGTAGTAACTAGTTAATTCTAGCTAGCTATCATGTAGTAACTGGTTAATTCTAGCTAGCTATCATGTAGTAACTGGTTAATTCTAGCTAGCTATCATGCAGTAACTAGTTAATTCTAGCTAGCTATCATGAAGTAACTAGTTAATCCTAGCTAGCTATCATGTAGTAACTAGTTAATCCTAGCTAGCTATCATGTAGTAACTGGTTAATTCTAGCTAGCTATCATGTAGTAACTGGTTAATTCTAGCTAGCTATCATGTAGTAACTAGTTAAGTCTAGCTAGCTATCATGTAGTAACTGGTTAATTCTAGCTAGCTATCATGTAGTAACTGGTTAATTCTAGCTAGCTATCATGTAGTAACTGGTTAATCCTAGCTAGCTATCATGTAGTAACTGGTTAATTCTAGCTAGCTATCATGTAGTAACTGGTTAATTCTAGCTAGCTAACATGTAGTAACTAGTTAATTCTAGCTAGCTATCATGTAGTAACTGGTTAATTCTAGCTAGCTATCATGTAGTAACTGGTTAATTCTAGCTAGCTATCATGTAGTAACTAGTTAATTCTAGCTAGCTATCATGTAGTAACTAGTTAAGTCTAGCTAGCTATCATGTAGTAACTGGTTAATTCTAGCTAGCTATCATGTAGTAACTGGTTAATTCTAGCTAACTATCATGTAGTAACTAGTTAATTCTAGCTAGCTATCATGTAGTAACTAGTTAAGTCTAGCTATCTATCATGTAGTAACTGGTTAATTCTAGCTAGCTATCATGTAGTAACTAGTTAATTCTAGCTAGCTATCATGTAGTAACTAGTTAATTCTAGCTAGCTATCATGTAGTAACTGGTTAATTCTAGCTAGCTATCATGTAGTAACTGGTTAATTCTAGCTAGCTATCATGTAGTAACTAGTTAATTCTAGCTAGCTATCATGTAGTAACTAGTTAATTCTAGCTAGCTATCATGTAGTAACTGGTTAATTCTAGCTAGCTATCATGTAGTAACTGGTTTTCTAGCTAGCTATCATGTAGTAACTAGTTAAGTCTAGCTATCTATCATGTAGTAACTGGTTAATTCTAGCTAGCTATCATGTAGTAACTAGTTAATTCTAGCTAGCTATCATGTAGTAACTGGTTAATTCTAGCTATCTATCATGTAGTAACTAGTTAAGTCTAGCTATCTATCATGTAGTAACTGGTTAATTCTAGCTAGCTATCATGTAGTAACTGGTTAATCCTAGCTAGCTATCATGTAGTAACTGGTTAATTCTAGCTAGCTATCATGTAGTAACTGGTTAATTCTAGCTAGCTATCATGTAGTAACTGGTTAATTCTAGCTAGCTATCATGTAGTATGGTAGATAAAGTAGAAGAGGCACTTAGGAGTGGCAATGTAGCCAGCGTGCTAATGACGAGAACGGCCTTGGACCAGTTCTTTGACGCAAAGCACGAAGGCTGCGTTGTCAGGAGCAAAATACATGCTCCGGGAAATGAGGAAGCCAAAGCTGTTAGCTGGGCCAGAGTGACGGAGGCGAAAAGCGGCAACAAGTCCATGATTCAATATTTGAGGGACCAAGATGGACGAGAATAAGGGAGATGACATAGGCAACTTCCGGCCCATAACTCTGTTAAACACAGAGTTACAGATTTTGGTCAAGGTGTTGGCAAAGAGGCTGGCGCTTGTCGTCAAAAACCTGGTGGGAGAAGCGCAGACATGCGCAATCCCAACCAGGTCCATACACGACAACCTCCACCTCATGCGATACATCATAGAGAGGGTAGGGTGTAAACCCAGCTTCGGTGGGGCCCTGATCAACTTGGATCAGTCTAAGGCTTTTGATAGGGTTGACCATCGTTACCTGGATGCGGTGCTCGAGGCGGCAGGCTTCGGACCTGTGTTCAGGGGCTGGATTGTTGCAATGCACAGCAGCAACATCTGCTCAAGGGTCAAGGTGAACACCTCTCAGAGCTGTTCCATATCACGCGATCGATCTGACAGGGATGCCCTCTCTCCTCCCTTCTGTACGTACTGACTCTCGAGCCACTACTACGGAAGTTGGAGCTATTGCAGGGCATCCCTTTGGAACCGGGACTGCGAAAAGCCGCGTCGGCCTACGCCGACAACGTGACAGTAATGGTGTCGAGCACCTCGCAAATCGGGGAGGCCGGCACCTTACTGAAGGAATATGAAAGGTTCACGGGAGCGAAGCTGAACCGGAACAAATTCGTCGGTTTGCAACTCGGAACGTGGAGAGTCAAACCGATGCCTTCCGGTGGCGTCGTCGGACGCTGGACAGAAGGACCGGTAAAGCTGTTCGGAGTCTGGTTTGGTCCGGACCTCCAGGTGGAGAAGAACTGGAACAAGATGACGGCTAAGGTGTTTGCGTTCACCCAGAAGTGGGCCGAGTGCAAACTATCCTTGACAGGTCGAGCGGAGGTGGCGAACACTTTTATAGCATCTGTCATCTACTACCGCTTGACCATCGTGCCTTGTCCAGCCAAAACGCTCACCAAAATGGAGCGCGCGCTCTTCCAATTCCTTTGGAAGAAATGAGCTCCTTTGGTGAGAAGATCCATCTGCTGCCAACACTCTTCAAACGGAGGGCTGGGAATGCTGTGGCTGACGATGCGCAAACATGCGCTCAGCCTGCGGCACCTCCACGTATTCTTCACTGGACAACTGGTGTGGGCCCCATTCGTGAGGCGAGCCTTCCCACGACTCGTCTCGCTGACCGAGCTGCAGTCCTGGGTCAAGCAAAGACCGAGGAAAATGGGCGACTGGCACATGGAATGTGCTCAGGCGCTCACAGTCCTCTGGCAAATGGACCCAGCGATCAGTGGAGACTCCACTTTGTCATTCTATAGAGGGTTGGTCCGCAGCAAGTGCGACGACGCGCTCGGAGAAACTCTAGGCGTAGAGGAGGATGAACTGGCCAGTCTGTTCAGTAGGACCTTCCGTCCGGGACCAATGGACAACTTCCAAAAGTCCCTGGCCTGGCAGTGCTACCGAGGAGCTCTACCAGTTCGAGACAAGCTCTACAGACACGGGCGCCCGGGCAGGGACCCTTCGTAAAAGATGTCCGAGATGCGTGCGCGACAAGGAAACCGTTGCGCACGCATTTGTACACTGCCCGGGTGTTACCGACCTGTGGGGCTATGTAGAACGACTATTGAGGAAGAGAGGAAGGGAGTACTCGCTCTTGGTGCTCCTGGAGATGAAGGTTGTACATTTTTTCGGGGTGTGTACAACCCCTGTGTAACGCCTCCCCCCTATTGGGGATTTCAATTGTTATTTGTTATTTTATTAATAGTTTTATTTTCATATACCTCTATGTAAACTCCCCATTTGTATTTGTCCCCTTCTTTTGTACCCTTGAGGCTAATAAAGAAATTTATCATGTAGTAACTAGTTAAGTCTAGCTAGCTATCATGTAGCAACTAGTTAATTCTAGCTAGCTATCATGTAGTAACTGGTTAATTCTAGCTAGCTATCATGTAGTAACTAGTTAATTCTAGCTAGCTATCATGTAGTAACTAGTTAATTCTAGCTAGCTATCATGTAGTAACTAGTTAAGTCTAGCTAGCTATCATGTAGTAACTGGTTAATTCTAGCTAGCTATCATGTAGTAACTGGTTAATTCTAGCTAGCTATCATGTAGTAACTAGTTAATTCTAGCTAGCTATCATGTAGTAACTAGTTAAGTCTAGCTATCTATCATGTAGTAACTGGTTAATTCTAGCTAGCTATCATGTAGTAACTAGTTAATTCTAGCTAGCTATCATGTAGTAACTAGTTAATTCTAGCTAGCTATCATGTAGTAACTGGTTAATTCTAGCTAGCTATCATGTAGTAACTGGTTAATTCTAGCTAGCTATCATGTAGTAACTAGTTAATTCTAGCTAGCTATCATGTAGTAACTAGTTAATTCTAGCTAGCTATCATGTAGTAACTGGTTAATTCTAGCTAGCTATCATGTAGTAACTGGTTAATTCTAGCTAGCTATCATGTAGTAACATCCATTCTCATGAAGGACAGGGACACAGCAGTGAAACTGTCCATCAAACCAATCACATCCACCGCATACACCTTCTACCCTACGTACATGGGTAGAAGAACACAAAAAATAAAAATCCACACCATCCTGCCGATTATGGACATATGGTGGGTTTTGACAGGTTTTCTGGACCTGGAGGATGACATGCTGGTGTCCATGGGAAAGGCATCGGGTGACGCGTTCAGTGGAACGAGCCTCGAACTTGTAGTTCAAATGAGGCCCGAAAGGATCGCCCAGATCCCTGAACGCGTCATACTGGATGATCTAACCTTCATCAACATTACCGTTGAGGGTAGACGGCCCTCGTGTTACCTCTGCGGAACCAGAGGTCACCTGAGGGCTGTCTGTCCCCAACTTAATAAGAAAACCCCAATCCTGCCTACACCACCAACAACTGCACAACCAACACAATCACCACAACTACCACTACAAAAACAACCACCACAGCTCAAACCAAAACAAAACAATGTCCAACCCATCCCCTCCACTCAAAAAACAAAAACAATTTCCAAAACACCCGTACCGCAAACACAACCCGAAAATATACCCCTCCCCTCCAACGCGGAAGATGACCCTAGTTCGTCGTCAGACGAGGAGGAGCACTTCCACACAATCAAAAGAAAAAAAAGAAAACACACCTCAGACACACAAATGAAAAAAACCCCTCCCCAAAACATAACACTGACACCAACACAAAAGAGCTCACAACAGCAAACAAAAAACACCACACAAAAACAAAAACATGCATACACATACATAAATACAAGAAACAAAAAACTGTTAAACATTGTGTACAACAACAATCTAATAAAAACACAAGGGCCTAACTTCACCCAGGCAGGGGATTTCCCCCACCTCAAAATGATTAAGGCCCCACAGGACACCTATAAAACTTTAAAAAACAATTTTAAAGAGGACGTGGGTCCCCCCTGCGTCGGGCCCATTAACCGCGTCCTCCTAAAAAACTATCCCACCCCCTCCCCAAACACCCTCACAACTCCAAGCTCCCCAACCAGACAACACACTGATGCCCCCACACTTCCACAAACCACCACCCCACCCAACAACCCATCGCCCACCCTAATGGAAATTGTGCAGCCCGATACCCGGGACGCAGAGAGGTAAGTGCCTTTTCTCTTCACCACCAACATGGCTATGCTAAGAGTAGGCTGTTTAAATGCGCGTGGCCTGGGCTCAACTTGGAAGCAAGCAATGCTTCTAAATGACCTCAGGTCACAACGTATAGATGTGATGGTTATTTGCGAGGCTCGGATCAGCAACATGCGACAGCTGGCCCCCACCTTTGATGACTTTGAGATGCACGCATCTCTCTGTCAGCCCGGAGGTGGGGGTGGAGTTGTCGTTCTGCTGCAAAAACATCTGGGTCTCGCAACACAGATGGTACATTTGGACCCGGAGGGTCGACTAGTGGTTCTGGACCTTGGCAGTGGTAAAGGCGGAGCGTTTAGGTTGGTAGCCGCCTACGGCCCTTTCGGGTCAATGCGGCCGGACTTCTTCCATCGTCTGGAGACTTTTCTAGGGACGTCCCGCTCCTTGCTATTAGTGGGGGACTGGAATGGTATCCTAGATGCACGCTGGGACTACGTAGGGGCCTGCCCCGATAGAGAGGGGTGTAATAGCCTCAAAGGGTTAATCGGTCGATTTGACCTAGCCGATAGATATCGACTAGATTTTCCGACTGCGCCAACCTGGACTTGGGCAAATCGTAGCGGATCATCTAGGTCGTACCTAGATAGGTTCTTAGTTAGAATTAAGGATAAGGACCTTTTAAGTTGTCCAAAAATGCGCATTGTTGGCTATTCAGACCACAAATTAGTGACCTGCATGGTCAACCTTGACAGAACTCATAGACAGGGCCCCGGTTACTGGAAGCTCAACTTGTCCTTGCCGGCAAGTAGAGCCTACAGGAATCGGATTAGTACGTTAGTTAAGGAACGGTTGACTGGAGCGATCGTCAACAGCAGGTGGTGGGTATCTCTAAAGAGAGAGATTAGAGTAGTCTCGATAGAATTTAGTAAGGTTCTAGCTGCGGATAGGAATAGGAAGGAAAGGGAGCTAATAGATAGAGTAGAAGAGGCAGTTAGAAGCGGCGACGTGGCCAGAGTGCTAGCGTCGAGAACGGCTTTGAGCCAGTTTTTCGACGCGAAGCACGAAGGCTGCGTTGTCCGAAGTAAAATACGTGCTCTAGGGAACGAGGGGACCAAAGCTGTTAGCTGGGCCCGCGTGACAGAGGCCAACAGTGGAACTAAATCCACCATCCGGTCTTTGCGAGACCTGGATGGACGGGCGATTCTTGAGCCTAAGCAGATGTGTGAGGCCTTTCAAAGGCACTTTGCCCGACTGTTCGGGAGGGGCGGGGAGCCGGTTGGGAACGTGGACTTCGGTCCATACCTCAACGGCCTGCCGCACCTCTCGGACAGGGAGGCGAAGTCCTGCGAGGAGCCGATTTCGGCCGCTGAGATAGAGGACGTGCTGAGCCAATGCGGCAAACGCAAATCCCCGGGTCTCGATGGTCTTCCTTACGAATTATATCTAGCTATGCCGGACTTGTTCCCCGATCTCCTCGAGGCGGTCTACTGCAACTGGCAACAGAACGGGAGAATTCCCTGTACTGTGACCAAGGGCGTAGTCACGCTAGTGAGGAAGGACGAGAACAAGGGGGACGAAATAAGTAACTTCAGGCCCATAACACTGCTAAATACAGAGTTACAGATTTTGGCCAAGGTGCTAGCAAAGAGGTTGGCGCTTGTCGTGGGCAACCTGGTGGGAGATGCGCAGACATGCGCTATCCCGTCCAGGTCCATCCATGACAACCTCCACCTCATGCGATACATCATAGAGAGGGTTGGGAACGAACCCGGCTTTGGTGGGGCTCTGATCAACTTGGATCAATCTAAGGCGTTCGATAGGGTCGACTATGGTTACCTGGATGCGGTGCTAGCGGCGGCAGGCTTCGGACCCGTTTTCAGGGGCTGGATCACTGCTATGCACAGCAGCCGCATCTGCTCTAGGGTCAAGGTGAACGGCTACCTCTCGGAGCCGTTCAAAATCGCGCGGTCCATCCGACAAGGGTGCCCTCTCTCCTCCCTTCTGTATGTGTTGACTCTCGAGCCACTACTGCGGAAGTTGGAGTTGTTGCAGGGCATCCCTTTGGAACCGGGATTGCGGAAAGCGGTGTCGGCCTACGCCGATGACGTGACAGTAATGGTGTCGACGGCCTCCGAAATCGAGGCGGTCGGCACCTTACTGGAGGAGTACGAAAAGTTCACAGGGGCTAAGCTGAACCGGGACAAGTCGATCGGTTTGCAACTCGGCACGTGGAGGGGCAGACCGATGCCCTCCGATGGCGTCGTCGGACGCTGGACGGAGGGCCCGGTGAAGTTGCTCGGGGTCTGGTTCGGACCGGACCTCCAGGTGGAGAAAAACTGGGCGGAGGTTACGAACAGGGTGTTTGCACTGACCCAGAAGTGGGCCAGTTGCAAACTATCCCTGAAAGGTCGGGCGGAGGTGGCGAACACCTACATAGCGTCCGTCATCTACTACCGACTGACCGTAGTGCCCTGCCCAAGGGAAACCCTCACCAAGATGGAGCGCGCGCTCTTCCAATTCCTTTGGAAGAGGCGGGCTCCTATGGTGAGGAGATCCATCTGCTGTCAACACCCTTCGAAAGGAGGGCTGGGGATGCCGTGGCTAATGATGCGTAAACACGCATTAAGGCTACGGCACCTCTACGTATTCCTCACCGGACAACCGGTGTGGGCCTCGTTTGTGAGACGAACCTTTCCCAGACTCGTCTCACTCACCGAGCTGCAATCCTGGGTCAAGCAAAGACCGAGAAAACTGGGCGCCTGGCACACAGAGTGTGCCCAGGCGCTCACCGCCCTCTGGCAGGCGGATCCGGTTATCAGTGGAGACTCCACCGCAACATTCTATAGAGGGCTGGTACGCAGCAGGTGCGACGACGCCCTCGGAGAAGCCCTAGACATGGAGGAGGACGAACTGGCCAGCCTGTTCGGTAGGACATTCAGCCCGGGACCTATGGACAACTTCCAGAAGTCCCTGGCCTGGCAGTGCTACCGAGGGGCTTTACCCGTTCGAGAAAGGCTCTACAGACACGGGCGCCCGGGTAGGGAACCCGCCAAAAAGATCTGCCCCAGATGCGTGTGCGACGAGGAAACCGTTGCACACGCATTAGTACACTGCTCGGGCGTAGCCGATCTGTGGGGCTATGTCGAACAACTGCTGTCAAGGGTGGGACCGATCCAGTTGACCACCGAGTCTATTGTAATGATCAAGCCGCCTCCCCCCTTCAAAGATGAAGATGAAGCAGAGGCGGTGTTTCTGTGCGTAATAGCCATGGCGAAAGAGGTTGTATGGTGGACGCGTCTGAAAGGACTGAGGTCGGGCACCTTTCTCTCTGGCCAACAACTGGTCCGTTTCTTCCGATATCATTTCGGAAGAAGGATCAGGATGGAGAGAGAGGTGCTGCACCCCAGCCGTTTCTATGAAAGATGGGTGAAAGTGGCGAGAATGGCCCGTGTGAATGGGCCTTCACTCTACATCAGACTATAGGTGAGGAAGATGAAAGACCAAGGGAGCACCCCTTCTCTGTGCTCCTGAGGAGAAGGGTTGCACACTTTTTTCGGGGGTGTGTGCGACCCCCCAAGGCGCCTCCTCTCTATTGAGGATTTTGTTAAAAATTTTATTTTTTGTTATATCTTATTTTATTTTTATATTTTGTTATTGCCTCCTCCTTATTGAGGACGCCTTTTTGTGTAAACTCCCCCCTTTGTACTTGTCCCACTTTTGATGCCCTAGTGGCAAATAAAAGAAATATATCATGTAGTAACTAGTTAATCCTAGCTAGCTATCATGTAGTAACTGGTTAATTCTAGCTAGCTATCATGTAGTAACTAGTTAAGTCTAGCTAGCTATCATGTAGTAACTAGTTAATTCTAGCTAGCTATCATGTAGTAACTGGTTAATTCTAGCTAGCTATCATGTAGTAACTAGTTAATTCTAGCTAGCTATCATGTAGTAACTAGTCAGCAGGTATTACTATTTTCCACTGATATTTGATTTCATCGTAAATTCTTATTGAATGGACATATTTTACAACAAGCACTTGTACGTTTTCATGTACAAGAGTTCTATCAACAATTCTGATTCAGATGATGATCGCGGAATTAAAGTGAAGTCTATTAAAGATTTTTCTATGCATGAGAGGGGGGAGAGAAGGGAGACAGAGAGAGAGAGAGAGAGAGAGAGAGAGAGAGAGAGAGAGAGAGTGTGTGTGTGAGTGAGTGTGCACATGTATTTGTGAATTTCTAAAAACGCCTATTAGAAAGATGTGCTGAAAAAGACGTATCCAATCCATGCAAGCGTGGAAAAACAGACGTGATGATGATGAAATAAACGTACAGGATATTGTCGAGCATCCATGACAAATTGGTGTTGAGAAAAGATAGGAGGTCCAGCAGGACTGAAAGAAACAGATGCAGGAAGAGTTTGATTGGGATTGTGTCTGTAGATAGTCCCATCTGCATTCAGATAAACCTGACCTGCAAGAAGAAAACAAATAAAAAATAGTGGTTGATATAAGAAGTTATTACTTGTATCATAATAATCTTTCAGTTTAACATAAAACATTTTATTAGAGAGATTAGTTTATAAACCAACAAATCAAAACCAAACTGTAAGAAATGATAAGCAAAGCCACAAGATATATTAAATATCAATATAATACATTTGAAAACAACTGAAAATGAAATTATTTCTGTTAATAGAAACGTAGAAGCCTGTCACATCTCTCTCTCTCTCTCTCTCTCTCTGTATATATATATATATATATATATCATAAATCATGTCTTTAGAATTATTAGATAAAATATATATACCGTTTCGAGATATAATTACGGTATGTACACATTCCTTCTAAGTTTAATTTTACACCTAATTGTGTATGGTTGATGATATATTTAGTCAGTTTCTACATGCTGTCGAAATGTTGGATAAATATACTATATTGGGGCCACCGCGAAGAGGCCACTTTCGGTTATTTGTCGAAGATTTCTTCATAAGAGCCTTTCTTCTTATAGCTTGGTTTAATTGATTTTTTATATGGTTAATTATGCTAATTGGAAGAAGAAACGGTATATATTTTATCTAATAATTCTAAAGACATGATTTATGATATATTGCTCTGATTATTTAATTTATTAATTCTTCATAGAGCTTAAAAGTGAGCGGCTGCAACATATATATCTATAACTTTATGTATATGTATATGTAAACCCTTATATATATATATATAGTGATCAACCGTGAGCTAATCAATCACAAAATGCACATCACACCTGAATAAACTTAATGAAAATTTGACACTCCATCCATACTTATTAATATATAATATATATATATATATATATATATATTGTATATACTCAAATATAAGCAAAGGAATATGTGATCCCAAAAAGGTTGATGGTAAATTTTGAGTGGGGAGGCTTATATACACCATCTAAACAATGAGTAGAATAGCTGCCTCAGCTTATAAATAAGGTTTGGATTTTTGCTCATTTCTCAGGCATAAATCGGGAGGGGAGGGGGAGTGCATATATTCAAGTATGTATGGTATATATACATCATCATCATTTCTATATTGACTTTTCCATGTTTGCATGGGTTGGATGGGTCTTTTCCAACACAGATTCCCTTCACTTGTTTTTTATTGCATCCCTTCATCTCCTCCTCTGTGAAGTTCAGAATTTTGAGATCTGCTCTCAACACATCTGTCTAGATCTTCCTCTACACCAGTTTCCTTCCACTGGCAGCTCTCTTGCCATGTTTTCACCCAATAATCACCATTCATGTGCATCACATTTTCATATCATTGCAGTCTTCTCTCTTACAAACTACATCTGATTCTTCTTATACTCAGTTTTTCTCTCAGCTCATCAATGTTTCACAGTTCATTCACATTAACATTGGGATCACCCATTGGCCTAATAACAGCACTAGTTGCATTATAAGGCATTCTCATTTTCTGCTAAAAGTTTTCACTGTTTATATGGGCCACAAGCTTATAACCCAAACTCACATCACTAATTCTAGTGAAATTCTGTCCTTGTAAAGTATTTTGTTTCATTTAGTTTTGAAACATTTTTTCATTAGACATTGTATAAAATTCTAAGTTCATGTCTTCGATTAACCAACTGTTTCAGCAAAGCAACAGTTTATATTAACCCTTTAGCATTTAAACCGGCGATATCTGGCCAGAATTCTCTCACCTCTTCCTATTCAAACCAGCCATAACTTGCCACTCATACTGATGTTACGGTATTGTTCTCAAAATAAATAGAATCAAAATCTCATAGATTCAATACTATATGAGATAATTATGTGAGGTAAAGCCTTTACCATGAAAATACAATAGTATATATAGAGTAATGTAAATGTTAAAGGGTTAAGTTGTGTATTAGCTTTAGAATCCTAGCATAAGACCAGATCCATTAGAATCCTAGCATAAGACCAGATCTGTTAGAATCCTAGCATAAGACCAAGTCTATTAGAATCCTAGCATAAGACCAGATCCGTTAGAATCCTAGCATAAGACCATGCCCAGCTTATATAATCTAAGACAATAGAGTGGTTATGGTTTGTCATCAATGAAGGCCACCCGTCTGTGTGCTGGATATTACAAAAAAACCTATTCTATAACAAAGAGTGATGGAAATATATTCATTTCTTTTCTTTTCTAGGTTGAGAACCAAAACATACAAATGCCAACTTTTCTGTATATTCTGCATATTCTGCATATTAGAAGGTTATTTTCTAGTTTAATGCTCTTCTGGTATTCATCAAGTTTATGAATTGGTTGGTTGTCTTCAATAAGCTACTTTGGTAATCAGAAAATTATCTGGTACATATGAATTATCCAGTACATATGAATCAGGTTTCATTTCTCAACCTACTCATGCTTAGTAAATGTATTCCACATGCTACCACCATAAATGAAACTTAAGGGTCAGTTCATCTCTTTGGTCCCGGCCATGATCCTTTTGGAAACTTGCTCTCTTGAATGACTTATTAAACAATATATGTGAATTGTTTCTTGTTGATAACAACTGGTAATATTTTAAGATAATTGCCACTTGAGGCTTCCTTTAAGTGCTGTTATAGACATACACCATATCTCTTCCATCTATGAAACATTGAACACAAATCAAGTGTTACAAGTCTTGTCTTGTGCAACAAGTCTCTTAAAACTGACACCTATTTTGTAGCTTTGACAATATTTTTATCAATCTGATCCACATTTGTGTATGGTATTATCATTATTGCAAGAGTAATGAAAGTTTTTTTTTTTTGTTTATCATTATAAAATATCTTTTTATTGTCCCCAACTCCCAATTGTCTATGGAACTAACACCAATACATTTCTCTTCAATATCATCAACGATAGAGTTTTTCATTTAATAAAATAATTCACATTGCCTGAAAAGAAGTGCAAACAATGTTTTACTTTCAAGTAAAATTGCCATCTATTAGAATATATATTCAATTTCAGAAAATCTTTTCCATCTTTGTGCTCTCATTGTCATTGTAAAAATGTAAAGTATTCTATTCATTGAAATAGCATGGAAGTGGCTGAGTATTCCACAATAACCATAACATAATTATTAGGAAGAACCAGGATGACTGTGTGATGAGGCTGGTAATCTATCTGATGGACAAAAGTCTATTTGAGTCTATGGTAAAAGACACCCAGTACGTACGATGCCATGCAACGGAAACAAACTGTGAGCTCATTATTTCAAAACAAACTTCTAACGACACTGCCATGGTGAGTATAAGACATTCATACAAAGTCTGGAATATCTTATAATTATAAGGGAAAAGTCTGCTCATTTATGAAGACGATAAATATGATGGGAGTTCAGAGAATTACACACATACACAAATATATATATAGAGAGCTTCTAGTGGTAAGAAATGATGGGAGTTTAGAGAATTGCACACACAAATATAAATATAGCTTCTGGTGGTAAGAAACTTTCAGGAGTTTCTTACCACAAGAAGTTTCTACATTTTATTAATATTAAATTTTTAAAAGACTAATTACTTTACAGAATTTAACAAAACAATTTTCAGCCTACAGATTATTCTTTTACAGAAAATTAGCTTAAAATAAATTCTAAACAGTCTCAATATATTTTTGAATGAAAATATGGTTTATTTTGATTACAATAAACAATGTTGAGAAGAAGAAGAATTTTTCATTGTAGAATTTTGTCATTTCCTACATTAATTCTCTGGATATTTTAAGTGGTTTGCTAAAAACAAAATTCCATTCCTGAATCAGAATGAAATGAAGTGAATCAGTAAATGAGGTGAATGGTTAGAAGGTATTTACTTGCAATACTTCAATTCCTAATTAACAGTACGGGTCAGTGAAGTTCACAGGTAAACAGAAACAATAAGAACAATAAGATCAATAGAGCTTTACCACCTCCACATTACTTCAGGAACTAAACATCATATAATAGAATACAAAGAAGCATCATCATCTTAATGAATGTAAGAATGTAACATTTACACTGTTGTTTCACAGCACTTCCTGTTTAGAAGATCTAGAAAATGTTATCAGTGTCTTTTTTCTTTTAAATTATGGAAATTTACGTTTTCTTTGATTAAGTTCAAAGCCAATTGTCATTTGTTTGTGTATGTGTGTTATATATATATCATTGATTAATGTATCTTCCACGCTAGCATGGGTTAGACGGGTTTGTTCCATTTAGAGGCAAGGTGTGTCGGATGACCGTGTCTCACTCATATAGGAGAGTTTCTGGCTGGTTTTCTATGGCTGGATGTCCTTCCTAATGCCAACTATATTGACAGTGTGTGCTGGGTGCTTTTTGCTGTCTTTTACTCGTCCACTATACAGTGTGGACTGGATGCTTTTTGTCGTGACACCTAGTGTATGTGATTCAGTGAATTACTAGTGGTGGTACCAAACCAAGCACCCTATACACAGGCAGAGTGTATATATTCAGAAAAATGATGAAGTTTCATTTACATGTAGTTTTCTATTGTGTATCGATCGACCTGTTACATTTTAAAGGTGAAAAGCTTAGTATGGTTTAATGAACTTTAAAAACAAGGAAATCATAAAACATGCTTTTAAAAACTTTTGAAAAGTAAGGCAAAACCCCCAAAAAATCAACAATAAAAATCAACAATAAAAAAAAAACTAAAAAAAAAAAACAATCACAAAAATACAATATATAATCGAGGTTAAAATTCACCCCGAAATGGAATCGATAAAACAAAGGGATTATAGAACATAGTTAATAATAAGCAATGTTTAAAGGTAAAATTAAGTGTAAGGAATCTGAACCCTAAGCTAATATAGTTAGAATTTATTGTGTGGATCTGTCTGATTCTGGACCCGCAGGTTCGACGGACACGTCTAATGATTTCGGAGCATATTCTCTCACCAGAGAGAATATGCTCCGAAATCATTAGACGTGTCCGTCGAACCTGTGGGTCCTGAATCAGGCAGATCCACACAATGATCGTGTCTCGAGCTGTCCGCCGGCGAAACAATTGTAACACACAATAAATTGAGTCCAGATGCATCACTGATTTTTCGTTTTCTATTATATCACACTCTGCTCTGCAAGAGCATAGAGTGCTCAACTAGCATACCGCCTATGGAAGCATCTTAGCTACCATCAGACATATATATATATATATATATATACACGCACAGGGTTTTAAAATGCCATGAATGTGATTTTAAATATTTTTTAGCAGAATGTCATTTCAATTGACATTCTGCTAAAAAATATTTAAAATCACATTCATGGCATTTTAAAACCCTGTGCGTGTATATATATATATATATATATATATATATATATACACACACATATATATATATACACACACATATATATATATACACATATATACATATATATACACATATACATATATATACATAGATATATACACATATATACATACATATATATACACATATATACATACATATACATATATATACACATGTATACATATATATACATATATATACACATGTATACATATATATACACACACACATATATACACACACACACACATATATACATATATATATACACATATATACATATATATACACACACACATATATATATATACACACACACATATATACATATATATATACACACACACACATATATACATATATATATACACACACACATATATACATATATATATACACACACACACATATATATATATATATATATATATAGTTATAGTTATATTTGGGGAGGGTTATATTGTTATGATATTGCCAGAAATAATAATAAAACACACTCACTGTTTGGTTCAGATTGGTTTTCGCTTCTGTATATTTTATATCCCTATAGTTAATTTAGCTGGCAATCAATGTTTATCTTTGATTGACCAATGGTTAAAAATATAGATATAAATATATATATAGTCTATCAAAGTTCTTTCATCACACACCTGTGACATCATCAGTGGTATTATTATGTTTCCTCCCATTGTATTGTAATGTCTACTCCATTTTTATTTTTATTTTATTTATCTATTTATTCGAAACAACACCACAGACACACGAGGAAAGAGAAAAGATCCTCAATGCTCACGTGATGTGGACCAACATCCTGAAACCAAGTAGACACACAGCCAATAATTTCCAAGCCTCTAACAATGACATACCAACCTTGTATGGGCTCTGCAAAGACCATAAAACAACTAACGGCCCTATGACAGGACCACCAACAAGACCTGTATGTGGAGCCAATATTGCCAGCAACTACAGGACTTTCTACTTCCTCTCTATGATTATAATTAAGATGTCCCAGATATATGTGACAGCACAGAGGACCTCCTCAGTAGAATCAATGAATGCAACAACAATGAAAATTTAACCAACTGCATAATAGGCAGTATGGATGTAGTGTCCTGTACCCATCCATTGACATTGATTTGGCTGTGGAAAAATGTGTGGAAATAATCAGTGAGAGTGAGGTGGAGTCCTGCGATGTTGACACGGATGAACTGGGCCTCCTACTTATGACAATGAATACTTAAATAATTATGACCATAGCAGTTTCTGCCCCAATAGGCCAATAAGAGGTAGATGTCCAATAGTGCTAAGTTTAATATTCTGATCGCAGACTTGGTAAGAGTGATGAAGAATGTGTCTCGCATGTGCGACCCAACTGAACTGGAAAGACACATAGAACACTTCAGCAATCGCATATAGTTCTCTGGCTACAACCAAAGAGACAGAATCAGGGCTACAAAGGCACCACGGAGAAATATAAGACCCTCATAGAAATGGACATGAAAGGAATTTACCCATTGTACAGGAGAAAATCATGGAATAGCGTAGATAAAACTAAACATTAGATAGGGAAAGCCACTTCATGGTACGACAACCAGAGATACCGGAGTGTCATGATCATGGATGCAACCCCTGGAGGGAAATTAGCTAACCAATTTAGAGAGGCCCTAACAAAGAAGCATCTAAAGATTAAAGTGGTAGAAAAGCCAGGAACTACCATAAAATCCCTGATCAGCAAAACATACTCCTGTAAGAAAACCCACTGTACTAAGGAATGGGTGTTACATGTAGAATAAATCTACAAGTAAATTGTAAAACTAAAAATGTAGTCTATAGCATAAGATGTACAGAGGGTACTTGCAGAAACATGACAACATACATAAGTGAGACAGTTCGAAGCATAGGGGAGAGATAGACCAACACTGGGGTGAACTAAAAGGACAAAAAGACGGTTCAGTACTATATGAACACGCCAGACAAAGACATGATGGTAATATAGGCAAGATAGAAATTAAAATAATATCTAAACATAGAAATGACTCAACAAGTAGACAAATTACGGAAGTAACTGAAATAGAACTAAGAAAACTGAAGTTGAACAGAAAAAAAAATATGGAATAACAACAACAACAACAACAACAACCACCATACACAAACACACAATACTGACCTAAGATAAATATAAATAAATATAAACAGATACAATAACAACACCCACACATATACACACACTAGTGACCAAACAGAAAACATACACACAAGCGTGTGCGCAAACAAAGACAGAGACAAGAATAAATAAAGAAATAAAAATAAAAATGGAGTAGACATTACAATATGAGAGGAAACATAATACCACTGATGATGTCACAAGTGTGTGATGAAAGAACTTCGATAGACTATATATATATATATATATATATTTTTTTAAACCGTTGGTCAATCAAAGATAAACATTCATTGCCAGTTAAATTAACTATAGAGATATAAAATACACAGAAGTGAAAATCAATCCAAACCAAACAGTGAGTGTGTTTTATTATTATTTCTGGCAATATTATAACAATATGACCCTCCCCTGTTTGTTGCAACGCATGATTTCATATCAAAAACGTTGCAAAAAATAAATAAATAAATAAATAAATAAAAAAAAAATATATATATAACCACAGGGCTTTCCTGGTGATTTCTTTTGAATCAAACAGTTCTAGTCCTGTAGACGATATTTCTATATTAAATATGATGTTTACACTCAACTAATGTATTAAGTACATTACTAACTGTGGTTACCCCCAATTGAACCTGGGACTCTCACACACATTCATATATATATATACATTGTTTCTGAGGAAGACAGTGAGCAATTATGTGGCTAGAAGGAAGGTGAAGTTTCGATGCTCTAGTTTGTTTTTAGGTTTTTCAACTTTACTTTCTCCATTGTTATCCCATTCTTACTTCTCCATCTCAACATATATACTCCATCACTCTCTCTCTCTCCCTCCTAACTTTTTCTCTCTCTTCTTCTTCTCTGACAGCTCTTCCATTCATGAAGAGGTTTTGTTTAACCCAACTCTTTGCTATGATCATCTTAGCAGCTGGCTGTTTTACAGCTATTGCTGTGTTCAAGATTCCTACAATTTTACAAAATATTTACACACTCAACACTCTAAATCCTTCCAAATCATGTTTACAAATACACACACACATATTTATATATATACACACACACACACACACACACACACACAATTGCAGCTATATAAATATATATAAAATGTGGGTAATAATACATATTACCCAATTACAAGCATGAAAATAGCTCAATGTAAAATAACAAGTACAGAGCTGAAATATGTGTATTGATAACACTTCAATCTATATGTGATATTTTACTTTAATGACTGAATTACATAATTAAAAATATTTTTTGGAGATGTATTTCTAAAATTATATTTGAATTGCATGCCTTCTCTTAACTTTATAAAATTTTTTAACTACTTAGGATATATGTTTTTCACTGTACTTAACTTTTCTCTAACAGCATGCTTTTTATTTTTTAATTTATAATTTTTAATGCTTTTATCTGCTCCTAATTTTTATTGCATTTATCTGCTCCTATTCTTATGCTTCTTCCGCCTCTGTTATCTTATATACATCTTGATACTTATTCTTATCTAGCCTCTCAATGTTCTTGTGACAAAGTTTTGATATTATATTTGTGTTTGACCTTTGTTATCTACTCTGATGATTCCAGCCTGGTGTTAGGATGAAACGATCAGAAGTGATTAAATGTTTTAAACAATATTTGATTTTCATTGTGTGTAGAGAGAGAGAGAGAGAGAGAGAGAGAGAGAGAGAGAGAGAGAGAGAGAGAGAGAGAGAGAGAGAGAGAGAGAGAGAGAGAGAGAGAGAGAGAGAGCACCTAGGTTAAGAAATGGTGAGTGGAATTTGAAAATTGAATTATTAGATTTCGCCTTAACTTTCACTAAATAAAATAGTCTATGTGGCAACATGGATACGCCGGAGATCCAAACTTGGACATATCTTGGATATGATTACCAGGAAGAAAGAGTTCCATGTAAGTATTTGTACCAGTATGGCAATGACAGCCATGAAGAACCAAATGAGAGATAATACGGACGAACAGAACACAACTGCCAAGACATCAAGAATAAAGATAACAGTGAAATGAGAGAAAAGAGATTTGAGGAAAACCTTCTGAAAACTTGAAAACATCTTCAGTAATTTGTTATAGAAAGGATTTCAAAAGTTTAAGTAAAACGAAAGCCAAAACCATGCATTAAAATTGGTTTAGTAGTTACATCAGAGAATACTATAATTAATTAAGAGTAGAATTATTTTAATGAGTTGTAGAACTAGAATAAATTCTCATGCTCACGCCACACCACACCACGTCACACCACACCATGCCATGCCACACTGCACTACACTACAGTATAGTACAGTACACAACACCACACCACACTACACTATACTACACCACACTACACTATACCATACCGCACTATACCACACCACTTTACACTATACTACCACACCACACTACACACCACAGTACAGTACACTACACCCCTCTACACTATACTACCACACCACACTACACTACAACACACCACACCACTCTACAGTACACTACATCACACCACTCCACACTACAGTACACTACATCACACCACCCCACACTACACTACACCACACCACACCACACTATACTACAGCACACCACACCACACTATACTACAGCACACTACACTACAGTAGACCACATCACACCACACTACAGTAGACCACACCACACTACACCAAACCACACCACACTAAACTAAACCACACCACACTACACTACACCAGACTACACTACACCACACCAGACTACACTACACCAAACCACACTATACTACACCACACCAGACTACACCACACCACACCAGACTACACTACACTACACCAGACTACACTACACCACACCACACCACACCAGACTACACTACACCACACCACACCAGACTACACCACACCACACCAGACTACACTACACTACACCAGACTACACTACACCAAACCACACCACACCACACCACACCAGACTACACTACACCACACCAGACTACACTACACCACACCACACCACACTACAGAGAGAGACAGAGCAATGTAAGGAATGGCAGGAACGGTGTTTAAGCAGCTGCTGTGTACCTGTGCGAGGATTTATTATCATACTTCCTGCTGGAATGGATTCATAACCAGACACCACCAAAAAGTACTGGGGTTTATTTTGTTGCACTGGTGATGACACACCTGATAACGGAATAAGATAACCAACTTCACAAATCAAAAGAAAGAAAACGATGACAAACTAAACCTAACTTTCAATTTAAACAAAACAAAACATTTAACAACCAAAATATTCTTTTCAAAATAAAATTATCATCAACTTATTTAAATATAATTACAAAACTGACATTTACTAAAGATATATTGAGTGAAATTGCTATGACAATAATATATGTGTATGAGTGGAAGTCTGTGTGTGTATGTGTTCATGAGTGTAAGTGTATGTTTGTGTGTGTGGTGCATGAATATCAGTCAGTGTGTGTAAGCATGTATGCGTTAGCATGTGTGCATACATGCGCATTTGTATTTGTGTGTGTGTCTGTGGATGTTTAATGAAATACAAAGCTAATGTAATTCTTAGTGTCTATCTCAGTATTACATAGGTTGGCTGAAAAGTTCATAGGCTCATTATGAAGAAGTGATGCTAGAGCTGTGAAATCCTGCAAGCTTGAATTTCAACTTTTATTAATAACTGTATTGTTTCTTTCCAGAGACTACGTTGAAAATTAAACCTCATTTGGTCATTCCATGAGAGTATCTTGGTCTGCTCAGCCAATGAACTTTTCAGCCGACCCTCATACATTAAAAAGTTACCTTACAATATATTTGATTTGAGGTGTTTCCAGAGTCATTAAAAAATAAAGGCTTTTGTTGGTTTTTTTTTGTTTACAACCTAGCAGAAACAATTTTCTTTCAGGTAGACAATTAAACAAACTTAGTTGTTATTTAGATATTAGCATGGAAGATAGATGTTAAATGATGATGATGATCTAAATAACTTCCAGGTATGTTTCTTGTCTAAAGTCTGTCTCAAGCCTGGAGGCTCATCAGGCCGGTGCTTATCCCTGTTTTAGTGGCGTGAAGCAACCGACCCTCTGGACAGGATTTGCTGGTACTCGTTTTCAGCTGAGAATACTGGAGCAACACGAAATGAAGTGCTTGCTAAAGAAGACAACATGCAACCCAGTCCAGGAACCGAACCCATGACATTCTAATTGTCAGTCTTACCACTAGGCCACACAGCTCCACAGAACAGAACACACAACCCACTCCAGGAATCGAACCCATTATAATCGTAGGTCCCTTACCATTATAAAAATAGAGAGTAGAATGAGATGATGTGAGTTAACATCATATATATGAAGTCATGTTAATGACTGCTGTAACACAACAACTTGAAATTGAGAAGACCAAATATATTTTTTTAAATATGGTCCATTTTTCTTCATTATAAATTTTTAAATTTTAATAATAATAAAAAAATAAGTTAATTATGTACAGTGGTATATTCAATACAAAAATATTCAAATGACAAAGATTTTAAAAGTAAAAGTCCTTTACACGAACCCCCCCCCCCCCCCCTCATACACAAACACATATACATATATAATATGGTTGGCGTTAGGAAGGGTGTCCAGCAATAGAAACCAAGCCAAAATCAGTTCTGGGTGAGCAAAATACTGTCCTCTGACCTGGTTATCCCACAACGGGACAGCACAACCTACCCATGTTAGTGTGGAAAATGGATGTTAAACAATGATGACAACATATATATATATATAATATATTATAAAGAAAGAAGAAACATTAGATATAAATAAAAAGATATACCATACCTAAATTCCTTCATTATCCTCGATTACGTAGTTTCGTGGCTATTATGCAAAAACATTGCATCATAGAGATGCAGTATTTTTGTGAGGTTTGCCGACTTATCAAGAGGATACCTCATTTAGAGTTTCAAAACACCTCCGTAGGACACGAGATAGAATCCCGAAAAGCGGGGGGGGGGGGGGGGGGGGGACCTTATCACGTGATAAGTTCCCCCTCCGCCTTTCGGGATTCTATCTCGTGTCCTACAGACGTGTTTTGAAACTCTAAATGAGGTATCCTCTTGATAAGTCGGCAAACCTCACAAAAATACTGCATCTCTATGATGCAATGTTTTTGCATAATAGCCACGAAACTACGTAATCGAGGATAATGAAGGAATTTAGGTATGGTATATCTTTTTATTTATATCTAATGTTTCTTCTTTCTTTATAATGTATTATAATGCTCTGATATTGAATCAATCTAATCCATTCGGATTATTTTGTCCCTATTATTCCTAGAGCAACAACGGATATATGTGGGTATATGCATGTATATGTATGTATTCGCATGTGTCTGTGTATTTCTTTGTATTGTATATATATATACATACACACACACTCATAAAGATTCTATTCTATGAACTGGAAAAATAATAAATGAGGAAGAGAGAAAAAAATAAACACTTTCTTATACTCATATTGACATTTCAAATATAAAATGATAAAAAAAAAGGAAAAAAAGAGTATTTTAAACCTGGCACAGCTCATTCCCCTCACTATGTCTGAACATTGAGAGAGAGAGTGGTAGAGACGAAGAATCAACTAGAGAGAGTGGTAGTAGAGAACAAGTATCAACTCCAGTACTAGTCTGCTACATTCTTTTATCCACCACGAAAGGATGAAAGGTGAAGTTGACCTCGGTGGATTTTGAACTGAGAGGCAGAGAACTGGAAAGAATGCTGCAAATCATTCTACATGATGTACTAAAGACTGTCAAATTGCTGCCTATAATTATTTCTATAGAATACTTTAATTTAAAATAATCCTACAGCAGTGTCCAGAGGGACTTTATTTCACTTTTTGTTAAACTACCAGAGTGTTGGATAGTTAGGACATTTTTAGAATATGTAAGAATCCTAAATGCAAAATAACTGTAATGACAGTCAATTTGCTTTAATTATAGCTTAGAAAATTGGATAAAATACCCCTTTGTACAGAAAAAGTGGTCAGAGGCTGGGCTGAAAAGTTCAAAGGCTGGCTATGAAAGAGTGATGCTAAAGCTGTGAAATTTTGCAGGCATTAAATTCAACTCTTCTTATTAATAACTGCATTGTTTCTTTCCAGGGACTATGTTGAAAAATAAACCCCATTTGATCAATCCAAGAGAATATCTTGGTCAGCCTATGAACTTTTCAGCTGTGCCTTGTAGCTCAATGGCTAGAGCCACTGAGCCAAAATTTGAGAGATATGAAGTTCGATATTGTTGTTAAGGACATTGAGCTGTAAAACCCAAGCCAATAATTGGAATGTATGTGTCAGATGCGCAGTCTCTGTGTCAACATACCTAAGAGGGCAGTAATGTTGAATAAGAACTGAATTAGACTGTAAAAACTCATCTAATCCATGCCAGTATGGAAATGATGAAGTAAAATTAAATGAATATATATATAATTCAAATTTTAAGAAAACCAAGGATAGTATTATTATTATTTATTAATACATCACTGCGTATGTTTCAACATGGCTAGAGTATCGCATTTATTTGTGGAGAGAACTGGATATTACCAGTTAATTATTACACTATAACCTTATATATATATTAAAAAAGCTGTTTCATTCCAGATATTGTTAATCTTAAAAAATTGTTTCATTTCCAGCTTTTTTCCTTTTTGTTCTTTGTAAAAATATGATGAGTATGTTTTCTATTAAGTAGTGGATATTTTGTGTCAATTTTTGAAAGAATACTTTTAACCCATTGTACATCAGAAGTACTGGGGTCAATTCTTCCTTTATATCTCTGAGACAGCGAATTAGCAGTCATTAGAACATCGGATGGTAGGCTTTGCAGCTCTCTACGCTCAAATCCCAGCGAGGTCAACTGTGCCTTTCATCCATTTGAAGTCGATAAAAAAAGTATCTGTCTAGTACTGGGGTCAATTTTTCCTCTATATCTCTTTCTCACTTTTTTCTCTCACTCTCTCTATCCTTTGGTGGAAAAAGTCTGCAGTATTTAGACCTGGAGATGAGATGCATTCCACCAGATTTTAAAATGCTATAACTGTATAGAAAACAATTGCAATCCAAGAGATAGACATGCATGTCATTTGGGATTGCAATCTCAAATATATTTTTTTTTTTATAAAAAAAAAAAGATATATTGTTTTAAGTTTAATATAACCAGCACACCAGTTTCTTATCTTGATGACAAGAAAAATAGTGTATAATAGTGCATATATATATACATATATATATATATATAATGCAGAAGAGATTTATTACAAGCTGATATGCATGACATAGATTACTAACTGTCATTATGCTTATTTGTAAAGTACAATCAAAATTATGTGATGCAGAAATATTTACAGATACCATACAGAAATGGAGAAAACACACACACACACACACACATGGAATACACTTATATCCCTAGTCTGAGATGAGTTGGGCATAATGATGCTGGTGCAATGTTTCTGACTTTAATCCACCATTCCAGGTCTTAAACATTTCACTTCTACAGACTCAGCAATGGAAGTACTAACAGAACAAGTTACAAAGCAGAGATGTTGCAACAATGATACAGATACCACTCAAAGTTAATTTTCTTGACATTTGCAAACATAAAGGCTTCTGGTTCTAATTAACCTGTAAATGACCTCTCATAGGTCTGCTATAAAGAAATCAGTGTCTCACTGTTTAACTAGCGTTTGTCTTACAAAAACTATAATTATCTATTTTGGATGGGTTTTTCTGTATTGTACATATGGAAACATTTAATTCATCATTTCAATAAGAAACAATGGTTCCCAAAAACTTTAAAGTATATAATAATTGTTTCTACTTTGGCACAAGGCCAGCAATTACCCAGTACATTACTGGTACTTTATTTTATCGACCCCGTAAGGATGAAAGGCAAAGTAAACCTCGGCGGGATTTGAACTCAGACCGTAAAGTGACTTAACTATACTGGAAAGCATGGCATCCGACTCTCTACCGATATAATAATGAGTATCTGCTTCATTCATTATTTTTTTCCTTGTGTTAAAATCTTACAGGCATTATCTAGACATAAATTATAATAATGTTTTCTGATTTAGGCACAAGGCCAACAGTTTTGGGGAGGGGAAAGTCGATTAAATCGACCCCAGTATGTTACTGGTACTTTATTTTATCGACTCCATAAGGGTGAAAGGCAAAGCTAACTTCGGCGGGATTTGAACTCTGAATATAAAGGGCCGTAACTTTATGCTGCAAAGCATAATGTCCAATTCTCCAACTATACTGCCAATCCACCACCCTAATAAAATATAATAGTGAAGTAAGTAAATATTAGAGCAAATGAGGCCTACAAAGCTTAACTTGGAAATAAGTCCTCCTTCTTGCACTTGCTGTAGAAGCAGGCATGAAAAGTTGCAGTGGAGACAATAAAGGTGTCCAAAGTTAAGACAAGGGAGGATTTTGGGGTTAAGCTAGAATCTGACTTCAGATCAGCAAATAAAGTATTCTGGCAGACAATCTACCAACTTCATAAGACGTTCTCCCCCATACCTGCTCAAGAACACATCTGGGGTTCTCCTCTCTACAGAGAGGTACATCCTTATAAGGTGGAAGAAGAAGAGTATACTACTAAATGTTAAACTATGAAGAACTGCTAAACTATTGCTTATATTATCCAAAATGCTAAGGCAGCATCTAATCAAGTTATAAGAGGAATACTGTGGTGTAGATAGTTAAACATGAGACAATGAAAATGAAATAATGCATGCATGATTGGAGATAAGACTGATGAGTTTTAGAAAGAATTATCTAAAGAAAGAGAACCAAAAAATATAGAAATGAGTGAAAGGTAAAATGATATATATCAATATCTGGATATATATCCACATTAACACATATATCGATCCTTAAAGTTACTTTACATATATGTACGGAGCAACTTAATGTCAAATATATAAGTTAATAAGCATTCATATTTTGTATATCTAGTAATATACGGTATGTTTCCAAATAAACATTTTGAAAGCCTTCAGCTATGAATTTGGAAACTGATAACATAGCACAATCTAGCAGATTCCAGCAGAAGCAAAGAGTGGATAACTGACAACGATGATGTCGTTTCTGACTCTGGTCATTATCAAGTCAGTACTACCTTACCCTGCTCTCTGTTGGAACTCAATATAGGCAAAAACATATAGTTACTAAGCTCTAGTAGCTTACTACCAACTAATAACATTTATATTCCCATCTACAATAAACTATTCTTTAATGTGAATATTAGAGCATTCACTTTTAAATTACATTGCTCGACAGTTCAATATAAGTTTTACAAAATAGCTCTCAAAATCAATTGATCATTAAAAAATATAAACAAAAAAAATATTTTCAAAATCAAATGAATCAATAACTATTAGCATATCCTTTGTTGGTTGTTGATTGATAGCCTTAGTAATTGATTTTAGTGGGTTTATATTTTCACTTGGAGAAAATTGAACACATAAGTAGCAGAGTAAAATATTAGTCACCAATAAAGGTTGAACTTCAATAAGTAGGTTATAATAACAACTCTTTTATAAATAGTTAAAATTGTTGCCTTTGTGTATTATTCCCCTGTTTGAAAAGTAAAAATAAACCTGTTGATTACTAGTAATATAGAACAGATAATGCATTAAAAGTAATTGAAATATTTTAGAAATGTTTCAATAGCATAAAAACATCAACTGTAGTATATATTTCAATAATGAAAGGAGTACAGTAGATTACTGCATGTTGAATGAGTTTGTATTTGTCAAATATTCAATTGAAAGTTTTTCCAATGTTTGATATTAGAATACTGTGAAAGGGTTACATACTTTTGGGGGTTTGTTGTTTTTTTACCTCCAATAAAAAGATTTGAATGAAAATATTATTTACCTGCAGAGTTAGTTTGCAGAGGGGATTGAATAGGAGCTGATGCAGTACTGCTCCCTATAAAATGTGGACTGACACTACTTCGTGGAGGGGTACAAGGAATAGTTGGCATTGGACTTCCAAGGCAGCTGGATGTTCCACTGCTAATAGAATCTATGAAAAAGAAAAGAAAAGAAAATCTTAAATCCACAAGATGTTCAAGATGAAGCATATATTAGTGTAATGTTTATACTTGGTTCTAAAACTACGGTGATCATATCAGATTCTGGAGCTGAAATATTAAATATCAAAAAAACAGAAAATAACAAAAAATGATATAGAACGTCTATGAACAGCTTTAAACATTTTTTTTATATAAACTCATTGGACTGTGTAAGTGGTTGAGTATGTGTATATATGTGTGACGTCTGAACAAGCACCCCCCACTTCCAACTAACTTACCCTTGGCTGACAGGATGGAGAAAACATTGCCTTGGAGGACAGTGAGGGAGACGCGCTGGAACAGCCACTCCACCTCGCACCTATAAGCAGCCAGCTCTGCTCTGATAGAAGTGAGCAGGGATGTGGTCCAGGGGTCCAAGAATGCCGGAAGTCTCCACTGCTACAGGCTCTACCACAAACCTATCAGAGAGCAGCTGATATTTGGACAGTTTTCCGTCTTCGGCATGGTGAGCAGCAGAGCCTGGACCAGTAGCCAAACACACCATGTTGCCACTAGAGGTGTCACAGCATGTAGCATCTCAGATGAGGGGCCTACCCCTGTGGAATGGGAAGATTGTCATGCTGTCTGGTCTTTTACCATCCCCTTAGTCCAGCCTCACTGGCTCAAGCTTGGAAGGGAAGCCTGCACCATCCAGGCCATGCTTTATGATCATGTTGAAAGCAGCATGGCATGGGAGGTGGCCAACACTATAATGTCTATTACATAGAACTTAAAATAACTTAAATAACTAAACTTTTAACTTTCACCCTACATCTAAGAATATTAAGAAAAGCTCTACTGAATCTATTTGGAAGTGAATGTTATATTGTTTTTATAAGTTAGACAGAAGTAATTATAAGTCTCTGTAGTGTGTAGAAAACTCTCGAGGAAATTAAAACAGTTCAGGTTAATTATAAATTGAGGCTGATTAGAGAATAGGGAGACATGATGGATGAGAAGGGAGTCACAGATGGAAATAACTCAAAAGAAAAAAAAATTGAGTAAAGTTTGATTTTTTAAAATAAATTCACTCCTATTCATTAATGTTTAGAAAGTATAATTTTTGCTGCATTCAATGATAGAATAACACCACCACCTCTTCCTGGAGTGTCTTTAGCAGAGTTCATATTGTTGCAAAACTGCATATCAGACCCTTGATTTTCTCCCTGTAGATGTTCAGACTGGGTATTACAGCCTCAGAGACTGTTAGTTACAGTCTTGGAGACTCTGGCAATTACCTTTCCTCTCCTGATTACATTTTCAAAAAATGATCTAAATAAAAACCTCAAGTAATAATTTAGATAAAGCATTATTTTTAGTTTAAATTAATCAAGTGTCTGAAATTTTAATATGTTTATATGTTTACAGTTTTGTAACGATATCTACTTCCAGCTTTTCTTTGGTAATTACAGATAGGTATGGAGTTTTGGAATTCTACTATGTCATGATAATGTGACTTCCAAAGACATAAGCAATATAAGTCAAAAGAGGAAACTCCAAACTGAGAATGACTGTGTTGCAGAATGACTAATGTGATGTAAGAAGTTACAATATAGGACACATCATAAAGCAAAATATTTTCTTTAAAATGTTTTCTTATAATTATATTTACTTGAACAAGGTTTCAGAAATTATTTCGTTAATAATATAATTAAACTAAAAGTAGTTTAGTCATTTCAATACATTGCAAATTGGATACATTTTAAAAAGTTGGACTGAAATGTATGATGTCCAATAGGTTCTGCATTTGTTTCTGAAATAGTTTCTGCATTTGTCAATGTGTTTTTTGAATGAGGATGTTTGTGTGTTGAGATGTTCTTTAATGCCAATGTTGTTTAGCAAAAATAAAAATAGCTCAGTATTTTAATTAAAAATATTGTTCAGTAAACATGTACCATAAGATCTGCCAATTTTAAATAGTACTGGAATTATAAACATTGTTACTACATTTTAGGATTTATTTTTAATGGATATTAAAATGTAGTAATATTTCAGTAATGAAATTATTTTTCTGTATCACTGATAAGGTTAGAGAGAAAACTAATTACTACACTGAAATATTATCTAGAAATATAGAAAATGGTAAAAGATAACAAACCTGTTTTTGATAAACTTGCACCCCTGTAGATGCCAGTCTTAACATTATGAGAACTAGAGAAGCCACCAAAGCTACCAGCTTTTGTAACTGGCATTCTGGATTTAACTGAGCTATCTGTACCATAGCCACTAGAGGAGTCCGTACTGCTCCAAGGTCTGGAACCAAGATCTTCCTTACTGCCACCTAAGCTAGCAGGTCGAGACAGCTTTCTCCTGGAAATTAGGAACAAACATTACATTGAATTTATTAATAATACTGGTTTCATGGCATATTATAAATATGTAGCTTATCATCATCATTTAACAGTTATTTCCCTGCTAGCAAGGGTTGGACAGGTCTTCACAAACTAAGTCAGTAGCCAAGAAGGGCGACAGACCTCACAGATGGACTAGGAGGCCTAATATTTAAAGATATATCTTCTGACTTCCTGTATTACATAAAACATATTTCTAAATAGTTTCTACTAAATCATTGTAGGATGCTAAGAAGTCAGATATAACAGAGTTATGTTGTAAATATTGTTTAAATAATGCTGGTTTCACTGCTGCTGCTGCTTCTTCACCCATTTATTCCTGGGAGGGTCGTGGGGCAGAGTTCTCAAATATGACTTCAAATTGATCTGACTTCATCCCCAAGTGAGACCTGCCAAGCTCAAGGATGTTATCTATCCCTGGGTCTCCTGCTGGTTGGTTTTGCCCATAAAATCTGTCCAGCGATTCTTTCTTAAAACATTCTAATCACATGCCCATAGTATCGGAGCTGTGATCTCTCAATTCAAAGAAGAAGCGGCTCTACCTGGAGTGACTCTCTGATCTTTGGCCTACACACTATGTTATTTCAAAGACCCTTCAGAGGAGCTCTATTTCAGCCACTTGTATTTGCGATGGTTTCATGGCATATTATAAATATTCATATTTAAGGATTATCATGATCGTCATTGTTTAACAGATATAACTCTTAACTTCTTTCACAGAAAACCACATTTGCAAAAAATTCTCCAAGATTATTAAGCTGTACTAAGACTCTATACCACATTTAAAAAATTAACATTTTCTGTTTTAGTGCAAATTTTCACAAAAATCTGTCCATTAGTAAAGATACTATAAACATTTGAATTAACAAACATGTTTTTGAAATACCTTCTACTAAATCATTGCAGTGATATCAAGTGTTAAGTAGGATGTAACTAAATTATGTTGTTTTAGAGGATGGTATTTCTAAAACCAGTTATTTTGCCTTCCCTAACTTATGTTTTCTACATCAAAACCAATATCACTATATATCGGTATCATCACCATCATCATATTGGTATCTAAAGGATTATACATTTCCTTCTCTTATTAACTGGCACTCTGTCGCTTATGACGACGAGGGTTCCAGTTGATCCGATCAACAGAACAGCTTGCTTGTGAAATTAATGTGCAAGTGGCTGAGCATCCACAGACATGTGTACCACTAATGTAGTTCTCAGGGAGATTCAGTGTGACACAGAATGTGACAAGGCTGACCCTTTGAATTACAGGTACAACTCATTTTTGTCAGCTGAGTGAACTGAAGCAACATGAAATAAAGTGTGTTGCTCAAGGACACCTTATGATTGTGAGCAGAATACCCTAACCACACACCTTCATTTCCTTCTCTTATAAACTAATTAAAACTTACAACATAAAAACAAAATTTTATATTTCCTTTGGAGAAAATCTTTTTCGCCCAAATTCCAGTTATAAAAGTAGATAAAGCTATTAATTTCATCATTTAGTATTATTTACTTGGTAGCTTTCCAGACACTAGTTGATGTAAAGCATATTGAATCTCAAAGTTTCCTTCTTAACAGAAACCCAATCTTTTTTTCAGATTCCTTTTACATATTCAACATTCTGAACTTATTTCTCTCTGTTGCTAGTATATAATATATAGTTTTGTTTAATGTTTATTTTAGCATTAAAACAATTACAACAATCAATCCTGTATTTATTACCACAAGTTTAGAAATCACTTATCTAAGATACAATTTACTACTCTCATTTGCCAAAGATTGTTTATTAAAGAAAAAAAAACAACTATTTTTAGTATGCTTCAAATGAAAATACATATTATAGTAGAACCCCCCCCCCCCCGTATCGCTGGCCATTTTTTACAGGGTGCAGCCCCAACACCACCACACTCTAGGCCCATCACCATTTCCTTTTCCCTCTCCTTTTCTTCTGTGGCCCTAGAGTCCTTGCTTTTCCCCTCCTTTTCCTCTCATTTATGGCGTTTATAGTTCTTTCCTCTACTTTCCCACACAGCCAGATCTGCCGTTCTTTACCCCTTCCCCATTTGTATACAATTGTAAATAGAATCGAAGTTTTTTTTTATGTATGATAGAAAACAATTCTACAGAAATAAAAGAAGAGAACTTACATAATATTTAGCTGTGGATCTTCAATTGATGCTTGAGGAGACTGGAATAAACAAAAACAGACAATTAATAAAAGATCACTAAATACTAACATTTTATAGTGCCAAGTTGTATCAACCTTTGTCTTTCCCTTGGATGACATTGGTGGCATGGAGAGGGGAGACTGGTATGTATGGGTGACTGTTAGACTTGTGCGTCAGAGGAGAACTTTCCAGTTGTAAATCCGAAAGGGTGTATTTACCCTACATATGCATGTATATATGTATATATGTGTGTGTATGTATATATATATATATATTTGTGTGTGTGTGCATATATATATATGTGTGTGTGTATGTGTATATATGTGTGTGTGTGTGCGTGTATATATATTTGTATATATATATATATATAAAACAGTTGACTTAAGAAGAGGCACTGTGAATATCTAAAATATGTGTGTCCCAACACAAATGACCAAACTAATAATAATCAATCACTATAAATAAGGTAAGAAAATTATGAAAGCAGCCCTGGAGACATAAAATGTGGATAGTCATCTGCTGGATATCTGGTATGTACATTAACCACTATAGTATAGAGCCCCTGGACACTAATTCTATCTATTTAGAAGATTTTTACATCTGTTGATTTAGAAGCAGTGTGAACATTTGAAATCTGACCCTAATAATTGTTTCTACTTTTGGCACAAGGCCAGCAATTACCCAATGCATTACTGGTACTTTATTCTATCGACTCCGGAAGGATGAAAGGCAAAGTTAACCTCGGCGGGATTTGAACTCATAATGGAAAAGGCCGTAACTCTTTGCGTCAAAGCATTGCGTCCGACCCTCTACCGATACTGCCAATAATATTAGTAGATTTCTTCCGTGTAGTTACAAGGTCCTTTTTGGAGGTGAAATACCAGTAATACATGTCACTAGTTAAACAGGTAGTGTAAGGATGCTAGTTATTGTTCCAAATTCCATAAAAAGAATACATTAATACACAAATAACTATAATTGTTTCTACATTTGGCACAAGGCCAGCAATTACCCAGTGTATTACTGGTACTTTATTTTATCGACCCCATAAGGATGAAAGGCAAAGTTAACCTCGGTGGGATTTGAACTCATAATGGAAAAGGCCATAACTCTTTGCGTCAAAGCATGGCGTCCGACCCTCTACCGATACTGCCAATCCACAAATAACTATAATAACAGGAAGAAATGAGTGCTATCGTATGAATATTACAGCCACTGAAAACATGACATATTTTACATGACATTACAACATATATTACATGACAACATGCTTTGCAGCACAGTTATGTCCCTTTATGGACTGAGTTCAAATCCCACCGAGGTTAACTTTGCCTTTCATCCTTACGGGATTGATAAAATAAAGTACCAGTAATGCACTGGGATAATTGCTGGCCTTGTACCAAAAGTAGAAACAATTATATTACATGACATTATATATGGGTGAATTGGCAGTATCGGTAGAGGGTCAGACCTGCTTTCCAGCATAGTTCTGAGTTCAAATCGTTCTGAGTACGATCTGAGTTCAAATCCCGCCGAGGTCGATAAAATAAAGTACCAGTAATGAAGTGGGATAATTGCTGGCCTTGTACCAAAAGTAGATACAATTATATTACATGACATTATATATGGGTGGTTTGGCAGTTTCGGTAGCCGGCCGGACGCCATGCTTTGCAGCATAGAGTTACGGCCCTTTATGGTCTGAGTTCAAATCCCGCCAAAGTTAACTTTGCCTTTCATCCTTATGGGGGTCGATAAAATAAAGTACCAGTAATACACTGGGATAATTGCAGGCTTTGTGCCAAAAGTAGAAACAATTATATATATATTACATGACATTATATTAGTGGATTGGCAGTATCGATAGAGGGTCGGACGCCATGCTTTGATGCATATAGTTACGGCCCTTTCCAATCTGAGTTCAAATCTCGCCGAGGTAAACTTTGCCTTTCATCCTTACCAGGTCGATAAAATAAAATACCAGTAATGCATTGGTTAATTGCTGGCCTTGTGCCAAAAGTAGAAACAATTATTTTTTCTAGTTAGAACCTAGTGACAAAAACTTCTCAATATGTTACAATGTCTGACAATCGTCTAGCATTCCTAACAAATAATCATATAATACAGAATAACGAAAGATTCTAAAAAATAAGGGGAAAAAAACATTTTCAAAATCTTGCACAGACAAACATGCAAACAAATTTTGACTAATTCATGCATATAAACATATATAGAAATAGTTACAGTATATACACATGCATACATTCACAAGAATTATACATATATACTCATGTCAGCAGAAGACTTGCTGAAGTTAAATAAGGAGGAGTATTGGGAATATAAGAAAACCATGTTCTTCTTGGGTGTAGATAATTGTTACAAAATCTTTTATTATTTAAAAATATATTTACAAACGTTTATAACCAATAACAATAAAACCAAGCCCAAAGGGTATAAGTAATCCCTTAGTAACATGCTATAATAGAGATGAGTCATATTTCACTTTAAACAACCCAAAACATTTACATCTTAACGAGGAATGGGACATCATATATTTCACTCTCAATATTTTGTACCACTACACAAGGGCGGTCGATTGGCAGTACCAGTAGATCACTGGACAACATACTTTATGGTAATAATTGTTTCTACTTTTGGCACAAAGCCAGCAATTACCCAGTACATTACTGGTACTTTATTTTATCGACCCCGTAAGGATGAAAGGCAAAGTTAACCTTGGTGGGATTTGATCTCAGACCATAAAGGGCCGTAACTCTTTGCTGCAAAGCATGGCGTCCAACCCTCTACCGATACTGCCAATCCAATGGTAATAATAACAATAATTTGGAATTGTTTCTATTATTTATCAAAACCTATAACTATAGCAGCAGGTTACAAACACACAATCTAACTTCCTGAACAAAAGATTTTCTTCTTTCACAGTAATTTTAATTTTTCTTTTATTTTTTTCATTTATTTCATTCAATGATGAGGGAAAATATCAACATTTTTACAATCTCTCTAGGGTGAAGTTAAAGTTATATTAAGCTGGAACTCTTTGGTGATTGGAGGGAAAACATTGAAGGAATTCAAGAGGTATGGAATTCTGGTTTAAAATGATTAGACACAGTGTTTAAGTTCAAAAGTCTGCAACAGGAGTGGAGCTGAACTGGAAATTTCTTTTTGTCTTGTAGGGTCAAAATTAACCGGCAGGAGACCCAGGAGTAGACCCCGAGCAACATGGCTGGATAACATCCATGAGCTTGGCTGGTCTCACTTGGGGATCCAGCCAGATCAATTGGAGATGTTTGCTTCTGAGAGGACTTGCTGGAAGGAGTGTTTGAGGACCCTGCTCCTAAGACCCTCTCAGGAATAAGTGGGCAAAGAAGAAGAAGAAAAAGAACAGGTCAAGGTGAATGAAAAAAAAAATGAAACCATGGAAATAGCTTGTTTTTGTTTTAATTACTTTAAAGTTTTTCACCAGTGATATAAAAAATATGTAAATACCATAACATGATATAATTACGTTAATAAAAATTTCTTTTGCTAAGCCACAATAGACTGAGAAAAATCTATAACAGCATGATAGGAGGTCACTATAAAAATGGAACTTTTCTTTTTTATCAATACTGAATTTTATTCTTGGATAACCAAATATAGATACGGAAAACAAAGATTTTTGTATGCAATATCACATATCTAATGAAGTCGGCAGGCTGCATGAAATGAAATTGCAGGCTAGATTTGGCACATAGGCCACAGTTTATCAACTCTTGCTCTATATGATGAGACAGTAGTGATGGAGGACCTTCCTACTGCCAACCACCTTACAGGCTGTACTGGGTACATTTTATCCTGGCACCAGCACTAAAAAAATTGTGTTATGCACAGCCAGACAAGAAAGTCCTCGCAAATATATATATATATACACATATATACGGTATGGTCCTATAACTCCTTATGAAGTCATAGCAGGCACCACAGTGGCATACAGTATTTCTTGGGGCATTTTAAAGCCTGGCAAAACCCATCCCTCTTCAGATCTGAACACAGCAGATTTCTTCCAGTGAAGGATAGAAAGTGAGAGAGAGGAATTAAGAAAGGGACATAGCGGAAGAATTGACCTCAATACTTGACTTATGCTTTTTTTTATCAACCTGGAATGAACGAAAAACAAAGTTGACCTCGGCAGGATTTGAACTCAGAGAGCAGAGAGCTGGAATGCCACAAAGCCTTCTAATGACTGCCAATTCACCCCTGAATATATATATATATATATATATATATATATATATATATATATATATATATATGTGTGTGTGCATATTCATAATTTAATATTAATTTGATTATAAAACATTTGGTATCTCATATATCTGTATTTGCATATATCTATAAAAATAACGAAAGTTGAATGCTTATTATTATAATATAAAAAGAAGAAACATTAATACAAATTAATAACTGAATACACAAATATCAAAGTTTGATCACGAAAAGATTGATTTATATACTTTTTATATCTATATGTTAGTGGTATATGCCACTAACATATCAAACTACAAACATAATACTGGAAATATTGTTTTTAGAGGAGATAAACAACAGTTACCATAGCTTTTATAAAGATCTTGATATTATGTTTATGGTGATTGACACAGACACACACATAGGTATATGTACATACATGATGGGCTTTCAACAATTTTTGTTTACCAAATCCATAGCCAAGCCAATGGTTAGTGGAAGACTGAACCCCAAACCACATGATTCTAAAGCAAACTGCTTAACCACATAACATCATTATTTTTAACATTTGTTTTTCCTTTTCTTCTACAAGCTGACTTCCTGAAACATCAGAAATATAGATATTTCTATAAATGTATTGTTTATATATATATATATATATAGAGAGAGAGAGAGTGACAAGAAGTCATCAGATTTGCAGCTTGATATGAACCTTTATTGCATATTACAATTGTTTCGATATTGATCAGGCAATCAGATCCGGACTCTTAATCGACAGTTCTTCAGATATACCCGAGCTGATCGATATCGAAACAGCTGTAATATGCAATAAAGTTTCATAACAAGCTGCAAACCTGACTTCTTATTGTCACTATATATATATATATATATATATATATATATATATATATATATATATATATATATATATACTCTCTAAACTACAGTCGCCTTAAACCTGGAGCATAACCCAACAAGAGACGGACCCCGTAACAGCATCGAGTGCTTTGACCAGCGTCACCGTAAATAACCACAGGTTACTCAAATAATAACCTATATATATATATATATATATATATATATATATATATATATATATATACACACACACACATACCTATATATACACATGCACACACACCTATATATACACACACACACACACCTATATATACACACACACACACATGCCTATATATATACGCACACACACACACATACCTATATATATATACACACACTCACATATATATACACACACGCACATATACACACACACATATATATACACACATACACACACACACATATATATATATATATATGTGTGTGTGTTTAATGGCAGCTATGATGCTTCCATAGGTGGTATGCCAGTTGAGCACTCTATGTTCTTACAGAGCAGAGTGTGATATAATATAAAACAAAAAATCAGTGATGCATCTGGACTCAATTTATTGTGTGTTACAATTGTTTCGCCAGCAGACAGCTCGAGACGCGATCATTGTGTGGATCTGCCTGATTCCAGAACTGCAGGTTCTTCGGACACTGGCAATAATTTCGGAACAAATTTTCTCACTGGGGTGTTAGCTTCAAAAAACATCTTCCTCGTTTGTCCTGCTGTTGGCTGTTGTTTTTCTACGTCATCATAAACTCTGGTCAATAGTTGCTGCCACACTGTCCATCAGCTACTCTCCGTCCGACACACTTCAATGAATTCATGTTGGGCTTGGTATTTCACAAGTCGACTCACACACACATACACACATACATATACACACACACATACACATACACACACATATGTATACATACATATATATATACACACACATGTATATATATGTGTGTGTATATGTATATGTATATACATATACACACACTCACATACACACACACACATGCCCACGACCATATAACTAACAACATGGGTGTGTATATATACATGTGTGTGTGCGTGTGTGTGTATATGTATGTATGTGTGTGTGTGAGTGGACTTGTGAAATACCAAACCCAACATGAATTCATTGAAGTGTGTCGGACGGAGAGTAGCTGATGGACAGTGTGGCAGCAACTATTGATAAGAATTTATGATGACGTAGAAAAACAACAGCCAACAGCAGGACAAACGAGGAAGATGGTTTTTTGAAGCTAACACCCCAGTGAGAAAATTTGTTCAGAAATTATTGCCAGTGTCAGAAGAACCTGCAGTTCTGGAATCAGGTAGATCCACACAATGATCGCGTCTCGAGCTGTCTGCCAGCGAAACAATTGTAGCACACAATAAATTGAGTCCAGATGCATCACTGATTTTTCGTTTTATATTATATCACACTCTGCTCTGTAAGAACATAATGTGCTCAACTTGCATACCGCCTATGGAAGCATCATAGCTGCCATTAAACACACACATATATACTACGCTCCTCCACAAGTAGAGCACTTACAGCGTTTCGCCATGGAAAAATTCAATTACTCTTCCTCCTTAAAAGACATCCCGATCCAGTCTGACAGCACGTACATGGGTTTACTGATACACCACACCAACTCTTTCGTTAGACGCATGAGATGGCGCGCATTTCACCACGACAGAAGGAGACAACAACACGCACCTGATATCCCCCAGGACCGCCTAAAGTGGATTTTTAGATCTAGACGACACCCACCACATAATGCACAGCTAGAAGAATTTGAGAATTGTATCATCAACAACGTCCGTAACATCAAGTTCCGTAGGAATAGTAAACGACATACAAAATACCTCAGGAGACTCAACTCCACAATCAAAAGCATGGAAGAATGCCAGGATTTACTTGTTCCCTCAGACAAAACTGGTAATGTATACATGCTTGCCCGTCTTACATACAACGACTGCATCGGGAAAGAGATTAGGAAAAATTACAGGACCACAGGACAGGACAACTTAGATAACATTAACGCCACAACCAAAAAAATAATGACGGGGCTAGGAATAGATGATAGGACCGAATTATATGTACCTAGAAAACCTCGGATATCTATTAAGGACCATAAATTAGACTTTAAAACAAAACTACCGGTTAGGTTAATAGCACCCTCCAAATTCGACATAGGTAGGACCAGCAAAAATATCATAGACAGGATACTACTGGTACTTAGAAACAAAACTAGGCTTAGCTTATGGACCTCCACTAAGTAGGTAATTGACTGGTTCTCGTTAATAGGTAACAAGCAGCAGGTAAATTTTATTCAATTAGACATAGATAATTACTACGCGTCAGCATCCCCTGTAATAGTGAACAAGGCCCTCATGAGCGCCATGGCCAAGTCCAACCTCACTAGGGAGGCGGCTAACCTCCTAGCACTAAGACGGTGAATTTCCTGGACGTTACCCTGGAAATGAATACGATCAACCACTCACCTTATCACAAGCCCAACGAGAACCTGCAGTATGTCAACAGGCAATCGAACCACCCCAGGTCAATCATAGAAGCAATAGTTAAAGGGGTATCAAAACGCGTATCTACCCTGTCGGCCAACGCAGACGTGTTTAAACAGCACGCCGAATACTATAATGAGGCACTGCACAGGACCGGTTACACAGATAGCATAGTGTATACCCCAGACAAGGAAGAGCCTAGCGCCGAGGCATGCAGATACGGCAATAGCGGGGGCACTTCCATAGGTAGAAGAAATGACCCGGCACTAGTCTCTAAGAACACGAGTAGCAACACAGTTCACCTTAATAACACAGGACCGACAATAGGACGGAGGAAGGCACACATGGGAGCTAGACCACCCAGTACACATAGGCATGCGCCCGGCACACACACTATATGCATCGCGGTAACTGGGACTAGGGACAGGGTAACAAGTACGGCCGTGGTACCCGCTAGAGGGAACACGGTTTAACGCACCATACTCTAGGCATGTACGCACCAACGTGCCAGGTCTTTTTTTCCAAGCGTTAGTCGAGTGCTTCCCGCCGTCGAACAAATACGACAAGATTTTTAACCGCCACACGGTGAAGTTTTCCTTCTCCACAGCACCTAACATGGCAGACTACATGGCCAAAACCAACGCGGTAAAGATGGGGAACATCGACCGTAAACCACGGCGACAGAACGACCGTCTATCGGAGCGTGGAGGACCCTTTGGGTACCAGCCTTCAAATAACCTGGCCCCGAGGCAGCCACCATGCCCGCGGAAGACGATACAATCCAACGCCAGGAGGGACCAAAATAACCCAAGATGCATACCTGACTCTGCACGGGACCATAGGCAGGAACATCGCCTGAGCTAGGACAGGTTGACCTGGGTTCCACGGTCACTCAGTCAAGTACCTTACACCTATAGGACAACACACCTCAAACACAATGACATACCCCAATATGACTGGGCTACGGGCCCCCATGCATGTGTACCTTTTCAATCATGAATACATACTCTCCACGTACTCCATTTTGGAATACATATTATTTGTTCCGTACACAGACCTAAGTGTGCATCTCATACTCCCCATATGTAATATTTCACACGCATACACATACCTTCTCCTTTCTCCTCTCTTTTTCTTATATATCTCTATGTGACATTATATGCATATTTTAATATATTGTATATTTATTTTATTGTTTTTATATGTGTGTATATCCGTAGGCGTGTGTGTACGTAGATATATATGTGTGTATATATGTGTGTCATCATCATCATCATCAACATCATCGTTTAACGTCCATTTTCCACGCTAGCATGATGTGTATATATATATATATATATATATGTTACGTGAATGTGTATGGATGTATTGTATATATATTTTATTGTATATTTATTTTACTGTTGCTTTTATATGTGTAAGCGTATGTGTGTATATACGTATATATATATGTGTATATATATATATATAGATATATATATGTATATATGTGTGTGTGTATATATATGGGTGTGTATGTGTGTGTATATATATATATGTGTGTGTATGTGTATGCATATATATATATATATATATATATATATATATATATATATATATATATATATATATACACATACACACATATATATACACATATATATATACACACACATACATACACATCTATAAAAAAAACCTACAATATACTAAAATATACATCTAACTTCATCCATTAAAAGATGTATCTCGTACTAAACATGCACATATGTATCTGTATATAGACATATACATTCATTTATTTTTCTATTTATTTATTTATGTGTATATGTATGCATGTATGTGTATAGATGTATGTATTTGGTTACATTGTTTATATTTGTGCATGTATAACAAGATGCATCCTTTCATGGATGACCCTGTATGACCTTTTGTGCAGATTTATATGACTGAGTATATCACATTTGAGTACGGACAGATATATGTATGCGTGTATGTATCTTTGTAGATGTACGTGGGCGCGTATTTGTTTGAATGTATATGAGCCAGAGCGTGTGTGTGTGTGTTTGTACGTGCACCTAACTTAGGGTATGGGATTGTTGTGGATGCGTTTATGTGTGTACATACACATATATATATATATATATATATATATATATGTGTGTGTGTCTGGGAGCTTGTCTGTCTTTGTGCCTCTCTATACGGACAGGCATGTGCATGTATATGTCTGTACGTGTTTATGTATATGAGTAGATGTACGCATACGCATGTGTGCGCGTGCGTGTGAGAGCTGATGTACGAGGGCTTGTAGGCAGGCATCTGTGGACACGCATGTTGTTATTTATATGGTCGTGGGCGCGTGTGTGTGTATGTGAGTATGTGTGTGTATGTATATGGGTGTGTATATATACATATGTGTGTATATATATATATGTATGTATACAAATGTGTGTGTATATGTATGTATGTGTGTGTGCATGTGTGTGTATATGTGTGTGGGAGTGGACTTGTGAAATACCAAACCCAACATGAATTCATTGAAGTGTGTCGGACGGAGAGTAGCTGATGGGCAGTGTGGCAGCAACTATTGATAAGAATTTATGATGACGTAGAAAAACAACAGCCAACAGCAGGACAAACGAGGAAGATGTTTTTTTAAGCTAACACCCCAGTGAGAAAATTTGTTCCGAAATTATTGCCAGTGTCCAAAGAACCTGCAGTTCTGGAATCAGGCAGATCCATACAATGATCGTGTCTCGAGCTGTCTGCTGGCGAAACAATTGTAACACGCAATAAATTGAGTCCAGATGCATCACTGATTTTTCGTTTTATATTATATATATAAATCACCTTGACCGACCAGTCTGTCGGGCGTCCATTCAGCGCCGCTGGTCACAGCACACCGTCCATTCCTCATCCATGTATTCCCAATCGTATTCTTAAAATACACCAGCGATGTCGAAACTCATTTCTACAGCTGAGGAAAACAGAAACAACGTGAAATACAGAATTCTGCTCAAACACAACACATCACCTGGTTCAGGTATCGAACTCACAACCTCAGAATTGCAAGCCCAACGTTCTAACCACTAAACCACGCACCTTCACATATTAACTATAATGTAGTAAAAAGAACTGCTATACAAATAAAGTTGTCTATTATATGTTCTACTACATGTGAATATTTCAAGTTATTTGTTATAATAAATCTCATCTGCATCCGTGTATATTAAATCAATTTATCTACATTGTAGCGGTTGCGAGCTTTACTGTGCAGTCTGGAAACAGCGCCAAACCGCCTCTCGATTAAGTACGAGCTTGGAAAAGGTAGAGCAAATCTCTTAGCCTCTGCATGTAAGAGTGGAAATCAATGCTGAATTTCCTCTTGCATCCCCAAAAAGGGTTCACCTATTTTGGAAAATCTAATTTTGATAATGTCATCTGTTTGAAGTTCAATGAATTCTTCCTGAAATTTAACGTCCAAATCATCGACGTTGGCTATGAAGGGATCTGCTATCCACATTGGGATGTCCATCTGCAAAAGGTCGACAAACCGTTCTCTCATGTTGTCTTGTAGCGCTTGGAGATGAAAAGTATAAATTTGGAGTTGGTTATCGTTCACAATGTTTTGAACATTGGCGACACTAGGAAAATTATAGAATTCCCGTCAACAAAGATTCCTTTCGATGACATTCAATTTGGTCAGGAATGTTTTCACAGCATTCCTTGCTTTAAGCAAGGTGATCTTCTCTCCCTTCAAAGCCATAATGAGGCTATTGCATTTGCTGAAGATGTCGGCGAGGTAGGCAGTCTTGCCTCATATCGAGAGCTTTCTTGTACAATTCTGTGAAACTCAATGATAGAGTCGAACAGTTCAAAGAAGCAAGTTGAAAGCCACCTCACTTCAGTATAAAGGAACAACTCGATGAATTCTTCATCATTATCTTGGCACAGTTGCCGGAAATTTCATTCATTGAGGGCATTTCGTTTGATAAAATTAATTACATCAATGGCCACCTGCAAGGACTTGCCCAGCGGCACGCTGAGTTTCTTCGCAGCCAAGTGTTGTTGATGAATGACACAATGAACAGCAAATACAGATGAATTTTCTCTCTTCAGAAGACTGACAAAACCCTTATGTTGGCCGACCATTGCTCTTGCGCTGTCCGTAGCTCATGATACAATGTGTGTTGTATGTGGTCCTAGATGTATGTATTACCTGCCTGTGTGTTGTATGTGGTCCCAGATGTGTGTGCTACCTGCTTATGCATTGCATGTGGTCACAGCTGTATGTATTACCTGCTTGTGTATTTTATATAGTCCTACATGTATGTATTACCTGCTTATGTGTTGTATGTGGTCCTAGATGTGTGTGCTACCCGCTGCTGTGTTTTTTCTTTTCTGTTTTCCTTATCCTTTTTTTATTTGTAATATTATTTATACAATAGGGAATAAAGTAGATCTACATAGTGTTATCTCGTTGCGGTTGAGTCAATAATTTCAGACACGAGATACATTGTTATTGGTGAAGGAGAAACAAAATTCTAATAGGCTGCGCTCAAAGTGTCCTTGACCCAGTTGACTGTGGGTTTTTCTACTTTTAGGATCTCAATTGCCGGTTAATGTCTAGACACGCCTACACACCTGCTCGCAGCTGCAGTCAGACCATAATTATGTTGTCTGCATGCTCATTCAAATGCATTCACACTGGGTGTCTCAGAGACATACAAATATGGCTTATAAAACTTACCAAAGTAAAGAGCCTTCCAGCGCCCCCCTAAGCTCCAAACGTACCCTTGCTCCAAAACGCCCCCACCCACTAGAGCTCTGAAACTCCTCTGTAGAATCTCAGATTATAGGAATGGAGTACAAGTGCAGAGTCTCAGATAATAGGAATGGAGTACAAATGTAGAGTCTCAGATTATAGGAATGGAGTACAAGTGTACAGATTATAGGAGTGGAGTACAAGTGTAGAGTCTCAGATTATAGGAGTGGAGTACAAGTGTAGAGTTTCAGATAATAGGAGTGGAGTACAAGTGTAGAGTCTCAGATAATAGAGTGGAGTACAAGTGTAGAGTCTCAGATTATAGGAGTGGAGTACAAGTGTAGAGTCTCAGATAATAGGAGTGGAGTACAAGTGTAGAGTCTCGTAATAGGAGTGAAGTACAAGTGTAGAGTCTCAGATTATAGGAGTGGAGTACAAGTATAGAGTCTCAGACTATAGGAATGAAGTACAAGTTGTAGAGCCTCAGATTATAGGAGTGGAGTACAGTTTACCTACAAATAACCTAGAAACGCTGTATGTCAGTTGGTGCCCTTACGAGTCCCTCAGAAGTTACGGGACTATGCATGTTACTAAATCATTGCTTGATGTTCAGAGTTAAATACCTCAGTTCTGTACAATGCTCAGCTACTGTTATTATTATAGTCATCATAATTACATTTGATTTATTTTCAAAACTATTTATTACAAGAGCTCACTATTTAGCTGTGTAAATTACACATTGACTTAAAGGTTATCATAGATTAAATAGATATGTCTGATGGGAAATGTTCCCATAGCAACAATGGAGAGATTAGATAAGATCTGAGAGTCAGAAAAGCAATGGTAAAAAAAGAAAAGAAAAATGAAAATGGAGAGAATATTAAGAGCTAAAAATACTGTATGAAGATTGAATGAACAGTTTAGTCACATGCATAGTAATGTCTAAATCTGAAACACCACAACTCTTTCATATGCAATAACTATATATATATATATATATATATATAAAATCATCATCATCATCATTTTACGTTGATTCTTCCACGCTAGCATGGGGTAGACAGGTTGTCATGTGAGCAATGCCAAGTCAGGTGACCATGCCTTGCTCATACATAGCTGATTTTGGTTTGATTTATACAGTTGGATACCCTTCCTAACACCAACCTCATTTACAGTGAGTGCTGAGTGCTTTTTTTTCCATGACGCCTACATGACCACTTTACAGTGTGAGCTGGGTGCTTTTTTTATCATGACACCTACACGACCACTAAACAGTGAGAGTGGAGTGGGGGCATACTGTCTATATGCTTCAGCGTCGGCTTGTACCTGTGGGAAGTCGGGTCTTCTGTATTACTGTGTAATGCCAGAGGTCTCGGTCCTGTGTCATTGCCTTTGAGAGGTGCAATTGAGCAAGATCAGCTTTTATCACCTCATCCCAGGTCTTCTTGGGTCTCCACACTCCAAGGCCTCCATTGACTTTTAGTGTTCTGTACCTTATTATGCAGCTGTCATCCTTCATTCACATCACATGTCCAAACCAACGTAATCTCCTCTCCTGCACACAGCATTTGATACCACTTATGCTTAGTCTCTCTCTCTCCATTTGTTTATGCTTTGCTGTTCGGTATATATATATATATATATATATATATATATATATATATATATATATATATATATATATATATATATATATATATATATTTCGTTTCTGAATTTGTTTAGCAAGATTCTTTATCTGAAAACGTGTGTTGAAACCGATATTGTTATACTTTGGGAGGGTCATGTTGCCAGTAAGAAACGATGCAATGATGCAACAATCGTTGCTAAACACTGTACGGCTTAATTCGGGATGTTTGTTTACAAACAAACCGAGCATTATAATAAATGTTCGGTAAATCCATACGTACATATATATATGTGTGCATGTCTGTATACATATATGTATGTACGTATACATACTTATATATATATATATATATATATATATATATATATATATATCATCATCATCAGGTTTAGCGTCCGTGTTCCATGCTTGCATGGGTTTGGACGGGGGTTTTCCCACTTGAAGCAAGAGTGGTTGTCTTGCTCGCATAGGACTGTCTGGCGGGTTTTCTACAGCTGGATGCCCTTCCTAACACCAACCACATTTACAGTGTGGGGCTGGGAGGTTTTTACCGTGTTGCCTACACGGCCACATTACAGCGTGGACTGTCTGGCGGGTTTTCTACAGCTGGATGCCCTTCCTAACACCAACCACATTTACAGTGTGGGGCTGGGAGGTTTTTACCGTGTTGCCTACACGGCCACATTTACAGCGTGGAGTGTGTGTTTTTTTGTCGTGACACCTACACGATCTCATTTGTTTCGGCCTGGATGTTTTGGGACCAACATAACTTTACATTGAAAGGGGCGGTGTGGATGGGGTGGAGGTGGTGGGACGGGGGTGTGTTTTGATAGAGATGCCTACTGACTGTAGTAGGTTTTTACTTTGTATTTAGGTAAGGCGGGTCTTCTCTATTACTGAGTACCGCCAAAGGTCTCGGTCTAGTGACATTGTGTTGGAGAGGTATAAGCGTGTGAGGTCGGAATTTATCATGTCGTCCCAGGTTTTTCTGGGTCTGCCTACTCCGTGGCTACCGTCTATCTTTATTGCCCTGCACTTTGTTATACAGCTGTCGTCTTTCATGCGCATCACGTGACTGTACCAACGTAGCCTTCTCTCGAGTAAACAACATCTGATCCCTCTTATTTCTAATTTTTTCCTTAGTTCCTTATGCTTAGCCGTTCACGTATATTACTATTGCACATCCAGCGGAGCATGCAAGCTTCGTTCCTCTCTAGTCTGCGTATATCCTCTGCACACAATGCCCAGGTCTCACTGCCATGCAGCATTGCTGTTCGTATGCAGGCATCGTATAACCTGCCTTTCATTTTTAGGGAGAACCCTCTAGCGGCTAATAGTGGTATAAGCTCTCTGAACTTTTTCCATCCAGTTCTGACTCTAGCTACTGTACTTTCAGAGCACCCTCCCCCACTGCTGATTTTGTCACCCAGGTAACGGAAGCTGTCCACTATTTCTATAGAACCCTCTGCGCAATTGAAAGAGCTAATATTTAGTGGGCACTTGCTGCTACTTATTGCACCAGAGCACCGGCCACATGTAAAATCTATGTTCTTAGTTAGCTTACCTGTGATCCCACTACATCTTTTATGCACCCATACTTTGCATTTAGGACATAAAATGGAGTTTCTACCTACGCCTTTCCTACACACTGAGCATGGCCATTTCCCGGAAGGGACCGCCGCCCTATTTTCTTTCCTACAAACTAGAACTTTAGTCTTAGCCAGGTTAATTTTAAGGCCTTTTGATTCTAGGCCATGCTTCCATGTTTGGAATTTCTTCTCTAGTTCGGTCATTGAGCTATGAGCGTTAGATCATCTGCATATAGGAGTTCCCATGGGCAGCCGGTCTTGAACTCCTCTGTTATAGCCTGAAGGGCAATAATAAATAGTAGGGGGCTAAGAACAGAGCCCTGATGGACACCAACTTTTACGCTAAACTCTTCACTATATTCGTTGTTAATTCTAACCTTACTTACTGTTTCTTTATACATGGCTTATATATATATATATAGGAGGAAGTTATAGTTCACTTGAAGCATTGTGTAATGAGGTATAAACGTTTGTATATGTATAATAAAGCCAAAACAATGCAGGTATGGACATAGAATAAAGAATGCAAATGCAAAAGATATTGTTGACAATTAGTCTTTTACCTTAGATTTATTTAAATGTCCTTAATTTTCGAGATAATGTCTGTTCTTCGGAGGGAAGTAAAGCGGTTAAACCAGTGTTCTAAATAGCTTGCCAAGTCATGCTGACAGGAAATGGTATAGAATATCTGTTCTATCTCTAATGTCAAAGAGTTAAGGTTAGGTGGATAAAGAGTAATCTCCCTTTAAAAGGTTTTTTTTTTGTACATGCCTGTTTAAGTGTGTGGTAGAATGTGTGAGGTGTAAGTATGTGTGTGTGTGAGAAGATATGTCTATACGTATATGTGGGGGATAGATGTTATCTCATGTTAGAACTGGTCTTTGTGTGTGTATATGTGTGTGTGAGAGAGAATAAGTGGAGGTGTAAGTGTGTGTGTGTGGGGGGGGGGTAAATATGGGGCTAGATGCTATATCAAATTATAAATTGGGTGTTGAGTTCTAGTCTATTATTGATTGGTGGTTGTGTTTTGTCTATAATTAGTGCTTCCTTAATTCTAAGATTGCTGAGGTTTCTTTCCTTAGTTTCTATCCTAACTGTTATGGTTTTGTCAGTGTTTTTGCATTTAACTAGGTGTTTCTTAAATGAGGAAGCGTTAGTATTGAGGTGTTCTTTTATTCTTATGTGGAGTGGTCTGGTGGTGCTACCTACGTAGAAGTTGCTGCATTTGTCACACTCTAATCTGTATACGACATAAGCCTGGTGGCATAGGTGTGTGTTGTTGATGGGGCAGTTGGCTAGCCTGCAGCGGCTGTCATGTCTGGTGGAGTGTCTTTTGGTTAGCTGTCCGCGTAGAGAAGGACCTGAGTGGGCCAGTTGGATATCTAGTCCCTCTCGTCTGATAGCTCTGTGGATGGCTGTTGTTGTTTCGTCACTGAAGTGTGGGAGCTTCAGGAAGCAAGTGTTAGTGCCTCGGGTATGCTGTCCTCTGTTCTTTCTGGCACAGTTTGTGGTGGATGTCGTGTATCCGTTCAGTTTGAGTACTTCCAGGAAATGTGTGGTGTGTGTCTCGGTCTCTAGCGTCGGTGCATTTGTTCCGGATACGTGTTAGTTCGTTCCTTATGTATCCGAACTTAGCGCTGGCTGGGAGGGCCGATCTGAAATGTACGAACGGGCCCTGCTGGCGGCTTTTTTATAGAAGCAAGTGTGGATGTTGCCTTCCTCTGTTACACTGAGTTGGAAGTCCAGTAGGGATAGGGATCCGCGGTCATCAGGGTGTTCCATGCTGAACTTTATACTGGCGTCCATGCTGGAGAATGTTGTGTATATTTTATCCGCCTCCTCACGGGATGATGTAAGGATGAGTATGTCATCTACATATCGGGTGAAGAAGGTATGGGAATGGCAGGTGTTGAGGGCTCGGCATTCTAGCTGGTTCATATAGGTGATGGCCAGCAGGCCCGATAGGCTGGATCCCATGGGTAATCCTGTTGTCTGTCTGTATGTGTGGTGGTGAAAGGTGAAGTACGTGTTGTCCACTGTGAAGGACAAAAGCTGGTGTATGTCCGTCGGAAGGAGGCCGTAGCAGTGGATGTCCTCTGCGACCATGCAGTCCGTCAACAAATCGACAGCTGGATGAGCGGGGACTGTAGTGTAGAGGGAGACAACGTCGAGGCTAAAGGCGTATCTATTTAATTTAAGTTGTTCTGGCTGGAGTTGGTGTAGTCTACGTATGACTTCGTCGGAGCTACTGACGTGCCCGGGAAAGGTGGAGAGTAGAGGCTTGAGGACCTGGGAGAGGAGCCAGGAAATTTTGTATAGGGTTCTTCTATACTAGAGATGATGGGTCTTATTTGTGTCTTAGTACTATTCTTGTGGGTCTTGATGAGGTGGTAGAAAGTGGGCAGTCTGCTATTTCTAGTGGTGTAGTGGAGCTTAACTTTATTTGGGAGTTGCCTTCTCTTACAGATGTCGAACCAGATGGAGTTGGTCTGTTTTTCGATCTGGGCTGCAGTCATGTCCGGGATCTCTGTTCAAAGGCTAGGTTGTTGTATGTGGCTTGAGAGATGACGCAAAACTCTTTACCTTTGTCGGATGGTACGTATATAAGTTCCCTATTCCGTAGGTTCTTCAGGGCGAGTTGTTGTGTCCTGGAGAGGTTTGGGGCTATCTTCTGTTTCCGTAAGATGTTAAATACGGAATGTTTTAGCCTTGAGAGTTTTTCTTCAAGCTCGCGGTTGGCAGGCGGTGGACAGAGTGGGCGATCCAGTTGGTATATCGGGAATCTGGGTTTGTTAGGTTCCGTAGTGTTGTTGCCGAGAGTCTTTATCCACCTAACCTTAACTCTTTGACATTAGAGATAGAACAGATACTCTATACCATTTCCTGTCAGCATGACTTGGCAAGCTATTTAGAACACTGGTTTAACCGCTTTACTTCCCTCCGAAGAAGAGATATTATCTCAAAAATTAAGGACATTTAAATAAATCTAAGGTAAAAGACTAATTGTCAACAATATCTTTTGCATTTGCATTCTTTATTCTATGTCCATACCTGCATTGTTTTGGCTTTATTATACATATACAAACGTTTATATATATATATATATATGGAGGAGGTTATAGTTCACTTGAAGCATTGTGTAATGAGGTATAAACGTTAGAATATGTGTAATAAGGCCAAGACAATGCAGATATGGACATAGAAAAAAGAATGCAATAGTGAGAGATATTGATGAGAATTCGTCTTTCACCTTGAATTTATTTAAATGTCCTTAATTTTCGAGATAATATCTCTTCATTGGAAATTTAAGACGCTGGTCTGAGACTTTTACTTCCCTCCGAAGAAGAGATATTATCTCGAAAATTAAGGACATTTAAATAAATTCAAGGTGAAAGACGAATTCTCATCAATATCTCTCACTATTGCATTCTTTTTTCTATGTCCATATCTGCATTGTCTTGGCCTTATTACACATATTCTAACGTTTATATATATATATATATATATATATTACATTAGGAATGAATCAAAGTTGTAGTTGCCATATAGCAGGTACTAATCAAGTATATATATTATATAAATGGCTTCTACAGGACTAGAACTGTTTCATTTGTATGGAATCATCAGTTCATTTTATGAGTTACACAGTTCTAGTCCTGTAGAAGCCATTCTATATTAAATTATGTTTACACTCTACTAATGTATTGAGTACCTTTTTTAACTATGATTACCCTGATTTACTTGAGATCTACACACACATATATTCTAAGATAATTCAAAAACAGAAAATAACTGTAAACACAGTTGATTGCTATACATAATAGCTTAGAAAATTAGGTAAAAAGATATACAGACAGACAGAAAAAAGTGATGAGCAGCCACTACAAAGAAAGAACTCATTGAAATGTATGTATATATGTATATCTGTGTGTGTGCAGAGAGAGGATATACATTTCTGATATTCAAAGATGTGAGATATTTTGGTAAAGGCTAAAAGAGAGTATATAAAATCCAGCTTCATCTCTCATCATTAAAATTTAATTGTTTCTACTTTAGGCACAAGGCCAGCAATTACCCAGTGCATTACTGGTACTTTATTTTATCGACCCCGTAAGGATGAAAGGCAAAGTTAACCTCGGTGGGATTTGAACTCATAATGGAAAAGGCCATAACTCTTTGCGTCAAAGCATGGCGTCCGACCCTCTACCGATACTGCCAAAATGAGATACACATGGAAAGGTGTTAAGCAAAACAACTGAGTTTCATTTTTCTCTTTTCATTCACACATCAAGATTTCAAGCATATTTGAATATATATATTATATTCACATCATAACCCAACCACCACAATTTTAATACGTGGATTATATAACTTTCAACTTTCTATCTCATAGCACCTATCTTCTTTCATTTTAACCATCCTTAGCTAACAATTTCAAATAAGAAGCATTTTCCTATCTTGCATAACATCACATACTTTTCTTCTATATTTTGCTCCAAGCATTAAGTGTTGAGCTGTTAGACTTAGGAGAGAAGAAAGGCAAGAAATGTGCTATTTTAATTTTAGCTTTTGCAATTGTGATAAATATATGTGTCTAATCTACAAAATATTCTTTTAAATTCGATAGCTTTTCTTTCATATCTCTACAATTTTTTTTTTTACTAAACTTAAGTTCGGATTCTATTAATCATTGTCTGCTACTCTCCCTTATATCCCCTCTCTCTCTTTTATCCTCCTTCTCTATCTCTCTCTCACACATGAAAATATTAACTAACTTCAAAGTTTTGGTACAACCATTATGTTGTGCCTTAGCCAAACATTACTAAGTTTAATTTAGTTTGTCTAGAAAATAGGTGCAGATCCCACATTACTATTACATATTATACAAATGTAAAAGTAAAGATTGAACCATGGAAACAATTTTTTCCACTGGTCTTTCCATTACTGATACTCTCTGTTGGTCACAACACCTGGCAGTATCTAAGAGAAAGGTACAAATACTCCAACAGTACACAAAAATAGAAACTTTAAACAAACAAACCTAGTATGGGAAAATATATAGAAAATTAAAACACAAACATTGATATACATTATTAAAAAAAAACATTATAGTTAAAAGTTATTGATTATTAGGAAATTACAATAAGAAATCTGCAATCTTAGACAAAAATAAAAAATTTGAATATTTTAGTAGTATTTAAGGCAAATGGAATATAATTTGAATAAAGAATCAACCTGAAAGTCTGTCAAGATAAAAAAAAATGGGAAAAACAATTGAAAGCCAAGAGAGTATCCTCTTACATACTCCAGTCGAACATAGAAGTAATAGGGATGAAATCTAAAGTATATAGTAATATAGTGTTGTTTAAGATGGAGTATGTTGATAGAACAGAGCCAAAATCCATGTACAGAAATAAATATGTTGGAACATTGCAAATGAAGTATATTGAATGTTTTGTTTTCTTTTCTGACTTTGTTTGTATATTCCGTTTTAGTTATTAGCAATGAATAACAATGAAATGTAGAGTGTGTTCTTACACATGTTTAAAAGTAAATAGGTTAGACAGCAATATTGGGAAGTCAGTAAATTGCAGAAGATAGGTTAGACAGCAATATTGGGAAGTCACTAAATTGCAGAAGATAGGTTAGACAGCAATATTGGGAAGTCACTAAATTCCAGAAGATAGGTTAGACAGCAATATTGGGAAGTCAGTAAATTGCAGAAGATAGGTTAGACAGCAATATTGGGAAGTCAGTAAATTGCAGAAGATAGGTTAGACAGCAATATTGGGAAGTCAGTAAATTGCAGAAGATAGGTTAGACAGCAATATTGGGAAGTCAGTAAATTGCAGAAGATAGGTTAGACAGCAATATTGGGAAGTCAGTAAATTGCAGAAGATAGGTTAGACAGCAATATTGGGAAGTCAGTAAATTGCAGAAGATAGGTTAGACAGCAATATTGGGAAGAGAAGACAGTAAATTAAAGTTGATAGGTTAGACAGCAATATTGGAAAGAAGACAATTAATTAAAGTTAAATATATATCAAGTAACAATGATTTGTGTGATTGACTTGACATGCAAAGAGGAAAAAAATTATAGAATAACAAATGCTTGGTGTAACATTCACAGAAATTAAGCAAATTGGAGATCAGCAGAATGGATATATCTTGTGGCACAGAAATCCCCACCCCACAAAAAAACCGTCTTGACATCTACAGTTTAAAAAATGTTATCATAAAGAGTGCAGGTTTTGTTGTGAATATAATGAAAATTTAAAAAAAGTTACAGATGAAAACATTTATATAGTATTAATACAATTTTAAATGATGTTGAGATGTTGAATTTTATATAGAAATTCTTGAAGTTTTACGACTGAATATATTGATTAGATGTTGAGTTGCAGCTTCTTAATACTTGACCTAGTAATGTCCTCATGAAATTACACATATTCAGCTTGGAGAGATAATCAAGTGACTTTAAGTAAATATTCAGATAATTTGTAACACTAATGATATGCAATAGTTTTTAGAACCAAAAAAATACTGAAAATGCCATGGATATATATATATATAGGAAAAAGTATGACCCCGACGGCAGAGCTCAAGCCGTTTCGACGGCTATTTCTGAGCTCTGCCGTCGGGGTCATACTTTTTCCTATTACCCACTCTACTACCCTAAGTATTGAGTACTCTGGTGCGTTATGGTCAATCTGGTTCCATACCACAATTCCTTTGTTATATATATATATATATATATATATATACAAATAAACTCGAAAAGACTTATTAAAGAATCTTTTGATTGAAATAAAATTATATCACCTAAAATAAAACCACTATGATCATCTATATAATTGAAGTAGGGAAAGTTCATACAATCATCTATATAATTGAAGTAGGGAAACTTCATATAACTATATAGTGATAAATATTAAACAGCATATGTTACAACTTAGATGTATAGCTTAACTCTTATATCGCAATGATTTAGCTGAAAATATCTTTAAAAGATGGGATTGTTAATTTGAATACTTATAGTAAACTCATGGACAGGTGTCTGCTCATGACAAACAATCTAATCCTTCACAGTGTGTCTCCTCCTGACAAGCAATCCAATTCTTTACAGCTCTGTTACAGGTGAGTCTCCTCATGACAAACAACTAACCTTTCACAGCTCTATTACAGATGTGTCCGTTACAGGTGTCTGCTCATGACAAACAACTAACCTTTCACAGCTCTGTTACAGGTGTGTTCGTTACAGGTGAGTCTCCTCATGACAAACAATCTAACCTTTCACAGCTCTGTTACAGGTGTGTCCGTTACAGGTGAGTCTCCTCATGACAAACAACTAACCTTTCACAGCTCCGTTACAGGTGAGTCTCCTCATGACAAACAACTAACCTTTCACAGCTCTGTTACAGGTGTCACCTCATGACAGACAATAACAATATTTAATCTGATACTACCAAAGCACTCAGAACAAACACGACAAATTAAATTTTGAATACAAACAAAACATTAATTGAACATCAAATATAATCAATATTTATAAATGCATCATATCCATAGCTAAATCAATCAATCACCACAAATATAACCGTTAGAGTCAGGATGTATAATGAATGTGGAAGTCTATAACCATATGAAAATAATGTAACATGGTTCAAAAGAAGGTTCTCTGAAGAAGTTAGCTTCAAACAAACCTAAGTCTAAAATTAAAAAAAAAATATAAAGGAGAACCTTGAACCAATGAACACTACAAACATTACATTGGTCTAACATATTAACATATCACCATTAACATGATATCCACATTAGCATGATATCCACATTAACAAATATAAACAAGCACTGTGGATTGGCAGTATCGGTAGAGGGTCTGACGCCTTGCTTTATAGCAAAGAGTTACGGCCCTTTATGGTCTGAGTTCAAATCCCGCCGAGGTTACCTTTGCCTTTCATCCTTACGGGGCCGATAAAATAAAGTACCAGTAATACACTGGGATAATTGTTGGCCTTGTGCCAAAAGTAGAAATAATTATTCACTTTCTCTGTTTTTGTTACAGATATCAACTTGTTCAGGTGCTGAACAACAATCCCACCAAATTGACCTTCCTCTTGATTGATACCATAAAAAGAAAAACATCCCAATTTCTATCCAAGGCTGAATCCCTTCAATCTTAACATACAAAACATACAACTGAAGACATTCAGAATACTATAAACAATCCCTGTTATAACAATGACTAAAGAGTCAGCTAGAAAAACTTTCAACAAAAGACAGAGGACTGCAGAACAGGATACAGCCCATATAATACATATGCAATAAATCAATGAACACTAACAGCTTTGAAAAGATTAATAAATCATTAAAAAATAATTGATATTAATATTTTACTATTTAACCACCAAGAAGTTATCAATGTTGATGATCTCAGAAGTTAAGGGTCAAAACACTTGAGTGGGGTTTCTTCTCTGAAGACCTTCTGTTGTCCAGCTCTCCTGAGAGATTCTTACCATTATAACAAGTTTATATCTATTAACCCTTTATCACTTACATTACTCTATATATATTATTGTTTTTTTGTGGTAAAGGCTTTATCTCACATAATTATCTTACATAATATCGACTCTATGAGATTTTGATATTTATTTTGACAACAATACCCTAACATCAGTATCAGCAACCAGTTACAGCCAGTTTAAACAGAAAGAGGTGAGAGAGTTCTGGCTGGATACAGCCGGTTTAAATGCTGAAGGGTTAAACAAACGCTGGCATTTCATCTTAAAATGTTTTCATTGATACTAGAAGTCACTATTCTCTGCCAAAAGTGTTTATATGCGTGTGTGTGTGGGGTGGGGGGTCTGTGTCTCTCGCATGTTATATATATCATTACCTGAGTATAAATTCATAATTATGAAAGAATGAGTCTGATATGTAAACATAAAGATAGTTAATATATTATTTAATACATGGTAAATTAGGCATATATTTTCATAAAATATCTAAATTTCATTGGTTGTTGAGAAGAGCAACTCATAGTGAAAGAAATTCTGAAAAAGGGATGGTTGAATTGATCTGTGTGAGATGAGAAGACAAGTACTTGATATAAAAGTGAGAATCAGTGGTTCCATAGACAGGTGGATGGTGCCAATTGTGACAAAAGTAAAAAAGGTGATGGAAATATTGGATGATAGCAGTGAATTCTTGTGCAGAGCAAAAATTATTGATAGAGATAAAAGTGAAGTAGTTAGTAGTAACCATTAAGTGTAACTATATAAGTTAACGTCCAGTGAACTGGACACAAATCTGAGTCTTACTAGGGTCTACAAAAAGTTAGTGCAACAAAGGTTCATCTAAGTCCCAATATCTTATCTGTCAAAATTTGGTGAAACTCAAAAGAAGTAGTTTTAAGTTGGGATGTGTTTTACATGTTTCAAAATAGAATAAAATTTTAAGATTTAACCCTACTTTTTGACAATATAACCTCACATTTAACCCTACTTTTTCACAATATGACCTGAGAATCAGTTACAGACTAATCCATGTCAGAGCTTACTTAAATCTGCTTCCCAATTCATAGGGACATAATGAAAAATACTTCTTAGTCTACATACTAATCACCTTGATAATCCCTACACACTTGCTCGACCTGCTAAACATAGCAACCAAATCTCTCCTAAATCATACCCTACTATTTGGAAAAAGAGAACACACTGAATAATGTAGTCCTGGATATCCATGAAGACAAAATGACAATGGCTACCATACCTTGATTACAGGTCTACTCAAACATGGTTGACATGGGGCTCAATAACAACAACTTATATGTAGATAAACTAAGTTGTATACTGAGTATAGTTTGACATCTGTTAAGACATGGCTGGCACACACCCACGCACAAACATACTCACACATGCACAA
>OZ024740.1:211068386-211123386 GCA_964016885.1 Eledone cirrhosa
AGGGATACACTAGTGAGGTTTTTTATTTTACAGTGATCTTCCTTTGAGTCAATTCTGAGCCTTAATCGAGATGGTTCTATATTTGTATTTATAAACTTATTCCAACCCCCTATTATTTATGAGCCGAGAGTATACACCCATATTCAAACAGAATTATACAACACGTTTGTATATATATTGTCAGACAACATAACTAATGATCTCTTTATTCAGTAGTATCTATTGGATAGTTTTCTATTTCTATTTTGTGTTCCAGTTGACAGGCTGAGACCATGCTGGGGCACTGCCATTGATGCAACACTTTCTATAGTCAGCCTTCTTAGGTTGGACATTGGTGCCAAAAGGGAGTTTGTTGCTGCTGCTCTTATTTGTGCTTCGCCACGTGCTGTGGGTTCATCCGAGATCCCTGTCAGTAGAATGTTGTGATGTCTCTTGAAAACATCTACAACATGTAAATCTCTCAGACTCTTTGGCAGCTTATTAAAAATCAGGGGTTCCTTGAACCCCAGGCTATTGTAGTATGTAGTCCTTATTCTCGATGCGACAGATGGGACCTTTGCACAATACAGTGGCGTCCTGTTTATGAGCTGGTCTTGCCTTCAATGCTGAAGTTTGGTGCTAACCCTTCCAGGATAGTTGATATATTAAATATAATTTTTTAAAACATAGCTATTAGACAATGATGTACAAAATCCTATCATGTGAAAAATATTTAGCTTACGTGAATAAATATTTTATAGTGTTCTAAAAGTGATATTGTAAAAATAGTTTATCATTGAATCAACAATTTAATAAAGCCTTTTCGGATATAGAGATAAATCTATCTAATATATTGTCAAATTGTTAATATTCCTTCTCTCACCTCTCAATATCTCTCTCCTTCTTCACACACACACACACACACACACACACACACACACACACACATATATATATACACAGGTAAAATTCCGTTATTAACAAATACCATTATAACGAATTTTTCAGTATAACAACATTTTCTTCAATCCCTGGCCACACACCCGATGTGTTAGGTCAATCTCATTATCAAGAATTTTTCGTCACAACAAATATTGTTTTATACCTTGTGAATTTTGTTATAACGGAATTTCACTGCACGCACGCACGCACGCGCACACACACACACAATTAGGTTAAATTCACATTTTCATGTCAAACAAGCACGTTTTGCAGCAGGAATATTTCCATACTTCTTGAGACTGACATATTGGAAAGAAATGTATGTCGGACCCTAGGGCTGAGTGCTCTACCAACTTTGGATATAAAACTTTATTTACGAAATTCAGCAGTTTGCTGTCAAAATAGTAAGAGCTCAGCTGTCGGGCCCTGATAATCTACCACACACACAAACACATACAAATAGTCTAACCCATGCTAGCGTGGAAAGTGGACGTTAAACGAGGATGATGATGATGATGATGATGATGATACATATATATATATATCATAGACACAAATATACATTAAATAATGAAAACATATTCCATTTCATTATCTATTTAAAAATTTGCTTAGTTATTTCTCAAAAAGAATATCATTTATTTAATATCCATATTTAATAACTAAAATATCCACTTCCCTCAGCATATCTGTATAGTTGATTGGGAGAGGGTGATGGCTGGATGATGGGTGGTGTCCTCAATGACTGAGGTATAGTATTTAAAGTGTGCTACAAATATAGAACATCAAGGTGCATCATTGACACAGATTGCTATAGGAGATACTACACCAGTTTCACGGATCAATCACCAATATTATTTAAGCAGGAAATTCATGCATTTTACCAGCAATTCATGCAAAAGTTTTACATTATCAAAACAATGGGGGAAAATAAAGCAAAAATTTGTAAAAATAAAAAATTTTTTAAATCATATTTATCTACACTAAAATATATTTCACACTGTTTTATGGTAGAAATAGAATATTTCTTTTTTAAAACTAAACTTACATGATAATCCCCCAACCCTGCACAGTTTGTTAGTTTTCTAAGATAAATCAAATTTATACAACAGAAGGCAGGGGCAGGGGGGTAATTTATGGCGTTTCTTTTACTTATGAGTCAAGGTTAATTCCTCCAAGATCTAGAATAAATTTCATATTTCCTGTCACTCTTAACAACAAATCATTTGGTTGGATAATAAATCATACCGAGAGTGAAATGACTATTTTTCACTTTTGTTTTGAGAAGGATAACTACAAATTTAAAATGTTGTAGCAGCAGTAACAAGGTTCAAACTTTGTTTTCATTTTTATGATCCCCTACTTTCCTACAACCACCACATTTGTTTTCTAAGGCTCAATAATCAATTCCATTTTAGAGCAGTATTAGACCCTTAAATAAAATAAACAGAAAATTGAAATAATTCACAAAAACCTTATCCCCCACCTAATATAACACAATTCACTGTTCTATAATTCTATCCCTTCAATAAACACAGAAACAACCTCCTATATCTACAGCAAGATGGGGCATTCAGTAATTGGTGTTTTATCTTTGTCATTACCAGTATTATTATTGTTTTTTATTATTATTATTAGAGGGGTGCCCTCGAAGCATCGGGTGGTTCAGGATTGGTGGGGTACCTGAGTCGCCCCTGGGTGGTTCTCGTCCACATTGGGGAATTTTATTGTTGTTTTTTAATGATACAGAGCTGAGTTAGATGATTTAATTCAGCAAATATTTTAACTCAAGCCCTCCTACTACATCCAACTTTGCCTTCTATTCTGAAGCTTTAACAAATAACGTAACAGTAAATAAACACAAAAGTTGATTCAACTGATTACATCCTAAAATATTATATATATATATATACTTATATATATATACATATATATATATATAATGTTTTTCATGCTGTTCCTTCATTCTCTTTCAATGTTAGAAACAACAATATAGATACATGAAACTTTGGGACACAACAGCAACAACTACGGATTACTATTTTATCCATGACAGCCAGTCTGATAATCTCCAGTGTTCTGCTATCACACATTTTATTGAAGCCAGAAGAATTAAAAGCCAAATATATCAACACCCATTTCAATTTAGAACAGTAGGCACCAAATTTGGTGTTAAAAAATATAAAAATTGGTCTCTACATCACTATCCTTCACATACAGAAGGATTAAAATATAACTTACACAAAGTGAACATTAGTCTTGTACAGAGGAGCTTTCTTCTGAGTTTGTGCCACGTTGAGTTGTCAAGATATATAAATCTATGTATTTAGTGACTAATGAAAAATCCTCTTCCTCCTTATTATACATTATACTTCTAAATCTCTGGGAAAGGGTATGAACATTTGTACATTTACAATATTTGCAACATTCCATTTCCTCCCCTTAACAGTATCGGTAGAGAGTTGGACGCCATGTTTTCCAGCATAGAGTTACGTCCCTTTACGGACTAGTTCAAATCCCGCCGAGGTTAACTTTGCCTTTTATCCTTACGGGGTCGATAAAACAAAGTACCAGTAATGTACTGAGTAATTGCTGGCCTTGTGCCAAAAATAGAAACAATTATTATTCAGTACATTTATTTAATGGTACAGTAATGTTATGATGTAGTATGCCAGACAAGATAAGGATTTTAAACTTAGCTGCATCAATTATATTGGGCCTTGAGGTTAAGCACATTACTGTTTGCACCAGTTTACCAAGTTAAAAATTATTTAATAAGCGAGTGTACACATTTACATATCACCTTCAAATATTTAAAAAAAAAAAAAAAAAAGAAAAAAAAAAAAAAATAACAAAATAATTTGTTTGTTTAAATTAAGAGTGCTCGATAAAAATGTATGTACTAAGAATGTGAAACTAATTTGTAATATAGATATCTATCAGTATTAATTCTAAATGTAACAAACTGATATAGGATAGTCCAATACAGGAATAATCTATCAAACAAAGCATGTTGTCAATGAAAATAATATAACAGCTATAAATAGAATCTATTAATTGATCTTTCACCATCAGACATATTCAATAGGTAATGAATTGTATTCACTTTTCCATAAGAAAATCCAAAACATATTTACAGCATGCTATATACAACAATATTTGAAAACTACATCAATAGTTGAAGCTGTTTCATGGAGGCTTAGTTGTATAGCTGGTGTCCAATCCACTCCAGAGCCTCCTCACTCCTGTTGGAGGAACCCCTTTCTGGTTGACCGCTACCACATTCTGTTTGGTTTTAGTCATGTTAGGGGTGTAGCCGTACTCACCACACTCAGCTAATTGTGGGTTAGTGAGACTAATTAACTGAGGAGTTCATCCACCCTTTTAACAACTCTTGTGCTGCTGGGGTTCACTTACCTTCCTCACCAGACCAGGGTCTCGTGGGAGAGCCGACTTAGTTACCAACCCATACCATGGTCTGCTGGGAGAGCCGGTTTAGTTGCCAACCCAGACCAGGGTCTGGTGGGAGAGCCGGTTTAGTTGCCAACCCCTTGACCATGAAGCAGGTTGTAAAAAAAAAAAAAAAAAAAAAAAAAAAAATCTGCTCCAGCCTTCTACTAATCTTTTACAAAACACAAATATACATCTACAAATCTATACATTAACACACACATTCTATAGAACCACAAGAAATGGGCCTGTAATTTCTGAATAAGCTCACACTTATCAACACCCTCCAACCACTTTCACACTGATCTTTCCATCATCTTTCAAACATAACTACAGTGGGCAATTCTTCTTTCAACTGGTTAATCACAGATTCTTCCCACTTAAAAATACCACAGTGCCCCATCTTCCATATCAAATACTTTCCTTAATCAGAGGTTTATTTCAATGGAGTTTCCCCATTTCACATTTCTTTCTTCCATCAACAAACTTTTAGCAAATTGAAAGTGTCATTAAGTCATCATGAATCCTTATGAACACTGTTCAATTATTTTCTGATTAATATATTTAAAGAAAATAGATAGGATCCAGTAATTATATATATTATTTACACAGGGGTATTCATCAAGAAAATAAAAACTATATGTTCCTTTGCAACCAATACAAAGCAGTTTCACTATTTAAAGGTTTATTATTTTCTTATGAGAGTAAGAGTAGTGGAGTAGTAGAAAGAAAATGAAAGAATAAATTTGTAGCAGTTTTTACATCTGCCTCTCTACACTCAAGTTCAAATCCCACCAAGATCCATTTATCTTTCTGAGTCTCAGTAAAATAAGCAGCAGTCATGCAATGGTTAATTTGATTGGTGTTACACCTCTGGTGGAAAATTGTAGCCCATAACAATGTTAGAAATATTTCCTTATAATCACGGTTTTGTAAAGGGAAGCAATACTACTACTTTTACTTATTTTTTCTTAACCTTGGTAATTTCAAATATAAGAACGAATTTAATTATTACCTGTAGCTACTTAAATTCACCTTGCTCTTCCTGTAACCTAGCTATCAACACCATTTCACATTTGTCCAGCTTACATGATAGATTTAGACAAGCACATTTTATCTGTCATTTACCCTTTCATGTCTGGATTTCTAATGAAATATATTTTATTTTAATTAATTAATGAAGAATTTTGAGGGATTTACTAAAATTATTAATTATTTCATTACTAAGATAGTAACTGAATGTAAGGTTTTTATATAAAATTATGTTGGAAGATTTTAATATAAATTGGAAACCTTTAAAATGGGTGACTTTATTTCATAGAACCAGAGCCAGTTTTGGCCGGGTTGGTAACCACAATCAATTCAAACAGACAGTTTAGAATGCCTTTTGAATTGAGTGAGGTGTAGCAGTGTGTCAAGAGGTAGATCAATCCTTTAGTTACCAACCCAGTCAAAACCAGCCCTGGTTCTATGAAATAAAACCACACATTTTAAAGGTTTCCCATTTAAATTAAAATCTCCCAACATAATTTTATATAAGACCCTTACATTCAGTTACTATCTTAGTAATGAAATTAATAATTTAGTAAATCCCTCAAACATTTTTATTAATTAATTAAAATAGAGTATATTTCATTAGAAATGCAGTCAGGAAAGGGTTAAGAACAATCAAAATGAACCTCAAACCTTACATTTAATGGTGATATTTCTTCTAACCCTAGTTTTAGAAATTTTCTTTATAGCCTGAACCAGCCTCACAAATAATCTTATTTATCTCACCAATTAATTACAATTATTTATGGTATGATGTAGATGTCAGTTAAAAACGTTTTTGGAACAAGTATTATCTCTTCACTGGAACAACTATTATCTTTTCACTCAATAATAATTAATAACAATAATAAAATCCGTTTTTAATTAAAAAGAAAAACGAAAAAAAAAATATTAAACAAAACAACTGTAAAACAAAATAAAAATAACAAAATAAAGTTTAAACATTTCACCAATTTTAACCGGTACTCTATAATGTTAATAAGGTGATTCTAAATCTACTTTTTTATAACTTAGATAATTTCCTTTTCACAATAAGTTAAAGGGTTTTAGCTTGTTTATATTAGTAACGAAGCGCATAAAGAATGTTAATTTGTATGTAATTGAATTATCTATTTGTGCACAGCTAGAGAATACCAATTGGGGTTTATTCTGACTTGCTATGGATTTAAGAAGTGAGAAGTAACCAATATTCACTTTAAATATCCGTGCACGTGTCTCATTATATTCTTGTAGCCTTTCTTCTAAAGATTTGGTTCTTGATGATCTGGACAGGTGGGGCTTCTCTATGGTGTGGGTCTGAAAAATATATTATTTATTCACAGAGTTGAAGAGAGAAATTATTTAAAACAAAAAATAGTAACATGGTTAGAAACGTAGTAAAAAATAATAATAGAAAGGATAAAAACTATTGAAATTATAAAAGAGGAAGAGTGGAGATCAGGGGGCAATATTTTAATTTTAGTTACAAAGTACATTAAAAAGGGAAACAAAAAAGTTCAAAATAAAAATAATCTTTTAATATCAATTTTTCAGTATGATTATTAGGTAAGGTGCCTCCCATAAAAAAAAAAAAAAAATTCTAAAGATTTTAATATGAACAAGAGATGAAATAATATAAGGTTCTGACTTTGATCACAAATATATAGGTGGATATAGTCGATTGAGTCTCCCCTTGTATTTGACTGCTACTAATTTTATTGACAAGAGAGGAATGAAAGGCAAAGTCTAGTAGGTTTTGAACTCCGAACATAAAAGGATCTACCTAAATACTTTCCTGTTTTTGCTACACGATTATAATTTAATTGATGCTATATAAAGTAGTAAATTTCCATAAATCAACAGAAAAAGAAATTAATTGAACAAAAAAAAATGAATAAAAAAAGATACATTATAGGTAAATATCGTTTTGCTTGAATTAAGTTCAATGCATAATATTTTTGTAAGATATGTCTATTGACTCAAACTGTTAATTTAAAAATATGAATTAAAATCCACATACACATGTGCATGTACGCATGCACACACATACATATAAAAAGGATAAAGATCCCGTAACTGTTTGTGGAGATGTAGAGGCACCATCATATGGCATGTCAAGGGCACATTTAAATCCGGCGGAGCCCAACCCTCTCCAGGTCTGAATACAGCCAATTTTTTCTATAGGGGAAGAATTGACCCTAGTACTGAACTGGTACTTTTTTTTATCTACCTCGAAAGGATGAAAGGCAAAGTTGATCACGGTGGGATTTGAATTCAGAGCATGTAATGAGGTGGGACGAATACCGTAAAGCATTCTATCCAACATCTTAACGACTCTGCCAATTCACTTTTACACACATACACATTTGACAAAAATATATCAATGAAATGTCAGTGTCTAATAAATTTACCTATTTGAACATGCCACAAAGACAGTTCACATGGATTTGAAGTATATACAAAATAGAATATAAGTTTAACTGGCGACAAAATACCAGATTTTTATATAGTTTCCATGAAATATTTTTATTTATTACTGATAAAATAATCATGGGTGTGATAATTAGATATTGATTAAAAACTGACTGTTAAAAATATGTCACAGAGGAAAACAATACCAGTAATGATATATAGAACCAAATATTAATCATTTTGATTGTAAAAATATCAAAATGTTATACTTTAACAATAGACATTGTTATCATCAAGAACAAAATAAAAAATATTTCAAGGTGCGATAACTAAATTCAGAAATAAAATTAAAGGTATACATATATATGTCCACATTGTAAGGTGGTCATGCCGGTGACATGAAAAGCCACCTAGTCCATCCTGTTAGATGGTTATTTTAGTGCCACAATAAAAAGCACCCAGTCCACAATGTAACATGGTTGGCATTAGGAAAGACATCCAACGGTAGAAACCAAGCCAAAATACAGATGTGCATGAGCAAGACATGGTCAACTGATCTGACAGCCCGTCTAACTCATGCATGTGTGGAAATATAGATGTTAAATGATGATTTTATATATATATATATATATGTATATAATATTCTAATTGTTGAACTTGGAATATTCAAAATATAAAAATTATGATGATAAATAAATAGTCCATAACATATTTATACTGAGATCTCAATGGTGTAAGGACAATACAATTAGTTGAAACTGGATTGCAGACAGTGTCCTTGGCCTTAGGGACCAGCTCCCTACTCACCACCATCAACACAGAGTTGGCTACCCACAGATGTGAGCCTCGCGTTCAACAATGCATCTCCCTGACCATGCTCTATTCTGTCCACTAGGACGAGGCAGCCAACATGAGGGCTCCCATTTGCATATAATAGTGAGAGATGAGGAGAGCAAGAAAGACAGAGGTAGTGAGTGAGAGATGGGGAGAGCGAGAGACGGAGGCAGCAAGTGAAAGAGAGAGAACATCAACGCACACACGTACTTGATAAGACAACAACAATAATAACCACAAATGTGAAAGCTTATTATGGCCTAAGTATATAGTTGTTGTTGTTGTTGTTGTTTAGCCACAAGTCAGCCCTGAATAAATACACCTATGATCAAAAGTATTTTATTCATGATCATTTCTTCTTTTTTGTTGTTACAAAAATGATAGAGTTTTATTGTAAAGAAGAATTACAGAAATGAGAAAATGGGGAAGGAGTAAGGAAGGGCAAATCTGGCTGTAAAGGAAAGTACTATGAAAGACATGAGAGGAAAAGGAGGGAAAAAGCAAGGACTCTATGGCTACAGGAGAAAGGGAGGGGCTCCTTCTTCAGACAGGCTGCTGACATTCCGATCTTGCGGAGGAGCTCAGCTGTATGGAGTGCTTATACGCCTGATGTCTTGACAGCAACTGGTGTGAAGAGGAAACGACCAGAAGGACGACACAGTCAATATATCCTTTATTTTTGACAATAGGGCATATTTTCAGAGCAACACAGTTGCTAGTTCTAACAGGTTGAGTGATTGTGTAGAAATTCAATTCTTAGCTCTGAGGCATCAAATCCTACAACTTGGTATTATAAAGTCACAAAACATCTGTTATAGTCTTAATGCATTAAGATAAGCTTTATCTAACATGGTGTCAATTTATAATAAAATGAATTGAATCAGTCTTTTTGAAATGGGAACTGAACTGCAATGTTGACAAGATATAAAACACTGGTTTTAATAATGGTTGCTAATGGAGACACAGGGCCAGCAATTTGAAGGAGTAGTGTAGACACATAGTATATATATATAATAATAATAATAATAAATTTTCGATTCTTTGCTTAAACTTTAATCTGTTATTTTAATAAATATATATATATATATCATCATCATCATCATCACCGTTTTACGTCCGTTCTTCCACGCTAGCATGGGTTAGACGAGTTGTCCTGTTGTGGGCAGTGTCCAGTCGGCTGACCTTGTCTTGCTCATACGGGAACTGATTCTGGCTTGATTTCTACAGCTGGATGCCCTTCCTAACACCAACCTCATTTACCGTGAGTGCTGGGTGCTTTTTTTTCGGGGCGCCTACACGTCCACTTTACAGTGTGGGTTGGGTGCTTTTTTGCCGTGGCACCTCCACGACCACTTTGCAGTGGAATGATAGGGACCCCAGTCCTATCATCTCATTTCTACAGCTGAGTAAACTGGAACAATGTGAAATAAAGTGTCTTGCTCAAGGAAACAACACATCACCCGGTCCGAGAATTGAACACACAACCTTTCGATCGCAAGCCCAATGCTCTAACCACTAAGCCATGTGCCTTAAATAGTGCAGACACAAATAGTATATCATCATCATCCTTTAATGTTCATTTTATCTGCTAATATCTTAATGATTTTACAAAAGAAACAGAAGCTAATTAAATCAAAAAAGGATTTGACAAAAACAAAAAAATACAAGATATTGAAATAGATGTTAAGAATCTACCTGGTTCATCTTTTTATTTTTAATGTAAAATAAGATGTTAAGAAATACTAAATAATAGAAAACTACAACTAACTGAAAAACAAAATAGCAAACATTTGAGCTAACAATCTTTTGAGAAAAGAATTTAAGAACTAATATCAAGGCTTCTCAAACTTAAACTGTTGTAACAAAACTTAATTTCTATACAACCTCTCCCCCAACATATAATTACAAAACATAATTTACCAGTATTTATTACAATTTACATGATAAAAGAATGAGTAGACCATAAACACATCTTAATGGTTGAATTATTTTGAATGAGAAAGATGGAGTTGATGAATCTTTACAGTGAGAGTTGGATGGTTCATTCATTTAAATGACCCCTACATTTAGAACAGGTCATTTGTAAATGTGACCATCACACCCAATCAGGCATCTGCTAGGTGTGCAATATCCAGCAGATAGTTACCATGAGCCAACAATCTCACTTTTACTTGTTATAAAGGAAATGCTAGCTAATAAATTTGTCACCCATAGATTCTGAAGCTTTTATTCACCCATGCCAAAATTATATTCCCTTTTAGGGGATCTATATGGACCTCTCTGAGAAGTCCTGGTTTAAATCCAAACTGTTGTATGCAGTATTGAACATTAACATAACTAGATATAAGAGACACTGACTGACTTACACAAAACGAATGTAAAAAATAAAGCACATAAAACTAATTAACTTAACCTTTTTAAGGGTTAACTCCAATTAATACTAATTATTTCTAACATTGACATAAGGCCAACAATTTGAAGCAAGGGGAAGATTGATTATATCAACTCCAGTATTTGACTGGTACTTTATTTTATCATTCTCAAAGACAAAAGGCAAAGTTAACCTTGGCAGGAGTTGAACTCAGAATGTAAAGACTGTCAATCTGTTGCCATGCTCCTAATAATAATGATTTATTCAAACATAAGCACAAGGCCAGTAATTTGGGGGGAGGGGAAGTTATATTGACCCAGTACTTAACTGCTACTTTGTATTATCAACTCCAAAAGGATAAAAAGTAATGTTGACTTTGTTGGAATTTGAACTCAGAACATAAAGGCTGTATGTACTCTATCTGATACTCGAACCATTCCAGGAACCTGTTGCCACAACTTCTAACAATAATAATGATTTCTAGTATAGGCACAAAGTCAGTAATTTGGGGGGGAGGGGAAAGTCGATTAAATCGACCCCAGTACATTACTGGTGCTTTATTTTATAGACCCCGTAAGGATGAAAGGCAAAGTTAACCTCGGCGGGATTTGAACTCAGACCGTAAAGGACAGTAACTCTATGCTGCAAAGCATGGTGTCCGACTCTCTACCGATACTGCCAATCCACCATCTTGACTTCTTCTAACAATAATAATGAAACAAATTTGATTGAGTATAATTTGTAAAATATATTTCAACAAAATATTATTTTTTGTTACTGTTTATTTGTAAGTATGGAAAATTGGATGTAAAATGGTGGTGGTGATTGTGGCAGTGGTGATGATGATAATGGTGGTGATGGTGAAGGTGGTGATGGATGAATAAAGGAAAACAAAATTAATGTCTCAATATCTTAACTGCGTTGGTAATAAGATTATAATTTTCCAAACTATTAACATCTTTAGTTAGGACTTTTTCTATTCTTCTTTGCCCACTTATTCGGGGGGAGGGGAGTCTTCAAACACTCCTTCCAGTAGGTCCTGTCAGAAGCAACCTTCTCCAACTGATCTAGCTGGATACCCAAGCAAGAGCAGTCAAGCAAGAGCAGCCAAGCTCATGGATGTTATCCAACCATCTTGCTTGGAGTCTACACCGGGGTCTTCTGCCAATTGGCTTTACTCGTAAAATCTATCCAGCAATTCTTTCCTGGGACATTCTAACCACATACTCATAGTATAGGAGCTATGATCTCTCAATTCAGATAAGTAGCGGCTCTACCTAGAGTGACTCTCTGATCTCTGAGCTACGCAATCTATCGAGTAATGTTACTCCAAAGACCCTTCTGAGAAACCCCATTTTGGGTGCTTGTATTTGCAATTGGATTTTTGGTCATTACTCAAGACTTATGACTTATGTAAGGTTCGGCATGAATACCAAATTGAAAATAGCGAGATTGGCTTTTATAACTACCTCCCTTCTAATTACTGAATGCTGATCAGGCTAGATTTAAACAAGGAACTTTTTATTTATTTCTAAAATAAGGGTGTTAATGATCTTATCCACACTAAAAATCACTTCTCCATATGGAAATAGAGAATTTCTCAGCTGTCAGTTCACTTCAGTGTGTTAAGTTTCACTATTTTTCTTCCAACTGTCCATTGAATAAATGGCAAAGCATCTGTGCTATTACAACCCCAAGAATAACAGAAGTTGAAGAGTAACTTCTATCAGTCAGGGAAAGAAGGGCAGTCCTCATGACCCTGACCCTTTTTAGGGTCTCTAAAAGTAGTAGGAGGGAGGAAAGTACCTTTAAACTGGAGACCTGGTTTAAATGACTGCAACAGAATGAACTCAGCTAAAGTCACCCAAGGGGAGATGTTAAGCCAAGCAACAGACTAAGTCTATAAATTTGTTCTCACCAGAGGATTATGAGTTTAGTTTCTTTGACAAATAACATCACAAACTTGTAAAGTCTTTAGTTTCAAACCATCTTGTTTGCTAGAATAGTATAGCACTTAGATTCCTATATTCAATCAACAAATCTCTTTTCTTACAATTGTAAATTGTCTACCTTTTATTACAAAGTTTCACTGATACACAATATGAAATTTCCAACACTAAACAATCCTCACCCTTTTTTCTCTTGTAATGCTACTTTATTTTTATTTGATTGATTTCTATTGATTTGTTTCTTTTGAAAATTTCATATTTATATATATTACATAAATTGTGTAGAATAAGGATAGGATAGAAGTTTGAATATTTCATATTCATTCTATATATTACATAAATTGTGTTTATATGTTCAAAATGAAATATTTTCAAATCAAATCAATAATTAGTGAATTATTTTGACATAAACCAAACTCTTCTTGTTGATATCCTGTACATTATTAAGTCTACTTATTACAAAACATCTAATGTGTGTATCATCATTTTACATCCGCTTTTCCCTGCTTGCAAGGGTTGGACAGGTCCTATTCAGCACAGTATCTCTCCACTTGTCACGGTCCTTCGTATGTAGGATATAAATGTTAATCTTCATTTGTATTGTCTGTATATAAGTGAATTATTACCAGTTAAGAGGTAAAATAATTAAATACTGCTTTACAGTACATGAGTTTCTGGTGTATGCTTATGTAAAATGTATTACTTGCTGTTTTACAGTACATAAGTTTCTACTGTATGCTTATGTAAAATGTATTAGTTGCTGAAAAATAGATAACATTCTTCGTTTATGGTTGAACTGTTGGCAGAAGAGCATCCAAGTGTAAAAATCAACAAGTTTTCTAAATATCCAACTCATTTAGGCATAAAAAGGCAGATATAAAATATTCAGTACAGACATTGGATAACTACAAATATTACATTTCTTCCAGTACATGTTATAAATCCTTGATCCTTTCTAGCATTGCTCTACAATGTGTTTACTTTGCTTTCCTAAGCCATCTGGTAATTTTTATGTTTGAAATTGCTTATTCATACACATACATATAACAACAATAACAACAATAAATGCAAAGTACAACGCTTCTTTATTTTATTGGTTTATTTTGAAAAGCAATTTATTCCACATTTGTCTTCTTGGACCAAAAATCACTTGTCTAAAACATTAAATTGTATAGAAGTATTTTATTTCTTGTATTAGCTCCCAGTAATTTTCAATACCAAATATATTCCTTTACCTTATTTATAATTGACATTCATTAGCATATCCATGTCAAGGAGATCTTCATATGAAGAATTACCGACCTCTTCCAACCCATGCAAGCGTAGAAAAATGGACATAAAAATGATAATAATCTGGCTTGACAACCTCACAATATTTCAGGGAACTCATTGATTTTGTCTTTTTAGTTTTTCAGTTTCCATTTTGTTTGGCTACTTCAATGGTTACAGTAAGTTCTTCTTGTTCACATGATAGACTCATCTTATTTATATCTAGCACTGTTTCACTTGGAAGTGAACACCCCTCTTGTTTCAATATATTTCAATATCACAATCATTTGTGTGTGTATGTGTATTTTTTGTGTAATTTTCTGTCATGAAGGTTCATGAGTTAGTGGTTAAGATGTTGGATTCCTAATCATAAGGTCATAGGTTTGATTCCTAAATCTAGCAACACGCGTTCTTGAACAAAATACATTATTTCACATAGCTCTCTCTGCCAGGAGCTGCAACTGGCAGATAATATTAAAATGGAAACATTGTTTCCTTGGTCCAATCTGTCCAGATCTTTAATATCTCTTTCTACTTTCATTTCCTCTTCATGATTTTTTTTTCACATTTTCCTCCAAATTCAGTATTTAATTAGGTTTTTAAAGTTTATTTCCAAACCCAGGTGTTACAGTGTACCAAGGAAGGTGAAATGAAATAGCTTCTTGTTGTGTCCAGAAAAGAAGTCCCAGACTTTTAATCTTCAATTATAATTCTATTCACATCTAGAATACTTTCTAGAAGTCAGAAATTGGAAGTTGTGACATTCATGTTTTCCTTAAGAACATTATTAACATAACGAAAATTTAAGTGTTACTGATGAAAATCTATTATTAGAGAACAGCTAGATGTCCTGGGTAATGGGCCAGTAGCAGGCCATGGACCATTTGGTACCAAGCTGCTAAGAAACCCATCACTATTGGTGAACAGTTGATCCTGTCACTAAGGATATTTGCAATGAAGTTTTAGAAGAGGCTGACTGCAGTTAGAAAGGTAGCAATGGTTCCTCTTTTGGCTAGCGCCATAACTAGAAGAATTGATGAAATAGTGGAGGACATTGAGGTACAATTGTTGAAGAGGATTAATGAATCGGTGGAGAAATTGTCTTGCATGGTACTGATCAGTGGCACAAAAAGGTAGGTGACCACTGGTCTTGGGTATTGTATAACTCTATTTACTACATTCAATAAAATACTATTTCATTATTATATATCCAGCCGGATGAGTTGGAGATGGTTGCTTCTACCAAGACCCGCTGGAAGGAGTGTTTGAGGACTCTGTGAAACCAAACTAGCTCAGTAAGACTGTGACTGACTATCTGCAGCTTATCATCACTTTGAAACAAAATTATACAGAAAAATCCTTGCTACATTAAGAATGTATTTTTTTCTTTCTTACTATATATTTATGTCTTGTGTTACTAACAAGGAAGTATTAACTTTCTCAGTATTTTTCATTTTTGACATTTTTATACTGACCCACCTGGGAAAAATTCTTTGATATAACCCCCTACCCTGCTTTAAAATCTTTATATTTAAACCAAAAGCAACAATTATAATTTTACATAAGAACATTTTGTCAAGTTATTTTCCAAACACAGCTTTGTAAAAATTAGAAAGAAAAAATTATTTTCCTAAATCATTCCAAAATTTTGATTATTTTCAATATTAATTGAAAGATATAGATAGTACATTTCATTAGAAATATGATCACAAACGAATTAATGAAGGTGTTTTTTTTTTTTGTTTTTTTTTGACAAAATGAGGAATGTATAACGAGAAATGATTGGTAAAATACTTAGGTATTTCACCTGTGTTGCTGAAAAATACCTTATGGGACTCAACATTTTGCATTATCTTGATACATTAATATATAATTTAACAAGTAGATACAATAACACTTGTATCCATGTGTAATGGAACAAAAAAAAGCAAAGTATATTAATTTACAATGATAGAAACTTTAATGAAATTTTGATGTAAGATGTTTTATGAAAAACTTGTTAAAACTACAATCTAAAAATATAAAATAATATGGATTAAGCACACACACACATTGACTCACATGCGCACACACATACACAATGTCCATTTGTTAATCCTTTCAATAAAATATGGAATTATTTCAAAACAGAAAATGGTCTCCTCAATGTAGGAAAAAATATAAACAGCTCAAATATTTTAGTAAATTGAATATTTCTCACACACACAGACACACACTTATAGAAACAGAAAGTGGGAGAACAGATTGTTTCATAAGTGAGCATATGTTGTTTGAAATAACCCAAACTCATTAACAAAAACAGAATGGTTTAATGCATAATTTGTAAAATGTGAATGTAAAAGAAAATTAGTTTGAAGTATATTTGTGAATTAGTAGAGCTAGCAAACAATCATTTGTTATTACTGTTGATGTATTCAAAACATAATTATAATAAATAGTTACTCTAGAATTATATAAATTATCTTAACCACATGGTAGGTATATATGGTTAATGAGGATTTCTGATTTAGATACAATGCCAACAATTTGTGGGGAGGAAGAATCAGTGATATTGACCTTAGTTCATAACTGGTACTTTGTTTTATTGATCCTGGAACGATGAAAGACATAGTTGACCTCAGTGGGATTTGAACTCAGAATGTAGAAAGTTATAACTAAATACAGCAAATCATTTTCTCTGGTGCTTTAACGATATTGCCAATCCTCTATCCTTATATGGTAAATAATAAGAGTGAGAAACAATGCAGGGCTGGAAGCATAATTGAGAGTGGGGGGAAGAAACGGGATCATAAACTTCTTTGCACTTGCTTAATGGGACTGGGGTCATTCTAAGTCAGCAACCTGATGATCCTTAGGGCTCTGCTATCAGAGCCATCGATTCTCTTTGCCAGGGTCTTTTGCTCCATAGAGAAGAATGGAGAGGACCAATGCAGTGCAGATATGGAGTGCCAAAGGGGCTTATGTAGGGAGTGCATGGCCCCAGCAGCCAGACCACATCTGTGGTTGATCTCTGGGGTCAGATCTCCACATTGTTGGAGTGTCAACCCAGGTAAATGAAGGAGCTGACAAACTCCACAAAATCAGAGTCAATATAAAGCAGAAAAGAATCCGGGCCATTGCCGACATGCATCAGCTTGGTCTTCACCCAGCTTTGCCGATTCCTCCCAGTATATGGTCAGTGCATCCCGTAATACTTGATGGAGTCATAGGGGCTCTGTTCTGAAATGTGTGTCTTGGCATTTAATCCTGACAGAGTCCATCTCCTTTTCATGTCTGAACATAACCGATTTCTTCCAGAGAAGTGGTAGAGAGAAAATGAGAAAGCATTGGAATGAATACCACAAAGAATTCTAGCTGATGTTCTAATGATTCTGCCAATTCGCTGCCAGTTTCTATAAAAAGCAACGACTACAACAGAATATAAATTGGCTTCTCTTTGAAATGTTCAGAAATAGAACAAAAACAAATTCATTGGGGTTCTTATCTAACTCTATTATCTTCATTTCTTACAAGAATCTAACTAATATTACATTTTATAAACTTACATTTCATTCTTTACTTTTTTAAATTATAAATGATGAAACACCATAAAGAAGTAGCCAGGATAATAACTTATAAATATATGTGGCTGTTTTCTTTAATTCTTGATATTTTATGATTTATTAAGTTTTGCCACAACAAAAAGTGCCCTGCCCACACTGTAAACTGGTCATGTAGGTGTCATGACAAAAAGCACCCAGTTCACACAGTAAAGTACAACACTGGTCATGTTGGTGACACGACAAAAAGTATCCAGGACACACTGTAAAGTGGTTGTGTTGATGTCACAACAAAAAAGAACCAAGCCCAGTCTGTAAATGTGGTTGGTATTAGGAAGGATAGCCAGCCATAGAAACCAAACTAAAAAAAGTTCTGTATGAGCAAGATATGGTCATCTAATCTGGCTTGTCTCACAATGGGATAACTTGTTTAACCTAAGTTAGCATGGAAAACTAGACATTAAATGATGATGATGATGAAGATGAATATTCTTGAGTTGTTTTCAATTACTTGAGTACAGGTTAATACATACAAATCAAACTTACTCCAATCCACAAGCATATCCAACTAATGTATTCAGATAATACTATTTACCATCAATACAACTGTACAGAAGACAGATATTAGATGCAATGGAGAATATAAGATTTCAATTTCAAAATTACACAATAGATATATGCAGAGCCCAATGCCTGGATATATAGCACCCTAGGCTATCTCTACGTGCACCCACTTCTCTCAAATAAAATAATTTCAATTTACAATTTCATAAGCTAAAGGATTAAGTTTTTGAAACTTCTTGTTCAGACCACACTAAGAAAATGACTAAATCTGCATTTTCTACTGCACAGTCCACACTCACCCATGACAAATCATGTGAAAGGTCATAACACCATACAGCCCTCTCCCCCATTTTGGATATTTCCATAATGCTGTAATACAATAAAGATGTGAAGTGATTTATTTATTGATCACAGGAAATATATTTTATTTGATTATGTAAATTTGTATAAAATTGTGATCCTTTCGGGTTCAGTAATGCTCCTCTGAAGTTTGCACCCTATGCTAGTTGGCTTTAATTGCAGTACTGACCCAGGATGCACATAACACTGAACTGTGAATTAATTAACCCTTTAGTTACCATGCCAGCCAAAACCAGCTCTGGTTCTATGAAATAAAAACACCCATTTTAAATCAGAAATACCAGGACTTATCAAATAATTATTTTTTCCAGCCTATGGCGTTCAAGACATTTGGTGGAGTTGGGCAGCTGACAGCGAAGTTCTTGTTATCACTGGCGGCTCACCTTACTGAGGTGTCAGGTGATGCCCGTGAGGGTGCTTGGTTGTTTCAGCACCTTCGCCTCATAGTAATGCTGCGAGCTTGTTGGCTTGCCTGAAAGTGTGTTGTTAACCCCTAAGGTGTGAGGTGCAGCTGATTATCACACTTGGTGGCGAGTTTGTCCTCCTTCCATCCCTTCTTTTTTTTCTTTCCTTTATCATTTTTGTTCAATGAATTTATATTATTGTCTTATTATACATGGTTTAGACATTATATTTGTAATGTCCTTCTGAACAAATTGCGAGCAATTTATAATGTTATTTATGTATATATTTAAAACATATTTGCAATGTTATTCTACTGTAAAGTTTCTAATTTATATTAAAGTATTCCAACATAATTGTATATAAGAACCTTACACTAAGTTACTATCTTAGTAATGAAATAATTAGTAATTTCAGAAAATCCCTATAAATCTTTCATTAATTAAAATGAAGTGTATTTCATTAGAAATAACATCATGAGACGGTTAAATTTGGTATAAGCAAAAGTTATAGATTTTAGCCTTGCTGTGTAAAAACTATTCAACATTAATTTAATAGTGCATATGCTCTATAATACACTCTGGAATTAATCCTAAGACCTTGAAAATTCTACAAGTCAAGGAATTATAAATGAAAAAGAAAAAAAAAGACAATGAAAGGAGAATTATATATATATATGTTCTTGGTATCTTACTGTGTGGTTTTAGCATAATCAATAACTGCCTTGTATTTTCTTTAAATCAATGTTGAAAAAGTATATCTATGTTGAATGAGATATACAACATTTCCCCCAAAAAAATCATTGTTGGTTGTATATTAAATCTATAATTTCCATGACTGAAAATCATCTTATATAAAGACAAATCATTTTGATTAAAAAAAAAATCTATTTCGTTATAGGCACTTGGGAAAATCCTTGATGTATAATTTGTTAGGAGTTATATCAAAGAGTAGAATTTACAATTTTATGTTCAACCAGTTTACTTTCTGCAACAATCAAATCTTTCTAGAGTGGTGACTTAAACATTATGTAGCACGAAGTCAATGATTCTAGACGACATTTTGAAAAATATGTTTTCATATTGTTGAATTTCATATAGAACGAAATATTAATGCTTGTCTTAAAATACTTTAACTGTTAATATTGGTTCAGACTTGTAATATTTCCAGAGAAAGGCTAGTTCATTGCAGTTGATGGCTTTTGCCATTGGTTTGTCAGTTCACAAAAAATATCCAATGCAGATAACAGATAGAAAAGTATAACGTTGAATTAAATGTGTAAAGCTACAACAGTGACTTAAATGATTAAATTACTGAAGTATCCTTCACTAAAATACTAACATATAATAAAAGCACCTCAGATACTGTAATGCCAAAAAATGACTTAATTATGACAACATCTAAAGGTAAAAGCCACCACAACATCCAGAAGTAAAAGCCATGACAACATCCAGAAGTAAAAGTCACCACAACATTGAGGATTAAAAGCCAGCAAAGAATCCATAAGTACAAAACCATCACAGCATCCAGAGGTATGAGTATCAAGCCATCATCCAGAAGTAATATGAAGCCACCACAGCATCTAAGGGTAAAGATATCCAAGCACACACAGTACCCAGACATAAAGCTCAACAACAACAGACATTCACTATCCCTTATAAAGAACAAAAAGTAATATTTAAGTCTTTAAAATAACTTGTTAACTATATCACAATATTAAAAAATAACTTGTTAACTGTATCACAATTTAAAAAGATATCTGACTAAATATACAAGTTAAGAGCTCGGCTAATTTTTAAAGTTAAATATTGAAAAAAAATGATGGTCTCTAATTTTTGCTGTAAAGAAAAAGATACTCTATTTAATATTCTGCATAAGTTAAAAAATATCTATGAGGAATAAATGTTACTGCTTTCTTCGTTCCTACCTTTTCATATGAAATCTGGTTTTAAAGAACCTCCATGTTACTTGCTTGAAACAAACCTAATTCCACTAAAACTGAAGTGAGCTAAAGACATCTGAGTGGTTGAGAAACATATATCTTTTGACATTTCTTCAAAGATATCCATAACATAATGATACAATATATGGATTTAAAAAAAATAACAAATTGGAATGGAATGAAGAAACTTTAGTTCATCATATAATCAATTTTAACTGTATGTTTGTAGTGATGTACAATTGGGATTTTTTTTTCTTCTTCAAGTATCATGAAATCAGAATATAAAACTTCCTAATAAAACTAGAAGTTAATTTTATTTTAAAGGCATTTCAAATGATTTCATAAATGAAAAATTGCAGACTGCTTAGATATAGAAGTTAAAATAAATAAATTTTACATCTAGAGTAAAAGACGCTTCAATTTAGATAATTTAAAAATTGAAATAATCTTAATTAGTTTATACTTTAACTCCAAAATTAATTCAAATTAGTAGTATGATGTATTGAGAAGAATTTAAAGATTGTTCAGCTCTATGGAACCTACATCAAGAGGATGTCTAGATATGATAGAGTATACGAGAATAACAGTTAACATGAAGTTTACAGAGAAGTTTACATTAAAAATAACAGGAGAGTGAAAACAGTGTTACTCGACAATATATGGTAACTTAATATTAAAATGTTCAGAGCAAAACTAAAAGTTAAAAATGAAAGTATATATTGTATACATTGAGATAAAAATTCTACTACTTTTAATACTTAAAAAATATTTTGAGATCGTAGAGGTATTTTTTGTTGTTTTTTTTAAAATATATTAAAATATTTTGTTTTCAAATATTCTTTTTTTAAATTTCACTTTTAGCTCTCTTTTATTTGTAAAAAAAAAAATTAAAAGAAAACCAGTAGAATATGTCACTAAGTGAAATAATAAAGTTGTTTTCCTTACCTCTTCCAAACTTCCATTTCTTTTTAGTATCTGTTTTTTTCCTACACTGGGATCAGAGTCATGTATGTGTTCTTGAAAACTGAATTCAGGTCTAAAGAGGAAAGAAAAGAAGTTAACAAACACAAAAGGGAACAATTCCTAGTAATAATATCGATCAGATTTATTTACTCATATCAAAAGATTGTTTATTTTTGTAAAACATTCTGTGAAGTTTCCAATAAATGTAAATCCTTTTCAAGTCTTCTCTGGTAGAACCTGTCTATTAAAACATTTCATCAAAATTGACACCAAATTATACTGGGATCCACATCTTAAAATTGCTCCCTGATAATGTACCAATGGAACATCTCTAGATGGCCACTTGGCCTACTAGAAATAGCTGTTAAGTATTCCTCAAATTACACTGACTTAAAAACAGCTAAAGAACAATTGCTGTTTATCAAGCAAGCAACAAACGATAAGTTGTTCTTCAGATTCCTCTCATACACATCAATATGAAAAAATTGATATTTAACTCACGACAACAAAGATAGTGATTACGGAGAAAGGGATTTTAGCTTCTTTACAAATAAGAGCATAACTACAGAAGTAAAGAAATGTTCAAAGAAACTCTGGACATATAAAACATGAATTTCCAATACAGATATAAACCAATAGTGAATTTAATCAATTGAAAATGTATCTTAATGTACAATAATTTCTGCACATTATCATAGAAAAACTGTGAACATCTTCAGCTATTGGAGAGCAGATATTATTTGAGAGTTGCAAATATAGGACTAGTTGTCAAGATGTTGGTCTGAGGGTTTTAAGGGCATGGGTTCAATCTCTGGGACAAGTGGTATGTTGAGTCCTTGAGCAAGATTCTTCATTTTATATTTCTCTAGCCCACTCAGCTGAAAAAATGAGTATCATCATCATCAGCAGCAGCAGCAGTTCAGCCTAGGGGTTAAGTTTGAGACAGGCCAGCATCTTGTTTTGTATTCTCAGTCACATTAAACAAGGATCTGGCCTCAAGAAGCAGAGTAATTAGAATACATAAAAACATGTATTTATTTAGCATACATGGATGAGCTGAGACAAAAGCTGGGTATAAGGGGAACCAGATGTAATGTGCAGGAGAGAAGACTGTGCTGGTGTGGACATGTAATGCATATGGTTGGTGACTGTTGGGTGAAGAAGTGCCCAAAAAATCTCACTGGGAGGAAGCTGCAGTAGAGGGAGACTAAGGAAGATCTGGTCAGAAGTTGTGAAAGCTGATCTCAAATTGTAGAAGCTCACAGAGATGAATAAAGGCCGACGGCTGGAAATCGCTGGCCAGTGCTGGCCGTCAGCCTTTATTCATTAAACATACCATATAACTTTAGATATACAAAATTCACATACATGTATGTATACAGCTATGTTGAAACTAAATTACACACAGAGTACCAAATTTGATTCATGATTTTATACCCCACTAGACTTTTCTTTCTGTCACTATGCAATTCAACTATATCAGTTTGTCTAGCAGAAGTGTAAGCACTTTTATGGGAAAGTTACCTAAAATAGATTGGCATTCATCCTGCTCAAAAAGTTATTTGTTTCTGTTACCTGAGATAAATTGGTATTCACCCTGTCCAAGAAATGATTTATAATTCTTTCTAGAGAAGCAAAACGTAAGCACCATCAAATGGTGAGACTATTAACTCTTTTAACTCCTTGTTTATGTGTAAACTAATAATTAAGAATTATAAATTTGACAATTACACCTATAAAAGAAATCTTCTAAATAATATGCATCATTCCTATGAAGTGTATTTACAGTCAAAAACATTTTTTTTATATACACAGTTATCTAATCGTTTTGGTGCCATGATAAAAAGCACCCAGTACACACTATCAGGTGGTTATTTTGGTGCCACAATAAAAAGCACCCAGTAATTCAGTACACACTATAAATGTAGTTGGCATAAGAGCATCCAGCCATAAAAACCAAGCCAGAATCAGTTCTGTATAAGCAAGACACGGTCATCTGATCTGACTTGTCTCACAACAGGACAACTCGTCTAACACATGCTAGCATAGAAAAATGGACATTAAATGATGATGATAATACTAAGGGTATTTCTGATAGATTTTGAATAGTATAGATTGACAAACATAATAAAATATATTAAAAAACATGAGTTGCAAACTTACTCAAACACAACATATAAAATATTTTATTAAAAAGATCTTTCTAAGCAAGACAAAAAGTAGAAAAAAAATGAATAACTTACAATCTTGTACTGGGAGTTTTGTTAACTATGACACATCTGCCTGTTTGATCAATATTGTGCTCGAGACCAAAATAAGCTGCAACCCGATGGACAAGCATTCGATCATATGAGGACATAGGAGGAAATTTTAGAAAAAGATGCCTGCAAAGAAATAACACACCAAGTAAGTCAGGTTTTTTTAAAGTACAGCTTAGTTGGATTAAAGAAATAAAATATAAAGTTATGACAACATATATATATATTATACATATATACTTACTCAGGTTCTTTTACAAATTTAATGAGGTCTGTTTCTAATTTAAGTAATATTTTCCTATCTTTTGGAGTTTTATTTAATGTTTTCTTAATGAAATCTTCCAGGTCTATACCAGTGGAATCAGTGTATGGTATATCAACACTGGAATCTGAAACATAAAGATACAATAATTAAATAACATCTAATTTTCTAGAACACACACCAAACACTCTACCCAAAATTTCTATAACTTAGTCCAATCTTTTTAACATTCCACAAAATTATTCTTCAAATCAAATGAAAAATATTTTTTAAAAAAACCCCAAATAAATAATTCTGATATTTAAACAAATTAAATAGGTCATTAGGTAAATAGTAATTAAAGTGGAGTTGTTTTTTTTATATAATTTGGTCAATGAACAAATTAAAATTATAGGCAAATGTGGATGTATTTAGTGTAATTTCCTTTCTCCTGTCAAGAAGTTTATTACAGAAACCATAAAGTTTCCTTACTGAAAGGAACTCAGCAATTTTTGATATTCAATGATGAAATGAAATTTCTGTTTGAAACACATGTCAACCATACATAAGTGAGACACAGATCTCTGGCCTGTCTGGGGGGGTAGCTCTGTCTCAGTACTGACTTGGTCTATGTAGACCCGTCCAGCCCTTGCTAGCAAGGAAAACAGACATTAAAACGACAATGATGAAGATGATGACAATGTCGTACAACATCATTTATTTATGTATTTTCTTGTCTGGACCCATTTTTGTATAGTTTTCTCTGCATTCTTCTGAGTTAAAAACGTTTTCTGTCTTTTCATTTTGTCTTTTTTGCAAAGAAGAACTTTCTTTTGTGAAATAGACGCATAAGTATTTAGGGTTTGGGCACATGTGCCACAAAAACTGGTGATGAAAAATAGGATATCACTAGGATGTTACCAGATAAATTTAACATAGTTTTAATATAATTTTAGCTACATATAATAGTCCACCTTTTTATTATTCACAGTTGTATAAATATCATTACAAATCCTTACAGAACGAAAATATAAACACATAAAAAAAATACAATTAATACACAAAAATATATCAAATATAATACACAAAAAGGGAGAAAACAAAAACGACCATCCATTCACCACCAAGTGCAACAATCAGCTGCACATCATAAGGGTCGACGGAACATTTCGAGACAAGCCAACACACTTGCAACATTACCATGGGTGATGGCAAGGCTAATGTGCTGAGATCATTCAGAAAATTAGCACTCATAAAAATACTAGCAGTTCATTTACCATTTAACATTTAATTTTTTCAATGCAGTAAAAAAAAATTGCAGTAGTTTTTTTTTTTTCTATAAAGAATTCTACTTCTATCTCTCCAAAAGTTACATGTATCTTAGCCTCCAAAAGTCACACCTATCTTAGCCTCCAAATATGATATATTACTAGCAATATCAATGCTTTCACAGAAAATATATGTTTATTTGTTCTTTCTAATCACACCTTTCAATATCAGTTTTCATTTTACAATATATTCCATAAAAGTTCCAAAGTCAAATTCATTTCAAGATGTTGCTTAACTTGTCAGGTTTGCATCACATTGTACTCTCACCTTTTTAAAAGTGATCTCTATCTTTTTACCTCCCAGAGTAGTCTTTCTACCTAATCTCTGATTACTACAAGTTTTTACCTCCCAGAGTAGTCTTTCTACCTAATCTCTGATTACTACATGTTTTTACCTCCCAGAGTAGTCTTTCTACCTAATCTCTGATTACTACATGTTTTTACCTCCCAGAGTAGTCTTTCTACCTAATCTCTGATTACTACATGTTTTTACCTCCCAGAGTAGTCTTTCTACCTAATCTCTGATTACTACATGTTTTTACCTCCCAGAGTAGTCTTTCTACCTAATCTCTGATTACTACATGTTTTTACCTCCCAGAGTAGTCTTTCTACCTAATCTCTGATTACTACATGTTTTTACCTCCCAGAGTAGTCTTTCTACCTAATCTCTGATTACTACATGTTTTTACCTCCCAGAGTAGTCTTTCTACCTAATCTCTGATTACTACATGTTTTTACCTCCCAGAGTAGTCTTTCTACCTAATCTCTGATTACTACATGTTTTTACCTCCCAGAGTAGTCTTTCTACCTAATCTCTGATTACTACATGTTTTTACCTCCCAGAGTAATCTTTCAACCTAATCTCTGATTACTACATGTTTTACCTCCCAGAGTAATCTTTCAACCTAATCTCTGATTACTACAATACTATTTCTAAGCCAGCTTTTTTAAAAATTTATTTAAATGACTTTTAAGCGTCATTTTAGAGGCTCTCACCTTCATGATTATTAGAATAATTACCTGTGGAATAAAGGGAAAAATGATAAAATTTATTAAATGATTCCTACCTTAGACATAAAGGGAACTTCCATAGAGGAAAACATCAGTTAATACAATCAATCTTACTAACAACATAAATTAGTCTATCATAACATCTAATTTTTTACCTTCAATAATTTCTAAATTAAATAAATCAATTAATTTTACCTCTTGAAGAACTCAGTGAGGTACCAGCCTCTGAGCTTTGTGAACCTTCTTCTTCAAGCCTGTTTCTACCAGTTGTCTGCAAAAGAAACATTAACTTGAAAAATAAACCAAAGTTTAGCCAAGGAATTAACAAACAAAAGCAGTAACTTTTAATGCTAGAATTGTGATTAAGGTAATTTTTAATTAATGAGCAGGTACAGGTGAAAATCTTACTTGAGGTAGAGGCAGCGAATCATTTGAAACTGCAGTGTGTGCGGAGTAGTTTTCTGGGGGAGGAGATCCATCTTCGTCTGTTTCACAGCATAGAGCAGCACTGCGACGTAAAGATTTAGTTTTTGTTTGAAGTGGCTGAAAGATAAAATAATAAATAGATAATATTAACACTAGCAGTTAGACATTACTATGTAAAATACATTAGATAAGTCATACAATTGACAGAGTCATTAAAACATCACCGAATAATTTGTTCTGGTTCTCTATACTCAGAGATTAACTTTGTCTTTCATCATTTTGAGGTTGATAAAGAAAGTACCAGTCTAGTACTGGGGTTGATTCTTTCTCTATATCGCTATCCCACTTCCTCTTTTTCATACTCTCTCCTCCTCTGGAAGAAATTGGCAGTGTTGAAACCTGGAGAGAGATGGGCTCCACTAGGTTTAAAATGCCCAAGACATGCCATATATCAGAGCAGTGCCCCTATGACTTCACCAAGAATTACAGATCCATACACACATACTTGTAAATTGGGAACATTTTAGATAAATTCAATATACAACTAATCCCTATATCAGTTCCAGAATATCTATCCAGGCCAATAAATGAGGAATGTTGTTAAGAGACTGATTTATTTCATTATACAAATATATTTCGCTCATTTGTTATTTAAATGACAATACTATTTTAAGTTAATTTTTTTTAGTTTTTAAAAGTAATACAAATGTTTCTCTAGTTTACTTAATCTATTGCATCAGCCCTCAACAACAATCCTATTTCCCCTGTTAAAGAAGGGTTAACCTTGTAGTTAAAAGTTGGGGGCCGTGTCAAGCTTCTCCATTTTGCCATATCATCTGTATTTCATAGCTTTCATTTCCTCCACCATTATCTTTAGCCATGTATTTTTCAGAATTCCATTTCCTATATTTCCTTCCACATTAATTTCTATAGCTCCTCTCACTCTGTCACTTTCATCCTTCTTAAACACATCACCCAATCCTTTCATTCCATTTCACTTCACAACATTCATCACTGGCTCTATTCCCATCATTGTATGCAATTCATTAAAAAGAATTCATCAACATCATTTAACATACATTTTCCCTGCTAGCAAGAGTTGAAAAGTTATCACAAACCAAGCCAGTACTCTAGCAGGGCTACTGACCTCACATTTACATACAATCCCATGCTCTAATGATTGTATTTTAATCATGGCACCAATACTAGGGAGGTTGTCATGGCACCAGTACGAGGAAGGTTGACATGTGAACCAGTACTAGGAAAGTTATGCGCACCAGTACTAGGGAGGTTATCATGGCACCAGTACAAGGGAGGTTGTCATGGCACCAGTATGAGGGAGGTTGTCATGGCACCAGTACGAGGGAGGTTGTCATGGCACATGTACAAGGGAGGTTGTCTTGTCTTTGACACAGCTGAAGAGCCCTCCCGTTCCCTTTGTTTGGCAGGTTTTCTGTAACTGGGTGCCCTTCCTATCACTATACTATTTTATATAGTATACTGGATGTATTTAGTGTGGAAACTACCAACACTACAGAAGTTGTTGTGCCATTGACACAACTGAACAGTCCTCTCCTATAACCAACCACCTTACAAGGTCTACTAGGTTCTTTTTTTGTGGCCCCAGCACAAGAAAAGATGTGTCGTGACTAGGAAGTCCTTTCAACCACTTTACAGAGTCTTGTTACAGCTCACATCTATGTAGGATTAGCTGACCTCCTATGAGGTTACATCTCATAGGAGGTGTCTTGAGTGTTATAATGACAGATGCTCCAGTCATATCATGAAAAATCTCCTCAATGGACGTCAGCCCATTACTGGGATTAGCTTCCAGGTACTGCTAGTACTAGAGCAATGTAAAATGAAGCATGCCACCCTATCCAGGAATCAAACACACAACCATATTATCATGAATCCAACACCCTAACTACAAAGCCATATAAGGAGATATGATTATTTTTGCACTTATAAAAAAATGTTTTCAGTAGAAAAATTTGAAGCCTATTCTTACTTGGTAGCGTGTATTTTTAATGACAATCTGTACTGGCTCTGGATGTTGCAGTTTCTGATGGTGTTGAACATCTTGATCTGCATAAGATGATGGTTTGTAGTCATCTGGAGAGATTGATTTAGGAGACTCTCCTGATGACTGCACTCCAGGGGTATCTGGTCCTGGAAACAAACAAAAATACAGTTTTTAAAATAATCCTAAGATTAAAAAAGAAAAGAAGAAAAAAAAGGAAAATAAAAAGAATAACCTTTTAGCATTTAACCCTTTAGCATTTAAACCGGCCAGAATTCTCTCACCTCTTTCTGTTCAAACTGGCTGTAACTAGCCACTCATACCGATATTAAGGTCTTGTTTTTAAAGTAAATAATAACATCATCAAAATCTCATAGATTCAATGTGAATAATTATGTGAGATAAAGCCTTTACTGTGAAAATACAATAGTAAATATAGAGTAATGTGAATGCTAAAGGGTTAATCCAGCCATATCTGGCCAGAATTCTCTCACCTCTTTCTGTTCAAACTGACCGCTCATACCAATGCTAACGCATTGTTCTCAAAATAAATATCAAAATCTCGTAGATTCAATATTATGTGAGATAATTATGTGAACATTTTATTTTTGTGAAAATATAAATAGTTAATATCAAGTAATTTGCATTATATAGTTATTTCAGCCACTGAAGAATTATACCTTCAATTCCCGCAATAAATATACATACCCTACAGATGTATTGAGTTTTCTTTTTTGTAAAGACAACTGTAACTAGTATCATCACTTTCACTGTTTTGTTTTCCATGCTTGCATGGGTGTGTATGTGTGTGTATAGTAATAATAAATGTGAAGAGTAAAATCTGAAGAGGGCTCGATATAAACTCTATAGAATGCAGATCTTGGGTTCTCAAGAGGTGTAGTGGGATAGCTGGCAAACTAATAGGAAGGGAAAATCTCATATGTTGTAGATGTTCAGGGAAAATTGATAGTAGAAGTGTCGGTGAAAGGCAGATTTTTCAAATGCAGGTAGGATCTATAGAGATGGTTGATAGCTTCAGATATCTAGATGATCAGATTAGCAAGGGAGGAGGATGCTTCGAGACAATAGTATCTAGAATAAGGACAGGATGGAAGAAGTTTAGGGGGCTGTTTCCTCTGTTGACAACGAAGGGTTTCTCCCTACGAATGGAAGGTCAGTTGTATGATGACTCTATGAGATGCGAAAGTCGGAGAGAAATGAACAAGCATGCTCCGATGGATATGCAAAGTCAATATACGTGAACAACCAAGCATGGACAAGTTGAGAGCAAAACTGTGTATAAAAGGAATAAACTGTAGTGTGCGGGAGAGAAGACTGCGTTGGTATGGACATGTGATGCGGATGGATGATGACCGCTGGATGAAGAAGCGCCAAGAAATCCCGATGGAAGGAAGATCCAGTAGAGGAAGACCACAAAAACATGATCAGAGGTGGGGAGAGCTACCTCAAATTGCTGAAGCTTGCAGAGAAAATGACGAGGGACTGGGATGAATGGAGAGATGCTGTGCTCAAGAGGACCCATCCAAGCCTTGCCAGCGGATGTAAAATGATGATGATATATATAAAAGAATAACATTAAGAAAGATGCTGTTGTAACATCCGCATATTTCTTAATGTTATTTTTATACTAAATCTCCATCGTAACTACAAACTATGAATATAGAAAGCTTTCTCCTGCTTACTCCTGTTTTTAGCAAAACAACTTCTACTGAACACACACACACGCACATATATATATATATATAAACATATATGTATACATATATATATATAAACATATATGTATACATATGTATACATCATCATCATCATCATCATCGTTTAACGTCCATGTTCCACGCTTGCATGGGTTTGGACGGGAGTTTTCCCACTTGAGGCAAGAGTGGTTGTCTTGCTCGCATAGGACTGTCTGGCAGGTTTTCTACAGTTGGATGCCCTTCCTAACACCAACCACATTTACAGTGTGGGACTGGGAGGTTTTTACCGTGTTGCCTACACGGCCACATTACAGCGTGGACTGTGTGTTTTTTTGTCGTGACACCTACACAACCTCATTTGTTTCGGCCTGGATGTTGTGGCACCAACATAACTTTACATTGAAAGGGGCGGCGTGGATGGGGTGGTGGGACGGGGGTGTATTTTGTTAGAGATGCCTACTGACTGTAGTAGGTTTTACTTTGTATTTAGGTAAGGCGGGTCTTCTCTATTACTGAGTACCGCCAAAGATCTCGGTCCAGTGACATTGTCTTGGAGAGGTGTAAGTGTGTGAGGTCGGAATTTATCAGGTCGTCCCAGGTTTTTCTGGGTCTGCCTACTCCGTGGCTACTGTCTATCTTTATTGCCCTGCACTTTTTTATACAGCTGCCGTCTTTCATGCGCATCACGTGACTGTACCAACGTAGCCTTCTCTCGAGTAAACAACATCTGATCCCTCTTATTTCTAATTTTTTCCTTAGTTCGTTTATGCTTTGCCGTTCACGTATATTACTATTATACATCCAGTGGAGCATGCAAGCTTCGTTCCTCTCTAGTCTGCGTATATCCTCTGCACACAATGCCCAGGTCTCACTGCCATGCAACATTGCTGTTCGTATGCAGGCATCATACAGCCTGCCTTTCATTTTTAGGGAGAACCCTTTAGCGGCTAATGGTGGTATAAGCTCTCTGAACTTTTTCCATCCAGTTCTGACTCTAGCTACTGTACTTTCAGAGCACCCTCCCCCACTACTGATTTTGTCACCCAGGTAACGGAAGCTGTCCACTATTTCTATAGAACCCTCTGTGCAATTGAAAGAGCTAGTATTTTGTGGGCACTTGCTGCTACTTATTGCACCAGAGCACCGGCCACATGTAAAATCTATGTTCTTAGTTAGCTTACCTGTGATCCCACTACATCTTTTATGCACCCATACTTTGCATTTGGGACATAAAATGGAGTTTCTACCTGCGCCTTTCCTACACACTGAGCATGGCCATTTCCCGGAAGGGACTGGCGCCTTATTTTCTTTCCTACAAACTAGAACTTTAGTCTTAGCCAGGTTAATTTTAAGGCCTTTTGATTTTAGGCCGTGCTTCCATGTTTGGAATTTCTTTATATATATATATATATATATATATATATATAACACCATATATACTAGAATATAAGTCAATACAAATATAAGAGAAATGAGCAAAAATCCAAAGCTTATTTACATAGAATTTGAAGTTAGTCAAAATAGTCAAAATATTGACCCCAAATATAAGCAGACCCCACCTTCTATAATCAATTTTTTGGGTCCTATATTCGTGTATATACGATGATGATGATGATATATATATATATATACATATATATATACATATATATATGATGATGATATATACACACATATATATATATATATATATATATATATATATATATATATATATATATATATGCATGGCTTAGTGGTTAGAGGCTTGCAACTTGCAATCGAAAGGTTGTGAGTTCAATTCTCGGACCGGGTGATGTGTTGTTTCCTTGAGCAAGACACTTTATTTCACATTGTTCTAGTTTACTCAGCTGTAGAAATGAGCTGATAGGACTGGGGTCCCTATCATTCCACTGCACTGTGGTCATGGAGGTGCCACGGCAAAAAAGCACCCAGCCCACACTGTAAAAGTGGACGTGTAGGCGCCACGGAAAAAAAGCACCCAGCACCTCACTGTAAATGAGGTTGGTGTTAGGAAGGGCATCCAGCTGTAGAAATCAAGCCAGAATCAGTTCCCGTATGAGCAAGACAAGGTCAGCCGACCGGACACTGCCCACGACAGGACAACCTGTCTAACCCATGCTAGCGTGGAAGAATGGACGTAAAACGGTGATGATGATATACACACACACACATATAAATATATATATATATATATATTAGAAATTATAAGCTTTCACCGTATTTTAGACTAAAGAAATTTCTAGCCTGATAGTGGGGTTTATAACCCTCGGAGAAATGGAAAAAGATGAGTGTTAACCCTCATCTTTTTCCATTTCTCCGAGGGTTATAAACCCCACTAAATTTCTTTAGTCTAAAATACGGTGAAAGCTTATAATTTTTAATTTCTAATTTCAAAATCGCGCACCGTTTCAAAAACATACTTACATGTTTACGTTTATAATTTGCTTGTATATATATACATATATACATAAATATATATTATATATGTCCTTTTTTTCCGTGGTGCCTACACGTCCACTTTACAGTGTGGGCTGGGTGCTTTTTTGCCGTGGCACATCCACGACCATTTTGTAGTGGAAGAGGGTGGGGGCATATTGTCTATATGCTTTAGCTTCAGCTTGTACCTGTGGGAAGTCGGGTCTTCTGTATTACTGTGAGACGCCAGAGGTCACGTGTGTGTGTGTGTATGTGTGTGAAGTGTTCCCAGAATGTTTTACCAGATTTTGGTAAAAATTGGTAATCAGTCAGTATTAATACATTGTTGAAATTTGGCTGAGTTAAACTGCCAAAAGTACATTGATATTGAATAGTTTGATTTGTGAATATAGAACCTTTACTCTTCTCTTTACTGATTATATTGATAACTGTAAAATACTGACTGTAATATTGACTTTGGTTTTGAGTTTTCTCATTCGCTATTAACATTTACCCAAATCAGTAAAACATTTCTGAACACTCAGTATATAGTAGATTAACAATTGTGTCTGTAATATTAATTCAGGTAAAATATTATTTACTGACACTCAGGGTTGGATTTAGACCTTGGGAGTCCCGGAAGCCATCAGCTTTCAGGAGCCCCTCATACACAAAAAATTAGAATAAATAGCAAACTCCTCAATTTTACATATCAAAGTTAGCTTGGTGCAAGTAATTGGAATTGAAAAGTTATACATACAGGTATCTATACATATATATAAAACTGAAATTGTCTGTGTGTGTGTCCCCTAATTTTTGAAAAGTCTATACAAATCCACATTTCTACTCCGATTGACTTCAAACTTACATTTATATATTCCTTGCGGTCTAAAGATATTAACTGCAGCTTTTATTTTTCAATTTTCTGTTGTTAAAGGGGTGTTAATCACCGGTTATCGATCTCTCTCCCTTTCTTGGTCTGTCTTTTTAGATAGATACATAGCTATTACGTCGCTCCCTTATAATATCTGTCTGTATGTCTGGCTATTTGCATTACGACATTATGAAAACATTGTTCTCATTGCTGACGTATTATCTTTGTTATTTTCCGTTCATTGCCAGGGAACGTCTTCACGAACCAAAGTATCATCTTCTTGTTTTCCTTTGGTTGCAACATTTTTTGAAATAATTACTTCTGCGTTCACAGATTGATTTTTTTAGTTTCAGAAGATCCCGTTAAGGTGAAAGGGTGAAAGCAGCGATGCTTTGCTTAAACTTTAATCTGTTATTTTAATATATATATATATAATTATATATTCGTGTACAGATATTTTTGCATACACAATAACAAAATATAAACAAACGAATTTATTTCACGAAAGCACAGATGGCTTATCATCATTGTTACTGCCGATATGCCACCCAAAAAGTCCCACTACTTTTGGCACAAGGCCAGCACATACATAGTCAACGGTTTGGAAATCACATGCATCACTGACGAGTTTACTCTTTACTCTACCAGTTAGTCTTAGTGTACTTCGTCCTGCTTTTAGGTCATGCCTCGAAGGAAGAGATACTCCATTGGCCGAAATACTGCAAAAGCGTCAAAAAAAAGAAGGCGGGCAAACGAATCGTCAGTGGAATCTGCTATTCGACGGTCGCAAGATGCTGAACATACTGCCACCAGAAGATCACTTGAAACAGACAACCAACGAACCATTCGCTGAACCGTGTCAGCTTTGCAATGTCTATCAACAAATCCCAGGGTCAGACTGTTGCTGGTCTTCTTTTGGAAGAGTCATGTTTTTCACAAGGGCAACTATACATTGGCTGCTCAAGAGTGAGAAGCAAGACAAATCTCTTTGCATACAGCCGACACGGAAGAACAAGGAACATTGTGTACAAGGAGGTGCTACAATCATTGTTTAGGTAGACGAGGCAGAATGGGATATACACGATTGGCTGAAGAAGGACGAGACTGTGTTAGTAGTACGACCAACGGCTGCTATCACACCAACAGCAGCAAAAACAACAACAAAGAGAGGGAACGCAATACATGATTTTGAAAAATCTTAATGGTAAATTATTTGCCTAAGCACAAAATGTAGACACCATCCCCAGGCCGAGGTATTTCGTACTTCTCTGTACTGTTTCAGAAAGGAGGGATAAACATGCCAATCTATGTTTAGAAGCCCGAGCAATTAAATTCTAAAATTCTAACCATCCTAAATCTAAAACACCCAGTTGAGGGCACAAATAAATTGTTATGGCTGTCACTGGTGGGGCCCAGGGCAATTGCCTCCTTTGTCCCCCCATAAAATCTGACCCTACTGACACTAGATATATTGAATTCTCAATATTTTTTGTAATATACCCTACACCAATCTTAAGCCATTACTGTTTGATTGTTGTTGTAAATATATAACTATGTTTTGTTTAGTGAGCCTCTCTTTAGTTTTTATGTTTCTCCACACGAGGCTTCATCAAAATGCTACACAGATTGAATTCTTATCTACAAAACATATCCCCACTGTGATGTTGGTTAGAAAGCCAAAGGTATGTATGCTGTCATTTGTCCAAGTTGAAAATACAGACAGATGGAGGAAGGTATCATATTTCTCTGTTCTAGATCATATTATTAATTTAGACTAGAGAAGAATAACATACCTTCGACTGAGTTTATTCAAGATTATGCTGTCAATGTTAAGACAGTTTTGCAATTTCAGAGATAGGCAGTGAATTGGCAGAGTCATTAGAAAGTTGGATAGAATGCTTTGCTGTATTTGTACCAGTTCTCTGCTCTCTGAGTTCAAATGCCACCAAGATCAACTTAAAAATATCCAACAAATGCAGTATACCACTACTACAGCACTCCTACAACTCCATCAAGAGTTACATTCCATACCAATACAACCTCAGATATGTTTAACAACCTCTCAGACATGTTAAATAACCTCAGGGATGTTAAACAACCTCAGATATGTTAAAGGAACTGAGGGATGTTAAACAAGATTTGCATTATTTAGTCAATACATTATGAACTTTTTATTTTAGAAGTTCCCAAATTTTTGCAATTTTTAACCCTTTCATTACCATATTAATAATGCAAAACACTGTGCATTATTTTCAATTAATTTGGGAAATATTAAAAACTTTGGAAAAATTTAGTAGTATAACTAACTTTCTCATTAAGTTGATTTATAGAGCATAACTTAATAAAGGTTCTTACATAAAATTGTGATAAAAAGATTTTAAAATATATTATAAAAATTCTAAAAGAAAGTTTTAGAGCAAACACAAAGGGATGATTCCAGGAAGTTTGGTATAAAAAGGGTTTTTAAAAGGGCATATAGCTTTATTGCATATGAAACACCCAGCCCACACTGTAGTGGTCATGCAGGTAGCACGACAAAAAGCACCCAGCCCACTCCGTAGTAGTCATGTAGGTGTCACAACAAAAAGTACCCAGCCCACACTGTAAAGTGGTCATGTAGGTATCACAACAAAAAGCACCCAGCCCACACTGTAGTGGTCGTGTAGGTGTAAAGCACCCAGCCCACACAGTAAAGTGGTCATGTAAGAGTCACGACAAAAAGCACCCAATCCACATTAGTGGTCATGTAGGTATCACAACAAAAAGTGCCCAGCCCACAATGTAGTGGTCATGTGTCACAACAAAAAGCACCTACTCCACACTGTAGTGGTCATGTAGGTGTCACAACAAAAAGTGACCAGCCCACACTGTAAAGTGGTTGTGTAGTTGTCATAACAAAAAGCATCCAGCCCACACTGTAAAGTAGCCGTGTAAGAATCATGACAAAAAGCACCCAGTACTCACTGTAAATGTGGTTGGTATTACGAAAGGCATCCAGTCATAGAAACCAAGCAAAAAGTAGTTCTGTATGAGCAAGACATGGTCACCTGACATAGCATTGCTCACAACAGGATAACTCGTCTAACCCATGCTAGCATGGAAAAATAGATGTTAAATGATGATGATGATGCTATTGTTAAGATAATCTATTCCAGTTCCAATTGACAGTATACATTTTCATGAAGTTTAACCCTTCTGGTGTTTTTTCTTTTCTTTTCTTTCTTCCTTTGGGGGGGCTGTTTTTTTTATTTTTTAAATTTCAATTTCTTTATCAGCAATAATGGTTTCATGTAATTTTATGTAATTGAAGAAAAGTGGACGTAAAATGATGATGATGATGAAGTATGAAATAAGTTTACGGATTATTTCCTGTTTGATTCCACAATGGGTGAAAGTAACATTATCATAGTGTAGTGACAACTCTTCAGCTGTCAACACCCGACACTCTTGCTAGGGCTGATGTCACATTTAATGTACCCAGTGTACACTGTAAAGAGGTTAGTATTAGGAAGGACATCCAACCAAAGAAAACATGCCAAACAAAAGGTTGCAAGGACACTTCTGTTGTGTCAACGACACACCAACTTCCTTAGTGCTGGTGTCAAGATAGATGCACCCAGTACACACTGTAAAGTGATTGGTGTTAGGAAGAGCATCCAGCTATAAAAATCCTGTCAAATAACATGTTGAAAGGACTCCTCAGTTTTACAAAGCTCCTTAGTGCAGCTGCCTCAATAAAACTTACCTAGTACACACTGTAAAGTGATTGGGGGTAGGAAGGGCATCCAGCTCTAGAAACTATATCAAAACCTAAACGTATGTAAATAAGGCATAGTCCCTGGCTCCTCTAGGAGGACAGTAGCTTTGATGAAGTACAAACTTAGTCTGTGACAACTCATCTAACCTATGCTAGCATGGAAGATTGGATGTATGATAATAATGATATATATAAATAATTGTTTCTACTTTTGGCACAAGGCCAACAATTACCCAATGTATTACTGGTCCTTTATTTTATCGACTCCGTAAGGATGAAAGGCAAAGTTAACTTCGGCGGGATTTGAACTCAGACCATAAAGGGACGTAACTATGCTGAAAAGCATGACGTCCGACTCTCTACCGATACTGCCAATACACCAATGGTTTCTGATTTAGGCACAAGTATAACAATTTTGGAGGGCAGGGCAAAGTTGATTAACCCTTTAGCATTTAAACCGGCTGTATCTGACCAGAATTCTCTCAACTCTTTCTGTTCAAACCAGCTGTAACCGGCTTCTCATACTGATGTTAAGGTAGTTTTCTCAAAATAAATAACATCAAATCTCGTAGATTCAATATTATGCGAGATAATTATGCCAAGATAAAGCATTTACCGTAAAAATACAATAGTAATGTAAATGCTAAAGGGTTAAATCGACTCCAGTGTATTACTGGCGCCTTATCTAATCGACCCCGTAAGGATGAAAGGCTAAACTAACCTCGGAAGGATTTGAACTCAGAATATAAAGGGTCATAATTCTATGCCACGAACCATGTTGTCCGATGCTCTACCAATACTGCCAATCCCTCACCCATATAATATATATAAATATGAAATATGTATAGGCACAGGCATGACTGTATGGTTAAGGGGTCTGCTTTGAAACCACATGGTTCTGGGTTCAGTGACACTGCGTGGCACTTTGGGCAAGTGTCCTCTACTATAGCCTTGGGTTAAACAATGTCTTGTGTGTGTAATTTAATAGATGGAAACTGCAGATGCCCTGTTGCACATATGCATGTGTCTGTGTTAATATTCTGTAACTTAGGGTCGGACGCCATGCTTTCCAGCATAGTTACGTCCCTTTACGATCTGAGTTCAAATCCCGCCGAGGTTGACTTTGCCTTTCATCCTTACGGGGTCGATAAAATAAAGTACCAGTAATGAACTGGGAAATTGCTGGCCTTGTGCCTAAAGTAGAAACAAATATTCTGTAACTTAGTGGTTCAAGAGAGATCAATAAATAACGATCTAATGACTGAAACCAGTAATCGTCATTTAATGTCCATTCTTCCGTGCATGGGTTGTGCATGCAAGAGTGTGTGTGTGTGAATATATATATATATATATATATATATAAGACCTGACTTCCCACGGGCACAGGCCAAAGCTGAAGCATATATAAAGCATGCACCACCTCACCCTCCCATGAGGACAGGCTCGAATATACTCCAGTGAAACCCCCAGTCGACACTGTAAAGTGGTCGTTTGTCACGACAAAAAGCACCCAGTACACACTGTAAATGTGGTTGGTATTAGGAAGGGCATCCAGCTCTAAACACCAAGCCAAAATCAGTTCTGTATGAGCAAGACATGGTCAACTGACCTAGCATTGCCCACAACAGGACAACTCATCTAACCCATGCTAGCATGGAAAAAAGGACATAAAACGGTGATGATGATAAAATTATAAATGTGAATAGCAAATAGACAAAAAATACATAATTTTTCTTCATAGTCCTGACTGCACAGTTTCGCCAACTGGTGTGCAGCCAAAGTGCAGTTAAAGTGCACTATATTGATAGTCTGTAGTACTGGGACTAGGAAAACCACAAATCAAAGAAGTACTCGATACATGTTAAAATGCAGATTAGATATATTAGTGGAAGTGGAGGATCTACCTCTAGCTCGGCAGTTTCGGCTAGTTACCTCTTCTTGAGGTAACTAGCTGAAACTGCAGAGCTCACTATATGTGTGTGATAAGCATGTAGAACACTCTCCTTATCTCCTGAGATATTTTCTCTCAGCCCTTTTTGTTGCTCTTCTTAACCCTTTAGCATTTAAACCAGCCATATCCAGCCAGAATTCCCTCACCTCTTTCTGTTCAAACTGGCTGTAACTGGCCACTCATACTGATGTTAAGGTATTGTCCTTAAATTAAATAATATCAAAATCTCATAGATTTGATATTATGTGAGGTAATGCCTTTACCGTAAAAATATAATAGTATATATAGAGTAATGTAAATGCCAAAGGGTTAAATACTGCTTTGAGCAAAGTGTTTATAGCCCTGCAATAAATGTTTACTATTTTGTAATAAATCACATACAGTTAAACTAATTCTTTAGCTTTAACCCATTTATAATCGTCCCCTACACATTTAGCTAATGCAACAATCTAAATGTAATTGTGAGAGAAAAATATTCAATTTACCAGCAGTTATGGTGTTATCAGATTGATCAGAGCTTGGGCTATGGGTGCTATTGTCATCCTCGGTCTCTTCGAACTCTGTCTGCTTTTGTAAAGGTTTTGGAGGACGTCGCTCTATGGATTCTGCCATGGTAATTTCTGTGAAATATAACAAATAAGAAACATCAGTATGTAGATAACAACAAATAAAGATTATATATATGTGTGTGTGTGTGTATATATATATATTTATACGAGCAGGGATATATATAGTTTGTTGTGTTTACAATTGCATCGACTCTCTCTCTCACTCTACACCTTGCACACACAGACATATACACAAACACACACCTATATATATATATATATATATATATATATATATATACTAGCTAAATTACCCGTCCTTTGGACGGTTGAAGTAGCTTTCGATGTAGCTCATTAAACTAAAAGTAAATTTGAATATGAATACATAGAAGAAAAACGTACTTTATGTAAACATGAAAACCTTAGGCACTATTCCAGCGAAATAATTAATATGTGAGCTCGGTGTCATCCGTTATACCATGTAACAACAGAAATCCAGTCTAGGTATAAATGTTTTTGACAACAGTAAACGCGCATCATGAAATGGAGATGTGAAGTGGATAATAGACACTATTATGTACAAAGTATAATATTGTAAAAGTTATGACATCACTTAATGTATGAACATCAAGCTTGAAACGATAAATTATACAATGTCAAATCTATAACTTAACTTAGTAATCTGTTAGAAATTGCTGGTTGTGAAATATACAAACTGATATTGTTAGTCTCAAGGAAGCGTACCTTTTGTTTCAAGTACAAAGAGTAAATTAAAATCCGAATGAGCCGAATTACGAAAGATAATTCTTGTCTTACTTAATCACGAAAATTCACACAAATAACCGAAACTTTTTTAATGTCTCCAAAGGCCCCAATATCGATTTTTGAAAGCCTATGTAGATCATGTACAGGTTTTGTGCAAGAAGCTCTGTAAAAAATTTCAAAGAAATCACATGAATGGTTTAGAATATATGAGCCCTCATTAAAAATTGTCCACACACACACATACAGAAAACTTCGTCTTATATATATATATATATATATATATATATATATATATATATATATATATATATATATATACACAGATATATTTCCCAATGATTTCTTTTGAATGAGACAGTTCTCGTCCTGTAGAATCCTTTTCTATATTAAACATGATATATATATGTGGTAGCTTGGAAAATGGACATTAAATGGTGATGATGATGATGATGATGATGATGTGTCTACTCTCGGGTCTTGAATAATCATCCGTCTCCACCCAACTTTCTTAGTTCTTCAGATTTTTTTCAACCCCCACCCACTCTTATTCCAAACCCCATTTATTAAATTTTGCTAATCTATCTCTGACAAAATTTTATTTTAAATGGTAGCATTCCTGTGACAATTTTTTTGATACATTAAAAAACATTATACATGACAAAAAAAGTACATTACTATAAATACCATGTTATAAAATAAATAGGATGGGTAAACAACTAATTCTAGTTTTTTTTTAAAATCAACAGAGACAACCTAGATCCCCACCTCCTCCCATTATTTGAGACTGGTTTATATACGCCATCTAAACAATGTATTGATTAGCTGCCTTGGCTTATAAATGGGGTTTGGATTTTTGCATTTTGGATTTTTTAGTTTTGAATAGAACATAACATCTCTAATGCTGGTGCCACAATAAAGTACCAAGTACACTTTGGTAATAGAATGAGCATCCAGTTATAGAGACTAAGTCAAAGATGGTTTTCTGAGCTGCCTAGGAGGGCAGTAAATCTGAAAGAGAACTGAAATGACTGGTTTAACTCATATCACCAAGGAAAGCAGATGCTGGGACAGGGCTCAAGATAAACAAGATCAACACCACTGCCAACACACCAGTCACAGTCGGTGGAGAGCCCATTACGTTTGTCTATGTAGGAAGTGTGGTTGATTGACGTGGGGGAACTGACTGAGACATCACAGCCAGGATTTGTATGGCAAGGGCAGCTTTCATCTTGCTAAAGAACATCTGGGCATCAAAAGAGATCTGACCAAGAACTAAATGTCACATCTTCAAATCCAATGTGAAGGTGGTACTGCTGTACGGATGTGAAACTTGGAGGACAACAAAGAAGATACAGCAGAAGATCCAGACATTCTTCAACACCTGTCTGTAGTACATCTATAACATCAAATGGCCAGAGAAAATCAGAAACAAATATCTGTGTGGGCGAGTGGAACAGAAACCAGTGGCAAAGCTGATTCTGTAGAAGAAGTGGTGCTGGATTGGACATACCTTTAAGAAACTAGCATCCAACACCACAGACCAAGCCCTGACCTGAAACCCAACAGGTAAGAGGAAGTGAGGCTGGCCCTGTGGCAACTGAAGGCGTGACACTGAGGCTGAATTAAGAAACCTGGACGCCAACTGGAGTGGAGTGGTGAGAGCAGCCCAGGATCGTGTACAATGGTGGGGGGTCATCAATGGCCTATGCTCCACAGAGAGTATTGGGACTGAATGAATGAATGATATATATATATATATATATATAGGTATATATAAGACCCGGGACAGTATTACAGAAGACCTGACTTCCCATGGGTACAAGCCGAAGCTGAAGCATGTAGACAGTATGCCCCATCCTGCTCCCACTGTAAAGTGGTCATGTAGGTGCCACGATAAAAAGCACCCAGTACTCACTGTAAATGAGTTTGGTGTTAGGAAGGGCATCCAGCTATAGAAATCAAGCCAAAATCAGTTCTGTATGAGCAAGACATGGTCACCTGACCTGGCATTACCCACAACAGGACAACTCGTCTAACCCATGCTATTGTCGAAGAATGGACGTAAAACACTGATGATGATGATATATACATGGTTGAAATGGCCATTAAGGATATGTCAGAACAAAAGTTGCACGATCTTGTATGATGTCTACTACATTAGACCAAATATGTTGGTATAAAAGCTCTACTTTGTTAGGAATAAAGTCAGGATTAACAGTTGCTAGTAATTACTTAATTTTTCTTATCCATATCTTAAACTTCTTACCATATTGAAGAGAGTTTGTTGTAATGTAAAATTTGTTCAAATTATAATGTCCATTTTGATTCAGTGATTAATAACTTTTAAATGGATTAAATTGCTTTGATAAAGTTCCAGATATAATATTTAAATCAATTTAAATGCAACATTTATAGTCTGTAGCCATAGATGGTGTGGTACAGGAAGATGTAACAGACAGCATTATTTTTTATAGGTAAACAGCTCTTAACATAACACATACTAATAGAACCAAAATCAATTTAGAATCCCTATTAGCATCTTCCAATTTTTAAAGTCAATATTCTATGTTAAAGTGTTATACTTGTCATGAGGTCATCTTAGAAGCATTGGTTTATGGCCAGATGACCTCTTTTAGTTGTCTTTTACATATAGAGATGTGGTGTACATATTCTAAACTGGACACGGACACACCAGATACAGTTCTGGGACCAACAGAGGAAGTAGCTGGGGAAGAAATTGAGGAAACATTGAGAAAGATGAAGAGTGGGAGGGTAGGAGTTGTGAGAGATTTGTTAAAGGTAGTGGGAGGGTAGGAGTTGGGGAAGAGGTGTTAAAAGTAGTGGGAGGGCAAGAGTTGTGGGAGGGCAGGGGTTGTGGGAGGGCACGAGTTGTGGGAGATGTGTTGAAGGTAGTGGAAAGTTGCAGTGTAAAGAGGATTACAGAGATATGTAGGTTGGTGGTAAAAGAATACCATATTCCAGTAAATTGAAACTTTAGTAAAGGGGGGAAAGATGATCCTGTAGAATGTAGCTCATATTAAACTACTGGGGTGTGGTAAAGGAAGGAAGATGATCCTGTAGAATGTAGCTCATATTAAACTATTGGGGTGTGGTAAAGGAGGGAAGATGATCCTGTAGAATGTAGCTCATATTAAACTACTGGGGTGTGGTAAAGGAAGGAAGATGATCCTGTAGAATGTAGCTCATATTAAACTACTGGGGTGTGGTAAAGGAGGGAAGATGATCCTGTAGCTCATATTGAGCATTAAACTACTGGGGTGTGGTAAAGGAGGGAAGATGATCCTGTAGAATGTAGCTCATATTGAGCAATTAAACTACTGGGGTGTGGTAAAGGGGGAAGATGATCCTGTAGAATGTAGCTCATATTAAACTATTGGGGTGTGGAATCAGAACAAATGTTCGAGAAGAGGATAAGGAAAAAGTGAGGATGATGAAATGTAGTTTGGACTTGTGCTGGGAAATGGAACAACTGACGCAATTGTTATTGTGAGAAGTACAGGGATAAGAGGAAGAATTTGTTTTGGAGTTTTGTTGATCTGAGGAAAGCTTTCAATAGGGTTCCATGCCAGGTAGTGACATGGGCATTAAGATCGTTGACAGTGGAGGAATAGTTGGTTAGAATAGTGACAACAATGTATGAGAGAGTGTTCACCCTCATAAGGATAAAAGGGTAGGAACAGTTACAAGTTTGAAGTGAAGGTTGGAGTGTATTAGGGATCTGTATTTAGCCCACTACTATTTGTAGTTGTGTTGAAGGTGCTGGCCCCAAGTGTAAAGGAAAGTTTACAAGGTCATTTGCTGTAAGCAGATGACAAAAGGAATGATGAAGGTGGTGGCAGTGGTAAAGAATTTGGTAGGGTGGAAAGAACAGGAAGTATAGTGTGCAGGAAAGAATTTGGAGTGGACTCCATTAAATGTACAATATACACTAGGTATGTACAGTGAAAATGTAGTGATGTGAAGGAATTACTAAATAATGTGGTAGTTATAGTTAAGTGTAAAGTGTGGAGGGAGTTAGCTATACATAGAGAGTATGTTGAGAATGGTTGGAAGAGGGATGGTGTGAAAATGTTTTAAGTTGGAGACATGTTGAATGGAGAAGTCAGATGTGCATGGAAGAACTGAGTAGTGTGTTGAGCAAGGGAGGAGTTTCATTGAAACTGAAAGGAAAGATGTATGCTGCATGTGTAAGAAATGCTGTAATTTATGGGAGTGAGATTTGAGTGATGACTGTGGAGCAATAGAGAAGGCTGGAAATAACCAAAATGAGAAAATGTTGGTGGTTGAATAAAGTATCAGAGAGGGAGGGAGAGGGAGAGAGTGACAGAAAGAATAGCAAAGGATAATCGGAAGAGAACTAATAATGAATGATGTGAAGAGAAATGGAATGAGACAGAGTTACAGAGTTGTGTCAAGGAGGATGAATGTGAATGGGTGAAAGGAGCTATGAAAATGAATATGGAAGGAAGTAGAAGGGGAAAACCAAGAAAAATATGGCTAAAAATGATGGAAGCAGAAATGAAAGGCTTGGTGAGTGGGGATGTAAACAATAGGGAAAAATAGAGAAACTTGTTATGGAGTTTGCAGTGCTAACCCCAACTTTAGCAGGAAAAATAGCCTTAAAACACTTGTGTTTCATCCAAGTTTAAAAATTAATCTTACTCTTATATGGCCTTCACTTTTATTTTAACATTTGATATCATCACATGACAATCCCTGGCCTACTGGTTAAGGTGTTGGACTCCTAGACTAGGTGGCTTTGTTTAAGATTGCTTTTAATAATAGGACTTAATAAAGCACACAAGAAGCCTCATATGTGATATAACCTTGTAAGAGGCCAACTGAATCTGTATGGAAGTGAGCTGTATATTACATTCTTTTATCACCACTTTTATATGAACAAAGTTATATCAGTTTATAGCAAGCGTGTGCAGTTCTGAGATACCCAAGCACCTGTAGCTTTAAACATTTTAAAGTTAGGCCCTTACAAGTTCCCAAAGTAATTAATTAAGGTGCAACACAACCAACAAAGGTAACAAGCTTAAATTCTATCACTAGCATAGCATTGTTTGATAAGACATTACAAAGGGGTGCTGAAATGTTCCTGGCTTTGTGTAAAAGAAAATACTAGGAGGATCAGTTAATTATGATTTTATTCAACATATTCTCCTCTCAGATTCACACACTTATTGCAGCAGTCCTACCTTCCCTGTAAACATAACAGCTCTACACTTTCATGATACCCTTAAAAACAAGAACCCTTTCATATTTGTCTTAGTGAGTACATCTGAAATAGAGCAACACTTCAACATAGAATGGTCAGATATGAGAAGAGATCCAACTATTAAGTACCATAAAATAATTTCAGAGAAAGCCAAAATGTGAAAAGTCAATTACTGTTTTCTTCTATTTATTCTAAACCTGAAATTATTTATCACATGAAATTAGTAAAGTTTGTAATAATAAAATGACTGCGGAAAAGCTTGCTTCTGGATATTGTGTCAGTTATTCATGGTATAGAGAGAATGTGTCAATAGACTTTACAAAATGGAAGAAGGAGAGAGAAAGGGTCGAGGGGATTATTGATTTCAAGTTTAGTTGAAATGAAGGAGCTATGTAAGGAGTTTCAAGTGAAGGAGAATGTTGTCCGATTCACCCCAAAACCAATGAATATGTATCGTTTCCCTTTTGAAATATATTTTAACATCCCAATTAAAAACAATAGTAAATAGAAAAAAAATGTTTAATTAGTGATATGAATTATTACAGGTCCAATTAATACATTAGGCAATAATTAATCTTTCTCCACTAAATGTGTTTATACAGGTATAATCCTATACACACTTTCAAGCCTGTCAGTGTTCTATACACATATTCAAACATATCAATGATGGCGGAATTAGCCTTTAAAGAAGACGATAATATAACCATAAAGGTTTCTAACACAATGTTGAGTGATTCTTTATAATTATAGTGGTGAGGACAGATGGTGACACTTGGGAACACACATAATGGTGAGGACGGTGATGGTGACACCGGGGGACACATAGTGGTGGTGACTTCTAAAAACATACACAAATACATTTTCTTAATCTCTATTAACCTTTAGCATTTAAACTAGCCATATCTGGCCAGAATTCTCTCACCTCTTTCTGTTCAAACCAGCTATAACTGGCTGCTCATACTGATGTTAAGGTATTGTTCTCAAAATAAACAACATCAAAATCTCACATATTCAATATTATGTGAGATAATTATGTGTGGTAAAGCCTTACCACAAAAATACAATAGTATATATAGAGTAATGCAAATAGTAACGGGTTACTATAGTATATATAAAGTAATGTAAATAGTAAAGGGTTCAGCCTTGTTTCAAGATTGTCAAAGATTTTGTTTTACTTCATATTACAGATACTTTTAGAACTCTTAATCTTAAGACACACAACTACAAGCATACACAAAAATACATACATATACACACACAGACAATGACATGCATACATTCAAATACATACATACACACACAACTATATGTATACACACAAATACATACATACACACAAATATATACACACACTCCAACAGGTTTGCGGTCGAACCTGTAACAGTGGAGACTTCTGGTGACCTTGCCCCTAGGACAACCTCCCTACTCACCATCATCAGCACCCCTTAGCAGTGGAGACCTCTGGGGACCTTGGCCCAAGGACCACCTCCCTACTCACCATCATCAGCACCCCTTAGCACTGGAGTCTTCTGGTGACCTTGGCCCTAGGACCACCTCCCTACTCACCATCATCAGCACCCCTAAGGAGTGGAGACCTCTGGTGACCTTGGCCCTAAGACCACCTCCCTACTCACCACCATCGGCACTCCTTAGCACTGGAGACTTCTGGTGACCTTGGCCCTAGGACCACCTCCCTATTCACCACCATTGGCACCCTTTAGCAGTGGAGACTTCTGGTGTCCTTGGCCCTAGGACCACCTCCCTGCTCAACACCATCAGCACAGAGTTGACTACTCACAGGTGAGACTCATCAGCCGGAATCACTCCTCCAACATGTCTCCCTCACCATCCTCCGGGGAAACACCTCTAATTTGTCAACCGGAACCACGGGGCAGCCTGTATGTGGGCTCCCATTTACTTATAACAGTGAGAGAGACGAAGGCAGTGAGTGAAAGAGAGAACATCAACACACACACACACACTTGATAAAACAACAATAGATGTTACTACACTCTTATCTCTAACATATCACTTTCATTGATAAAGTTAAGAGAAATTCCTCTAACCACTGCCACATCTCATGTCAATAAAATAAGTAGACTTTAATGTGAAATGAATGCATTGACTGGTATTGCACATTGCTTTATTGTTCGTGACATAACTACCTAGCTCAAATATTTCTTTTTTTTTTGGGGGGGGGGGGTAATTTCAGGAAGTTTTCTTGATTTAGTCATGGAAACTGTCGTCTATCTAAGTTTCTTAAAGGTAACAAGCAATTCTGATGTCAGGATTTCAAATATAGAAGTAAGAAGTATAACATTCAGCATTCTTCAATTATTTATTAGATAAATTCATTTCAATTTACTTTTCTATATTTCTCGGTATTTACAGGTACTGTAAATACATAGGACTGATTTACAGGTACTGTAAATACACAGGAGGAGGAGGAAGAGGAGTGATAAAATCAATCATTGAGGCACAGTTGAGTTGATAGTGTGTAAACCAGAGATTACTATCAGCACACAAGGTGATGGTGTAATCTAAAAGGAAGCTTGCAATCCAAGAGATGAGAAAGAGATAAAACCTAAAGGCAGATAGCTTACTACAAGATCCTCATGCCAAAGTTAAATACTTTGATAACCCGTCTAACCCATGCTAGCGTGGAAGATAGATATTAAATGATGATGATGAACATCACAGATACAATAACATTGATTTAATTGTATATCTGAAAAGCAAGGGATGACCAGGTATGAAGTGTGTAGGGTTCCAGTAGATATAGTTCAATAGATTATGTGATGTACTAGAAGACACTGAGGCAAAAAAGGGATTAAATATGTTGAAGGGAATGATTGTTAATGACTATTTCCATAACTTTGAAATAGGTCAATAGTTGGTTAAAAAGGTTACCCTTCTTGGGGATGGGACAAACTGTGGTATGCTTCCAAAGATTGGGTAGCTCCCTGCAAAGAGAGTAAAATTAACCCTTTCATGGCCATATTTCTAATGAAATACAGTTTATTTTAAATAATTAATGAAGAATTTTGAGAGATTTACTAAAATTAGTTATTTCATTACTATGATAGTAACTTAATGTAAAGTTCTTATATAAAATTATGTTGAAAGATTTTAATTTAAATTGGAAACCTTTAAAATGGGTGGTTTTGTTTCATAGAAACAGGGCCAATTTTTGGTTGGTTGGTAACTTTAGTTAAAGAACTTGGCAAGGAGAGGGAAAAACCCTGGTGTTAATTTAAAACAACCAGAGGCATTTCTGTAACATAACATTCAAGTATACATGGTGATGGGTCTGATAGAGTGGAGGAAGTTTCCGGCAATATGGGTAAGAAGGAGTGCTCTTGAATTGTGAAAGCTGGAATGAGAATGGGCTGAAAGAAGTCTAGGGAGAGAGTGCTTCTGATGATAATGGAGGGGCTTCTTATTCAGTGAAGGGTAGACTGTGTAATGCCTATGTGTGAGTGGTGATGTTGCATGGCAGTGAGACATAGCCCTTAACTGCAGAGGACCTGGGAGGGCTAAAAGGTGCAGAGAATGCTCTTCAATAAAGTCAATGATTGTCAATCTTTCTAGTGCTGGTGCTATGATGGGGTAGACCCATTACATACTGACTGTCTATGTAGACCTGTCCTACCCTTGCTAGCCCCGCTTCAGTACTGACTTAGTCTAAGTAGACCTGTCCTACCCTTGCTAGCAGGGAAAGCAGATGTTACAACGATGATGATTTAATATATTAACTCTATCATTTTTATCAAAATTGCTGGTCTTTTGCCTAAATCAGAAACCATTATTATGGAACAGGAATCAAATGTAGTTCTCCATATAAAATCTCAAAGAAGAAAGAAACTACTTCAACATGGAAGCACCTCGCTGATGTTTTCTGTGGTAGGGCTTCTGGTGCCAACATTGGGGGGATAAGCCATAAGTATAACTACAGAAAACTTGAAAGCTTGCTGTTGAACTGTTTACAACTGACCATAATTATATATAGGTAAGTATTCATCAAAGATAGGTGTTCAAGTCCTGATAGTTTATTATAGTTTTCCAGGCCAAATGAAGGAGTTTAATCTGGTTGTCTAATGGAACTGCTATGTACTGATTACCTAGGTCTGAATCTAGAAAAGAAATACCAAATGTAAAACCAAAACCTAAAATTGTAGAGAATCAGACTTAGCAAAGACAAAACTTTTAATAATTGTTTCTACTTTTGGCACAAGGCCAGCAATTACCCAGTGCATTACTGGTACTTTATTTTATCGACCCCGTAAGGATGAAAGGCAAAGTTAACCTCGGCGGGATTTGAACTCAGAATGGCAAGGGCCATAACTCTATGCGTCAAAGCATGGCGTCCAACCCTCTACCGATACTGCCAATCCACCGAGGAAAGACAAGATCTTGTCTTTCCTCGGTGAAATGGCCATACTCAATATACAGTAAAAAAAGTAGGTAGGATTTCTATACTATGTACTCAATGTAAATTATAGGTACACAAGAGGTGTAGAGGGATAACAGGTAGGTTAACAGAAAATGTAGACTTTGTAAGGAGCAGACACACAAAAGAAATCAGCAATCAAAGAACTAGTAAAATGACTGACATCTTTTCAACGTTTAGAAAACTCCATAGAAGTAGTTAACAGCTTCTGTTACTCAGGTGGCCTAATTAACTGTAACAGAGGTTTCTCTCAAAATATAGTAGTTAGAATAAGAACACAGTGGAAAAAGTTCAGGGAGCTATTTCCTTGTTGGCAATAAAGGGATTCTCTCTCTAAACAAAAGATAGACTGAGTGATGCTTGTGTACTTGTTGCAATGTTGCAAGTTATGGGCATTAAAAGCAGAGGATGTAGAAAGGATGGAATGTGTGCATGAATGACAAAGAGATGACATGAGAAGAAAACTGGAAAGAAAAGAAATGAGTTATTGTGTGCAACAGAGGACAACGTGCTGGTAGATAGATGTGATGTATGCGAATAACAGATGGGTAAGGAAGTCCCAGGAGATTCAAATCGAAGGAAACTTGAGAAGAGGAAGACCAAGGAAGATGTTAGTAATGGTGAAATTGATGAAAATAATTGTGAATGAGTTGAGAAAGAAAGAGAAGCACTGATATTTGTTGTTGTAGTGGTTGTGGTGGTGGTTGTGACATTGCTGTCACCACTACTACTACTATTACTACTACAACCAAGACTACCAACATTATATTTTATAAATATCTTTTCTTTATTCATAAAGATATCTCATTACTCAAGTAAGATTTGAACTAAACAAATATATATAGTACATCAACGAAACTTTAATACACCAGATTGAACCTAAAATATAAGAATTTATTTTACTTAATATGAATATAGAATATTAGAATATAAAATTTGTTAAAATTAAATCATATTGATTTTCTTTTTACTGTACATTGTTCTGTGAAATATCAAAAACCATGAAAAATAACTAACATTCAAATTGTACAAACATGAACTGCAATGTCACTGCAATATAATATTGCATACATTTATTCCCTCCATTCCCCACCGGATTTTATCATGATTTCATAGTGAAGATGAATAATTCATATTTACTGTGGAATTTCTGCCAATACATCTCATTAAATATAATATTTCCTAGTTATTGTTTTGAAATGACATGTTGTTGTTGTTGTCTTAGTGTACTCAAACAAGAAATTAAAATTTGAAAGTGTCTATTGTTACTGTACATCAGCAAAAACCCAACCAATCATCTATTTTTGTTATATCAACCAATCATCTTTGTTACAATCCATTTTATAGCAAATAATTTAGTAACAATTAATTACGTTTCATGTGAAAACCCAAAGGATAGGCCAAAAGCAGCCTGTTGTCTCTCTTGTTCTCTCACTCTCTCATATGTTTCTTTCTTTCTCCCACTCTCTCATATGTCTCTTTTTTTCTCCCACTCTCCCTCATGTCTCTTTCTCTCTCTTTCTCATGCTGTCTCTCACTCTTTTTCTCTCATGCAATCTTTCTCCCTCTCTCTCTCACCCTACTTCCTCAGTCAACTCACTCTCACTTCCTTCTGTAAGTTATGTCCAGCTAAATAACATCTTGTTTTGCTATTATGTTCCTCTTTTCTTCAATAACCACCAATAATTGTAGTATTATTTATTAATACTATTTATTGTTAACTTAATTCATTACTCTTACTAGCAGAAAAACCACCCCTCGGGTGGTTTTCTGCTAGCATGTGTAGTGTGTATATTGATAGTATACACAAGTATATATACATGTAGATATGATACATCAAATAAAATCGTAATTGACAATATAAACAGAAATTGAACGAAGACGTTGTTACACTGTCCTATGTAATCAGTAACGTAATCCATGATACACTAAAAAAAGACGATATTATATATAAACTGCATTAGGAGAAAATTAGTATGTTTATTTAAGTGATCGCCACCGGAAGTGTTGACATCACACACTCTCTCTTTCTATATATATGGTAGTTGAAGTTGTGGCAACGATATACCGGAAGTGCAACTTTGAAAAGAACTCAATTTTAAATTATTTATTTTTAAGAAATTATTTTTGTTTACGAAATTTAGTAGATAAATTATGTAATATTCATTCATTATTTATTCAAAGTAATCCAACTTATTTTACTAACGGGATAAAAAAAAAAAAACTGTACGCTGTCCCGCAGACCTTCCTTTATTATAGTTTAGATTTTACCAGTAAAAATCCATAGAATAGACCAGAAGCAGCATGCAATGGCACTCTATCTCTCTCTCTCTCTCTCTCTCTCACCTTATTTGCTCATTCAACACATTCATTTCCTTGGAAAAACCTGCTGTAAGTTATGTCCAATTAAAAACCATGTTTTGTTTCTATTTTCCTCTTCATTGATCACTAATAACTGTTAGTTATCACTAATAACTTATCACAAATATTATTCATAGTTAACAGTTAACTGATTAACCCATTTGATACCAAACCACCTCTGGTTCTATCATACAAACCTATTTATTTTAAAGTATTTATATTTATCTAAAAATCTACCATCGGTGAATTGGCAGTATCGGTAGAGGGTTGGATGCCATGCTTTCTAGCACAGTTACGTCCCTTTACAGTCTGAGTTCAAATCTCGCTGAGGTTAACTTTGCCTTTCATCCTTACGGGGTCGATAAAATAAAGTACCGGTAATGTACTGGGTATTTGCTCGCCTTGTGCCTAAAGTTGAAACAATTATTTTTTGTAGAGGGCAGTGGATTGGCAGTAATTTTTTGTTTAAAAATCTGTAGAATAGACCAGAAGCAACTTGCCATTGATATCCTCAATATGCCCACCCAATCCCCCCTCCCCCTTTCACCAACAGCAGTTTCTCTGAACTTTATTATGATGCACTGCTTTTAAAGTAGCGCCATAATTTTAGCCTTACCATGAAACTGCCACCACAGACTTAACTCAGTGAATACACATTCAGTATCTTTATACATACTACATGTATAGATATTGCCAACAGCTTCACTCTATATTTATAAAGGTTTCATCTCAAATCATTACCATTATCAATGTGTGTGTGTGTGTGTGAGAGAGAGAGTCAATATATGTTTATGTATAATAATAATTGCTTCTACTTTTGGCACAAGACCAGCAATTACCCAGTGCATTACTGGTACTTTATTTTATCTACCCCGCAAGGATGAAAGGCAAAGTTAACCTCGGCAGGATCTATGCGTCAAAGCATGGCGTCCGGCCCTCTACCGATACTGCCAAAGGCACAAGGCCAGCAATTACCCAGTGCATCACTGGTACTTTATTTTATTGACCCCGTAAGGATGAAAGGCAAAGTTCACCTCGGCGGGATCTATGCGTCAAAGCATGGCGTTCGGCCCTCTACCAATACTGCCAAAGGCACAAGGCCATCAACTTTGTGGGGAGTGGCAAGTCAAATTGATCCCAGTGCATTACTGCTCAGTAACTATGCCACAAAGCATGTTGTTCGACACTCTACCGGTACTGCTAATCCATCACCCTTCTGTTAATAATAATAATTATACCAAGAAAATAAAAAGATTCTTGAAAGATATAGGAGTAGCAACAAATGTAGAATTTATTCAAAAGTTTGACTTACTGAGTACAGCAAGATTCATTAGAAAAGTCATTGAATGCTAAGGAAACTAGTTCTGACCAGACCTTAAGGAAAAATTCCAATTTATATATATGTGCAAAAACAACAATAATAACTGTTAGTGTTAGATTGTTGGTCAGTAGGAAATATAATAAACCAGTAAAAGGTGGAAATATCGAACCATGAGCGAAAATCTTCCAATCCTCAACAAGTGGGTTTTCTTAAAAAACCCACTGTACCAATAGGAAATGTATCATATGTAAGATGAACCCTCAGATAAACTGTAAAACTAGAAACGTAGTCTATAGC
>OZ024740.1:211135886-211163386 GCA_964016885.1 Eledone cirrhosa
CACTAATGAAGTTGACTTTTGTCTTGAAACACTAAAGAGTACTTATTGCTTATGCTGTCTCCTTTTATTTAACCTGATCTGTGCCGTAAATTAGATAACTCGTCCTAACATGTATGCATTCCAGTGCCATGGACGAGATAACTCATCCTAACATGTTTGAACTCTTTTCCAACAGTTCATAACTTCAAAGCTAGATAGAGTTACTAGTTTATTGATATGACGTTTGTCAATCATTCAGATGTGTTGTTAATAAATGTTTGTTTTAAAAAATAGTCATTTTACTGAAATAAAACCCACACAGCAACTGTAGCTGTGTAAAATATATGCAGTAGGCAACAGGTTAAGGAAACATGGCCAAAACAGTGAAAAGAGTACAATTACAGAAAATATGGATGTGTATGTGAAGATAGTGGGCGTATGATGGGGGAAAACAGAGTTATCAAGGTGAAGGGGAGGCTGAGAAGCAAGTACTGGTAAGAAAACAGTAACAGTAGTGTAATGGAAGAACCTTGGTGGTGAGGGTGAAGGGAGCAAGAACATGATGGAAGAAATAGTGTGCAGAGTAGGGGGGGGGGGGGGTAATGGGAGGGAGAGAGAAGAGAGAGAGAGATAGGGAGAGCTGGAGTGTGTTATGGATGAGAGATAATAGTATATTTTATTATCAATGAAATGTGCAGAAGTAGATTTATTGAAACTGATTGACACAAATAAACCAAAGAATGTTTAAGAAAGAACTTCTACACAAACCATGGAAAGTAACAAATCCTTATTGGATTAGGTGAACTGAATACAGCTCCTTCGCAAGACAAGGAATTTATCAAGTCCTATTGGATGAGGTAAAAAGGGTCATCATCATCATTTAACATCATGAGTTACATGGGTTGTCACGTTATGGAGCAATTCAGGTCAGGTGACCAGGTCTTGTTCATACAGATCTATATTTTGGCTTGGTTTCTACAGCTGGATGCCCTTCCTAATGCTGACCACTGAGTGTGGACTGGGTGCTTTTTATCATGCCACTGAAACGACCACTTAACAGGGTGGACTGAGTGCTTTTTGTTGTGTTACTAGCACGACCACCTTACAGGGTGGACTGGGTGGTTTTGTTGTTATGACATTGGATCAGCATACAGAGTGGACTTAATGATTTTGTCATAGTAATGGCATTGTGGGACATCAGATGTAAAGTGTCAAGCTTCAATGCCATCATGCAAGGCTTACGCAGGTAGGGTGTATCAGGAGTGAGGGTTTGGAGATGGGGACAAGTAAGCAAGTTTGCTATCAACAAGGTGCATGGGATATTTAGCTGGTGAGAGTGAGATATTAAGATTGGGGGGAGTGAATAGGGAGAGGTGAAGAGAAGATTACTGTAGACTAGTGTGACCTTTACATGTTTGTTTCATTTCATTTTGTACACATGGTAAGGCAGGTCTTCTGCAGTACAGTATAATGCCAGAGATCTCGATCCTGTGTCATCTCCTTTGTGAGGTTTAATCGGTCAAGGTCAGCATTTATCACTTCATCCCAAGCTTTCCTAGGTCTTCCTCTGCACCTTTTTGTACAGATACTATCTTCCATACACATAACATGTCCAAACCATCACAATCCTCTCCTGCACACACCCCTTTTATACCTAATTTCTCTCTCAGTTCATTGATGCTTTTTCCTTCATGCACACTACTACTACACATCCATCGGAACATGCAAACTTATTTCATTCCAATCTTCATATCTATGAAGATTGGAATGAAATCTGCATATTCCCCAGGTCTCACTACCATGCAGCATTGCTGTTTGTACACAAGCTTCATACAGTCTGCCTTTCATTTTGAGGGGAAAACCTTTTGTAACTAGCAGTGGTAGTCATTCCCTGAACTTTTTCCATTCTCACTCTGGCTATTATACTTTCAGATTACCCACCTCCACAGCTAATTTGGTCACCTAGGTAACAGAAACTATCAACTACTACAGAGCCCTCTGAGCATTTAAAAGAGCTAGTTCCCTGTGAGTTCTGACTACATAATACACTTGTGCATTGACCACATATAAAACCTACATTCTTTGCTGGCCTGTTTGAGATTCCACTACAATCTTGTGTACTCATAGCTTGCATTTGGGACATTGGATAGAAGTTCTACTCACTGCTGTCCTGCACACTGAGTACTACCATTTCCCTGAGGGTATCTGGGCCCTGTTTTCCTCTACATACTAGGACATTAATCTTTGTCAAGTTGATTTTAAAACTTGATTTTAGGCCATGCTTCCAGGTTTGGAATTTCTTCTCTAATTCTGCCATAGATTCAGCTATGAGGATATTCTATGATATTCATAACAGGAGTGGAAAATACACATAAAACAAAAGTAATGAAATGAATCTTTTACTTGCAAATGTTTGAAGCTTGTGAAAACTACTTTCAACAAAACAGGTTGAGCACTTCAAACATATCCAAAGAACCTGAGAGCATTAACAGTATCTACTCAGACCCACTTCAAAATGCCCCTCCCTCTCTTGAGCTGGAGATCCTGTTTGTCATACAAGATACACAAACATTGCCCAGGCATTCTCAGAGCTGGTGAGTCTATTGTAATGAGTGCGTAGGGAAGGAAATCCACTCAATACTTGTACTTGGCAAAGATACATAAAGAGGAGAGCATCCTCAATTGATCAGTTTCATCTACTATTCTCCATAAGATGTGTTATGGAGTGCTGGCAAGAAGGATATCAAGGTTTGATATGGAGTGTTGACAAGAAGTATATCAAGGTTTGATATGGAGTGTTGACAAGAAGTATATCAAGGTTTGATATGGAGTGTTGGTAAGAAGGATATCAAGGTTTCTAGCAATAAATAAATTTATAAACACTTTAGTTCAGAAAGTTAATGTCCTCGGATTCCCAGGCTGCTTTGAGCATTAGATGATTAGACCATTTTGTCTGACATGACCAGGCAAATACATATGTTCCCCATGTTCTGATACACAAAGTATTAGATATATATTCCAGAAAGTATGCGGGACCTTCTAGTGTAATACCTTATGCCAATAGTCACATGGTTTACCACCACCAAGCCAACTGGTTAGAACTGATATCATAGCTATACTCTTTCTCATTATAGAGTTAGTATTGAGAGATGTAAAAAGCCGTTTGGAAAAAATCAGAGGACACATGCTACTCTGCTACCATCACTACTGCATAATATTATAGATGACATTACCACTGTAGTAAAAAGAAACAAAAACCCTCCTCGAGTGGTTGGACCTTAAAAAAAGGCTCTTGACTCTGTTCACAGAACAAAAAGTTTTGAGATTCCACAGCTATATGATATATCTCAACAGACAACTGATACCATTAAAGAACTTTAGACTGATACGAAGTCCATCATATTTACCCCTGATGGTGAAAAAGGTCTTTGATGTAATTGCAGGAATTTTTCACCCTTTGTATCATTTTCCTTGATAATACACATTGAGTATCAACAGATACAACAGAGAAGGCCTTCAGTTACTCTAATGCAATGCTCACACTATATATACAATTAACACTGCTTGCTAATTCCCTACATGATACACAAGATCAACTAATCTCCTTCAAGAGTGCAGCAAACTGTGTAGGGCTCTACCTAAATGCACCCCCTCCACCCAGCAAAGAAAAACAAAACAATACATTCATATTTTTCATCAAAAGAAGACAATTACAAATTAAAGTCTTACACAAAAGTATTCTAAATTGGATGATTTTTAAATACCTAGGTTCCCATGTGATTAGATCAAGAAAGGCAATGACAGGGTCAGCTTGCAATAAAATGGTCAAAATTTGGACATTTGATTTAAACCAATCTTTTAAAATCAATATCTTTCATGTTCTTTTTGAACCAGTTCTCTTATATGGTAAGAGACATGGATACTTACCATTAGGCTTCAAAATCAATTAGCTTGATATTACACACAACTTCTATGTATCATGGAAAATCTTTCATGAAAAACACATCCAACAAAAACTTATGAGAATTTATAATTCATTTCACAAACAATCCTGCAATGTAAAGTAGTTTGTTGGAAAACTGCTTTTGAGTAAAATATGAACTAGTATCATTTGTCTTTTGGAGACCTCAGTCAGCTGGTGGGAAAAGTTGCAAACTTGCCTTTCCAGATGCCATCTGCCAGAGATTTAAGATATGAAGTGAGAGGCCTTGATGTGGTAATACAAGATTGTGAACTCTAGAAAAGTGTTGTGAAGACTGCCACAACAGGAATCACTAAATAATGACAATCAAAGGACATTAGCAACAGAAGAGACAGATGGTTGTGAATAATAAGACTTTTCCCAATGAAATACCACTCAACAAAGTAATATTTCTAAAGTTGGTATTGAGCCCGAAGGCTCATCAAACCGGGGCTTATCCCGGTTTCTGTGGCATTGAGCAACTCAGAATATATGACTACCCATGGACAGGACACCAGTCCATCACAGGGTTAAACCCCCAGCTACTCATTTTCAGTTAAGTATACTGGAGCAATGTGAAATGAAGTGCTTTGCTCAAGAATACAAAACACAACCCAGTCAAGGAATCAAACCCATGACACCATGATCGTAAGTCCAACACCCACAAAGTAATGATTAGTGGCACTGAAATACAAGCTAAGATAGATTGTGATAGACAAAACATTCTAAAGAAGAGAGGAGCAGAAGTAGAAAGATCTCTTAACGTAGGTCCAAAAAAATACTAGGTGATGTATATGTGGAGAAGGAGATAGAAATGTATGGCATACGAAGCAATAAGGAGATAATCTGTAGAAAGCTACAGACCAAACTTGTGGATAGAGCAAGGTTCCAGCCAGATAGAAGGTGATATGGTGCTGGAATGGTGTAGTAAGAGACAGACATGGAAAGAATGGAAGAGAGTGGGAAGCAGGAAACAATATCAGATACCTAGAAGAGAGGCTAGATGTTAGGTATACTTAGCAAGGGCAAAAGCTGAAAGTAAAAAGTCAGCAAATATTCTGTGATGTGAAAAACAGCAGCATGAGGACTCCTGGATTGCAAAGCAGTGAGTCAATATGAATGAAAACATCATTTATAAGATGTCTTCCCAACATACCACAACAGAGTACCCCAGATGTCTTCCTAACATACCACAACAGAGTACCCCAGATACTGTCTTCCTAACACGTCACAACAGAGTACCCCTGATACTGTCTTCCAAACTAAAATGACAAGAGACATTCTTAGTGAAGAACAAACCACTATACCTAGCATTAATTGACCTAGAGAAAACTTTTAACAAGGTACCATGCTCTGTAGTCTAGTATTTAAGAAAATTAAGTGTAGATTAATGGCTTGTGAGAGCTGTGCAAGCCATGTTGAGATACTGCAAGCAAGGAGAGACAAATTCAGTGAGAAATTTAATGTACAAAAGAATCAGCTTCAGTGTTATTACAAAAGGGCTGTTTTTCTAAGGAAATAGCTCACTGAAAGAAACCCATTCCTTCAAGCTAAGTGAAATATTGAGTGAGTGAACAATTCAAAAGTGTTTATGCTGTATCAAAAGAACACTGGCAGACTACATATGGAAAGTAGCAATTATTGATTACATCAATATAAAAGAGGAAAATGTAATACCAGCCATTGATAAAATGATCCTAAACTCAGCCTCATGCCTAAGTATCAGCCATTGATAAAATGATCCTAAACTCAACCTCATGCCCAGGTATCAGTCATTGATAAAATGATAGTAAACTCAGCCTCATGCCCAAACGGGTTCACAATTTTCTTGAAAGCATACAGAATAATTTCAGAAACATTAATGCTTTAGTAACCAACCCAGCCAAAACCAGCTCTGGTTCTATGAAATAAAACCACCCATTTTAAAAATTTCCAATTTGAATTAAAATCTTACAACATAATTTTATAAAATAACCTTACATTAAGTTACTATCTTAGTAATGAAATAATTTTAGTAAATCCCTTCAAATTGTTCATTAATCAAAATAGAGTGTATTTCATTAGAAATGTGGTCATGAAAGGATTAAGGTACTATCTTAGTAATGAAATAAATAATAATTTTAGTAAATCCCTCAAAATAGAGTGTATTTCATTAGAACTGCAGTGATGAGAGAGTTAAAAGATTCCTTATAAGTGGTCATTGTTGAAAATATTGAAGTTTAATGCTGTTAACACACCAGTACTTTATGAATAAAACAAGCTGCCAAAAATGCACTATATATGAAAATTGGTCTATTCAATTTACACAAATTCTTAGCAATAGTGGGTTTATAACAAGCATCACCATCGACACATGGACAGCTAGATAGGATATTCAGTTGCTAATAAAATTCCCACACAGTATTGAATCTAGCCTGACTGATCCATCTTTTTTTTTATCACTGTATATAAAGATAAGATGTTTACATACATCTGTAGAGAAAGAGTTTGCAAAAAATTTATAGATATATTCTTAAACAAAGCAATTCACACTCCAGTAATACACACAAATATGACCATCTTCTGCTGAATCAGCAATGCACTACACCACACACAAATAATTAAAAAGGAAACCATTAGTGAACAACACGTTTATACTCTACAGAATTCCCCACAAAAATAACCGATTAATGGTGGAAACAATACTCATCATACAGGACTATGCGAAAATAAATACACAAACAACACACACTTAACAGAAAGAAAATCTCTAAAAATGCTATCTGACGAACTCGGGCCGATGGTTACGTGGTGATTATCGACCCCAGAGAAATATGTATAATAACTCATTTGAATAAATTTATGAAGAACTCCATAGGGCTTTTGCCATTATTTACTGCACACATATATACACGCCTACAATGTTTACATACACAGCTTTTCCTTCAGATTTATTATATTAGATGCATAATTGTTTACTTCTTTTTTATTAATTACTTGCATTTACTTTGGCCCAAAATTAGCTCTCACCCAGAATTGTTCTTATTAAAAGCATATTTCATTGACCCCCATTAGTTTTCTTGTGAAAAGTTATTTTTCATGTAAGAAACAAAATAGTTTTCTGTTGCATTTACAGCATTAGTGTTTCATGTATTGTGCGACATCTTCACTCACTTATTCCTGGTAGGGTCGTGGGGGAAGAGTCCTCAAACACTCCTTCCAGTGGTTCCTGTCAGAAGTAAACTGATCCAACTGGATCCCCAAGTGAGACCAGCCAAGTTCATGGATGTTATCCAACCATTTGCTCGGGGTCTACTCCCGGGTCTCCTGTCGGTTGGTTTTGTGTCCGTAAAATCTATCCACCAATTCTTTCCTGAGACATTCTAACCACTAGCCCATAGTATTGGAGCTGTGATCTCTCAATTCGGAGAAGTAGCAGCTCTACCTGGAGTGACTCTCTGATCTCTGAGCTATGCCTTTTATCGAGTAACGTTACTCTAAAGACCTTTCGGAGGAACCCCATTTTAGCCATCTGTATTCGCGATTGTATTCTTTCGGTCATTACCCAAGATTCATGACCATAGGTAAGCGTTGGCATGAATACCGATTTGAAGATAACGAGTTTGGCTTTTACCTCTCTCCTTCTGATTACTGAATGCTGCTAAGTTATTTCATAACAGTGTAAATGTTGTATATAGCTAATTCATACATAACAGCACAGAATTAAATGGAAGTAAAATAGTTTTTATTGATTTGAAAGAATTATTGAACATATTTTATTCTTGAAATTCTGTAACATTTAAAGTAACTTTTAAAATGAGCGAAACTAGAGTGATAGACAAATGGATGGATGGAGCTAGATACACAAACATCAATATTAAAATGCTTGGATTTTTAAGGTTAAGTCACTAATCGTAGTGGAGAAGGTGTTGATGGTAATAATGGGAAGAAAGTGTAATATATAGGGCAGCAGCAGCATTGTTCTAACATCCGCTTTCCCTGCTACCAAGGGTTGGACAGGTCTATACAGACCAAGTCAGTACTGAAAGAGCCACTGATCCCCCAGATAAGCCAGGGATCTGTGTTTCGCTCGTGTATGGTCTTCTGTTCTACTGAGAGCACAGGAGAGGACGTCATGTCTTTGACACAACTGAAGGGCCCTCCCAACCTTAGGGCCCTCCCAACCCTTTGTTTGGCAAGATTTCTACAGCTGGATGTCCTTCGTATCACCAACTACTTTACAGAATGTACTGAGTGTGTTTATCATGTAAATCACCAACACTAGCGAGTTTGCATTGAGAGAGGGAGAGAGAGAAAGAAACGGAGAGAAGATAGAAGATAGAAAGAGAAGGCGGTGACATTGTTACCACCTCTACTATGACTACCAACATATTTTTTTTATATTTTTTTCAGTTTGTAAACATATGTCATCACGGTTGAGAAAAAATTGAAATAAATATGTTTCGTACATCAATAATTTTAAGAAGCGGGATATACCAGATTGAAACATAAATATAGGAATTTACTTTACTTAAGACATACAATGTTTTTAGCAAAAAAAAACAAAAAAAAACATTGGTTAAACTTTTATAAAATTAGTTCAAAAGAATTTTTACTGATTTCAAGAACATTCTATACAATTAACTAAATGGAATGTTGCTCTGCCAAATACCAAATGCTGACTTCCAAATTAAAGTGTGAACTGGAATATGTTGTTTCATAGTGAAGCTGAACAATTAATGTTTTCTGTGGAATTTCCATAGCTCCACTTACTCTTGGGTCTCAAATGATCGTCCCCACCAAACCTCCACTTGATTAATTTTTCTCAGACCCCCCCCCCCCTAATTCCCCACCAACCCCAACCCCTGTATTATTTGGGACCTGAGAGTAGTTAAATACAGTATTTCATATTTCCTACTAATTGCTTCTGTTGACAATCTCAAAATTAAGTTTAGAAATGTCTCTCATTGTTTCTCTTATGCTATCAAAACTTCAACCAACCATGTAACTTTCTCACATACAGATAATCCATGTTATTATACTAGATTTTTCATGTTTTATTATGTTTACTTTAAAACAGCATTCCTAATTCAAATAGTTTTACTGTATATATTTGAATATAAGCTGATCCCCAACCCCTATTCTATGTCTGAAAAATAGGTGAAATTCCAAACCCCATTTATAAACTGAGGCAGCTAATCAACACATTGTTTAGATGGTATATATAAGCCAACTTCCCATTTGACCATAGATCTTTTGGTCATATTCCTCGGATTATATTCAAGCATATACAGTAAGTCGAATAGAATCTATATTTTTTTACATGCAAATACTTATGTATCTATACACAGATAATAATCTTGATATTATCTAAAATATCATGAATAGATCCATGTCATGTCTTTTTTTTTTTTTTTTTTTTTTTTTAATAAAGATATCAAATTAAATAATGTCACAAAATTCTTGCATATCATTTACAACCAGATAAATCCAAAGAAACTATATCATCATCATCATTTTATGTTTGCTTTCTCTATTGGCAGATGTTGGACAAGACGTCAAAGTCCAAGCCAGTTCTTACTAAGCATTACTGTTTTTCAAGACAAGTCATGTGTTCCATGCTCTTCCTAACACCAATCCTTTTACAGAGTGTACTGGGTGTATTTTACTGTGATATGAGCACTAAAGAGGTTGTTTTGTTCTCAACATATCATTGACATAAGTTAGACAGACCATCATGGTCCAATATTAGACTGGTTGGGGAACCACGTTTTGACTCTTACATTTCATATTTGGCATAGATTTTATGGCTGAATGCTCTCCCTAATGCCAACAATTTTACAGAGTGTACTGGGTGCATTTTATCATGGCACTAACACTAGAGAGATAGTGAAAAGGGTTCCTCTAATCTACATTAACTTGGTCTGTATGCATACCATTGTGATACTAATACTAGAAAGGTTGTCTTGTTCGCTGCAAGCTAAGAGGACCTCTCAACTTAACTTAGTCTCTGGGTTCTCACAATGTTTACTTTTAACATTGAAGAGCTGGTAATGGTGGTGTGTGGGTCTTCTGTAGTATAGTAAATCACCAGTCAACTCAATATTGTGTCATCATCTTAATGAGCTTCTTGAGGTCATTTCTCATGACTTTATCCCATGTCCTGCTTGGTCTCCTTCTTCCACAGGTTCCATTTACATCAAGTGCTTGGCACATATACAACTTTCACTTTCTTTAAGCATCACACATGCCCATACCAGTGCAATCATCTCTCTTACACACTACATCCTATTACAATGACCCTCAGATTTTCTCTCAGTTTACTTGTGTTCCAATGTTCAATCACTCTAACATTATGCAAGCATCATTTCTTTCCAGTTATTGTAAATCTTCTAGACTCAAGGTCCTCATCTCACTACCATGCAGCATAACAGTTCAAACACAAACATCACAGTCTGTCCTTCACTCTAAGAAAGAAGCCCTTTGTTGCCAGCAGAGGTAACAACTCCCTGAATTTCTTCCACCCTGTTCTCACTCTGACACTTTCAGCACTTTCATCTCTACAGCTAATCAGGTCACATAAATAACCAAAGCTACTCATGTGAACCTTTTCAGAATTTGAGGAAGTTTGTTTCATGAGTAATTTTACTATTGACTAGTCCTGTTCAACTTCTAGGTAATAATTTAGTTTTAGTTTTTACCTTGTATTGTAAAAAAAATAAATAAATAAATAATAATACACCAATATACAAATTGATTAAAGCAGTTAAAGCAAAAAAAAGTAATGTTTGCTTATTTAAAAAAGATTAATTAGCAAAATTATTCAAAAATGTTTTAATCTAATTCATGACACCTGTCACTAAGTGTTTTTTTTTTTTTAAATGGTAGATTTTTTTTATTGACTGAATACATATGTAATATAAATGGTATTTGTTGAGCAAACTACGAATCAGAAGTTGAGAACAATTATAAATTTCAGATAAAATGTTTCAGAGATGTAATTTTTCACCTATGAAATACTACAGTTAATAAAAACAATTATTTTACAAAAATAATTGTTTCTTTTCATTTGAGCCTTTCAAATCATGAGAAACTAACATTTTTTTGCCAGTGCATAGAATGCCATTATAGCCAGCTTAATCAAACATAACAATAATGATTCTGATGGATAATGTGGTAACATAGTGGAAAGCTTTTATCTATGTCTAAAATTAGAATGTTTGCAGTTTGTAGCAAAATGAATGAATGGTTGATACAAGAGAAACACTCGAGATGCAACATATTCATAGCAAAGCTCTGTATAGGAAGAATGAGATAACCTGGCAAATATTTATGGTTATGGCTACAGAATTGTGTGAAAAAAAACTCAAGTTGTATCTCATTGTTGGTAATAGATAACTGACAGATTACACCAGAGTCCTTGACAATAACATTAAAACTGTTTCAAACAAAATAGCTTAGAAATAAGCAGCTTACAACTGTTGCATTCCAATGATAAAAGTCTCTTTTGCAATTAAACCTTTAGTGTAATGTTTCACCTTCATTAAATAAAAATAGATGAGCCTAAATCTTTAAAAAATAAAACCTGTTTTTAAGAAACTAAAAATAGATGAGCTTAAAATTACACAAATCTTTTTAAAAAATGAAACTTGGTTTAAAGAAATTAAAAATAGATGAATTAAAAAAATGAAACCTGGGTTCAGGAAACTAAAAATAGAGGAGTTAAAAAAAATGAAACCTGGTTTCAAGAAACTAAAACTAAATGAGTTTAAAAAAATAAAACCTGGTTTCAAGACACAAAAAGAAATCAAAGAACATATTTAAATGACAGCAAGCTTTTTCCATCTACCTTTCAAGCAGGGAAAAGCGGACGTAAAATGATGATGATGATGATGATAGAGAATGGTTGTATTTGAGGAGCTCACTTTGCAATCACATGGTTCTGGGTTCAGTCTCATGGTGTAGCATCTTGGGTAAATGTTGGCTACGATAGGCTTGGATTGATCAAGTCCTGAGCTCTTGCTGTTGGGCTCTGAATCTCTACTATATTTACATCTACTTCCCAAGTATCAAGTACTTTGTTGAATAATTGTCTTACTTGTTTAAAACTGGTTTAATCCTGATACATCATCATCATCGTTTAACGTCCATCTTCCACACTTGCATGGGTTTGGACGGGAATTTTCCCACTTGAGGCAAGATTGGTTGTCTTGCTCGTATAGGACTGTCTGGCGGGTTTTCTACGGCTGGATGCCCTTCCTAACACCAACCACGTTTACAGTGTGGACTGGGAGGTTTTTACCGTGTTACCTACACGCCCACATTACAGCGTGGACTGTGAGTCATATATATATAGTGTTGTGTGTGTGCATGTATCTGTGTTTTCATTTCTATTTGCCATAATTTGGCTGTTCAAGAAAAACAACTTGATCAAATAAGTACTGGGGTTGGTTGATATAATCAACTAAAATCCCTTCTTTAACACAATGCTACACCATGGCTACAGTCTCATGACTCTACCTGGAGTGACTCCTTATTTCTGAACTACATATCATTCGGTAATGGAGAATTACTATGACTCTCATTCAACTAACTAGCCAAAAACTGTGTTTATTTTTCTCTGTACCGCTGAACATCCTTTTGATATCTATAAGAGTATGAGGTTGCCCATCCCCACAACACAACAGCTTAAAAAATAAGTTCAAATAATAAAACTGCAGAAATTTAAATACAGTTACTTTGAATTTCAATATTATATATTCTGAATATGAAGATTTCGTATTTTTTAAATCTATCTGTACACACATATGTGTGCACATGTAAATATAGGATTTAAAAAATGTTTAAATTATATAGAAATCAGAAAATATGTTTTAAAGAAAAGTTACAGAGATGGAGATCAAGGATTATATATAGTTGTGTGTATGCGTGTGTGTGTGTGCGTGTGTGTATGTGAGCATTATTAACCCTTTCGTCTGAACACTGACACCCTAATCCTGCCCTAAGGGTAAGGATACTTAGGGTAGTATTTCACCATATATTTTGTATAATGACATACATTTTATACATATTGTATCATCATCATCATGTGTATATAGATATATTAAATATATTGACTGGATTGTCACAGCTGGAATGGATTTTGTGATATTTCATTTTATAGAAGGTTATTGAAATGTAAATGCAATTGAAATTTTTACAAATAATATAAATAATGTGTTTGAAATCATGAATTTACGGTGAATTACTATAATTCTCATTCAATAAACTGACCAAAACAAAGGGCTTCATTTCACAGGCAACACTAAGTATCCTTTTAAGCATGCGTGTGTGTATGTATATATATATATATATATATAGTACCACAGACGCTCTTTTCATTGTACGACAACTACAGGAGAAGTACCTAGCTAAAAGTAAACCCTATACTTAGCTTTTGTTGACTTGGAGAAAGCCTTCGACAGAGTCCCACGTTCCATTATCTGGTGGGCTCTTAGAAAACTAGGTGTTGACGAATGGCTTGTGAGAGCTATACAAGCCATGTATAAAGAAACAGTCAGCAAGGTTAGAATTAACAACGAATATATTGAAGAGTTTAGTGTAAAAGTTGGTGTTCATCAGCGCTCTGTTCTTAGCCCCCTACTATTTATTATTGCCATTCAAGCTATAACAGTGGAGTTCAAGACTGGCTGCCCATGGGAACTCCTATACGCAGATGATCTAATGCTCATAGCTGAATCAATGGCCGAGCTAGAGAAGAAATTCCAAACATGGAAGCACGACCTAGAATCAAAAGGCCTTAAAATTAACCTGGCTAAGACTAAAGTTCTAGTTTGTAGGAAAGAAAATAAGGCGCCGGTCCCTTCAGGGAAATGGTTATGCTCAGTGTGTAGGAAAGGCGTAGGTAGAAACTCCATTTTATGTCCCAAATGCAAAGTATGGGTGCATAAAAGATGTAGTGGGATCACAGGTAAGCTAACTAAGAACATAGATTTTACATGTGGCCGGTGCTCTGGTGCAATAAGTAGCAGCAAGTGCCCACAAAATACTACCTCTTTCAATTGCACAGAGGGTTCTATAGAAATAGTGGACAGCTTCCGTTACCTGGGTGACAAAATCAGCAGTGGGGGAAGGTGCTCTGAAAGTACAGTAGCTAGAGTCAGAACTGGATGGAAAAAGTTCAGAGAGCTTATACCACTATTAGCCGCTAAAGGGTTCTCCCTAAAAATGAAAGGCAGGTTGTATGATGCCTGCATACGAACAGCAATGTTGCATGGCAGTGAGACCTGGGCATTGTGTGCAGAAGATATACGCAGACTAGAGAGGAACGAAGCTTGCATGCTCCGCTGGATGTGTAATAGTAATATACGTGAACGGCAAAGCATAAACGAACTAAGGAAAAAATTAGAAATAAGAGGGATCAGATGTTGTTTACTCGAGAGAAGGCTACGTTGGTATGGTCACGTGATGCGCATGAAAGATGATAGCTGTATAACAAAGTGTAGGGCAATAAAGATAGACGGTAGCTACGGAGTAGGCAGACCCAGAAAAACCTGGGACGAGCTGATAAATTCCGACCTCACACACTTACACCTCTCCAAGACAATATCACTGGACCGAGACCTTTGGCGGTACTCAGTAATAGAGAAGACCCGCCTTACCTAAATACAAAGTAAAACCTACTACAGTCAGTAAGCATCTCTAACAAAATACACCCCTGTCCCACCACCCCCACCCCATCCACACCACCGCCCCTTTCAATGTAAAGTTATGTTGGTGCCACAACATCCAGGCCGAAACAAATGAGATCGTGTAGGTGTCACGACAAAAAACACACAGTCCACGCTGTAATGTGGCCATGTAGGCAACACGGTAAAAATCTCCCAGCCCCACACTGTAAATGTGGTTGGTGTTAGGAAGGGCATCCAGCTGTAGAAAACACGCCAGACAGTCCTATGCGCGCAAGACAATCACTCTTGCCTCAAGTGGGAAAACTCCCGTCCAAACCCATGCAAGCGTGGAACACGGACGTTAAACGATGATGATGATGATGATAAACAATGAGTTATTTGGTTTGTTCATTATTCAACAAAGTTAATTTACAACAGATTAGAAGCACTCAACGGCTTTTATCCGGAGTATCATTAACATCAATAATATTAATAAATGGAAAATATCTTTATAAAACCTTATTTATTTTATTATACATATTTCAAGGGTACTAATATTTTAGTATGCTTTCGTCAGATAAAATACAATAATTGGTGTAAAAATAGTGACATATCTTCGTGAACTTCATGTTATAAGTTCATTGAAGATAGTGAATATAATTTTTCAAAATTCAGGGGAAATATGCTAATGAGGATAACGTTAAAACTGAAAAGGACCGTTAAGTTTAGACGCTAGATAGATTTTAAATATTTATCTAAATTATTTTCTTTAAAAAAAGGGTTTGCTATTAAATTTGGAAAAAATATTTTAAAGTTAATTTAGGATTATTTATAGAAATATGCATATATACACCCAAACATATTTACATGGGTATGGAAAGAATGATATAATTATATTTATTTATTTATTTAATTTTATAATATATTTTAAGAAAATGAAAGTATTTATAATATTTAGATGAGAATTATAAAGTAATCTATTAAATTGAGAACTATCAATTTATTAAAGCAATTACAATATAATATGTGAAAGATACCCTGTATTTACATATACGATTGGATATATTTTACGCATATATTTTAATATTATGATGAGTGCAGTTATAAATATAATGTATTGTAGTATAAGACATTATTGAATATCGTTATTAAAAAAATTTATTTAGTATATAATGATTATGCGTGAATATAGATCTTATTTAAGTATATATATATATATATATATAGACATAGAATTATGAAAGAGCGTAAGATATATCAAGCGATTATATATCTGCATTTTTTATATATACCTTAAGAATGTGAAAATAGTTATATATTTTTTAAGTGAAGATGTATATTATGTATACTCTATTATTGTATAAGGTTAGTTATATAAATTTAAACATTTATGTAAAATTTGAATGTCTCGTATATGTGAATTTTAAACAATCTTTTATTAAGGGAAAGATAACTCGTGTTTAGTAATTTAAAGAATGTATATTATTTAAAGATGTATTGTTTTATCTAATGTTTAACCTAATAATTTATTATAATATAAGTAAAAATTTCTATAAGATTTCAGAGCACCATATAGTAAATATGGCTTTGATAATAATAAATAGATAAATATTTCTATGTATAAATTTTGATAATAATAAGTATTTCTATGCATACATTTGATAATAATAAATATTTCTATGTATAAATTTAAGAACTTTTAAAGGCAACCAGAAATATATATTGTACATAGGCAACTTATACAGACCATTTGTAATATTTTCTATGAATTGTAAATATTGTGAAATGTTCTGGAGAATCGATGCAAACAAGAATTAAATATTTCCTTTTTTTTTTGTTAATAATATTACCAGGATTGGTAATTATATGAAAGATTTCTTCAATACAGAGATGACAAATTCTTGAGAGAGCCATTCGATATCCTTCGCCAAGAGATTGAATAGTCAGTGTTACTGTCTTTTACAGACCAAATTAATTGTGATAGTGAGGTTGAGAATTTTTTGTCCGATCGTTTGAAAGTATGTTTATGATTATACCAACGCTCCTTAAATTTTGAAGAAGTTGCCCCAATATAATTATATAATCTACCTCTAGTTTTTATGCTGCATTTGTATACTAAATTTCTATCAAGGCAATTATTCTGTAAATATGTTATTTCTGCAATTACATTTTCTAATATTGTTATTTAGAGATACAGTATTATTATTTATGCATTCGCTATTATTATTATATGTTAGTTATATTGTTATTGCTATTTGAGTTTATTTGGGTTGAGTTTAATTTTAAATTCTTATTATTAATTCTAGTAATATTTTGTGCTATATTCATAGTAGTAGAGTAAGAGAGCTTGACTGTATGTCTGTTAAAAATGGAGTGATACTTATGGGACTTAGGAAAACATTTATTTAAAGCCTTAAATAATTCTAAAGGTGTCTTAATTCCTAATGAAATTAGAGGAGAATACCAAATTATATTTCTAGTTCTGGCTTTTTTATTTGATTTATTATTTTGGTTAATTTGTTTATTATTAATATTATAATTGTTTCTACTTTTGGCACAAGGCCAGCAATTACCCAGTGCATTACTGGTACTTTATTTTATCAACCCCGTAAGGATGAAAGGCAAAGTTAACCTTGGCGGGATTTGAACTCAAATCATAAAGAGGCGTAATTCTGTGCTGCAAAGCATAGCGTCCGACCCTCTACCGATACTGCCAATCCAATTAATATTATATTAAACTTTAGGTGGTTGGTGTATACTATTCTTATCTAGGTAGTTAATTTTATTATTGTATCCAGCTCTGTGTAGAACGTCATTGTAATATTCTGCTTTGTTATCTGATATATTTTTATTAACTGAGAGTCCAGATATTCTTTAATTTACACCAATTATTGTATTTTATCTGACGAAAGCGTACTAAAATATTAGTACCCTTGAAATATGTATAATAAAATAAATATGGTTTTATAAAGATATTTTCCATTTATTAATATTATTGATATCATATATATATTATATGTGTGTGTGTGTGTGTGTGTGTGTGTGTAAAAGGTAAACAGAAATAACAAAAATAAAACAAACAGCACAGTACATGGAAGAAATATATATACTGTATATACTCAATTATAAGACAATCTGAATATAAAGCCACTGCCCCCTCCTATTGTGTTGAAATATACTGGGGAGAAGACATTACTTTGCTTTGTTGTATTTGTTATCTTTGCCCTTTATATATTTCTACCACATTGTACTGGCTTTCTGAAGTCCTTACCAATCAATTATTACATATCTCATAATGCTGAATATTAACCATATTTTAAATGGTGTCATTTAAAGTATAGTTTTTGTTTCATAACTTCATTATGTAATGTTGCCAATTTCCAACCGTTTTGAAGGCCAAAAACGAATTTCATGACGAAATTGAAACCTGTGTAATATTCATATCCAAAGTGAAACTGGTGTAATATTCACATCCAAAGAAAAAATATTTCAGCACCTTATTTACGTAGAATTTCAAAGTTGGTGAAAATCAGCAAAATATTGACCAATTACCATTTGACCATCAATTTTTTTGTCACATATTTCACAGCTTATATATCATTATTTTGTAATATACGTGAACGGCAAAGCATAAACGAATTGAGAGAGGAATCAAATGCTGTGTGCAGGAAAGAAGGTTACGTTGGTATGGACATGTTGGTATGGACAGCTGCATAAAAAGGTGCAGAGCACTAAAAGTCAATGGAAGCCATGTAGTGGGGAGACCCCAAAAGACCTGGGACCTTGCCTAATTGCACCTTGCAAAGTCGATGACACAGGATCGTGACCTCTGGTGTCACGTAGTAATACAGAAGACCCGACTTCCCATGGGAACAATCCGACGCTGAAACATATAGACAGTATGCCCCCACCCCCTCCCACTGCAAAGTGGTCATGGAGGTGTCACAACAAAAAAGTACCTAACCCACACTGTAAAATGGTTGTGTAGGCACCACGGAAAAAAAAGCACCCAGTACTCACTGTAAATGAGGTTGGTGTTAGGAAGGGCATCCAGCTGTAGAAATCAAGCCAAATCAGTTCCTGTATGAGCAAGACAAGGTCACCCAACCTGGCACTGCCCACAACAGGACAACCCGTCTAACCCATGCTAGTATGGAAGAATGGTCGTAAAACGATGACGATGATATATATATATATATACATATTAATTACATAATAACAATATTACACATGCTGGATACCAGCTGACTTCATACTTAGTGCAGGTTGTTTCAATAGAGGTAAATATATCTCTACATCCATACAGCAATCTTCAATGAAATAAGGGCATTCAGGTGCAGAAACCAAGTCAAAATCAGTTCAGTATGAGAAAGAGATGGTCATCTGACTTGGCATTTTTCACAACAGGAAAACTCGTCCAACCCATGCTAACGTTGAAAAATGAACGTTAAATAGTGATGATGATGGCATGTATGTATGTGTGTGTATGTATGTATATATATATATATATATAGAGAGAGAGAGAGAGAGATACTTTAATGCTTGATATAGTAGGAAAAGAGACTTAACTATTTGGACGTTAGTCCTTCATCAGAAGATAGAATGAGAAGATAGAAAAAGAAATAGAAAGATAGACAAGAGTAAGGAAAAAAAAAATGGAAAAAAACATTATTCACAGGAAGAAAGTACATGTGTATTTAGTCAACCATTTTTTATATATTTTTTAAAAAGTTGTACTTTTTTCTCACAGAAATATATCAATGGCCATTATGCAACTTTACTGGGTCTACAAAACCACAATTCAAAATATATGGCTCATTGAAAATGTATCTAAAACGCACGTGCATGTGTGTGTGAGATTTAAAAATTAGGCTGTATTATAATAATAATAATATCATTTAAAAAAACATGTGGAAACAGAAATTCCAGAAAAGACAAGCTCATGAAAGCTGATGAGCGGGAATTGTCCATGTGGTTGTCTCTTTCGAGTTTTCTACATTTCTCCTGCGTGTTATATATATATTACAGACCACACTGTAAAGTGGACCTTTTGGTGCCACAATAAAAGGTACCTAGTTCACACTGTAAATGTGGTTAGTATAAGGAAGGGCATCCAGCCATAGAAACCAAGCCAAAATCGGTCCAGTGTGAGCAGGACCAAGTCATCTGTTCTGGCATTACTATTTTTTAAACAAACATTTATTAACAACACATATATGAATGATGATTGACAAATGTCACATCAATAAACCAGTAACTCCATCTAGCTTTGAAGTTATGAACTGTTGGAAATGAGTTCAAACATGTTAGGGCGAGTTATCTCACCTATGGCACTGAAGAGGCTAGACATGTTAGTACTATGTATGGTAGTGGGGTGACTAGGTGGAACTGCTTGGCATTGTGAGGGAACCCTCGATCATCATCCAGCATTCACACACTTGCTATCAATGAAAGATATCCTTGTCTACCAGGATTAATGTTGGTATCATAAATGGTAAGACTGGTGAGATTATAAAATGCTAGAGTGGACACAACTGAATGTGAACTGTATACAAGAGGTGGGAGTGTAGGGGAGCTTTAAACAGACTCTTCTCAGGCTAAGAACACGAGTATAAATTGTTCTGAGTGGGAAATTAGGCAAGGTAGCTGTAACTATTTATTTCTGTGTGCATACTAGAGTTGACATTGTCTGATAGGCAAAAGAAGAGTTTCTATGAGGAGGTTTCACTTGGAGATCACATCAATAACAAAAGATAGTGACTTCATTACCTTGGCTGGCAAATTTAATGGACATGTTGGGCAACACTATTAAGACTACTTTAGGATGCAAGGTGGCTCTGGATATAGGACAAGAAATAAGACTACTTTGGGATGCAAGGTGGCTCTGGATATAGGACAAGAAATAAGACTACTTTGGGATGCAAGGTGGCTCTGGATATAGGACAAGAAATAAGACTACTTTGGGATGCAAGGTGGCTCTGGATATAGGACAAGAAATAAGACTACTTTGGGATGCAAGGTGGCTCTGGATATAGGACAAGAAATAAGACTACTTTGGGATGCAAGGTGGCTCTGGATATAGGACAAGAAATAAGACTACTTTAGGATGCAAGGTGGCTCTGGATATAGGACAAGAAATAAGACTACTTTGGGATGCAAGGTGGCTCTGGATATAGGACAAGAAATAAGACTACTTTAGGATGCAAGGTGGCTCTGGATATAGGACAAGAAATAAGACTACTTTGGGATGCAAGGTGGCTCTGGATATAGGACAAGAAATAAGACTACTTTAGGATGCAAGGTGGCTCTGGATATAGGACAAGAAATAAGACTACTTTAGGATGCAAGGTGGCTCTGGATATAGGACAAGAAATAAGACTACTTTGGGATGCAAGGTGGCTCTGGATATAGGACAAGAAATAAGACTACTTTAGGATGCAAGGTGGCTCTGGATATAGGACAAGAAATAAGACTACTTTGGGATGCAAGGTGGCTCTGGATATAGGACAAGAAATAAGACTACTTTAGGATGCAAGGTGGCTCTGGATATAGGACAAGAAATAAGACTACTTTGGGATGCAAGGTGGCTCTGGATATAGGACAAGAAATAAGACTACTTTAGGATGCAAGGTGGCTCTGGATATAGGACAAGAAATAAGACTACTTTGGGATGCAAGGTGGCTCTGGATGTAGGACAAGAAATAAATCATGAGTCTTGGAGTTCTACAATACTAACTTCAGGAAACATAACCAACCACCTATCACTCAGGTGAGCAATCCAGGTTGATTTAATACTTACTAGGAAATAGGATAGACAAATAATTGTGAATAGTTGTGAATATTTGGGTGACGGAACTAAGACGCAATTTTTTTTTTTTTAATTGGTTGATAAGATCCCAGACCTCCTCACTCACCGAGTGGGGTGGAACTTGTCAAATCAGACCAAAGGAAACTATGTTTCCATTGGTCTCTCCATTGCTGATACTATCTACTGGTTGCAACTCCTGACAGAAAGAGCAATGTCAAATGAATTGTCTTGCTAAGGATATAACTCATCACCTGATCTGGGATTTGAACTCACAACCTCACAATTGTGAATCCAATTTTATAACCACTTAGCCATTCGCCTTCACCAATATACACTGATGATCGAGTGACTTGAGAGTAAAAGCAAGGCAGGCAGAAACATAAGCAAACTTGGAGAAAGGGGGTGTGGAAATTAAAAGAACCCTGTTAAACATAGGTTCAGAGAGGATCTAGATGATGAGGAGGAAGAGATAGAGATCTCGAAGAAATAAAATTGGGAGTTTTTATGGGACAACCTGCTTCATGTCACTGATAAAGTCTGTGACTGGAGTAAGATAGCAGCCAGACAGAAAGTGGCTCTGTGGTGATATGAACAGAGCTACAACATCTAAGAGACAGGTTTAGAAAGAGTGGAAACAAGAGGACAATAAAGTACAATATCAAATAGCTATAAGAGAGGCAATGCATCAAGTTTATACAGCACAGGGAAAAAGCTGGAAGCAGGAAGCTATAAGAGAGACTAGGCATAGAGTTTATACAGCTCGTGGGAAAAGCTGAAAACAGGAAGTTTTTCAGATTGCTAAGCAATGTGTCAGGATGAATCCAGGTATATTTGTAATGACAATGGCACACTTACTCTCACTAACAAGAAGGAAGATATTATGAAAGGTTGCTAAATGTGAAGATAGCATGGAATGAAGATAGACTGCTCTGAGAGACACAGAGACCATTTATTGAGGGTGACAGTTATATAGTCGACCAAGTCTGTCTCAAACCCAGAAGCTCATCAGGCTGGTGCTTATCCCAGTTTCCGTGGGATGAAGCGATTAAGAGTACAAGACTCCCCCCCACCTGGACAGGGCATCTGTCCATCGCAGGTTTAAACCCTTGGCTATTGATGGTACTCATCTTTAGCTGAGTATACTGGAACAACATGAAATGAAATGTTTTACTCAAGAACACAACACTCAACCCAGTCCAGGAATCGAACCCATGACATTATGATCATAAGTCCAACACACTTACCACTAGACCATGCGCCTCCAATTATATAGTTGAAACAACCATTAAATATATGAAATCAGAGAAAGTGGTTGGTCCCGCAGACATAGTTGATGACATACTAAAAACATCTGGCAATGTAGGGCTCAAGGCAGTTACATAGTCAACTAAGTAATTGAGGAGGGTGTCATACTCAATTACTGGTGTAGCAATATCATCAACTGCTATGAAGACAAAGGGGACACGCTAAAAACAAGCATATGTAGCGGTATCAAACAGATGGATCAAATTATGAAAGTAACAGAAGTTTTAGTAACAGAGAAGATTATGATAAAAATTTGCTTAAATGAGATGCAGTTTGGATTTGTGCCAGGCTCAGCTACTACTGATACCTTCTTCATAGTGAGACAACTGCAAGAAAAGTTCTTTGTTAAGAGTAACCTACCTATATCTGGCATTCATCAATTTAGTGAAGCCCTGTAATAGGGCTCTACTCTTTAGTCAGGTCGTCTTTAAGAAAGCTAGGTGCAGATGAATGACTTGTGAGAGCAGTACAAGCCATGTACAAAGATGTCATCAGTAAAGTGAGGGTTGGTAATTGGTTTAGGGAAGAATTGATCTCCAATTACAGAGGAATTTAATGGGAAATTATGTATGCTGACAAACTGGTTCTTATAGCTAAGAAGCAGGAATACAAACTGTTGAATATATTTTGTAAATATAGCAAATTATGAATGAACAGCAAATCTTTATGGTGCTTGTCCAAAGTAACGTTTCCTTTCACCCTTTCTTCTCTCTCATTGACAAATGAAATATACATGATGAATGAAATATACATATAGAAAACTATATATTCTTTTTCTCAATTTCATATCTTCCCTTTTTCACAAATCACAATTTTGTTTAATACTAACTGGAGATGGGCTCTGCCAGGTCTTAAAATAAAGCCCTAGAAACAGTGTATGTCAATGTGGCACCCCTACGACTCCCTTGTATGAGTCCATACATACATAATACTGTATTTAGGCATGATGTTATAAATCATTTTAACCAAATGCAGCTGCAATGAATCATAAAATATATTTTTATTTTATTTAATCTTATTTTATGTTAATATCACTACAAATATTTAAAAAACGGATCCTTACTAGAAGACGGGACAAAGTGTCTGTTGTAAACACTAAATCCTTCCCCCATGAAGAATGCACCTTCCAACATAGCCTAGTAGTTAGTGACCTCATAGTCAAAAATAGACGTACTCGACGACAGAGGAGGCCTACCTTGAGGAGAATAATATGGAAGTTGAAGGACCCCATAGCCAGTGACAAATTTAAAAGCTTATTACTTGATGCCTTTGACAATAAGGAAGAGCAATTAGAGACGTGTGATATAGAGGAACAGTGGCAATTCTTGAAAGTGAACCTGCTGAAAGCAATGGATGAAATCTGTGGCTGGAGCAGACCTATTGGCAGGAGGAGAGTAACTTAGTGGTGGAACAGTAAGGTGGAAGAGACAATCAAGGCCAAAAAACAGGCTTGGAAAGTATGGCAGGGTGGGGGAAGTAGAGAGCACTATCAAGTGGCCAGGAGAGAAGCTAGGAGACAAGTGAACCTTGCAAAAAGGGAAGCAGAGGATAGAAAGTTCAAGCATGTTCTACAACGTGAGGACCAAAAACGTGAGGTATTCAGGATTGCTAGACAATGTGTCAAGGAAAACGGTGATATTGTCGGGGAGAAGTGTGTCCGTAATGATAACGGTGTACTTGCCATCACTGATACTGACAAGAAGATAGCCTGGAAGTGTCACTACGAGAGACTATTAAATGAGGAGAATAAATGGGAAAAAGATAGTCTGCCCAAAATCCATCCAATAGATGGATCAGCAGTGCAAGTTAAAGGTAGTATAATAAGTAAGGCAATCAAAGATATGAAGACAAGCAAGGCAGCTGGGCCTTCGGAGATAGTTGCTGAGATGTTGAACGCATCTGGTATGGTGGGAAACACTATGGTCACCCGTATAGTTAACCAAGTAATACAGAATGGGGTAATACCGAAAGACTGGCGTAGCAGCAGCATCATTAACTGCTACAAGGGTAATGGGGATGCTCTAGATAGGGGAAACTATAGAGGCATTAAGTTAGTTGACCAGGTCATGAAGGTGACAGAAAGAGTTATAGCGCAACTAATCAGAGAGCGAATTGATTTAGATGAAATGCAGTTTGGGTTTGTGTCAGGTAAAAGTACCACAGATGCTCTTTTCCTTGTACGACAACTACAAGAGAAGTACCTAGCTAAAAATAAACCCCTCTACTTAGCTTTTGTAGACCTGGAGAAAGCCTTTGACAGAGTCCCCCGCTCCATTATCTGGTGGGCTCTTAGAAAACTAGCCGTAGATGAATGGGTTGTGAGAGCTATACAAGCTATGTATAATGAAACAGTCAGTAAGGTTAGAATTAACAATGAATATTGTCAAGAATTTAGTGTAAAAGTGGCGTTCATCAAGGCTCAGTCCTTAGCCCCCTCCTATCTATTATTGCCCTTCAGGCTATAACAGAGGAGTTCAAGACCGGCTGCCCATGGGACCTCCTATATGCAGATGATCTAACGCTCATAGCCGAATCAATGGCTTAACTAGAGAAGAAATTCTAAACTTGGAAGCATGGCCTAGAATCAAAAGGCCTTAAAGTTAACTTGTCTAAGACTAAAGTTCTAGTTTGTAGAAAGGAAAATGGGCACAGGTGCCCTCAGGGAAATGGCCATGCTCAGTGTGTAGGAAAGGAGTAGGCAGAAATTCCATTTTATGTCCCAAATGCAAAGTATGGGTACATAAAAGATGTAGTGAGATCACAGGTAAACTATCTAAGAACGTAGACTTTATATGTGGCCAATGCTCAGGTGCAATAAGTAGCTCCTTCTATTGCCCAGATGGTTCTATAGAAATAGTGGACAGCTTCCGTTACTTGGGTGACAAAATCAGCAGTGGTGGAAGGTGTTCTGAAAGTACGGTAGCTAGAGTCAGAACGGGATGGAAAAAGTTCAGTGAGCTTATACCACTGTTGGCCACAAAAGGTTTCTCTCTAAAAAGGAAAGGCAGATTGTATGATGCCTGTATACGAACATTAATGCTACATGGCAGTGAGACATGGGCATTGCGTGCAGAGGACCTGCACAGACTGGAAAGGAACGAAGCATGCATGCTCCGTTGGATGTGTAATAGTAATATACGTGAACAACAAAGCATAAATGAACTAAGTGAGAAATTAGGAATAAGAGGGATCACATGCTGTTTACTCGAGAGAAGACTACGTTGGTATGGTCACGTGATGCGCATGAAAGACGACACTGTATCAAAAAGTGCAGGCCGATCAAAATAGATAGAAGCTACGAAGTAGGCAGACCCAGAAAAACCTGGGACGATTTGATAAATTCCAACCTTACACACTTACACCGCTCCAAGACAATGTCACTGGACCGAGATCTTTGGCGCTACGCAGTTATACAGAAGACCCGCCTTGCCTAAGTACAAAGCGAAACCTACAGTCAGTAGGCACCTCCTAACCAAAAATACACCTCCATCCCACTACCACCACCCCTATCTACACCACAACTTTCTCTGTAAAGTTATGTTGGTGCCACAACATCCAGTCCTAAATAAATGAGGTCGTCTAGGTGTCACGACAGAAAACACAGTCCACGCTGTAATGTGGCCGTGTAGGTAACACGGTAAAAACCTCCCAGTTCCACACTGTAAATGTGGTTGGTGTTAGGAAGGGCATCCAGCCGTAGAAAACCCGCCAGACAGTCCTATGCGAGCAAGAGAACCAATCTTGTCTCACATGGGACAATTCCCATCTAAACCCATGCTAAAGTGGAAGATAGACGTTAAACGATGATGATGATGATACCATATATATATATATATATATATATATATATATACCATATAAATATATATACATATATATATATGGTATATATATATGGTATATATATATACATATATATATGGTATATATACATATATATATATATGGTATATATATATATATACATATATATATATGGTATATATATATATATGTATATATATATATATACCATATATATATATATGTATATATACCATATATATATGTATATATATACCATATATATGGTATATATACATATATATATATATATACATATATATATATATATACATATATATATATGGTATATATATATACATATATATATATGGTATATATATATACATAAATATATATATACATATATATGGTATATATATATATACGCCATGGAAATGTCATTATGAGAGACTGGTGAATGTGGAGAACGAATGGGAGAGAGAGAAATTACCCTTAGTAGATCTGACAGAGGGACCAGCTATTGAGATTGACGAATATAGGGTCCAAGTGGTGATTAGGGAAATGAAAAATGGTAAGGCTGCTGGACCATCGGGAATAGTTGCTGAGATGCTGAAGGCATCAGGGGACATAGGCACTAAACTGGTTGCACGCATCATCAATCAGGCTATATATGGTGATGTCATACCCAAAGACTGGTGCAGCAGTATTCTCATAAATTGCTACAAAGGTAAAGGGGATGCTCTGGAGAGCAGCAATTATAGGGGTATAAAACTGATAGATCAGGTTATGAAAGTGGCAGAAAGGATATTAGCACAACTAATTAGAGAAAGGGTCAAACTAGATGAGATGCAGTTTGGTTTTGTGCCTGGGAAGAGTACAACAGATGCCCTCTTCTTGGTGAGACAATTGCAAGAGAGGTTCTTAGAGAAAAATAAGCCACTATACTTAGCCTTTGTTAGGGTACTCCGATCTGTCATCTGGTGGTCCCTAAGGAAGCAAGGTGTTGAGGAAT
>OZ024740.1:211203386-211410886 GCA_964016885.1 Eledone cirrhosa
CATACACGTATATATACATATATATATACATACACATGTATATATACATATATATATACATACACATGTATATATACATATATATATATATACATACACATGTATATATACATATATATATACATACACATGTATATATACATATACATACACATGTATATATACATATACATACACATGTATATATACATATACATGTATATATACATATACATGTATATATACATATACATGTATATATACATATACATGTATATATACATATACATGTATATATACATATACATGTATATATACATTTACATGTATATATACATATACATGTATATATACATATACATGTATATATACATATACATGTATATATACATATACATGTATATATACATATACATGTATATATACATATACATGTATATATACATATACATGTATATATACATATACATGTATATATACATATACATGTATATATACATATACATGTATATATACATATACATGTATATATACATATACATGTATATATACATATACATGTATATATACATATACATGTATATATACATATACATGTATATATACATATACATGTATATATACATATACATGTATATATACATATACATGTATATATACATATACATGTATATATACATATACATGTATATATACATATACATGTATATATACATATACATGTATATATACATATACATGTATATATACATATACATGTATATATACATATACATGTATATATACATATACATGTATATATACATATACATGTATATATACATATACATGTATATATACATATACATGTATATATACATATACATGTATATATACATATACATGTATATATACATATACATATATATATATATATATATATATATATATATATATAAATGAAAAGTATAGAAATTATTTTAGATACACACATATATATATATATATGCAGATTGTATGATGCTTGTATACGAACAGCAATGTTACATGGCAGTGAGACATGGGCATTGTGTGCAGAGGATCTACGCAGAATGGAGAGGAATGAAGCATGCATGCTCCATTGGATGTGCAATAGTAATATACGTGAACGGCAAAGCATAAATGAGCTAATTAAGAAATTAGGAATAAGAGGTATCAGATGCTGTTAACTTGAGAGAAGACTACATTGGTATGGCCACGTGATGCGCATGAAAGACGACAGCTGTATAAAAATGTGCAGGGCGATCAAAATTGATGGTAGTTACGGAGTTGGTAGACCCAGATAAACCTGGGACGATCTAATAAATTCCGACCTTACACACTTGCACCTGTCTAAGACAATGTCACTGGACCGAGATCCTTGGCGCTACGCAGTAATACAAAAGACCCGCCTTGCCTATGTACAAAGCGAAACCTACAGTCAGTAGGCACCTCTTAAACAAATATACACCCCAATCCACTACGCCTACCCTATCCTCCCACTCCCACCAACACCACCCTCGCTCTGTAAAGTTGGTACCACAACATCCAGTCCAAATTAATGAGATAATGAGTTTGAGATCGTGTAGGTGTCACGACAAAAAGCACACAGTTCACGCTGTAATGTGGTCGTGTAGGTAACACGGTAAAAAGTTGCCAGTACCACACTGTAAATGTGGTTGGTGTTAGGAAGGGCATCCAGCCGTAGAAAACCTGCCAGATAGTCCTATATGAGCGAGACTCGGTCACCCGACCAACCTTGACTCAAATCGGGACAACTCCCGTCTAACCCATGCTAGCGTGGAAAATGGACGTTAAACGATGATGATGATTATATATATATATATCAACTAGAAATTGATTGACATGGCACCCTTAATTTAATTTGGGATATATATATATATATATACACATGTATATATATATATACACACATATGTATATATATATATAATCAATGTGTGTGTGTCAAGTTATGAAATATGTCCAAACTGTGTAGGGGAGAGTGAAAGCAATAAAAAGTGCTGTTGATTTTTAAAATACTACTACATACACTGCATAGCTACTTACAACACCCAGACAGACACACCCAATACTGCATAGCTACATACCTACACAGCTACCTACAACACACACACAACACTACATAGCTACACAGCTACCTACAACACACACACACAACACAGCTACCTACAACACATACACCACACAACACAGCTACCTACAACACATACACAGCTACCTACAACATACACACAACACAGCTACCTACAACACACACACAACACTACATAGCTACACAGCTACCTACAACACTACATAGCTACCCACCACACACACACACACAACACTACATAGCTACCTACAACACACACACCACACACGCAACACTACATAGCTACCTACAACATACACACACAAACAACACTACATCACACTACATAGCTACCTACAACACACACAACACTACATAGCTACACACAACACTACATAGCTACCTACAACACACAACACTACATAGCTACACAGCTACCTACAACACACACACAACATTACATAGCCACACAGCTACCTACAACACACAAATCTACGTACCCTCCCACTCTTATCGCCTCCTAAAATGACATCAACTCTACTGCTACTTTTATCAATAGTATTTTCCACCTTCTCATATAAGATTGTTAGAGACAGTTTACCTTGTAGGGTTGTTGTTGTTCAAAGGAGACATCAGGTATGATGCTTTTTGAAAGATAAGTTTAGATAGATAGATAGATAGACAAATAGATTTCTTTCAATAATAAATGTAAATGTGAGATGCGAATAAAAGCAAAGTTAAGAGAAGATTACAATAATATATTATTTAAATAAATCACACATAATCACCACCACCGCTAACCTTCTAATCGATTCCATTTTTATGTAATTAACGATCGGTGATTAGAAAGAAACAACAGGTAGATAGAAGTGATAGATTGCTTGAGAAGGAAAACTAACCTAAGATAAATATTAAAGAATACTGAAGAAAAATTTGACACTTTTTCTCATGATGCTAAACCTCAGAATTATAAACAAAAAATATGATTAAGCTTTATGACGGTCTCAAGATAGAATTCTTTCATAGATTTGAACAGAAAATAGTTTGGGAGAAGAATAAATCACAGAATTACAGTTTAACAATGAATAAGGTTCGCGCTTATATATATGTGTATATATACCTGTACCCACATAAACATATGTATATACGTATTCATATATATATATATTATATACTACTTTAAGGTATGACAACATATATATTATGTATGATATATGTGTGTGTATATATCAAATGGTAAATGTTATTAGTCACAGTTGTACATTATATTTGTGAGGTTCCTAGCAATATAATTTATTGTATTTATTATATATGTGTTTATAATTGCACTTATATTCTTATATTTTCATTCTGTAAGAATTATAAACAATTTGATTTGTATTGCTATTATTTATATAAATGTGAATAATAAAAATTTGTCATCTGAAATAAGAGGAAGTGACGAAGAGAAGGAAGGACTACCTACCTGTTTTCATGAATGACCAAATACAGTAGATAAGTGATTGATGTTGTCAACATTAATCTGTGAAACAACAGAGCTGCTAAAGAAAAGTGTCCACAAGTAAAATCCATAGAAAGTGTAACAAGAGCATTATTGAGTTAAAGGTAGCGGGGATAGAGCAGTGTATGGAGGATCTGTGAGGACGAGATAGATAATAATCTGAAAGAGAAACAGCCGTGTATTGACCACCGAGAAGGGCAGCAACAACAATAAAAACATATGCAACCGATTTAGATTGAAATGAAGTTATTGTAACGACGTCGTCGCTAACTGTTTCGACCGATAACATTCTCAGTAAAACAAATTTCCAACAGTTATGATTCTAAATGTCGCCATAGAAATAGAATCTGAGCAGCAGCAACAAACTTAACTTTTCTTCTTCCCTCTTTCTGTCTTTCTCTCTCTTGTTGTTTTTTAAGGTTTTTTTTTTTTTTAAGGGGGTTTGTTTTTGGTTTGTTTCTCCTCCTTGCTAGTTTTTTTTTGTGTTTTGTTCACGCTGATATGTTGTAATATTCGTCGGAAAAACGTTTCCTTGCCAAAGAAAAACAATGTGTGAGTTGCATGCCAGCCATCATTTCACTAAAAGCAAGCGCTGTATTATTATTATAGAGCGGTTATTAAAAATATATACACATACATATATATATACGTATATGTATATATATATATATGAAATATGGCAAGGCCAAGCAAGGAAAAGAAAGACGAAGCTATATATTATTAACTAAATAAGTCGTCTAATTAGTGGACGCTTCGGAGTCAAGCTCCGCATGATCGGCAGCCATCCTTCGTTATGGAGAGAAACTAGAAACAAGGGGAGGTAACACACACATATTCTTTTTTCACATCTCGCAGAAATCGATTGATTTATAAATATATATATATATACTGTATATATAAAGCAATCGACAACAACTAAACGATTGAGTAGCTATACTTAAGTAGTTTGACCAGGTAGAAATAGCAGTTAAATATCCCTCACTCACTCAAATCGCAATCTACCGTCGACCTGGTAGAAATAGTAGTTAAATATCTCTCACTCAAATCGCAATCTACCGTCCACCTGGTAGAAATAGCAGTTAAATATCCCTCACACAAACTGCAATCTACCGTCTTAAAAAAAATATATATATAGCATAATACACTTGTTCGACCTGTTAGAAATAGCAGTCAAACATCACTCAAATCGTAATCTACCGTCTTGAAAAATATAAAGAGAGACAGAGCACAATACAGTCGTTGATGTACGAAAAACGGGACGGTCACGGTTGGGTTGACTTTTGACTGCTCAATCATGGATGACATAGGGCTAAAGGACAACAACAGCAACAACGCTCCCTATTTAGCAATGTTACAACTAGAAGTAATTTAATTTAGTTTAACTAGATGTTAATAACCGCCCGTGGACATATATAAGTGCATAGCAACAACTAGCACTTGCAATATTTACTTCTTAGAATAAATAACAAATCTAATACATACACAATACATATTAATATAAATATATGTCTATTATATGTTGTTGGCAGTAATTTTATGAAATTGAGAGAAAAAAATTACTTAAAACGCGGCATAAAATATTTTACTAATGAAACGAATTTTAAAAACTGTATGAGATAAAAGAGAAAAGTTTTCTGAAACACAATATTAATTAAAAACAAAATATAATTGTAAAATTATTATAATTTATTTCTGACATATATTTAGAATAGTAATTACCAACTAATATTCAATTTTCTTTACGAATTCAATTCCCACTTTTGGATCGACATAAGCAAGATGATTTGAATTAATGTCATTGAAACGAAAAATATTTCCTCTTAGAGTCGAACATTTTAAAGTCTTTCGGGGTTTCGAGAATAAAATATAAGAAACTAAACTAATAGAGCTAAAACATTTTCAAACAAAAATATTTTTCATATGTTAGAAGTATTTTGAATCCGTATTGTTCATTAAACAAAACTCGAGTTGGTAATAAAATTATTGATTGTGAGAGATGAAAATTAAAAACAGCAATATATATATATATCAATTCCTTTTAACTATGAGGTCATTATAATAATATTGTGTGCAGAAAAAGAAAATTGAAGGAAATTTTATAAAAATTATATATATATATATTAGATGGTAAGTTAATTGTAGTAAGAAATAAGAAAATTAATCGATAGGTATATGTATGAGAGATAGAAAGAGGTGTGAGGGAATATGATGTGATGACGTTAGCAAAGAGCGAATGCAACAGAGTGAGTGCTCTGTCAGGAATATATCATATGACATTCCTTTAATGTTGCAATATTAAAGAAAATGTAAAGGAAGGGGTGAACAACCGAGCCAACAGCAGCGTCACGAGGAGTACTGGGCAACCTCTCTAATGATTTTTGAGGCAAGCCAATACACTCGCAGCATTGCCTCGGGTGATGGCGAGACTAATGCGCTGGAAACAACCAAGCGCCCTCGCGAGATTCGCCCGTTACCTCTATTAGGCGAGCCGCCAGTGAAGAGAGGAACCTCGCAGTCAGCGACCCGACTCCCCCAAACGTCTCGAAAGCCACAGGCTGATAAATGTAGATGGCCGACAGATCACAGTATTTGAGGGTCTTACTCCGCTCGACTACGGAAGCTGTGGCTCTCGCCTTAACCGCAGCATCCAGGATGTGGGAAGAAGCAAAAGAGTCACTAACAGTGATGTCCCAGACAAGGCACCTGCCTCTCAACCAGGGGCACAAGAGTAAGGCCGTCAGGTCATAAACACTGAATCAAATAGCAAATTACAAAACCTATTTCATCTTCAGATACCGTCAGAAATTTTTGATTAATAAATTTGACAGAGGATTGATAGTAGTTTAATAATATATATATATATATGTGTGTCTGCGTTGTGCTGAAAAGGACCCATCCAACCAATGCAGCGTGGAAATACGGTCATAAAACCGATTATATATATATATATAAATATATAGGAACAGAGTCAGGACCCCGACGGCTGAGCTCCGCGGCCGGAGCTCAGCCGTGGGGGTCCTGACTCTTTTCCTATTACCCACTGTACTACCCATAATATCGAGTACTCTGGTGCGTTATGGTTCACCTGTTTTGTTACCACACTTCCTTCGTTATATATATATATATATGTGTGTGTGTAGTTGACGGCTGAGAGAAAGGAGTACTCAATACCTAAGTAGAGTTTTAATATTCAATTATATTAAATATATATATATACAAGGTGTCCCCAAAAAATGTATACACACAGGCTGCGCATTCTAATAAATATTGCCTGTACAGGTAATCAAAGTGTGTATACATTTTGGGGGGACACCCTGTATATATATATATATATATATTAACAAATCAAGCATTCATCATCATCTTCGTTTAATGGGTACCTTCCACGCTACCATGGGTTGTAATTCTTAAATGTTTTTAAGCTAAATTTAGAATGGGAGTGGGGGTAGTGGTGAAAATTGTAACTAAAGATTTTTCATAATTTTTCTAAGAAAAATTCTCCAGTTTGGAAATATGGAGGAATTTTATTAATATTTTCAATTCTAAATATTAAACTCACAAATTCTTGATTATAAAAATGAAATCTTGAGTGTTAATTAAATGTAATCATCATTCATCATCATCATTTCCATTCAACATCAATTTTTCCACGCTTGCATGGGTTAGACGGGTCATCAACGCCGGGAGGCAAATCTGGCCAGGGTTGGCTATGCGTTGTACCTTGCTCCGGCGAGGAATGTAAAATTGGCTGGGTATTTTATACATGGATACCCTTCCTAACACCAATCACATTTATAGTGTGGAACTGGATGACTCCATTATGAAGAGGGAGAGGAATTGTTTGTTTTTTTTTTAATAAGAGGAGAGCGCAGATGACTGAATCCATAGGTTACCAAAAACCAAACCATGAATGTAACAACATTGTATGTATGTTTAAGACATTTCTCAACTGTAAATTCATTTGCAGTACCATCCTTTGGGGTCTTCTCCATCCTGGGGGCTAGAACTTCAGGATGGACAAAACATGGAGACTGACCCTTAAGTTACATTTATGGTGGTAGCATGTGAAAGGAATTGTTATTATTAATATTAGTCTTATTTTTACTGCATATTATATATATAAAAATGATATATATATTATCTTTACTGGATCAATGAAATAACATACCAGTTACACACTGAGGTCGATTTAATCGACTTTTCCCACTCCCAAAATTGTTGGACTTGTGCCTATATCAGAAACTATTAGTTATTAACTGTGCTAAGGGCAGTGGATTGACAGTATCAGTAGAGCAGTGGACAAGATGCTTTGCAGCATATAGTTATAGTCCTTTATGTTATGAGTTCAAAATGAAGCCAAGGTTAACTTTGCCTTTCATTCTTTCAGGGGTCAATTTTATCAACTCGCTGATCTCCATCAAGCAATGTTATGCACTCTATCAAGCAATGTTATTCCAAAGACATTTTGGAGGACCCCCATAAAAGTCCATAACTAAATACTGTAACACTGGAGTCAATTTAATCAACTTTCCTCTCCCCCCAAATTGTTGGTCTTGTGCCTAAATCAGAAATCAAGTATTCTGATACTCTAATGACTCTGCCAATCCACCTGATCTAATACTCTATCAAAGAGTACTAAATAATCACTCTTCATTCTGTTGAACTATTCCATTGATCTAAATTCAGAGAAGCATGGATGTTGGTCAAAAGGTCATGTATGTGTGAGTTTTTAACAGCAAACTATTACTTTGCCATAGGGTTTCTTGTAGGATTTAAGGATAGGAAAAATGAGATTTGAAGAGCATACATAAATTACATTATAGCAAGAGAGATATTACACAGAAACAGTCTCCCCAAAGACTTATATATGTCAACACTGTTTGTATTAGCCAGGATAGTTATGTTATTTATGTGTTCTGAAATTCCCTATATACCTTCCATTAAGCTATTATGATATATTTTTGTCACACCCATTCAATCGTGGTTTCCTTTGATCAATCAATACATATTTAAGATGCTAAGGATGAATAAAATCCTAAATCAACAAGGAGTTGATGTTTTGTTTTATATTTTTAAATCTCTTAGACAAGAGATTTAGCTGGTTGGCATGTTGTCACAGCTGTTGCTAAGGGTGAAGGAAACTGGCTTGTGCAAGATGTTACTGGAGACACAAGTGAGAAAATTAATGTTGGAGATCAATAGAGGATAAACTATTTCAAAGATTACATATATTTATGGGGGATGAGGGGTCCCGGGTTCAATAAGGGGTAACCGCAGTTAGTAAGGTACTCAATACATTAGTAGAGTGTAAATATCATGTTTGATATAGAAATGGCTTCTACAGGATTAGAACTGATGATTTCTTTTGAATGAAACAGTTACAGTCCTGTAGAAGCCATTATATATATATATATATCATATTAAATATGATATATATATATATATAAAGAGAAAGAGAGAGAGAGAGAGAGAGTATTAAATAAATGGAAGGCCATATACAGTTGTATTAAGGTTTATTTTTTTCTCCATGATTTATATTTCACTGAGGTCTTCAGCTAGATAGTTTTCCACATTCCCTGGTTGGTTAACCCTATATTATATATATATGTGTGTGTGTGTGTGTGTGAACACACACACACGAGGGTAAGCTGAAATGTTCATAGGCTGTCTATGAAGGATTGATGCTAGAGCTGCGAAATTTTGCATACATTAATTCCAACTCTTCTTATTAATAACTGCATTGTTTCTTTCCTGGGACTATGTTGAAAAATAAACCTCATTTGGCCATTCCATGAGAGTATCTCGGTCAGCCTATAAACTTTTCAGCCTATGACTTTTTCAAAACAAAAAAAAATAATAATAAAGAAAAAACCTCAGCAAATAACAAAGATTGGAAAAGTCATGACAAAATGGATGTTTTAGGCACAGTACGCATGGTCCTGTAACTGGTGGAGCCCATTCCCCCCCCCCCCCAGGTCTGAATACAGCAGATTTATTCGAGAGAAGGATAGAGAGAGTGAGAGAATGGAAGTAAGAAAGAGATATAGGGGAAAAATTAACCCCAGTATTAGACTGGTACTTTATTTATCAACCTTGAATGGATGAAAGGCAAAGTTGACCTCGACGGGAATTGAACTCCAAAAGCAGAGAACTGGAACAAATACCACAAAGTATTCCACCCAACATTCTAACAACTCTGCCAATAAGCCACCTTAATACTACACAGCATTCTATCCAATGTTCTAATGACTCTGCCAATAAGCCACCTTAATACTACACAGCATTCTATCCAATGTTCTAATGACTCTGCCAATTCGCTGCCTTTAGGCACAGGGTAGAAAACTTCAAAACTATTGTGATTGTCTGGTTGCCAACATCTTTAATTGAAACATCGTTCAGTCAACAATGGCTACACATTATAGAGTATAAGGGTGGAAACAAATCTTGTTTTGATTTACAAAAGTCTTAACTCCTTTATTCATTCTTAGTAGACAGTCTATTTCAATATATTACTTCCGCCATAATGACAAAATGAAATAGAAATGTAAGACCAAAAAAAAGAAGAGGCAACAAAAATGGATAGTCATTGAGGAGGTCACAGATTGGGGTGATGAAAGAGCTTTGACAGAAGAATAAAGATAAAGTGAAAGCTATATAGTGCGTATATTCAATTGGCAAAATGACCATCCCCAAATATAACAATAGTTTTTTTTAAATTGTTTGTCAGAGTAGAGTACTGCCAATGCCCTCATCTTAGTGAGACAATTACAAGATAACTTTCTAGCTAAATGTGAGCCATTATATTTAGAAAGACTTTGACAGAGAACCCCAATCTTTTGTCTGGTTGTCTTTAAAAAGAACTAGGTGAAGATGAGTGGCTTGTGAGAAAGATGTAAGCCATGTACAAAGGAGCTGTCAGCAAAGTGAGAAGGATTTATTTCCAGGCCAAGCTTTGTAAACATCCATCTTTGCTTGGATGGCATCTTTGACTTCTTGATTGAAACAAGGGGTCCTCCTGCCACACCTTATCTACAACATTTAATAGCTAAAACAGAAACTGCTGAGCTGAATAATCTCCACTCTGTTTTAATGTCCCCAGTTTGCACAGTGAGTTCTCTGAATTTGGATGTAATACTATCCGCACACCCGGTCTTGACCTCCTAATCAAACAGTGCTTCCCACTTTATCTAGTCGGTCAAGCTGAACCTGACAATTTTATGAGTTTTCTTAGCTTTTGGTAATCTCAGGTCACAGATAACTACATGATGATCAGTTGACAGCTTGGCCCCTCTCTTAAAAAAGAACAGCTAGCACAAAATCAAAGACATCAGAGACACTAACAAAATCAATTATTGATCTCTGTCCCTGATTCCCATTATACCCTGTGTATATATGGATGCCTTTATGCTGGAAGAAGGTGTCCATAATACAAAGCCCATTACTAGAGCAGAAGTCTAATAAAGCTTCTCCATTTGTATTTTGATTGGGATCACCATTCCTTCCAATCATTCATTTCTACGCCAAGTGGTCAATGCTAACATGTGCATTGAAGTCTCCCATTAAGATATATGACTCAGTCTTAACTACATCTAACTCTGCAGTGACTTCATCAAGGAAGGATCTGCATGCCAGGAGGCTTGGATCTTTGGAAATTCACCTAAGTAATGGCAATCAGGAGTGATAATTTTAATTTTCAAAAAGGAAGACAAGAGGAATTGTTCTAATTGTGGAGGGGTCTCCTTCTTAAGCCTCCTCTTTAAATTCCATGCTAAGTGTCTGGCAAAGTGATGTAGAGAGATTATCAAGTCCAAGCTAGCTGATCAGTGTGATTTTCTCCCTGGACACAGCATACTGTGGCAGGTCTTTGAGAAATCATGAGAGTATTTCCAAGAGGAGTATGCTTGTTTTCTAGATCTTAAAAAGGCATCTGACCACATTCCATGGTACCTGTTGAGGAAGATTCTGCAGAAATATGCAATTAATGGACAGTTTCTGGTCCTAAAGTCTCTATACGAATGCTCTAGTATTTGTGTTCAGATAAATAGTGGTAATTCAAAACCATTCAATGTGAGTGCCAGACTCCACCAAGGTTGTGAATTGTCACCTCTTCTGTTCATAATCTTCATAAACAGGGTTGACAAGCTCAACCAAGTTGGAAATGGTGTCAAGATTGGTGGTTGTAGGATCAGTTGACTGGAATTTGCAGGTGACATGGAACTACTTAACTTGTCGGAAGGTGATCTCCGACATGCACATGATCAGTTTGCTGCTGAGTGCTGTGCGGCAAGAATGAAAATCAGTGCTATGAAGAGTGAGGCACTTATCCTCTCAAAGAGCCTACATAGGTCATTTACTTTGTACACCAATTTTTTGCTGTTGTTTTCATTCTTCAATTTGATATGGCATAAAAGGCAGACTATCTTAAAAAGAACTGTTCTTTTTTTTATTAAATTGAGCATATGATCCATAGTGGTGGGTGGATATATCGATGTACCAAGATTGTGGCCCCTAGTAAACTGGGAAGAAGTAATCAGGGATGATCTGAAAACCTGGACCAAAACCTATCCCTGGAACAAACACTTCAGAGTGATGCTTTGAAAGAAGCTGCCAAAACATCCAATACTTGTGACAAGTAAAGATGATATTAAACCAGATGATGAGGAGGAGAAGGATCTTCTCTATAGACACAAGCCACAGATACAGAGTGGCTGAGAAATAAGATTGAATAAAGTCGATGCCTTTTTCAAAAGTAATGTCTATGTGATTGAAACAAAATAGTTTCATTCATGAATCAGAATCCCACTGCCAAATTAATACACCAGGAGATTACTTCTACTGCACCATGTGTAAGAATAACTTCTACTGCACAATATGTAAGAATAACTTCTACTGCACCATGTGTGGTTAGAAAAAGCTATCTCACTTATCGCTTTTCATAGGCGCCGCTCAATACCATTGCTGGTTTCTCCTCTTCTACGTGTGTCCAACTGGGAGCTGCCAAAACTCGCGTCCACACCGTTCCTGGTCACCACTAGAGAGAGGCCGATCTGCTGGCCCTTCCAGTCGAGCACCCTTCCGGTCAAGCACTCTTCCAGACGAGCACTCCCCAGCTTCCAGCCACCGCACGCCACACCATACTCACACGCCCCCCCCCCCCCTGATCTCAAGGATCAATTCCCCCTCGTCCTTCTGCATATGAAAGTCTGCTGTCCAGGTTGGTGGTTTGCGACTTCTTTGCGATCTCTGCATGTTGGGGCGGCACTTTGGGTTTCCTCTTCCTCGGAGTCCGTTGACACAGTGATTCTATGGACATCCAGGACATGACGTGGTACTCCGTCCACGGACACATTGTTCTGGGAATTTATGGCCGTCACCGTTCCCCTTCCCCATTGAGATGTGACACGTGCATCTGGGGGCTTAACCCAGACTTCTTCGCCCACCTGCACGAATGCACTCTCTCTTCCCACTGGCTGTTGTGGTGGCGTGCATGGTTGCCACCACTCATATCTGAATACTGCTGTGTGGCACCGATTCCTCGACCTGTCCCACCCGAGAAGACATGTTGTACCAGAACACTGTCTCCATTGGTGAGATATGGCCCCGCTCCGCCATTGCCTTGATCGTCCGGTGGTGTCGCTCCACAATTCCATTCCCGCTCGGCCTGTGCGCTGCTCTGAAGAAACGGTCCACCTTCCATCCATCGAGCATCTCCCTCAGCGCCTCCGAGCAGAACGCTGCGCTATTGTCCATCAGCAGTTCATCCACAGGGCCCCGCTCCAAGAACACCTCTCTCAACGTCCACATGATTTCCTCGGCCGTTCCAGTCTTCATCTTCCTCCATATCGCCATCCGTCCTGGTCCACAGTCGACCATCGAGAGGTACGTTCCCTGTCGGTAGTGCGTTACGTGCACCGCCAATCGCTTCCAGCCGCAATCCACCAGGAGGCTTCCCGTTTCGTGCACACCCGGGGCGGGATCAATGGACTGACATCGGACGCAACCTCTAACCACCCTTTGAACACTGTGTCTGTTAACGTCTGAGTCGCTTCTCCTGGCTAGGAACAGGCTCCTATCCACTCCCATGTGGTGCATGTCATACAACCCTTTCAGATCCGACTCGGTCAGCCGACACACGGCAGCTATCTCATCTTCTACCTCCTCCGGCGCTTCCATCCAGGCATTCTTCACCCTAGTTAAGACGTCCTCCCTATTTTTCTCTGAGGGCACGAAAACTACGCTCAGCCTCAAGTCGAACTCGGTAGCCAGATCTCCTAAAGTTCCCAGGCGGTGCTTTATCAGCATCTCCGCCGCCCCTCTCGTTGGCACTCTCTTCTCACTGGTGAGCACTGATCTCACTCATCCGAGTACAGTAGCCGAGTCGGTGCGTATCTCGATGGTGCGCAGTCCCCACCTCAGGGCGAATTTCACTCATCTCAACACTGCGTCCAGTTCGGCCACATTGATGTGGTTGCAGTCATCCTTCTTCCTAAGCCAGGCTGCATCCTCGACCTCAACACCTATCTCCAACGTGACACCCAGCGCTATGCTGCTGACATCGCACCATACGGTCACGCTCTGCGATTTGGGAACATACCAGCGTCCCCGCACTAGGTCATCGGCCTTCACCCTCCCCACGATCTCCTGCATCATGGCCACTGTCCTCTCTACCACTCTGCCACTCCAAGTCACCCCTCCCGCTCGTCTCTTGACATAGCTGCATGCCGTCCGGAGCCACCCAGCAATCAGGTAGTGACCCACCAACTTTCCACACACCGAGAAAAGCTCCCGCCTACTCATACTTGGGCCCAGTTCTGGAACTTCATTTCCCCTCTGGAATACCAAGACGCTCGTCCTGTCTCGCCGTAGCCTAAGTCCCAGCGCGGCTCCTCCCTCCAACGCTTCTGACGGCTTCGCAGCCAGTCCATACCTCTGTAAATGGCTTGTGACCTCCGCCACCGACACCACAGACTCGTCCACTAGGATGTCGTCAATGTAGGAGTTAGTGGCTCTCTTCATCTTGTCGGCCTTTCCCAGAATGGTCTTATACCTGACCAGCTGATACTGCTAGAGTTTCTCATCTATATGCAATTGCAAGTATACCGACTTTAGATCTACGATTGCTGAACCCCCCGTCATGCGTCTCCATTCATGCAGGGTTTCCCCACAGACATCCGTGACCTCGCCACCCATGTGGCATGACACGTGCTCGTTCAGCTCCCGAAAGTCCAGCACCGGCCTCACCTTGTTCTTCGTGGGTTGCGCCACCGCCATTAATGGCAATACTCTGCACTTCACCTCCTCTTTCCAGGGAAGCAGTATGCCCTCCTCAATCCATCTCTCTACCTCTCGCTCGAACTCGCTCCTAATGTTTCCCTTCAATGTGTGTTGATAGCAGCCCACTTTGGTCTTCAGTGTTGGTGGTTCTCCCTTCCAGTACCACTCAACAACCCATCGAACACGGCCTTGAAGTCTTTGTCCTGCACAGTGTAAGCGGGGTATTTCTCCTCGTGGGCCTTCTGGTTCTCCTGTCACGTACTCACAGCGCATACCGATGCGGCGCTGCCAAAAGACACACCGACGTTGTTCACTGTGACACCTCCTAGACGGCCAATTGCGTCCATGCCCATAACCACGCCAATCCCATCCACCACGTTGTCAACTACGATGGCAGAAAGCCTTATTTTCCTTCCCCGTACCGCTATCTCCACCTCGCTGCGATCTCGGCATTCAATTTTCCTGCCGTCGACTGCCCTTACGCTGCTCTTCCCTCTCCACCTCTGCTCCACCTCCGCGGTCACCAGTGTTATTGTACAGCCCGTATCCACGAGGGCTTGCTGTGGCTTTCCCCTCACGAAGACTTCCACCACGGGCAGCGCCTCTACTCGTAAGGGGCAACTACCGGCACAGTAGTTCCCCTTGGATCGTTTCCCTGGTCACAGTTAGTAGCGATGTGGCCTGATCACTTACACCGGTAGCATATTATTTCCGGCCTTGACTCTCTACAGTCTCTAGCTATGTGCGGGCCCTGGCACCTAAAACAGCGACCTCTAAACGTTTGCGGGCAACCGCGTGCCGTGGTTGCCTCCCTTTCACCATTTCGCTGCCAGCTGTCTTGAGCCTCTGTATTTGCTATCGCTGCAACACTCTTCTTGGCATCTTCTGCTATGATCCGGGCTTGTTCCAGCAGTGAACGCATTTCCATTTCTTTGTAACCCGGGACTTGCTGCAGTTTCACCGCTATGTCGTCTGGAAATCTATTTATGAACGCCAACCGCACCGTGCATTCGCATTCCACCTGATATCCAGCCAACATGGCCAATCGCCGTATTTCCGCTGCGAAAATGTCCATGCGTTCACCATTCCATCTAATTCTTGCCAGCTTAGCAAAAGCGGCTAACGGTCCCTCTGCGAACGCTTTCATCATGCGCATCTCTTTAGCTGTGTTCATCCAACTCAAGGAAGAGTACCAATGCGTCCCCCTCAAGGTACAGTGCCATGAGGCCAGCCACATCTTCTATCTTCTGTAAGCTTGCGACCAGCCGGACTTTTCGCAGCAAGCGACAACATCGGTAAATGCTCTAATCGCTTCACTCGTTCCTAGTCTCCTCGCCATATCCAAATTTTTCTTGCGGTACGTGATAAAAAAAAAAAAACAACAGACTCATCTCTGTTTTTCCAGTAGCTTTGTTTTCGAGAAAGTTTTTTTTTTTTTCTTTTTTTTTTTCAATCAATCTCAGTTTCCAGTGCCGAAATAGCTTGTGGTTAGAAAAAGCTATCTCACTTGCCCCTTTTCATAGGCGCCGCTAAATCCCATTGCTGGTTTCTCCTCTTCCACGTGTGTCCAACTCATTAACACCGGGAGCTGCCAAAACTCGCGTCCACACCATTCCTGGTCACCACTAGAGAGAGGCCGATCTGCTGGCGCTTCCGGTCGAGCACCCTTCTGGCCAAGCACCCTTCCGGTCAAGCACTCTTCCGTTCGAGCACTCCCCAGCTTTCGGCCACCGCATGCCACACCATACTGAGAATTACTTCTACTGCACCATGTGTAAGAATATTTTATTAAAAGATGGTAGATTAAAATATTCAAAGCATCACATAAAATATCATAATTAGCTCTCAGAAAAAAAAAAATTATAAACATAAAATTCTATAAAACAAATTCTTAAATATGAAAGCAAAGAATTTCAAAGTTTTCATATACATTGTATTCTATTTATTAATTTCTTTATTTGTCAAATTAATATTTTTTTATGAAATATTAATTTCAATTGTCTTTAAGAAATAAAACAAAAAATATTTTACAAGAAATAATAATTTTTTTAAAAAGAATTTATTTCAGAAATTTTATATGAATTTACCAACGACAAACATCCAAAACGATATACAAATAAATGGCATTTGGTTGATTAGTCAAATCTCACTTACCGACATGCTACAATCACTGGCAGCTCACAGATATGCTGTTTCTTTTCTTTGATTCTTCTATTACTATTATATTGGAATCTGGCCTACTTAATTAGCTAGCTACTTGCCCCCTTGATGATGATGATGACGATGATGTTGATAGTGGCAGGGATGACATTTAAGATACTTATATCAGTAGAAGTGGTGAAGAAGATGAAGATGTAGATGCACAGTGTTTTTAGTACTCACCAAATGATGATAAATTATGACAACATTCTACTCAGAAAAGAAAAGGATGTTAGTTTCAATAAAGTCTGCATCTGATAGTAAAAGAAGTAAAGTTTTACAGCTAGGAGCAACAAAAGATGACAAGAGGAATCCTTGCATTTCATATATTATGCAATATCTACAATACAGATATTAACAAATGAAAAATACAGCCAGAAACCCTGTGGTTTGAACAATCAACAGACACTAAAGCCAGATAAAAGACGAGGAAGTAGGCATGGAAAAGGCTGAAACTTCTGTAGCAATTATGTCGGAAGAATGTAGAAACTGTTAAAATAAATATTATAAACATTTATTTCATTAAGATTTGTTGCTATCGAGACCTCAGGCATACTTGGACCCTGAGATTCTCCACAAGATCGAAATGTCAGCGGCCTGTCTGAGGAGGGAGCCATAGGTAGGGTGTCTGTTGCAGTGGTTGTCATTGGCCATTGTCAGCGGTAATGCTGTTGCGGTCTTGTCCGTCGGGCATAGTCCCAACACTGCTGCACACAAGGCTTAGAGCCCATCACCCTCTTCCTTCCTTCTCCCATTTGGTCGATGATGGTGGTGATGATGATGGTGGTGGTGGTGGTGGTGGTGGTGGTGGTGATGTTGTTGTTGGTGGTGGTGGTGAGTTATATTTCAACCAGCTAGAACATGATGATAATGATGATGATGATGATGATGGTGGTGATGGAGATGATGATGGTGATGGTGGTGGTGGTGGTGGTGGTGGTGGTGAGTTATATTTCAACCAGCTAGAAGATGATGATGGTGGTGGTGGTAGTGGTGATGATGAGTGATATTTCAACCAGCTAGATCAAGAGTTCAAGTCCATCTGAGGTCAACTTTGATTTACATTCTTCTGGAGTCAATAATGTAAGTAACAGTAATACACAACTATTACTTCAATTATTTATACCCCTCCCTCTCTTAGAACTTGCCTTGAACTTCATGGAGAAATAGGATGATAAAAATAAATATAAAAAATAGGAGATATTGCAGGAAGTAAATGGTTTCTGATTTAGGCATAAGACCAATAATTTTGGGGAGGGCCAAGTTGATTAAATCGATCCCAGTACATTACTGGTGCTTTATTTTATCGACCCTGTAAGGATGAAAGGCAAAGTTAACCTCGGAGGGATTTGAACACAGAACCTAAAGGACCATAACATAAAGCATGGTGTCCAGTGCTCCACCAATTCTGCCAATCCACCACCCTGCAAGAAGTAAATGACTAAGAATTTCAAAGAAAAACATTTTTTTTTTTACCCAGAAAAAACAGAAGAATATGTAAGGGTGAAGTTTAAAAGAGAAAATACAATAAATTTACCTTAGATTAAGCTTACAAGAATTCACTGTTAAACGTTGGGAGAGCATTTCTTCAAGACGAATGAACAGGATATGTGGCACTGCATGATGTCTTCTTTTCAGACGGATAGTAAGGGTAACTAGGAATAAAAGAGACCATACTAATGTTATTGTCTTTAGAGTCAATGGCTTCGATTTATAATGTAAAATAAATTAGAGACATTCGGGCTTTTGTTTAAAATATTAAATAATGTAAATAAAATGAAATCAATAGAAACAGGAATGAAAATTATATCATCATCATCACCACCACCGCCGCCGCCGCCACCACCACCACCACCACCACCACCACCGTTTAACGACGTCCATTTTTCCACGCTAGCATGGTTTAGACGAGTTGTCCTGTTGTGAGAAATATCAGGTCAGGTGACCATGTCTTGCTCATACAGAACTAATTTTGGCTAGGTTTCTACAGCTGGATGCCCTTCCTAATGCCAACCTCATTTACAGTGTGTACAGGGTGCTTTTTGTCGTGGCACCTACACAACCACTTTACAGTGAGTACTGGATGCTTTTTGTCATGACACCATCACAACCACTTTACAGTGTGTACTGGGTGCTTTTTGTCGATATGTGGATTATATTCCCTAGCAGCTTACATATACACGTTTACACTTTACATTATAGTAAGTCTATCAGGCTCAAAGCCGGCAATTTCAGGGAAGGGAAAGTTGTTTGTCTTGATCCCACTAGAGTTAGGGCCCTTTATAGTCCGAGTTCAAATCCCGCCGAGGTTAACTTTGGGTGAAAATATGCCAAAAAATCCCAGTGGAAGGAAGCTGTAGCAGAGGACAACCAAGAAAGACTTGGCTAAAAGTTGGAAGAACTGATCACAAATCGCTAAGGCTGGCAGAGGAGATGACAAAGGACTGTGACAAATGGAGAGATGCCATGCTTAGAAGGACCCATCCAACCCATGCAAGCAAGGAAAAGTTGACGTAAAAACGATGATGAGGATGATACTACATACATATAATGTACATACACACGTACACATTTATTCATATACACATTCGTATTGTGATATATTAATTATAATAATAATTGTTTCTACTTTTGACACAAGGCCAGCAATTACCCAGTACATTACTGGTACTTTATTTTATCGACCCCGTAACGATGGAAGGCAAAGTTAACCTCGGCGGGATTTGAACTCAGATCATAAAGAGCCGTAACTCTATGTTGCAAAGCATGGTGCCGACTCTTTACCGATACTGCCAATACACCGCCCTTAATTATAATAACAATGGTTTCTTATATAGGCACAAGGCCAGTAATTTGGGGGGAGGGGAAAGTCGATTAAATCTACCCCATTGCGTGACTGGTACTTTATTTTATCGACCCCATGAGAATAAAAGGCAAAGTTAACCTCGGCGGGTTTTGAAATCAGACCATAAAGGACCGTAACTCTATGCTGCAAAACATGGTGCCTGACTCTCTACCAATACTGCCAATCCCCCACCCTCATTTTAATAATAATTATGAAAATTATTGTGTACAGGGCTCAGGTGCATACAGCTACTAAAAAAAATTGATTCCACTAATTCTGAGAGAGATTGAACCTCTAGCTACATATTATAGCCAGAATGTCCAACACACCAATGAGACCCGGGACTCATCATGTAGAATTTTGAATTCACATAAGCAGCTAAGAGTGGAGACAGTGAAACTGAATACATTGTATAAATGAACACTGAAATATATTTAGCTGCACACTACAGACAACAACCACACAACAGACAACAACCACACTACAGACAACAACCACACTACTACAGACAACAACCACACTACAGACAACAACCACACAACAGACAACAACCACACTACAGACAACAACCACACTACTACAGACAACAACCACACAACAGACAACAACCACAATACAGACAACAACCACACTACAGACAACAACCACACCACTACAGACAACAACCACACTACAGACAACAACCACACAACAGACAACAACCACACTACAGACAACAACCACACTACTACAGACAACAACCACACTACTACAGACAACAACCACACTACTACAGACAACAACCACACTACAGACAACAACCACACTACTACAGACAACAACCACACTACTACAGACAACAACCACACTACTACAGACAACAACCACACTACAGACAACAACCACACTACTACAGACAACAACCACACTACTACAGACAACAACCACACTACAGACAACAACCACACTACTACAGACAACAACCACACTACTACAGACAACAACCACACTACAGACAACAACCACACTACAGACACCAACCACACTACAACAGACAACAACCACACTAGTACAGACAACAACCACACTACAGACAACAACCACACTACTACAGACAACAACCACACTAGTACAGACAACAACCACACTAGTACAGACAACAACCACACCACTACAGACAACAACCACACTACAGACAACAACCACACTACAGACAACAACCACACTACAGACAACAACCACACTACTACAGACAACAACCACACTATTACAGACAACAACCACACTACTACAGACAACAACCACACAACAGACAACAACCACACTACTACAGACAACAACCACACTACTACAGACAACAACCACACTACTACAGACAACAACCACACTACAGACAACAACCACACTACTACAGACAACAACCACACTACAGACAACAACCACACTACTACAGACAACCACCACACTACAGACAACAACAACACTACAGACAACAACCACACTACTACAGACAACAACCACACTACTACAGACAACAACCACACTACTACAGACAACAACCACACTACTACAGACAACAACCACACTACTACAGACAACAACCACACTAGTACAGACAACAACCACACCACTACAGACAACAACCACACTACAGACAACAACCACACTACTACAGACAACAACCACACTACTACAGACAACAACCACACTAGTACAGACAACAACCACACCACTACAGACAACAACCACACTACAGACAACAACACTACTACAGACAACAACCACACTACTACAGACAACAACCACACTACAGACAACAACCACACTACTACAGACAACAACCACACTACAGACAACAACCACACTACTACAGACAACAACCACACTACAGACAACAACAACACTACAGACAACAACCACACTACTACCGACAACAACCACACTACTACAGACAACAACCACACTACAGACAACAACCACACTACTACAGACAACAACCACACTACAGACAACAACCACACTACTACAGACAACAACCACACTACTACAGACAACAACCACACTACAGACAACAACCACGCTACTACAGACAACAACCACACTACTACAGACAACAACCACACTACAGACAACCACACTACAGACAACAACCACACTACTACAGACAACAACCACACTACAGACAACAACCACACTACTACAGACAACAACCTCACTACTACAGACAACAACCACACTACAGACAACAACCACACTACAGACAACAACCACACTACAGACAACAACCACACTACTACAGACAACAACCACACTACTACAGACAACAACCACACTACAGACAACAAATACACTACTACAGACAACAACCACACTACAGACAACAGCCACACTACTACAGACAACAACCACACTACAGACAACAACCACACTACAGACAAAACCACACTAATACAGACAACAACCACACTACTACAGACAACAACCACACTACAGACAACAGCCACACTACTACAGACAACAACCACACTACAGACAACAACCACACTACAGACAACAACCACACTAATACAGACAACAACCACACTAATACAGACAACAACCACACTAATACAGACAACAACCACACTACTACAGACAACAACCACACTACTACAGACAACAACCACACTACAGACAACAACCACACTACTATAGACAACAACCACAATACAGACAACAACCACACTACAGACAACAACCACACTACTACAGACAACAACCACACTACAGACAACAACCACACTACAGACAACAACCACACTACAGACAACAACTACACTACTATAGACAACAACCTCACTACTACAGACATCAACCACACTACAGACAACAACCACACTACAGACAACAACCTCACTACTACAGACAACAACCACACTACTACAGACAACAACCACACTACAGACAACAACCACACTACTACAGACAACAACCACACTACTACAGACAACAACCACACTACTAGACAACAACCACACTACTACAGACAACAACCACACTACAGACAACAACCACACTACAGACAACAACCACACTACAGACAACAACCACACTACTACAGACAACAACCACACTACTACAGACAACAACTACACTACAGACAACAACCACACTACAGACAACAACCACACTACTACAGACAGCAACCACACTACAGACAACAACCACACTACAGACAACAACCACACTACTACAGACAACAACCCCACTACTACAGACAACAACCACACTACAGACAACAACCACACTACAGACAACAACCACACTACAGACAACAACCACACTACTACAGACAACCGCCACACTACAACAGACAACAACCACACTACAGACAACAACCACACTACAGACAACAACCACACTACAGACAACAACCACACTACTACAGACAACAACCACACTACAGACAACAACCACACTACTACAGACAACAACTACACTACTACAGACAACAACCACACTACTACAGACAACAACCACACTACTACAGACAACAACCACACAACAGACAACAACCACACTACAGACAACAACCACACTACAGACAACAACCACACTACAGACAACAACCACACTACAGACAACAACCACACTACAGACAACAACCACACTACTACAGACAACAACCACACTACAGACAACAACCACACTACTACAGACAACAACCACACTACAGACAACAACCACACTACTACAGACAACAACCACACTACTACAGACAACAACCACACTACTACAGACAACAACCAAACTACTACAGACAACAACCACACTACAGACAACAACCACACTACAGAAAACAACCACACTACAGAAAACAACCACACTACTACAGACAACAACCTCACTACTACAGACAACAACCACACTACAGACAACAACCACACTACAGACAACAACCACACTACTACAGACAACAACCACACTACTACAGACAACAACCACACGACATACAACAACCACACTACTACAGACAACAACCACACTACAGACAACAGCCACACTACTACAGACAACGACCACACTACAGACTACAACCACACTACTACAGACAACAACCACACTACTACAGACAACAACCACACTACAGACAACAACCACACTACTATAGACAACAACCACACTACTACAGACAACAACCACACTACAGACAACAACCACACTACAGACAACAACCACACTACTACAGACAACAACCACACTACTACAGACAACAACCACACTACTACAGACAACAACCACACTACAACAGACAACAACCACACTACAACAGACAACAACCACACTACAGACAACAACCACACTACTACAGACAACAACCACACTACTACAGACAACAACCACACTACAGACAACAACTACACTACTACAGACAACAACCACACTACAGACAACAGCCACACTACTACAGACAACAACCACACTACAGACAACAACCACACTACAGACAAAACCACACTAATACAGACAACAACCACACTACTACAGACAACAACCACACTACTACAGACAACAACCACACTACAGACAACAGCCACACTACTACAGACAACAACCACACTACTACAGACAACAACCACACTACAGACAACAACCACACTACAGACAACAACCACACTACTACAGACAACAACCACACTACTACAGACAACAACCACACTACTACAGACAACAACCACACTACTACAGACAACAACCACACTACAGACAACAACCACACTACTACAGACAACAACCACACTACAGACAACAACCACACTACAGACAACAACCACACTACTACAGACAACAACCACACTACAGACAACAACCACACTACAGACAACAACCACACTACAGACAACAACTACACTACTATAGACAACAACCTCACTACTACAGACATCAACCACACTACAGACAACAACCACACTACTACAGACAACAACTACACTACAGACAACAACCACACTACTACAGACAACAACCACACTACAGACAACAACCACACTACTACAGACAACAACCACACTACTACAGACAACAACCACACTACAGATAACAACCACACTACAGACAACAACCACACTACTACAGACAACAACCACATTACTACAGACAACAACCACACTACAACAGACAACAACCACACTACTACAGACAACAACCACACTACTACAGACAACAACCACACTACTACAGACAACAACCACACTACAGACAACAACCACACTACTACAGACAACAACCACACTACTACAGACAACAACCACACTACTACAGACAACAACCACACTACTATAGACAACAACCACACAACAGACAACAACCACACTACAGACAACAACCACACTACAGACAACAACCACACTACAGACAACAACCACACTACAGACAACAACCACACTACTACAGACAACAACCACACTACAGACAACAACCACACTACTACAGACAACAACCACACTACAGACAACAACCACACTACTACAGACAACAACCACACTAGTACAGACAACAACCACACTACAGACAACAACCACACTACTACAGACAACAACCACACTACTACAGACAACAACCAAACTACTACAGACAACAACCACACTACAGACAACAACCACACTACAGAAAACAACCACACTACAGAAAACAACCACACTACAGAAAACAACCACACTACTACAGACAACAACCTCACTACTACAGACAACAACCACACTACAGACAACAACCACACTACAGACAACAACAACACTACAGACAACAACCACACTACTACCGACAACAACCACACTACTACAGACAACAACCACACTACAGACAACAACCACACTACTACAGACAACAACCACACTACAGACAACAACCACACTACTACAGACAACAACCACACTACTACAGACAACAACCACACTACAGACAACAACCACACTACTACAGACAACAACCACACTACAGACAACAACCACACTACAGACAACAGCCACACTACTACAGACAACAACCACACTACAGACTACAACCACACTACTACAGACAACAACCACACTACTACAGACAACAACCACACTACAGACAACAACCACACTACAGACAACAGCCACACTACTACAGACAACAACCACACTACAGACTACAACCACACTACTACAGACAACAACCACACTACTACAGACAACAACCACACTACAGACAACAACCACACTACAGACAACAACCACACTACTACAGACAACAACCACACTACAGACAACAACCACACTACAGACAACAACCACACTACTACAGACAACAACCACACTACAGACAACAACCACACTACAGTCAACAACCACACTACAGACAACAACCACACTACAGACAACAACCACACTACAGACAACAACCAAGATAAAGTTGTGTAAGAGGTAAACATGGTGTTTGTCTGCTGCTTGTGAGATAGAGGACATAAATAACACCTGAAAACTATTCTCTGAAAACCTGAGAGAGAAGATGAAAAACATGAGAACATTCTTTACATCATAAGGAAGGATTTCAAAGTTAATGCTTACTAACAATACACACATGCACACACACATACACAAACCACACACATAAATACACATGCACACACCCACACACACGCACAAACCACACACATAAACTATAAACATACACCCATATGTACACACACACACACATAAACACACACACACACAATTCTTGGGAAATACTTTTTCTAATATTGCTTATGAAATGAACACTAAAATATTTATTTGATAAATATTAATAAATTATTAATGTAATAATAATAATAATTGTTTCTACTTTTAGCACAAGGCCATCAATTTAAAGTTAACCTCGGCGGGATTTGATAATAATTGTTTCTTTACTGGTCAGAAGGGCCGATATATTGGGAACAATACAAAAAGACAGGGACAGTGTGTGTGTGGGGGGGGGGGGGGTACAAAAGAGTTTAGTAAAAAATAAATACAATAACAATAAACAATAAAACAAAAACAACACAATTTCCCAATGGGAGGGAGTACCACCCAGGGGTGATTCAGGTACCCCACAAAACCTTCCCCCTCACCCCTCGATGATTCGAGAACACCCAGGAAGGGCAACCCTCTCCTCCTCAAATTAGCCAGTCTACAAGCTCATGCTCAGAGTATGCCCATTTACATGGGCCATTCTTGTAACATTCACCCACCTTTTAACAAAGCACTTCCTTCTCCACCCTCACCTTCTTTTCCAAGTGAAACTTGAGAAGGTTGCTGAGGAATTGGCCAAAGAGAAAAGTGTCTTCAGTCCTTTCAACCTATGGTCACAAGACAGAGAAAAACTGTCTACCATTCCTGGTCAAGAAAAGGTGGCAGGGCAATCTTCACTATGGTCTCGGTTGATAGCCAGATCCGTTCTACACGCGACAACAGTTGTTTGATATAACTCCAGAAGTCAGTAATGCACGGACACTGGATGAGTGCATGCAGAACGGTTTCGTCACTCTATGCACATCTCAGGCAGGTCTGTCTGACAGCACTTCCATGCCTGTAGAGTTTAATTCAAACCAAGTGCCCCCTGGTAGCACTGCGAAACGAGGGATTTCTGGAAGTTATCCATAGTCCATGGCTCTAGAATCCTTTGGAACAGACTGGTCAGTTCAACTTCGTCAACACCCAAAGCCTATCCGAACACAAAGGGCCGTAACTCTATGCTGCAAAGCATGTTGCCCAATGTTCAACAGATACTGCAGATACTGCCAATCCCCCACCGTGGGGGGGGGGGGACATGATAATTGTTTCTACTTTAGGCACAAGATCAGCAACTTGAAGGGAGAGGGGAAAGTCAATTAAATCGACCCCAGTGCATTACTGGTACTTTATTTTATCGACCCAGTAAGGATGAAAGGCAAAGCTAATCTCTGTGGGATTTGAACTCAGAAAGTAAAGGGCCATAACTCTATGTCACAAAGCATATTGTCCGACATTCTACCAATACTGCCAATCCCCCACCCTGAGGGAGGACTTGATAATAATAATATTACACAACTGATGCAGTTACACTGTGTGAGTATGGAAGAGCAGATGATGCTGATGATGATAACAACCAATGACCTATTTGATGAAAGTTTATTAAAATTAGAAATATAATTGATAACTTGAATTACATCACTGATAGAAATATATGACAAGAAATGAAGTTTGACATTCTTTCACTGACTTCAGTCTTCAGGTTGTAGCCATGGTGAAGCATCTTTAAGGGCATATCAATCATATTGATCATATCAATATGATTGGTTTCAGTATATATATATATATATCATCATCATCATCATCATCACCACCACCGCTACTGCCACCACTACCTTCTTCTTTGTCCAAACACCCTTTCCAGTGGGTCCTGTCAGAAACCTGTCAGAAAGTGTCTCCAACTAATCTGACTGGAACCCCAAGCGAGACCAGCCAAGCTCATGGATGTTATCCAACCATCTTGCTCAGGGTCTACCTCTGGGTCTCCTGCTGGTTTGTTTTACCTGTAAAATTTGTCCAGCGATTCTTTCCTGAGACATGCCCATAGTATTGCAGCTGTTCATCTCTCAATTTGGAGAAATAATGACTCTATCTGGAGTGACTTTCTTATCTCCAAGCTACAATTCTGTCCAGTGATTCTTTCCTGAGATATTCTAGACACATTTCCATAGATATATATTTTTATAATTTATAAAACAGCTTATGGATATAAAAAAATTGCAATGGGATCTTTGGCAGACTTGGAAAAGAGAATTTTAATTACCTAAGAATCAGTTAAATAGCTAACAGCATGAAAATTCATATACTGAAAAGACTTATTAGATGGCTCACTAGAGGTAATAGATATGTTCTGTTACCTTGGGGATATGTGCTAGAATTAGTTATAGTGGTAGCATGGGGCTAGGGTGTGAGGAAGGCAGCAAAAGCTTTAAGAACCATTACATCTATTTGCAACGAAAAGTATCTATCTTTATACTAAAAACAGATAGCTAAAGGTGTGTGTGTAAGGAGTATAATGTTGTAACAGAGAAACTGAAATAATTTGGAGAGAATATTATCTAAAGGATGTTAACATATGAGAAAAGTTAAGCAGACCTATGCAAAGTGTGTTGATATCATGGGTAGTGGCATCTGTATACAACAGATATACAACTGATGGTAATAAACTGTTTACTTCACAACCACTGGCTCTTCAGTTCTATACCAATACAGGGCTTCATTCAGCAGACAGTTTCTAATATATATTCAGGATAACCAATGTGCAAGGCCTTGTGAATTTGGTAGAAAGTAACTGTAGGGAAGTTTATCTCTGATACACACACGCAGAGACACATACACACACACACACTCAGACACACACACATGCACACACACACACACACACACACACACACACACCCATACATATGCACACACACACACATCCACACACTCACATGCATATACGAACACACACATGCATATACGCACACACACACACATACACATGCACACACACACTCACACATCCACACACGCACGCACACATGCACACACACATATACACGCACATGCATATACGCACGCACACACACACGCACATACACATGCACACCCATACACACACTCACGCATACACACACACACACATACACATGCATATACGCACACACACACACGCACATACACTCACACACACGCACGCACATACACACACGCAAACACATACACATACACATGCACACACACATACACACACACACGCACATATGCATATATGTGTGTGTTTGTTTGTCTCTTCTCTTTGTATTTAAGAAGATTACAGATGATGATATTTGTTTATGTTCTGCATAAACAGATCCTGCTGATCAGTGACAAGACATGAGCACATATGTACTTTATGTAGATATTAACAAATAAAGGCTAATGCAAGGAACAGCATCCAATCATAGAATTACGCCTCAAAAACATCTCATCCAACCCATGCCAATATGGAAAAATGGATGTAAAACAGATGATATAATACAAATAAATGAGAAATTGTAGTAAAAAAAACCCCATAAGTTAAGAATAGAAGGTAGCCACGATTTTACAATGAAAGTCTCCCATAAGTTGATAGTAGAAGGTAGACATGATAGAAGGTTACAATGAAAGTCTCCCATAAAATGATAGTAGAAAGTAGCCATGATAGAAGTTTACAATGAAAGTCTCCCATAAAATGATAGTAGAAGGTAGTCATGATAGAAGTTTACAATGAAAGTCTCTCATAAGTTGATAGTAGAAGGTAGCCATGATAGAAGTTTACAATGAAAGTCTCCCATAAAATGATAGTAGAAGGTAGCCATGACAGAAGTTTACAATGAAAGTCTCTCATAAGTTGATAGTAGAAGGTAGCCATAAGAGAAGTTTACAATGAAAGTCTTTCATAAGCTGATAGTAGAAGATAGCCATGATAGAAGTTTACAATGAAAGTCTCCCATAAAATGATAGTAGAAAGTAGCCATGATAGAAGTTTACAATGAAAGTCTCCCATAAAATGATAGTAGAAGGTAGTCATGATATGAGAGACTTTCATTGTAAACTTCTATCATGGCTACCTTCTACTATCATTTTATGGGAGACTTTCATTGTAAACTTCTATCATGGCTACCTTCTACTATCAACTTATGAGAGACTTTCATTGTAAACTTCTATCATGACTACATTCTACTATCATTTTATGGGAGACTTTCATTGTAAACTTCTATCATGGCTATCTTCTACTATCAACTTATGAGAGAATTTCATTGTAAACTTCTATCATGACTACCTTCTACTATCATTTTATGGGAGACTTTCATTGTAAACTTCTATCATGGCTATCTTCTACTATCAGCTTATGAGAGACTTTCATTGTAAACTTCTGTTATGGCTACCTTCTACTATCAACTTATGAGAGACTTTCATTGTAAACTTCTGTCATGACTACCTTCTACTATCATTTTATGGGAGACTTTCATTGTAAACTTCTATCATGGCTACCTTCTACTATCAACTTATGAGAGACTTTCATTGTAAACTTCTAAGTTGATAGTAGAAGGTAGCCATGATAGAAGTTTACAATGAAAGTCTCCCATAAAATGATAGTGGAAGGTAGTCATGACAGAAGTTTACAATGAAAGTCTCTCATAAGTTGATAGTAGAAGGTAGCCATAACAGAAGTTTACAATGAAAGTCTCTCATAAGCTGATAGTAGAAGATAGCCATGATAGAAGTTTACAATGAAAGTCTCCCATAAAATGATAGTAGAAGGTAGTCATGATAGAAGTTTACAATGAAAGTCTCTCATAAGTTGATAGTAGAAGGTAGCCATGATAGAAGTTTACAATGAAAGTCTCCCATAAAATGATAGTAGAAGGTAGCCATGACAGAAGTTTACAATGAAAGTCCCCCATAAGTTGATAGTAGAAGGTAGCCATGATAGAAGTTTACAATGAAAGTCCCCCATAAGTTGATAGTAGAAGGTAGCCATGATAGAAGTTTACAATGAAAGTCTCCCATAAATTGATAGTGGAAGGTAGCCATGATAGAAGTTTACAATGAAAGTCTCCCATAAAATGATAGTAGAAGGTAGCCACGATAGAAGTTTACGATGAAAGTCTCCCATAAAATGATAGTAGAAGGTAGCCATGATAGAAGTTTACAATGAAAGTCTCCCATAAGTTGATAGTAGAAGGTATCCATGATAGAAGTTTACAATGAAAGTCTTCCATTAAATGATAGTAGAAGGTAGCCATGATAGAAGTTTACAATTAAAGACTCCCATAAAATGATAGTAGAAGGTAGCCATGATAGAAGTTTACAATGAAAGTCTTCCATTAAATGATAGTAGAAGGTAGCCATGATAGAAGTTTACAATGAATGTCTCTCATAAAATGATAGTAGAAGGTAGCCATGATAGAAGTTTACAATGAATGTCTCCCATAAAATAATAGTAGAAGGTAGCCATGATAGAAGTTTACAATGAAAGTCTCCCGTAAGTTGATAGTAGAAGGTAGCCATGATAGAAGTTTACAATGAAAGTCTCCCATAAGTTATTAGTAGAAGGTAGTCATGATAGAAGTTTACAATGAAATTCTCCCATAAGTTGATAGTGGAAGGTAGCCTTGATAGAAGTTTACAATTAAAGACTCCCATAAAATGATAGTAGAAGGTAGCCATGATAGAAGTTTACAATGAAAGGCTCCCAAAAGTTGATAGTAGAAGGTAGCCATGATAGAAGTTTACAATGAAAGTCTCCCATAAGTTGATAGTAGAAGGTAGCCATGATAGAAGTTTACAATGAAAGTCTCCCATAAGTTGATAGAGAAGGTACCCATGATAGTAGTTTACAATGAAAGTCTCCCATAAGTTGATGGTAGAATGTAGCCATGATAGAAGTTTACAATGAAAGTCTCCCATAAAATGATAGTAGAAGGTAGCCATGATAGAAGTTTACAATGAAAGTCCCCCATAAGTTGATAGTAGAAGGTATCCATGATAGAAGTTTACAATGAAAGTCTTCCATTAAATGATAGTAGAAGGTATCCATGATAGAAGTTTACAATGAATGTCTCCCATAAAATAATAGTAGAAGGTAGCCATGATAGAAGTTTACAATGAAAGTCTCCCGTAAGTTGATAGTAGAAGGTAGCCATGATAGAAGTTTACAATGAAAGTCTCCCATAAGTTATTAGTAGAAGGTAGTCATGATAGAAGTTTACAATGAAAGTCTCCCATAAGTTGATAGTAGAAGGTAGTCATGATAGAAGTTTACAATGAAAGTCTCTCATACGTTGATAGTAGAAGGTAGCCATGATAGAAGTTTACAATGAAAGTCTCCCATGAAATGATAGTAGAAGGTAGCCATGATAGAAGTTTACAATGAAAGTCTCCCATAAAATGATAGTAGAAGGTAGCCATGATAGAAGTTTACAATGAAAGTCTCCCATAAGTTGATAGTGGAAGGTAGCCATGATAGAAGTTTACAATGAAAGTCTCCCATAAGTTGATAGCAGAAGGTAGCCATGATACAAGTTTACAATGAATGTCTCCCATAAAATAATAGTAGAAGGAAGCCATGATAGAAGTTTAAAATGAAAGTCTCCCATAAAATGATAGTATAAAGTAGCCATGATAGAAGTTTACAATGAAAGTCTCCCATAAGCTGATAGTAGAACATAGCCATGATAGAAGTTTACAATGAAAGTCTCCCATAAGTTGATAGTAGAAGGTAGCCATGATAGAAGTTTACAATGAAAGTCTCTCATAAGTTGATAGTACATGGTAGCCATGATAGAAGTTTACAATGAAAGTCTCCCATGAAATGATAGTAGAAGGTAGCCATGATAGAAGTTTACAATGAAAGTCCCCCATAAGTTGATAGTAGAAGGTAGCCATGATAGAAGTTTACAATGAAAGTCTCCCATAAAATGATAGTAGAAGGTAGCCATGATAGAAGTTTACAATGAAAGTCTCTCATAAGTTGATAGTAGATGGTAGCCATGATAGAGGTTTACAATGAAAGTCTCCCATAAAATGATAGTAGAAGGTAGCCATGATAGAAGTTTACAATGAAAGTCTCTCATAAGTTGATAGTAGATGGTAGTCATGATAGAAGTTTAAAATGAAAGTCTCTCATAAGTTGATAGTAGATGGTAGCCCTGATAGAAGTTTACAATGAAAGTCTCTCATAAGTTGATAGTAGAAGGTAGCCATGATAGAAGTTTACAATGAAAGTCTCCCATGAAATGATAGTACAAGGTAGCCATGATAGAAGTTTACAATGAAAGTCCCCCATAAGTTGATAGTAGAAGGTAGCCATGATAGAGGTTTACAATGAAAGTCTCCCATAAATTGATAGTAGAAGGTAGCCATGATAGAAGTTTACAATGAAAGTCTCCCATTAAATGATAGTAGAAGGTAGCCATGATAGAAGTTTACGATGAAAGTCTCCCATAAAATGATAGTAGAAGGTAGCCATAATAGAAGTTTACAATGAAAGTCTCCCATAAAATGATAGTAGAAGGTAGCCATGATAGAAGTTTACAATGAAAGTCTCCCATAAATTGATAGTAGAAGGTAGCCATGATAGAAGTTTACAATGAAAGTCTCCAATAAGATGATAGTAGAAGGTAGCCATGATAGAAGTTTACAATGAAAGACTCCCATAAGTTGATAGTAGAAAGCAGCCATAATAGAAGTTTACAATGAATGTCTCCCATAAAATGATAGTAGAAGGTAGCCATGATAGAAGTTTACAATGAATGTCTCCCATAAGCTGATAGTAGAAGGTAGCCATGATAGAAGTTTACAATGAAAGTCTCCCATAAGTTGATAGTAGAAGGTCGCCATGATAGAAGTTAACAATGAAAGGCTCCCAAAAGTTGATAGTAGAAGGTAGCCATGATAGAAGTTTACAATGAAAGTCTCCCATAAGTTGATAGTAGAAGGTAGCCATGATAGAAGTTTACAATGAAAGTCTCCCATAAGTTGATAGAGAAGGTACCCATGATAGTAGTTTACAATGAAAGTCTCCCATAAGTTGATGGTAGAATGTAGCCATGATAGAAGTTTACAATGAAAGTCTCCCATAAAATGATAGTAGAAGGTAGCCATGATAGAAGTTTACAATGAAAGTCCCCCATAAGTTGATAGTAGAAGGTATCCATGATAGAAGTTTACAATGAAAGTCTTCCATTAAATGATAGTAGAAGGTATCCATGATAGAAGTTTACAATGAATGGCTCCCATAAAATAATAGTAGAAGGTAGGCATGATAGAAGTTTACAATGAAAGTCTCCCGTAAGTTGATAGTAGAAGGTAGCCATGATAGAAGTTTACAATGAAAGTCTCCCATAAGTTATTAGTAGAAGGTAGTCATCATAGAAGTTTACAATGAAAGTCTCCCATAAGTTGATAGTAGAAGGTAGTCATGATAGAAGTTTACAATGAAAGTCTCTCATACGTTGATAGTAGAAGGTAGCCATGATAGAAGTTTACAATGAAAGTCTCCCATGAAATGATAGTAGAAGGTAGCCATGATAGAAGTTTACAATGAAAGTCTCCCATAAAATGATAGTAGAAGGTAGCCATGATAGAAGTTTACAATGAAAGTCTCCCATAAGTTGATAGTGGAAGGTAGCCATGATAGAAGTTTACAATGAAAGTCTCCCATAAGTTGATAGCAGAAGGTAGCCATGATACAAGTTTACAATGAATGTCTCCCATAAAATAATAGTAGAAGGAAGCCATGATAGAAGTTTAAAATGAAAGTCTCCCATAAAATGATAGTATAAAGTAGCCATGATAGAAGTTTACAATGAAAGTCTCCCATAAGCTGATAGTAGAACATAGCCATGATAGAAGTTTACAATGAAAGTCTCCCATAAGTTGATAGTAGAAGGTAGCCATGATAGAAGTTTACAATGAAAGTCTCTCATAAGTTGATAGTACATGGTAGCCATGATAGAAGTTTACAATGAAAGTCTCCCATGAAATGATAGTAGAAGGTAGCCATGATAGAAGTTTACAATGAAAGTCCCCCATAAGTTGATAGTAGAAGGTAGCCATGATAGAAGTTTACAATGAAAGTCTCCCATAAAATGATAGTAGAAGGTAGCCATGATAGAAGTTTACAATGAAAGTCTCTCATAAGTTGATAGTAGATGGTAGCCATGATAGAGGTTTACAATGAAAGTCTCCCATAAAATGATAGTAGAAGGTAGCCATGATAGAAGTTTACAATGAAAGTCTCTCATAAGTTGATAGTAGATGGTAGTCATGATAGAAGTTTAAAATGAAAGTCTCTCATAAGTTGATAGTAGATGGTAGCCCTGATAGAAGTTTACAATGAAAGTCTCTCATAAGTTGATAGTAGAAGGTAGCCATGATAGAAGTTTACAATGAAAGTCTCCCATGAAATGATAGTACAAGGTAGCCATGATAGAAGTTTACAATGAAAGTCCCCCATAAGTTGATAGTAGAAGGTAGCCATGATAGAGGTTTACAATGAAAGTCTCCCATAAATTGATAGTAGAAGGTAGCCATGATAGAAGTTTACAATGAAAGTCTCCCATTAAATGATAGTAGAAGGTAGCCATGATAGAAGTTTACGATGAAAGTCTCCCATAAAATGATAGTAGAAGGTAGCCATAATAGAAGTTTACAATGAAAGTCTCCCATAAAATGATAGTAGAAGGTAGCCATGATAGAAGTTTACAATGAAAGTCTCCCATAAATTGATAGTAGAAGGTAGCCATGATAGAAGTTTACAATGAAAGTCTCCAATAAGATGATAGTAGAAGGTAGCCATGATAGAAGTTTACAATGAAAGACTCCCATAAGTTGATAGTAGAAAGCAGCCATAATAGAAGTTTACAATGAATGTCTCCCATAAAATGATAGTAGAAGGTAGCCATGATAGAAGTTTACAATGAATGTCTCCCATAAGCTGATAGTAGAAGGTAGCCATGATAGAAGTTTACAATGAAAGTCTCCCATAAGTTGATAGTAGAAGGTCGCCATGATAGAAGTTTACAATGAAAGGCTCCCAAAAGTTGATAGTAGAAGGTAGCCATGATAGAAGTTTACAATGAAAGTCTCCCATAAGTTGATAGTAGAAGGTAGCCATGATAGAAGTTTACAATGAAAGTCTCCCATAAGTTGATAGAGAAGGTACCCATGATAGTAGTTTACAATGAAAGTCTCCCATAAGTTGATGGTAGAATGTAGCCATGATAGAAGTTTACAATGAAAGTCTCCCATAAAATGATAGTAGAAGGTAGCCATGATAGAAGTTTACAATGAAAGTCTCCCATTAAATGATAGTAGAAGGTAGCCATGATAGAAGTTTACAATGAATGTGTCCCATAAAATGATAGTGGAAGGTAGCCATGATAGAAGTTTACAATGAAAGTCTCCCATAAGTTGATAGTAGAAAGCAGCCATGATAGAAGTTTACAATGAATGTCTCCCATAAAATGATAGTAGAAGGTAGCCATGATAGAAGTTTACAATGAAAGTCTCCCATTAAATGATAGTAGAATGTAGCCATGATAGAAGTTTACAATGAAAGTCCCCCATAAGTTGATGGTAGAATGTAGCCATGATAGAAGTTTACAATGAAAGTCTCCCATAAATTGATAGTAGAAGGTAGCCATGATAGAAGTTTACAATGAAAGTCTCCCATTAAATGATAGTAGAAGGTAGCCATGATAGAAGTTTACAATGAAAGACTCCCATAAAATGATAGTAGAAGGTAGCCATGATAGAAGTTTACAATGAAAGTCTCTCATAAGTTGATAGTAGATGGTAGCCATGAGAGAAGTTTACAATGAAAGTCTCTCATAAGTTGATAGTAGATGGTAGCCATGATAGAAGTTTACAATGAAAGTCTCCCATAAAATGAAAGTAGAAGGTAGCCATGATAGAAGATTACAATGAAAGTCTCTCATAAGTTGATAGTAGATGGTAGCCATGATAGAAGTTTACAATGAAAGTCTCTCATAAGTTGATAGTAGAAGGTAGCCATGATAGAAGTTTACAATGAAAGTCTCTCATAAGTTGATAGTAGATGGTAGCCATGATAGATATTTACAATGAAATTCTCCCATAAAATGATAGTAGAAGGTAGCCATGATAGAAGTTTACAATGAAAGTCTCCCATGAAATGATAGTAGAAGGTAGCCATGATATAAGTTTACGATGAAAGTCCCCCATAAGTTGATAGTAGAAGGTAGCCATGATAGAGGTTTACAATGAAAGTCTCCCATAAATTGATAGTAGAAGGTAGCCATGATAGAAGTTTACAAGGAAAGTCTCCCATTAAATGATAGTAGAAGGTAGCCATGATAGAAGTTTACGATGAAAGTCTCCCATAAAATGATAGTAGAAGGTAGCCATAATAGAAGTTTACAATGAAAATCTCCCATAAAATGATAGTAGAAGGTAGCCATGATAGAAGTTTACAATGAAAGTCTCCCATAAATTGATAGTAGAAGGTAGCCAAGACAGAAGTTTACAATGAAAGTCTCCCATAAGTTGATAGTAGAAAGCAGCCATGATAGAAGTTTACGATGAATGTCTCCCATAAAATGATAGTAGAAGGTAGCCATGATAGAAGTTTACAATGAAAGTCTCCCATAAGTTGATAGTGGAAGGTAGCCATGATAGAAGTTTACGATGAAAGTCTCCCATAAGTTAATAGCAGAAGGTAGCCATGATACAAGTTTACGATGAATGTCTCCCATAAAATAATAGTAGAAGGTAGCCATGATAGAAGTTTAAAATGAAAGTCTCCCATAAGTTGATAGTAGAAAGCAGCCGTGATACAAGTTTACAATGAAAGTCTCCCATAAAATGATAGTAGAAGGTAGCCATGATAGAAGATTACAATGAATGTCTCCCATAAAATGATAGTAGAAGGGAGTGTTGATAGAAGTTTACAATGAAAGTCTCCCATAAGCTGATAGTAGAACGTAGCCATGATAGAAGTTTACAATGAAAGTCTCCCATAAGTTGATAGTAGAAGGTAGCCATGATAGAAGTTTACAATTAAAGACTCCCATAAAATGATAGTAGAAGGTAGCCATGATAGAAGTTTACAATGAAAATCTCCCGTCAGTTGATAATAGAAGGTAGCCACGATAGAAGTTTACAATTAAAGACTCCAATAAAATGATAGTAGAATGTAGCCATGATAGAAGTTTACAATGAATGTCTCCCATAAAATGATAGTAGAAGGGAGTGTTGATGGAAGTTTACAATGAAAGTCTCCCATAAAATGATAGTAGAAGGTAGCCATCATAGAAGTTTACAATGAAAGTCCCCCATAAGATGATAGTAGAAGGTAGCCATGAGAGAAGTTTACAATGAAAGTCTCCCATAAGCTGATAGTAGAACGTAGCCATGATAGAAGTTTACAATGAAAGTCTCCCATAAGTTGATAGTAGAAGGTAGCCATGATAGAAGTTTACAATTAAAGACTCCCATAAAATGATAGTAGAAGGTAGCCATGATAGAACTTTACAATGAAAGTCTCTCATGAGTTGATAGTAAAAGGTAGCCGTGATAGAAGTTTACAATGAAAGTCTCCCATAAAATGATAGTAGAAGGTAGCCATGATAGAAGTTTACAATGAAAGTCCCCCATAAGTTGATGGTAGAAGGTAGCCATGATAGAAGTTTACAATGAAAGTCTCCCATAAATTGATAGTAGAAGGTAGCCATGATAGAAGTTTACAATGAAAGTCTCCCATAAAATGATAGTAGAAGGTAGCCATGATAGAAGTTTACAATGAAAGTCTCCCATAAATTGATAGTAGAAGGTAGCCATGATAGAAGTTTACAATGAAATTCTCCCATAAAATGATAGTAGAAGGTAGCCATGATAGAAGTTTACAATGAAAGTCTCCCATAAGTTAATAGTAGAAGGTAGCCATGATAGAAGTTTAAAATGAAAGTCTCCCATAAGTTGATAGTAGAAAGCAGCCATGATAGAAGTTTACAATGAATGTCTCCCATAAAATAATAGTAGAAGGTAGCCATGATAGAAGTTTACAATGAATGTCTCCCATAAAATGATAGTAGAAGGTAGCCATAATAGAAGTTTACAATGAAAGTCTCCCATAAAATGATAGTAGAAGGTAGCCATGATAGAAGTTTACAATGAATGTCTCCCATAAAATGATAGTAGAAGGGAGTGTTGATAGAAGTTTACAATGAAAGTCTCCCATAAGCTGATAGTAGAACGTAGCCATGATAGAAGTTTACAATGAAAGTCTCCCATAAGTTGATAGTAGAAGGTAGCCATGATAGAAGTTTACAATTAAAGACTCCCATAAAATGATAGTAGAAGGTAGCCATGATAGAAGTTTACGATGAAAATCTCCCGTCAGTTGATAATAGAAGGTAGCCACGATAGAAGTTTACAATTAAAGACTCCAATAAAATGATAGTAGAATGTAGCCATGATAGAAGTTTACAATGAATGTCTCCCATAAAATGATAGTAGAAGGGAGTGTTGATGGAAGTTTACAATGAAAGTCTCCCATAAAATGATAGTAGAAGGTAGCCATCATAGAAGTTTACAATGAAAGTCCCCCATAAGATGATAGTAGAAGGTAGCCATGAGAGAAGTTTACAATGAAAGTCTCCCATAAGCTGATAGTAGAACGTAGCCATGATAGAAGTTTACAATGAAAGTCTCCCATAAGTTGATAGTAGAAGGTAGCCATGATAGAAGTTTACAATTAAAGACTCCCATAAAATGATAGTAGAAGGTAGCCATGATAGAACTTTACAATGAAAGTCTCTCATGAGTTGATAGTAAAAGGTAGCCGTGATAGAAGTTTACAATGAAAGTCTCCCATAAAATGATAGTAGAAGGTAGCCATGATAGAAGTTTACAATGAAAGTCCCCCATAAGTTGATGGTAGAAGGTAGCCATGATAGAAGTTTACAATGAAAGTCTCCCATAAATTGATAGTAGAAGGTAGCCATGATAGAAGTTTACAATGAAAGTCTCCCATAAAATGATAGTAGAAGGTAGCCATGATAGAAGTTTACAATGAAAGTCTCCCATAAATTGATAGTAGAAGGTAGCCATGATAGAAGTTTACAATGAAATTCTCCCATAAAATGATAGTAGAAGGTAGCCATGATAGAAGTTTACAATGAAAGTCTCCCATAAGTTAATAGTAGAAGGTAGCCATGATAGAAGTTTAAAATGAAAGTCTCCCATAAGTTGATAGTAGAAAGCAGCCATGATAGAAGTTTACAATGAATGTCTCCCATAAAATAATAGTAGAAGGTAGCCATGATAGAAGTTTACAATGAATGTCTCCCATAAAATGATAGTAGAAGGTAGCCATAATAGAAGTTTACAATGAAAGTCTCCCATAAAATGATAGTAGAAGGTAGCCATGATAGAAGTTTACAATGAAAGACTCCCATAAATTGATAGTAGAAGGTAGCCATGATAGAAGTTTACAATGAAAGTCTCCCATAAGTTGATAGTAGAACGTAGCCATGATAGAAGTTTACAATGAAAGTCTCCCATAAAATGATAGTAGAAGGTAGCCAAGATAGAAGTTTACAATGAAAGACTCCCGTAAGTTGATAGTAGAAAGCAGCCATAATAGAAGTTTACAATGAATGTCTCCCATAAAATGATAGTAGAAGGTAGCCATGATAGAAGTTTACAATGAATGTCTCCCATAAGCTGATAGTAGAAGGTAGCCATGATAGAAGTTTACAATGAAAGTCTCCCATAAGTTGATAGTAGAAGGTCGCCATGATAGAAGTTTACAATGAAAGGCTCCCAAAAGTTGATAGTAGAAGGTAGCCATGATAGAAGTTTACAATGAAAGTCTCCCATAAGTTGATAGTAGAAGGTAGCCATGGTAGAAGTTTACAATGAAAGTCTCCCATAAGTTGATGGTAGAATGTAGCCATGATAGAAGTTTACAATGAATGTCTCCCATAAAATGATAGAAGGTAGCCATGATAGAAGTTTACAATGAAAGTCTCCCATAAGTTGATAGTAGAAGGTAGCCATGATAGAAGTTTACAATGAATGTGTCCCATAAAATGATAGTAGAAGGTAGCCATGATAGAAGTTTACAATGAAAGTCTCCCATAAGTTGATAGTAGAAAGCAGCCATGATAGAAGTTTACAATGAAAGTCTCCCATAAGTTGATAGTAGAAAGCAGCCATGATAGAAGTTGACAATGAATGTCTCCCATAAGCTGATAGTAGAAGGAAGCCATGATAGAAGTTTACAATGAAAGTCTCCCATAAATTGATAGTAGAAGGTAGCCATGATAGAAGTTTACAATGAAAGTCTCCCATTAAATGATAGTAGAAGGTAGCCATGATAGAAGTTTACAATGAAAGACTCCCATAAAATGAGAGTAGAAGGTAGCCATGATAGAAGTTTACAATCAAAGTCTCTCATAAGATGATAGTAGATGGTAGCCATGAGAGAAGTTTACAATGAAAGTCTCTCATAAGTTGATAGTAGATGGTAGCCATGATAGAAGTTTACAATGAAAGTCTCCCATAAAATGATAGTAGAAGGTAGCCATGATAGAAGTTTACAATGAAAGTCTCTCATAAGTTGATAGTAGAAGGTAGCCATGATAGAAGTTTACAATGAAAGTCTCTCATAAGTTGATAGTAGATGGTAGCCATGATAGATATTTACAATGAAATTCTCCCATAGGTTGATATTAGAAGGTAGCCATGATAGAAGTTTACAATGAAAGTCTCCCATGAAATGATAGTAGAAGGTAGCCATGATAGAAGTTTACAATGAAAGTCTCCCATAAAATGATAGTAGAAGGTAGCCATGATAGAAGTTTACAATGAAAGTCCCCCATAAGATGATAGTAGAAGGTAGCCATGAGAGAAGTTTACAATGAAAGTCTCCCATAAGCTGATAGTAGAACGTAGCCATGATAGAAGTTTACAATGAAAGTCTCCCATAAGTTGATAGTAGAAGGTAGCCATGATAGAAGTTTACAATTAAAGACTCCCATAAAATGATAGTAGAAGGTAGCCATGATAGAACTTTACAATGAAAGTCTCTCATGAGTTGATAGTAAAAGGTAGCCGTGATAGAAGTTTACAATGAATGTCTCCCATAAAATGATAGTAGAAGGTAGCCATGATAGAAGTTTACAATGAAAGTCTCCCATAAAATGATAGTAGAAGGTAGCCATGATAGAAGTTTACAATGAATGTCTCCCATAAAATGATAGTAGAAGGTAGCCATGATAGAAGTTTACAATGAAAGTCTCCCATAAGTTGATAGTAGAAGGTAGCCATGATAGAAGTTTACAATGAATGTGTCCCATAAAATGATAGTAGAAGGTAGCCATGATAGAAGTTTACAATGAAAGTCTCCCATAAGTTGATAGTAGAAAGCAGCCATGATAGAAGTTTACAATGAAAGTCTCCCATAAGTTGATAGTAGAAAGCAGCCATGATAGAAGTTTACAATGAATGTCTCCCATAAGCTGATAGTAGAAGGAAGCCATGATAGAAGTTTACAATGAAAGTCTCCCATAAATTGATAGTAGAAGGTAGCCATGATAGAAGTTTACAATGAAAGTCTCCCATTAAATGATAGTAGAAGGTAGCCATGATAGAAGTTTACAATGAAAGTCTCTCATAAGTTGATAGTAGATGGTAGCCATGATAGATATTTACAATGAAATTCTCCCATAGGTTGATATTAGAAGGTAGCCATGATAGAAGTTTACAATGAAAGTCTCCCATGAAATGATAGTAGAAGGTAGCCATGATAGAAGTTTACAATGAAAGTCTCCCATTAAATGATAGTAGAAGGTAGCCATGATAGAAGTTTACGATGAAAGTCTCCCATAAAATGATAGTAGAAGGTAGCCATAATAGAAGTTTACAATGAAAATCTCCCATAAAATGATAGTAGAAGGTAGCCATGATAGAAGTTTACAATGAAAGTCTCCCATAAATTGATAGTAGAAGGTAGCCAAGACAGAAGTTTACAATGAAAGTCTCCCATAAGTTGATAGTAGAAAGCAGCCATGATAGAAGTTTACGATGAATGTCTCCCATAAAATGATAGTAGAAGGTAGCCATGATAGAAGTTTACAATGAAAGTCTCCCATATGTTGATAGTGGAAGGTAGCCATGATAGAAGTTTACGATGAAAGTCTCCCATAAGTTAATAGCAGAAGGTAGCCATGATACAAGTTTACGATGAATGTCTTCCATAAAATAATAGTAGAAGGTAGCCATGATAGAAGTTTAAAATGAAAGTCTCCCATAAGTTGATAGTAGAAAGCAGCCGTGATACAAGTTTACAATGAAAGTCTCCCATAAAATGATAGTAGAAGGTAGCCATGATAGAAGTTTACAATGAATGTCTCCCATAAAATGATAGTAGAAGGGAGTGTTGATAGAAGTTTACAATGAAAGTCTCCCATAAAATGATAGTAGAAGGTAGGAATGATAGAAGTTTACAATGAAAGTCCCCCATAAGATGATAGTAGAACGTAGCCATGATAGAAGTTTACAATGAAAGTCTCCCATAAAATGATAGTAGAAGGTAGGAATGATAGAAGTTTACAATTAAAGACTCCCATAAAATGATAGTAGAAGGTAGCCATGATAGAACTTTACAATGAAAGTCTCTCATGAGTTGATAGTAAAAGGTAGCCATGATAGAAGTTTACAATTAAAGACTCCAATAGAATGATAGTAGAAGGTAGCCATGATAGAACTTTACAATGAAAGTCTCTCATGAGTTGATAGTAAAAGGTAGCCATGATAGAAGTTTACAATGAAAGTCTCCCATAAAATGATAGTAGAAGGTAGCCATGATAGAAGTTTACAATGAAAGTCCCCCATAAGTTGATGGTAGAAGGTAGCCATGATAGAAGTTTACAATGAAAGTCTCCCATGAAATGATAGTAGAAGGTAGCCATGATAGAAGTTTACAATGAAAGTCTCCCATAAGTTGATAGTAGAAGGTAGCCATGATAGAAGTTTACAATGAAAGTCTCCCATAAAATGATAGTAGAAGGTAGCCATGATAGAAGTTTACAATGAAAGTCTCCCATAAATTGATAGTAGAAGGTAGCCATGATAGAAGTTTACAATGAAAGTCTCCCATAAAATGATAGTAGAAGGTAGCCATGATAGAAGTTTACAATGAAAGTCTCCCATAAGTTGATAGTAGAAAGCAGCCATGATAGAAGTTTACAATGAATGTCTCCCATAAAATAATAGTAGAAGGTAGCCATGATAGAAGTTTACAATGAATGTCTCCCATAAAATGATAGTAGAAGGTAGCCATGATAGAAGTTTACAATGAAAGTCTCCCATAAGCTGATAGTAGAACGTAGCCATGATAGAAGTTTACAATGAAAGTCTCCCATAAGTTGATAGTAGAAGGGAGCCATGATACAAGTTTACAATGAATGTCTCCCATAAAATGATAGTAGAAGGTAGCCATGATAGAAGTTTACAATGAAAGTCTCCCATTAAATGATAGTAGAAGGTAGCCATGATAGAAGTTTACAATGAAAGTCTCCCATAAGCTGATAGTAGAACGTAGCCATGATAGAAGTTTACAATGAAAGTCTCCCATAAGTTGATAGTAGAAAGCAGCCATGATAGAAGTTTACAATGAATGTCTCCCATAAAATAATAGTAGAAGGTAGCCATGATAGAAGTTTACAATGAATGTCTCCCATAAAATGATAGTAGAAGGTAGCCATGATAGAAGTTTACAATGAAAGTCTCCCATAAGTTGATAGTAGAAGGGAGCCATGATACAAGTTTACAATGAATGTCTCCCATAAAATGATAGTAGAAGGTAGCCATGATAGAAGTTTACAATGAAAGTCTCCCATTAAATGATAGTAGAAGGTAGCCATGATAGAAGTTTACAATGAAAGTCTCCCATAAGCTGATAGTAGAACGTAGCCATGATAGAAGTTTACAATGAAAGTCTCCTAAAGTTGATAGTAGAAGGTAGCCATGATAGAAATTTACAATTAAAGACTCCCATAAAATGATAGTAGAAGGTAGCCATGATAGAAGTTTACAATGAAAGTCTCCCGTCAGTTGATAGTAGAAGGTAGCCATGATAGAAGTTTACAATTAAAAACTCCAATAAAATGATAGTAGAAGGTAGCCATGATAGAAGTTTACAATGAATTTCTCCCATAAAATGATAGTAGAAGGTAGCCATGAGAGAAGTTTACAATGAAAGTCTCCCATAAAATGATAGTAGAAGGTAGCCATGATAGAAGTTTACAATGAAAGTCCCCCATAAGATGATAGTAGAAGGTAGCCATGAGAGAAGTTTACAATGAAAGTCTCCCATAAGCTTATAGTAGAACGTAGCCATGATAGAAGTTTACAATGAATGTCTCCCATAAGTTGATAGTAGAAGGTAGCCATGATAGAAGTTTACAGTTAAAGACTCCCATAAAATGATAGTAGAAGGTAGCCATGATAGAAGTTTACAATGAAAGACCTAAAAAAGTTGATGGTAGAAGGTAGCCATGATAGAAGTTTACAATGAAAGTCTCCCATGAAACGATAGTAGAAGGTAGCCATGATAGAAGTTTACAATGAAAGTCTCCCATAAGTTGAGAGTAGAAGGTAGCCATGATAGAAGTTTACAATGAAAGTCTCCCATAAAATGATAGTAGAAGGTAGCCATGATAGAAGTTTACAATGAAAGTCTCCCATAAATTGATAGTAGAAGGTAGCCATGATAGCAGTTTTCAATGAAAGTCTCCCATAAAATGATAGTAGAAGGTAGCCCTGGTAGAAGTTTACAATGAAAGCCTCCTGTAAGTTGATAGTAGAAGGTAGCCATGATAGAAGTTTACAATGAAAGTCTCCCATAAGTTAATAGTAGAAGGTAGCCATGATAGGAGTTTACAATGAAAGTCTCCCATAAGTTGATAGTAGAAGGTAGCCATGATAGAAGTTTACAATGAAAGTCTCTCATAAGTTGATAGTAGATGGTAGTCATGATACAAGTTTACAATGAAAGTCTCTCATGAGTTGATAGTAAAAGGTAGCCATGATAGAAGTTTACAATGAAAGTCTCCCATAAAATGATAGTAGAAGGTAGCCATGATAGAAGTTTACAATGAAAGTCTCCCATAAAATGATAGTAGAAGGTAGCCATGATAGAAGTTTACAATGAAAGTCCCCCATAAGTTGATGGTAGAAGGTAGTCATGATAGAAGTTTACAATGAAAGTCTCCCATGAAATGATAGTAGAAGGTAGCCATGATAGAAGTTTACAATGAAAGTCTCCCATAAGTTGATAGTAGAAGGTAGCCATGATAGAAGTTTACAATGAAAGTCTCCCATAAAATGATAGTAGAAGGTAGCCATGATAGAAGTTTACAATGAAAGTCTCCCATAAATTGATAGTAGAAGCTAGCCATGATAGAAGTTTACAATGAAAGTCTCCCATAAAATGATAGTAGAAGGTAGCCATGATAGAAGTTTACAATGAAAGTCTCCCATAAGTTAATAGTAGAAGGTAGCCATGATAGAAGTTTAAAATGAAAGTCTCCCATAAGTTGATAGTAGAAAGCAGCCATGATAGAAGTTTACAATGAATGTCTCCCATAAAATAATAGTAGAAGGTAGCCATGATAGAAGTTTACAATGAAAGTCTCCCATAAGTTGATAGTAGAAGGTAGCCATGATAGAAATTTACAATGAATGTCTCCCATAAAATGATAGTAGAAGGTAGCCATGATAGAAGTTTACAATGAAAGTCTCCCATAAGTTGATAGTAGAAGGTAGCCATGATAGAAGTTTACAATGAATGTCTCCCATAAAATGATAGTAGAAGGTAGCCATGATAGAAGTTTACAATGAAAGTCTCCCATAAAATGATAGTAGAAGGTAGCCATGATAGAAGTTTACAATGAAAGTCTCCCATAAGTTGATAGTAGAAGGTAGCCATGATAGAAGTTTACAATGAATGTCTCCCATGAAATGATAGTAGAAGGTAGCCATGATAGAAGTTTACAATGAATGTCTCCCATAAAATGATAGTAGAAGGTAGCCATGATAGAAGTTTACAATGAAAGTCTCCCATAAGTTGATAGTAGAAGGTAGCCATGATACAAGTTTACAATGAATGTCTCCCATAAAATGATAGTAGAAGGTAGCCATGATAGAAGTTTACAATGAAAGTCTCCCATAAGTTGATAGTAGAAAGCAGCCATGATAGAAGTTTACAATGAATGTCTCCCATAAAATGATAGTAGAAGGTAGCCATGATATAAGTTTACAATGAAAGTCTCCCATTAAATGATAGTAGAAGGTAGCCATGATAGAAGTTTACAATGAAAGTCTCCCATAAGCTGATAGTAGAACGTAGCCATGATAGAAGTTTACAATGAAAGTCTCCTAAAGTTGATAGTAGAAGGTAGCCATGATAGAAATTTACAATTAAAGACTCCCATAAAATGATAGTAGAAGGTAGCCATGAGAGAAGTTTACAATGAAAGTCTCCCATAAAATGATAGTAGAAGGTAGCCATGATAGAAGTTTACAATGAAAGTCCCCCATAAGATGATAGTAGAAGGTAGCCATGAGAAAAGTTTACAATGAAAGTCTCCCATAAGCTGATAGTAGAACGTAGCCATGATAGAAGTTTACGTTGAATGTCTCCCATAAGTTGATAGTAGAACGTAGCCATGATAGAAGTTTACAATTAAAGACTCCCATAAAATGATAGTAGAAGGTAGCCATGATAGAACTTTACAATGAAAGTCTCTCATGAGTTTATAGTAAAAGGTAGCCATGATAGAAGTTTACAATGAAAGTCTGCCATAAAATGATAGTAGAAGGTAGCCATGATAGAAGTTTACAATGAAAGACCTAAGAAAGTTGATGGTAGAAGGTAGCCATGATAGAAGTTTACAATGAAAGTCTCCCATGAAACGATAGTAGAAGGTAGCCATGATAGAGGTTTACAATGAAAGTCTCCCATAAGTTGAGAGTAGAAGGTAGCCATGATAGAACTTTACAATGAAAGTCTCTCATGAGTTGATAGTAAAAGGTAGCCATGACAGAAGTTTACAATCAAAGTCTCCCATAAAATGATAGTAGAAGGTAGCCATGATAGAAGTTTACAATGAAAGTCCCCCATAAGTTGATGGTAGAAGGTAGCCATGATAGAAGTTTACAATGAAAGGCTCCCATGAAATGATAGTAGAAGGTAGCCATGATAGAAGTTTACAATGAAAGTCTCCCATAAGTTGATAGTAGAAGGTAGCCATGATAGAAGTTTACAATGAAAGTCTCCCATAAAATGATAGTAGAATGTAGCCATGATAGAAGTTTACAATGAAAGTCTCCCATAAATTGATAGTAGAAGGTAGCCATGATAGAAGTTTACAATGAAAGTCTCCCATAAGATGATAGTAGAAGGTAGCCATGATAGAAGTTTACAATGAAAGTCTCCCATAAGTTAATAGTAGAAGGTAGCCATGATAGAAGTTTAAAATGAAAGTCTCCCATAAGTTGATAGTAGAAAGCAGCCATGATAGAAGTTTACAATGAATGTCTCCCATAAAATAATAGTAGAAGGTAGCCATGATAGAAGTTTACAATGAAAGTCTCCCATAAGTTGATAGTAGAAGGTAGCCATGATAGAAGTTTACAATGAATGTCTCCCATAAAATGATAGTAGAAGGTAGCCATGATAGAAGTTTACAATGAAAGTCTCCCATAAGTTGATAGTAGAAGGTAGCCATGATAGAAGTTTACAATGAATGTCTCCCATAAAATGATAGTAGAAGGTAGCCATGATAGAAGTTTACAATGAAAGTCTCCCATTAAATGATAGTAGAAGGTAGCCATGATAGAAGTTTACAATGAAAGTCTCCCATAAGCTGATAGTAGAACGTAGCCATGATAGAAGTTTACAATGAAAGTCTCCTAAAGTTGATAGTAGAAGGTAGCCATGATAGAAATTTACAATTAAAGACTCCCATAAAATGATAGTAGAAGGTAGCCATGATAGAAGTTTACAATGAAAGTGTCCCGTCAGTTGATAGTAGAAGGTAGCCATGATAGAAGTTTACAATTAAAGACTCCAATAAAATGATAGTAGAAGGTAGCCATGATAGAAGTTTACAATGAATTTCTCCCATAAAATGATAGTAGAAGGTAGCCATGAGAGAAGTTTACAATGAAAGTCTCCCATAAAATGTTAGTAGAAGGTAGCCATGATATAAGTTTACAATGAAAGTCTCCCATAAAATGATAGTAGAAGGTAGCCATGATAGAAGTTTACAATGAAAGTCCCCCATAAGTTGATGGTAGAAGGTAGTCATGATAGAAGTTTACAATGAAAGTCTCCCATGAAATGATAGTAGAAGGTAGCCATGATAGAAGTTTACAATGAAAGTCTCCCATAAGTTGATAGTAGAAGGTAGCCATGATAGAAGTTTACAATGAAAGTCTCCCATAAAATGATAGTAGAAGGTAGCCATGATAGAAGTTTACAATGAAAGTCTCCCATAAATTGATAGTAGAAGCTAGCCATGATAGAAGTTTACAATGAAAGTCTCCCATAAAATGATAGTAGAAGGTAGCCATGATAGAAGTTTACAATGAAAGTCTCCCATAAGTTAATAGTAGAAGGTAGCCATGATAGAAGTTTAAAATGAAAGTCTCCCATAAGTTGATAGTAGAAAGCAGCCATGATAGAAGTTTACAATGAATGTCTCCCATAAAATAATAGTAGAAGGTAGCCATGATAGAAGTTTACAATGAAAGTCTCCCATAAGTTGATAGTAGAAGGTAGCCATGATAGAAATTTACAATGAATGTCTCCCATAAAATGATAGTAGAAGGTAGCCATGATAGAAGTTTACAATGAAAGTCTCCCATAAGTTGATAGTAGAAGGTAGCCATGATAGAAGTTTACAATGAATGTCTCCCATAAAATGATAGTAGAAGGTAGCCATGATAGAAGTTTACAATGAAAGTCTCCCATAAAATGATAGTAGAAGGTAGCCATAATAGAAGTTTACAATGAAAGTCTCCCATAAGTTGATAGTAGAAGGTAGCCATGATAGAAGTTTACAATGAATGTCTCCCATGAAATGATAGTAGAAGGTAGCCATGATAGAAGTTTACAATGAATGTCTCCCATAAAATGATAGTAGAAGGTAGCCATGATAGAAGTTTACAATGAAAGTCTCCCATAAGTTGATAGTAGAAGGTAGCCATGATACAGGTTTACAATGAATGTCTCCCATAAAATGATAGTAGAAGGTAGCCATGATAGAAGTTTACAATGAAAGTCTCCCATAAGTTGATAGTAGAAAGCAGCCATGATAGAAGTTTACAATGAATGTCTCCCATAAAATGATAGTAGAAGGTAGCCATGATATAAGTTTACAATGAAAGTCTCCCATTAAATGATAGTAGAAGGTAGCAATGATAGAAGTTTACAATGAAAGTCTCCCATAAGCTGATAGTAGAACGTAGCCATGATAGAAGTTTACAATGAAAGTCTCCTAAAGTTGATAGTAGAAGGTAGCCATGATAGAAATTTACAATTAAAGACTCCCATAAAATGATAGTAGAAGGTAGCCATGAGAGAAGTTTACAATGAAAGTCTCCCATAAAATGATAGTAGAAGGTAGCCATGATAGAAGTTTACAATGAAAGTCCCCCATAAGATGATAGTAGAAGGTAGCCATGAGAAAAGTTTACAATGAAAGTCTCCCATAAGCTGATAGTAGAACGTAGCCATGATAGAAGTTTACGTTGAATGTCTCCCATAAGTTGATAGTAGAACGTAGCCATGATAGAAGTTTACAATTAAAGACTCCCATAAAATGATAGTAGAAGGTAGCCATGATAGAACTTTACAATGAAAGTCTCTCATGAGTTTATAGTAAAAGGTAGCCATGATAGAAGTTTACAATGAAAGTCTGCCATAAAATGATAGTAGAAGGTAGCCATGATAGAAGTTTACAATGAAAGACCTAAGAAAGTTGATGGTAGAAGGTAGCCATGATAGAAGTTTACAATGAAAGTCTCCCATGAAACGATAGTAGAAGGTAGCCATGATAGAGGTTTACAATGAAAGTCTCCCATAAGTTGAGAGTAGAAGGTAGCCATGATAGAACTTTACAATGAAAGTCTCTCATGAGTTGATAGTAAAAGGTAGCCATGACAGAAGTTTACAATCAAAGTCTCCCATAAAATGATAGTAGAAGGTAGCCATGATAGAAGTTTACAATGAAAGTCCCCCATAAGTTGATGGTAGAAGGTAGCCATGATAGAAGTTTACAATGAAAGGCTCCCATGAAATGATAGTAGAAGGTAGCCATGATAGAAGTTTACAATGAAAGTCTCCCATAAGTTGATAGTAGAAGGTAGCCATGATAGAAGTTTACAATGAAAGTCTCCCATAAAATGATAGTAGAATGTAGCCATGATAGAAGTTTACAATGAAAGTCTCCCATAAATTGATAGTAGAAGGTAGCCATGATAGAAGTTTACAATGAAAGTCTCCCATAAGATGATAGTAGAAGGTAGCCATGATAGAAGTTTACAATGAAAGTCTCCCATAAGTTAATAGTAGAAGGTAGCCATGATAGAAGTTTAAAATGAAAGTCTCCCATAAGTTGATAGTAGAAAGCAGCCATGATAGAAGTTTACAATGAATGTCTCCCATAAAATAATAGTAGAAGGTAGCCATGATAGAAGTTTACAATGAAAGTCTCCCATAAGTTGATAGTAGAAGGTAGCCATGATAGAAGTTTACAATGAATGTCTCCCATAAAATGATAGTAGAAGGTAGCCATGATAGAAGTTTACAATGAAAGTCTCCCATAAGTTGATAGTAGAAGGTAGCCATGATAGAAGTTTACAATGAATGTCTCCCATAAAATGATAGTAGAAGGTAGCCATGATAGAAGTTTACAATGAAAGTCTCCCATTAAATGATAGTAGAAGGTAGCCATGATAGAAGTTTACAATGAAAGTCTCCCATAAGCTGATAGTAGAACGTAGCCATGATAGAAGTTTACAATGAAAGTCTCCTAAAGTTGATAGTAGAAGGTAGCCATGATAGAAATTTACAATTAAAGACTCCCATAAAATGATAGTAGAAGGTAGCCATGATAGAAGTTTACAATGAAAGTCTCCCGTCAGTTGATAGTAGAAGGTAGCCATGATAGAAGTTTACAATTAAAGACTCCAATAAAATGATAGTAGAAGGTAGCCATGATAGAAGTTTACAATGAATTTCTCCCATAAAATGATAGTAGAAGGTAGCCATGAGAGAAGTTTACAATGAAAGTCTCCCATAAAATGTTAGTAGAAGGTAGCCATGATAGAAGTTTACAATGAAAGTCCCCCATAAGATGATAGTAGAAGGTAGCCATGAGAGAAGTTTACAATGAAAGTCTCCCATAAGCTGATAGTAGAACGTAGCCATGATAGAAGTTTACGATGAATGTCTCCCATAAGTTGATAGTAGAAGGTAGCCATGATAGAAGTTTACAATTAAAGACTCCCATAAAATGATAGTAGAAGGTAGCCATGATAGAACTTTACAATGAAAGTCTCTCATGAGTTGATAGTAAAAGGTAGCCATGATAGAAGTTTACAATGAAAGTCTCCCATAAAATGATAGTAGAAGGTAGCCATGATAGAAGTTTACAATGAAAGTCCTAAAAAAGTTGATGGTAGAAGGTAGCCATGATAGAAGTTTACAATGAAAGTCTCCCATGAAACGATAGTAGAAGGTAGCCATGATAGAAGTTTACAATGAAAGTCTCCCATAAGTTGAGAGTAGAAGGTAGCCATGATAGAAGTTTACAATGAAAGTCTCCCATAAAATGATAGTAGAAGGTAGCCATGATAGAAGTTTACAATGAAAGTCTCCCATAAATTGATAGTAGAAGGTAGCCATGATAGAAGTTTACAATGAAAGCCTCCTGTAAGTTGATAGTAGAAGGTAGCCATGATAGAAGTTTACAATGAAAGTCTCCCATAAGTTAATAGTAGAAGGTAGCCATGATAGGAGTTTACAATGAAAGTCTCCCATAAGTTGATAGTAGAAGGTAGCCATGATAGAAGTTTACAATGAAAGTCTCTCATAAGTTGATAGTAGATGGTAGTCATGATACAAGTTTACAATGAAAGTGTCCCAAAAAATGATAGTAGAAGGTAGCCATGATAGAAGTTTACAAAGAAAGTCTCCCATAAGTTGATAGTAGAAGGTAGTCATGATAGAAGTTTACAATGAAAATCTCCCATGAATTGATAGTAGAAGGTAGCCATGATAGAAGTTTACAATGAAAGTCTCCCATAAAATGATAGTAGAAGGTAGCCATGAAAGAAGTTTACAATGAAAGTCTCCCATAAGTTGATAGTAGAAGGTAGCCATGATAGAAGTTTACAATTAAAGTCTCTCATGAAATAATAGTAGAAGGTAGCCATGATAGAAGTTTACAATGAAAGTCTCTCATAAGTTGATAGTAGATGGTAGCCATGAGAGAAGTTTACAATGAAAGTCTCTCATAAGTTGATAGTAGATGGTAGCCATGATAGAAGTTTACAATGAAAGTCTCCCATAAAATGATAGTAGAAGGTAGCCATGATAGAAGTTTACAATGAAAGTCTCTCATAAGTTGATAGTAGATGGTAGCCATGATAGAAGTTTACAATGAAAGTCTCTCATAAGTTGATAGTAGATGGTAGCCATGATAGAAGTTTACAATGAAAGTCTCTCATAAGTTGATAGTAGATGGTAGCCATGATAGATATTTACAATGAAATTCTCCCATAAGTTGATAGTAGAAGGTAGCCATGATAGAAGTTTACAATGAAAGTCTCCCATGAAATGATAGTAGAAGGTAGCCATGATAGAAGTTTACGATGAAAGTCGCCCATAAGTTGATAGTAGAAGGTAGCCATGATAGAGGTTTACAATGAAAGTCTCCCATAAATTGATAGTAGAAGGTAGCCATGATAGAAGTTTACAATGAAAGTCTCCCATTAAATGATAGTAGAAGGTAGCCATGATAGAAGTTTACGATGAAAGTCTCCCATAAAATGATAGTAGAAGGTAGCCATAATAGAAGTTTACAATGAAAGTCTCCCATAAAATGATAGTAGAAGGTAGCCATGATAGAAGTTTACAATGAAAGTCTCTCATGAGTTGATACTAAAAGGTAGCCATGATAGAAGTTTACAATGAAAGTCTCCCATAAAATGATAGTAGAAGGTAGCCATGATAGAAGTTTACAATGAAAGTCCTAAAAAAGTTGATGGTAGAAGGTAGCCATGATAGAAGTTTACAATGAAAGTCTCCCATGAAACGATAGTAGAAGGTAGCCATGATAGAAGTTTACAATGAAAGTCTCCCATAAGTTGAGAGTAGAAGGTAGCCATGATAGAAGTTTACAATGAAAGTCTCCCATAAAATGATAGTAGAAGGTAGCCATGATAGAAGTTTACAATGAAAGTCTCCCATAAATTGATAGTAGAAGGTAGCCATGATAGAAGTTTACAATGAAAGCCTCCTGTAAGTTGATAGTAGAAGGTAGCCATGATAGAAGTTTACAATGAAAGTCTCCCATAAGTTAATAGTAGAAGGTAGCCATGATAGGAGTTTACAATGAAAGTCTCCCATAAGTTGATAGTAGAAGGTAGCCATGATAGAAGTTTACAATGAAAGTCTCTCATAAGTTGATAGTAGATGGTAGTCATGATACAAGTTTACAATGAAAGTGTCCCAAAAAATGATAGTAGAAGGTAGCCATGATAGAAGTTTACAAAGAAAGTCTCCCATAAGTTGATAGTAGAAGGTAGTCATGATAGAAGTTTACAATGAAAATCTCCCATGAATTGATAGTAGAAGGTAGCCATGATAGAAGTTTACAATGAAAGTCTCCCATAAAATGATAGTAGAAGGTAGCCATGAAAGAAGTTTACAATGAAAGTCTCCCATAAGTTGATAGTAGAAGGTAGCCATGATAGAAGTTTACAATTAAAGTCTCTCATGAAATAATAGTAGAAGGTAGCCATGATAGAAGTTTACAATGAAAGTCTCTCATAAGTTGATAGTAGATGGTAGCCATGAGAGAAGTTTACAATGAAAGTCTCTCATAAGTTGATAGTAGATGGTAGCCATGATAGAAGTTTACAATGAAAGTCTCCCATAAAATGATAGTAGAAGGTAGCCATGATAGAAGTTTACAATGAAAGTCTCTCATAAGTTGATAGTAGATGGTAGCCATGATAGAAGTTTACAATGAAAGTCTCTCATAAGTTGATAGTAGATGGTAGCCATGATAGAAGTTTACAATGAAAGTCTCTCATAAGTTGATAGTAGATGGTAGCCATGATAGATATTTACAATGAAATTCTCCCATAAGTTGATAGTAGAAGGTAGCCATGATAGAAGTTTACAATGAAAGTCTCCCATGAAATGATAGTAGAAGGTAGCCATGATAGAAGTTTACGATGAAAGTCGCCCATAAGTTGATAGTAGAAGGTAGCCATGATAGAGGTTTACAATGAAAGTCTCCCATAAAATGATAGTAGAAGGTAGCCATAATAGAAGTTTACAATGAAAGTCTCCCATAAAATGATAGTAGAAGGTAGCCATGATAGAAGTTTACAATGAAAGTCTCCCATAAATTGATAGTAGAAGGTAGCCAAGACAGAAGTTTACAATGAAAGTCTCCCATAAGTTGATAGTAGAAAGCAGCCATGATAGAAGTTTACAATGAATGTCTCCCATAAAATGATAGTAGAAGGTAGCCATGATAGAAGTTTACAATGAAAGTCTCCCATAAGTTGATAGTAGAAAGCAGCCATGATAGAAGTTTACAATGAATGTCTCCCATAAAATGATAGTAGAAGGTAGTCATGATAGAAGTTTACAATGAAAGTCTCCCATAAGTTGATAGTGGAAGGTAGCCATGATAGAAGTTTACGATGAAAGTCTCCCATAAGTTAATAGCAGATGGTAGCCATGATACAAGTTTACGATGAATGTCTCCCATAAAATAATAGTAGAAGGTAGCCATGATAGAAGTTTAAAATGAAAGTCTGCCATAAGTTGATAGTAGAAAGCAGCCGTGATACAAGTTTACAATGAAAGTCTCCCATAAAATGATAGTAGAAGGTAGCCATGATAGAAGTTTACAATGAAAGTCTCCCATGAAATGATAGTAGAAGGTAGCCATGATAGAAGTTTACGATGAAAGTCGCCCATAAGTTGATAGTAGAAGGTAGCCATGATAGAGGTTTACAATGAAAGTCTCCCATAAATTGATAGTAGAAGGTAGCCATGATAGAAGTTTACAATGAAAGACTCCCATTAAATGATAGTAGAAGGTAGCCATGATAGAAGTTTACGATGAAAGTCTCCCATAAAATGATAGTAGAAGGTAGCCATAATAGAAGTTTACAATGAAAGTCTCCCATAAAATGATAGTAGAAGGTAGCCATGATAGAAGTTTACAATGAAAGTCTCTCATGAGTTGATAGTAAAAGGTAGCCATGATAGAAGTTTACAATGAAAGTCTCCCATAAAATGATAGTAGAAGGTAGCCATGATAGAAGTTTACAATGAAAGTCCTAAAAAAGTTGATGTTAGAAGGTAGCCATGATAGAAGTTTACAATGAAAGTCTCCCATGAAACGATAGTAGAAGGTAGCCATGATAGAAGTTTACAATGAAAGTCTCCCATAAGTTGAGAGTAGAAGGTAGCCATGATAGAAGTTTACAATGAAAGTCTCCCATAAAATGATAGTAGAAGGTAGCCATGATAGAAGTTTACAATGAAAGTCTCCCATAAATTGATAGTAGAAGGTAGCCATGATAGAAGTTTACAATGAAAGCCTCCTGTAAGTTGATAGTAGAAGGTAGCCATGATAGAAGTTTACAATGAAAGTCTCCCATAAGTTAATAGTAGAAGGTAGCCATGATAGGAGTTTACAATGAAAGTCTCCCATAAGTTGATAGTAGAAGGTAGCCATGATAGAAGTTTACAATGAAAGTCTCTCATAAGTTGATAGTAGATGGTAGTCATGATACAAGTTTACAATGAAAGTGTCCCAAAAAATGATAGTAGAAGGTAGCCATGATAGAAGTTTACAAAGAAAGACTCCCATAAGTTGATAGTAGAAGGTAGTCATGATAGAAGTTTACAATGAAAATCTCCCATGAATTGATAGTAGAAGGTAGCCATGATAGAAGTTTACAATGAAAGTCTCCCATAAAATGATAGTAGAAGGTAGCCATGAAAGAAGTTTACAATGAAAGTCTCCCATAAGTTGATAGTAGAAGGTAGCCATGATAGAAGTTTACAATTAAAGTCTCTCATGAAATAATAGTAGAAGGTAGCCATGATAGAAGTTTACAATGAAAGTCTCTCATAAGTTGATAGTAGATGGTAGCCATGAGAGAAGTTTACAATGAAAGTCTCTCATAAGTTGATAGTAGATGGTAGCCATGATAGAAGTTTACAATGAAAGTCTCCCATAAAATGATAGTAGAAGGTAGCCATGATAGAAGTTTACAATGAAAGTCTCTCATAAGTTGATAGTAGATGGTAGCCATGATAGAAGTTTACAATGAAAGTCTCTCATAAGTTGATAGTAGATGGTAGCCATGATAGAAGTTTACAATGAAAGTCTCTCATAAGTTGATAGTAGATGGTAGCCATGATAGATATTTACAATGAAATTCTCCCATAAGTTGATAGTAGAAGGTAGCCATGATAGAAGTTTACAATGAAAGTCTCCCATGAAATGATAGTAGAAGGTAGCCATGATAGAAGTTTACGATGAAAGTCGCCCATAAGTTGATAGTAGAAGGTAGCCATGATAGAGGTTTACAATGAAAGTCTCCCATAAATTGATAGTAGAAGGTAGCCATGATAGAAGTTTACAATGAAAGTCTCCCATTAAATGATAGTAGAAGGTAGCCATGATAGAAGTTTACGATGAAAGTCTCCCATAAAATGATAGTAGAAGGTAGCCATAATAGAAGTTTACAATGAAAGTCTCTCATAAAATGATAGTAGAAGGTAGCCATGATAGAAGTTTACAATGAAAGTCTCTCATGAGTTGATAGTAAAAGGTAGCCATGATAGAAGTTTACAATGAAAGTCTCCCATAAAATGATAGTAGAAGGTAGCCATGATAGAAGTTTACAATGAAAGTCCTAAAAAAGTTGATGGTAGAAGGTAGCCATGATAGAAGTTTACAATGAAAGTCTCCCATGAAACGATAGTAGAAGGTAGCCATGATAGAAGTTTACAATGAAAGTCTCCCATAAGTTGAGAGTAGAAGGTAGCCATGATAGAAGTTTACAATGAAAGTCTCCCATAAAATGATAGTAGAAGGTAGCCATGATAGAAGTTTACAATGAAAGTCTCCCATAAATTGATAGTAGAAGGTAGCCATGATAGAAGTTTACAATGAAAGCCTCCTGTAAGTTGATAGTAGAAGGTAGCCATGATAGAAGTTTACAATGAAAGTCTCCCATAAGTTAATAGTAGAAGGTAGCCATGATAGGAGTTTACAATGAAAGTCTCCCATAAGTTGATAGTAGAAGGTAGCCATGATAGAAGTTTACAATGAAAGTCTCTCATAAGTTGATAGTAGATGGTAGTCATGATACAAGTTTACAATGAAAGTGTCCCAAAAAATGATAGTAGAAGGTAGCCATGAAAGAAGTTTACAATGAAAGCCTCCCATAAGTTGATAGTAGAAGGTAGCCATGATAGAAGTTTACAATTAAAGTCTCTCATGAAATAATAGTAGAAGGTAGCCATGATAGAAGTTTACAATGAAAGTCTCTCATAAGTTGATAGTAGATGGTAGCCATGAGAGAAGTTTACAATGAAAGTCTCTCATAAGTTGATAGTAGATGGTAGCCATGATAGAAGTTTACAATGAAAGTCTCCCATAAAATGATAGTAGAAGGTAGCCATGATAGAAGTTTACAATGAAAGTCTCTCATAAGTTGATAGTAGATGGTAGCCATGATAGAAGTTTACAATGAAAGTCTCTCATAAGTTGATAGTAGATGGTAGCCATGATAGATATTTACAATGAAATTCTCCCATAAGTTGATAGTAGAAGGTAGCCATGATAGAAGTTTACAATGAAAGTCTCCCATAAAATGATAGTAGAAGGTAGCCATGATAGAAGTTTACAATGAAAGTCGCCCATAAGTTGATAGTAGAAGGTAGCCATGATAGAAGTTTACAATGAAAGTCTCCCATAAGTTGATAGTAGAAGGTAGCCATGATAGAAGTTTACAATTAAAGACTCCCATAAAATGATAGTAGAAGGTAGCCATGATAGAAGTTTACAATGAAAGTCTCCCATAAGTTGAAAGTAGAAGGTAGCCATGATACAAGTTTACAATGAATGTCTCCCATAAAATGATAGTAGAAGGTAGCCATGATAGAAGTTTACAATGAAAGTCCCCCATAAATTGATAGTAGAAGGTAGCCATGATAGAAGTTTACAATGAAAGTCTCCCATAAAATGATAGTAGAAGGTAGCCATGATAGAAGTTTACAATGAAAGTCTCCCATAAGTTGAAAGTAGAAGGTAGCCATGATACAAGTTTACAATGAATGTCTCCCATAAAATGATAGTAGAAGGTAGCCATGATAGAAGTTTACAATGAAAGTCTCCCATAAGTTGATAGTAGAAAGCAGCCATGATAGAAGTTTACAATGAATGTCTCCCATAAAATGATAGTAGAAGGTAGCCATGATAGAAGTTTACAATGAAAGTCTCCCATTAAATGATAGTAGAAGGTAGCCATGATAGAAGTTTACAATGAAAGTCCCCCATAAGTTGATAGTAGAAGGTAGCCATGATAGAAGTTTACAATGAAAGACTCCCATAAAATTATAGTTGAAGGTAGCCAAGATAGAAGTTTACAATGAAAGTCTCCCATAAAATGATAGTAGAAGGTAAACAAGATAGAAGTTTACAATGAAAGTCTCCCATAAGTTGATAGTAGAAGGTAGCCATGATAGAAGTTTACGATGAAAGTCTCCCATAAGTTGATATTGGAAGGTAGCCATGATAGAAGTTTACGATGAAAGTCTCCCATAAGTTAATAGCAGAAGGTAGCCATGATACAAGTTTACAATGAATGTCTCCCATAAAATAATAGTAGAAGGTAGCCATGATAGAAGTTTAAAATGAAAGTCTCCCATAAGTTGATAGTAGAAGGTAGCCATGATAGAAGTTTACAATGAAAGTCTCCCATAAGCTGATAGTAGAACGTAGCCATGATAGAAGTTTACAATGAAAATCTCCCGTCAGTTGATAGTAGAAGGTAGCCATGATAGAAGTTTACAATTAAAGACTCCAATAAAATGATAGTAGAAGGTAGCCATGATAGAAGTTTACAATGAATGTCTCCCATGAATTGATAGTAGAAGGGAGTGTTGATAGAAGTTTACAATGAAAGTCTCCCATAAAATGATAGTAGAAGGTAGCCATGATAGAAGTTTACAATGGAAGTCCCCCATAAGATGATAGTAGAAGGTAGCCATGATAGAAGTTTACAATGAAAGTCTCCCATAAGCTGATAGTAGAACGTAGCCATGATAGAAGTTTACAATGAAAGTCTCCCATAAGTTGATAGTAGAAGGTAGCCATGATAGAAGTTTACAATTAAAGACTCCCATAAAATGATAGTAGAAGGTAGCCATGATAGAAGTTTACAATGAAAGTCTCCCGTAAGTTGTTAGTAGAAGGTAGCCATGATAGAAGTTTACAATTAAAGACTCCCATAAAATGATAGTAGAAGGTAGCCATGATAGAAGTTTACAATGAATGTCTCCCATAAAATGATAGTAGAAGGTAGCCATGATAGAAGTTTACAATGAAAGTCTCCTGTAAGTTGATAGTAGAAGGTAGCCATGATAGAAGTTTACAATGAAAGTCTCCCATAAGTTAATAGTAGAAGGTAGCCATGATAGAAGTTTACAATGAAAGACTCCCATAAGTTGATAGTAGAAGGTAGCCATGATAGAAGTTTACAATGAATGTCTCTCATAAAATATTAGTAGAAGGTAGCCATGATAGAAGTTTACAATGAAAGTCTCCCATAAGTTGATAGTAGAAGGTAGCCATGATAGAAGTTTACAATGAAAGTCTCCCATAAGTTGATAGTAGAAGGTAGCCATGATAGAAGTTTACAAGGAAAGTCCCCCAGAAGTTGATAGTAGAAGGTAGCCATGATAGAAGTTTACAATGAAAGTCCCCCAGAAGTTGATAGTAGAAGGTAGCCATTATAGAAGTTTACAATGAAAGTCTCCCATAAGTTGATAGTAGAAGGTAGCCATGATAGAAGTTTACAATGAAAGTCCCCCAGAAGTTGATAGTAGAAGGTAGCCATGATAGAAGTTTACAATGAAAGTCTCCCATAAAATAATAATAGAAGGTAGCCATGATAGAAGTTTACAATGAAAATCTCCCATAAAATAATAGTAGAAGGTAGCCATGATAGAAGTTTACAATGAATGTCTCCCATAAAATGATAGTAGAAGGGAGACATGATAGAAGTTTACAATGAAAGTCCCCCATAAGTTGATAGTAGAAGGTAGCCATGATAGAAGTTTACAATGAAAGTCTCCCATAAAATCATAGTAGAAGGTAGCCATGATAGAAGTTCACAATTAAAGTCTCCCATAAAATGATAGTAGAAGGTAGCCATGATAGAATTTTACAATGAAAGTCTCTCATGAGTTGATAGTAGAAGGTAGACATGATAGAAGTTTACAATGAAAGTCCCCCATAAGTTGATAGTAGAAGGTAGCCATGATAGAAGTTTACAATGAAAGTCCCCCAGAAGTTGATAGTAGAAGGTAGCCATGATAGAAGTTTACAATGAAAGTCTCCATAAAATAATAGTAGAAGGTAGCCATGATAGAAGTTTACAATGAAAGTCTCCCATAAAATAATAGTAGAAGGTAGCCATGATAGAAGTTTACAATGAATGTCTCCCATAAAATGATAGTAGAAGGTAGACATGATAGAAGTTTACAATGAAAGTCCCCATAAGTTGAAAGTAGAAGGTAGCCATGATAGAAGTTTACAATGAAAGTCTCCCATGAGTTGATAGCAGAAGGTAGCCATGATAGAAGTTTACAATGAAAGTCTCCCATAAAATCATAGTAGGAGGTAGCCATGATAGAAGTTCACAATTAAAGTATCCCATAAATTGATAGTAGAAGGTAGCCATGATAGAAGTTTACGATTAAAGTCTCCCATAAAATGATATTAGAAGGTAGCCATGATAGAAGTTTACAATGAAAGTCTCCCATAAGCTGATAGTAGAACGTAGCCATGATAGAAGTTTAAAATGAAAGTCTCCCATAAGTTGATAGTAGAAGGTAGCCATGATAGAAGTTTACAATTAAAGACTCCCATAAAATGATTGTAGAAGGTAGCCATGATAGAAGTTTACAATGAAAGTCTCCCGTAAGTTGTTAGTAGAAGGTAGCCATGATAGAAGTTTATAATTAAAGACTCCCATAAAATGATAGTAGAAGGTAGCCATGATAGAAATTTACAATGAATGTCTCCCATAAAATGATAGTAGAAGGGAGTGTTGATAGAAGTTTACAATGAAAGTCTCCCATAAAATGATAGTAGAAGGTAGCCATGATAGAAGTTTACAATGAAAGTCTCCCATAAGCTGATATTAGAACATACCCATGATAGAAGTTTACAATGAAAGTCTCCCATAAGTTGATAGTAGAAGGTAGCCATGATAGAAGTTTACAATTAAAGACTCCCATAAAATGATAGTAGAAGGTAGCCATGATAGAAGTTTACAATGAAAGTCTCCCGTAAGTTGATAGTAGAAAGTAGCCATGATAGAAGTTTACAATGAAAGTCTCCCATAAGTTAATAGTAGAAGGTAGCCATGATAGAAGTTTACAATGAAAGACTCCCATAAGTTGATAGTAGAAGGTAGCCATGATAGAAGTTTACAATGAATGTCTCTCATAAAATATTAGTAGAAGGTAGCCATGATAGAAGTTTTCAATGAAAGTCTCCCATAAGTTGATAGTAGAAGGTAGCCATGATAGAAGTTTACAATGAAAGTCTCCCATAAGTTGATAGTAGAAGGTAGCCATGATAGAAGTTTACAATGAAAGTCCCCCAGAAGTTGATAGTAGAAGGTAGCCATGATAGAAGTTTACAATGAAAGTCCCCCAGAAGTTGATAGTAGAAGGTATCCATGATAGAAGTTTACAATGAAAGTCTCCCATAAGTTGATAGTAGAAGGTAGCCATGATAGAAGTTTACAATGAAAGTCCCCCAGAAGTTGATAGTAGAAGGTAGCCATGATAGAAGTTTACAATGAAAGTCTCCCATAACATAATAGTAGAAGGTAGCCATGATAGAAGTTTACAATGAATGTCTCCCATAAAATGATAGTAGAAGGTAGACATGATAGAAGTTTACAATGAAAGTCCCCCATAAGTTGATAGTAGAAGGTAGCCATGATAGAAGTTTACAATGAAAGTCTCCCATAAAATCATAGTAGAAGGTAGCCATGATAGAAGTTCACAATTAAAGTCTCCCATAAAATGATAGTAGAAGGTAGCCATGATAGAATTTTACAATGAAAGTCTCTCATGAGTTGATAGTAGAAGGTAGACATGATAGAAGTTTACAATGAAAGTCCCCCATGAGTTGATAGTAGAAGGTAGCCATGATAGAAGTTTACAATGAAAGTCCCCCAGAAGTTGATAGTAGAAGGTAGCCATGATAGTAGTTTACAATGAAAGTCTCCTATAAAATAATATTAGAAGGTAGCCATGATAGAAGTTTACAATTAAAGTCTCCCATAAAATGATAGTAGAATGTAGCCATGATAGAAGTTTACAATGAAAGTCCCCCAGAAGTTGATAGTAGAAGATAGCCATGATAGAAGTTTACAATGAAAGTCTCCCATAAAATAATAGTAGAAGGTAGCCATGATAGAAGTTTACAATTAAAGTATCCCATAAAATGATAGTAGAAGGTAGCCATGATAGAAGTTTACAATTAAAGTCTCCCGTAAAATGATAGTAGAAGGTAGCCATGATAGAAGTTTACAATGAAAGTCTCCCATAAAATGATAGTAGAAGGTAGACATGATAGAAGTTTACAATGAAAGTCTCCCATAAGTTGATAGCAGAAGGTAGCCATGATAGAAGTTTACAATGAATGTCTCCCATAAAATGATAGTAGAAGGTAGCCATGATAGAAGTTTACAATGAAAGTCTCCCATAAGTTGATAGTAGAAGGTAGCCATGATAGAAGTTTACAATTAAAGACTCCCATAAAATGATAGTAGAAGGTAGCCATGATAGAAGTTTACAATGAAAGTCTCCCGTAAGTTGATAGTAGAAAGTAGCCATGATAGAAGTTTACAATGAAAGTCTCCCATAAGTTAATAGTAGAAGGTAGCCATGATAGAAGTTTACAATGAAAGACTCCCATAAGTTGATAGTAGAAGGTAGCCATGATAGAAGTTTACAATGAATGTCTCTCATAAAATATTAGTAGAAGGTAGCCATGATAGAAGTTTTCAATGAAAGTCTCCCATAAGTTGATAGTAGAAGGTAGCCATGATAGAAGTTTACAATGAAAGTCTCCCATAAGTTGATAGTAGAAGGTAGCCATGATAGAAGTTTACAATGAAAGTCCCCCAGAAGTTGATAGTAGAAGGTAGCCATGATAGAAGTTTACAATGAAAGTCCCCCAGAAGTTGATAGTAGAAGGTATCCATGATAGAAGTTTACAATGAAAGTCTCCCATAAGTTGATAGTAGAAGGTAGCCATGATAGAAGTTTACAATGAAAGTCCCCCAGAAGTTGATAGTAGAAGGTAGCCATGATAGAAGTTTACAATGAAAGTCTCCCATAACATAATAGTAGAAGGTAGCCATGATAGAAGTTTACAATGAATGTCTCCCATAAAATGATAGTAGAAGGTAGACATGATAGAAGTTTACAATGAAAGTCCCCCATAAGTTGATAGTAGAAGGTAGCCATGATAGAAGTTTACAATGAAAGTCTCCCATAAAATCATAGTAGAAGGTAGCCATGATAGAAGTTCACAATTAAAGTCTCCCATAAAATGATAGTAGAAGGTAGCCATGATAGAATTTTACAATGAAAGTCTCTCATGAGTTGATAGTAGAAGGTAGACATGATAGAAGTTTACAATGAAAGTCCCCCATGAGTTGATAGTAGAAGGTAGCCATGATAGAAGTTTACAATGAAAGTCCCCCAGAAGTTGATAGTAGAAGGTAGCCATGATAGTAGTTTACAATGAAAGTCTCCTATAAAATAATATTAGAAGGTAGCCATGATAGAAGTTTACAATTAAAGTCTCCCATAAAATGATAGTAGAATGTAGCCATGATAGAAGTTTACAATGAAAGTCCCCCAGAAGTTGATAGTAGAAGATAGCCATGATAGAAGTTTACAATGAAAGTCTCCCATAAAATAATAGTAGAAGGTAGCCATGATAGAAGTTTACAATTAAAGTATCCCATAAAATGATAGTAGAAGGTAGCCATGATAGAAGTTTACAATTAAAGTCTCCCGTAAAATGATAGTAGAAGGTAGCCATGATAGAAGTTTACAATGAAAGTCTCCCATAAAATGATAGTAGAAGGTAGACATGATAGAAGTTTACAATGAAAGTCTCCCATAAGTTGATAGCAGAAGGTAGCCATGATAGAAGTTTACAATGAATGTCTCCCATAAAATGATAGTAGAAGGTAGCCATGATAGAAGTTTACAATGAAAGTCTCCCATAAAATGATAGTAGAAGGTAGCCATGATAGAAGTTTACAATGAAAGTCTCCCATAAAATCATAGTAGGAGGTAGCCATGATAGAAGTTCACAATTAAAGTATCCCATAAAATGATAGTAGAAGGTAGCCATGATAGAAGTTTACAATTAAAGTCTCCCATAAAATGATAGTAGAAGGTAGCCATGATAGAAGTTTACAATGAAAGTCTCCCATAAGCTGATAGTAGAACGTAGCCATGATAGATGTTTAAAATGAAAGTCTCCCATAAGTTGATAGTAGAAGGTAGCCATGATAGAAGTTTACAATTAAAGACTCCCATAAAATGATTGTAGAAGGTAGCCATGATAGAAGTTTACAATGAAAGTCTCCCGTAAGTTGTTAGTAGAAGGTAGCCATGATAGAAGTTTATAATTAAAGACTCCCATAAAATGATAGTAGAAGGTAGCCATGATAGAAATTTACAATGAATGTCTCCCATAAAATGATAGTAGAAGGGAGTGTTGATAGAAGTTTACAATGAAAGTCTCCCATAAAATGATAGTAGAAGGTAGCCATGATAGAAGTTTACAATGAAAGTCTCCCATAAGCTGATATTAGAACGTACCCATGATAGAAGTTTACAATGAAAGTCTCCCATAAGTTAATAGTAGAAGGTAGCCATGATAGAAGTTTACAATGAAAGACTCCCATAAGTTGATAGTAGAAGGTAGCCATGATAGAAGTTTACAATGAATGTCTCTCATAAAATATTAGTAGAAGGTAGCCATGATAGAAGTTTACAATGAAAGTCTCCCATAAGTTGATAGTAGAAGGTAGCCATGATAGAAGTTTACAATGAAAGTCTCCCATAAGTTGATAGTAGAAGGTAGCCATGATAGAAGTTTACAATGAAAGTCTCCCATAAGTTGATAGTAGAAGGTAGCCATGATAGAAGTTTACAATGAAAGTCTCCCATCAGTTGATAGTAGAAGGTAGCCATGATAGAAGTTTACAATGAAAGTCCCCCAGAAGTTGATAGTAGAAGGTAGCCATGACAGAAGTTTACAATGAAAGTCTCCCATAACATAATAGTAGAAGGTAGCCATGATAGAAGTTTACAATGAATGTCTCCCATAAAATGATAGTAGAAGGTAGACATGATAGAAGTTTACAATGAAAGTCCCCCATAAGTTGATAGTAGAAGGTAGCCATGATAGAAGTTTACAATGAAAGTCTCCCATAAAATCATAGTAGAAGGTAGCCATGATAGAAGTTTACAATTAAAGTCTCCCATAAAATGATAGTAGAAGGTAGCCATGATAGAAGTTTACAATGAAAGTCCCCCAGAAGTTGATAGTAGAAGGTAGCCATGATAGAAGTTTACAATTAAAGTCTCCCATAAAATGATAGTAGAAGGTAGCCATGATAGAAGTTTACAATTAAAGTCTCCCATAAAATGATAGTAGAAGGTAGCCATGATAGAAGTTTACAATGAAAGTCTCCCATAAAATGATAGTAGAAGGTAGACATGATAAAAGTTTACAATGAAAGTCTCCCATAAGTTGATGGTAGAATGTAGCCATGATAGAAGTTTACAATGAAAATCTCCCATAAAATGAGAGTAGAAGGTAGACATGATACAAGTTTACAATGAAAGTCTCCCATAAGTTGATAGTAGAATGTAGCCATAATAGAAGTTTACAATGAAAGTCTCCCATAAAATGATAGTAGAAGGTAGCGATGATAGAAGTTTACAATGAATGTCTCCCATAAAATAATAGTAGAAGGTAGCCATGATAGAAGTTTAAAATGAAAGTCTCCCATAAGTTGATAGTAGAAAGCAGCCATGATAGAAGTTTACAATGAATGTCTCCCATAAAATGATAGTAGAAGGGAGCCATGATAGAAGTTTACAATGAAAGTCTCCCATAAAATGATAGAAGGTAGCCATGATAGAAGTTTGCAATGAAAGTCTCCCATAAAATGATAGTAGAAGGTAGCCATGATAGAAGTTTACAATGAAAGTCTCCCATAAGTTGATAGTGGAAGGTAGCCATGATAGAAGTTTACAATGAAAGTCTCCCATAAGTTGATAGCAGAAGGTAGCCATGATAGAAGTTTACAATGAATGTCTCCCATAAAATAATAGTAGAAGGTAGCCATGATAGAAGTTTAAAATGAAAGTCTCCCATAAGTTGATAGTAGAAAGCAGCCATGATAGAAGTTTACAATGAATGTCTCCCATAAAATGATAGTAGAAGGTAGCCATGATAGAAGTTTACAATGAAAGTCTCTCATAAGTTGATAGTAGAAGGTAGCCATGATAGAAGTTTACAATGAAAGTCTCCCATAAAATGATAGTAGAAGGTAGCCATGATAGAGGTTTACAATGAAAGTCCCCCATAAGTTGATAGTAGAAGGTAGCCATGATAGAAGTTTACAATGAAAGTCTCCCATAAGTTGATAGTAGAAGGTAGCCATGATAGAAGTTTACAATGAAAGTCTCCCATAAGTTGATAGTAGAAGGTAGCCATGATAGAAGTTTACAATGAAAGTCTCCCATTAAAGGATAGTAGAAGGTAGCCATGATAGAAGTTTACAATGAAAGTCTCCCATTAAATGATAGTAGAAGGTAGCCATGATAGAAGTTTACAATGAAAGTCCCCCATAAGTTGATAGTAGAAGGTAGCCATGATAGAAGTTTACAATGAAAGTCTCCCATAAAATTATAGTAGAAGGTAGCCAAGATAGAAGTTTACAATGAAAGTCTACCATAAGTTGATAGTAGAAGGTAGCCATGATAGAAGTTTACAATGAAAGTCCCCCATAAGTTGATAGTAGAAGGTAGCCATGATAGAAGTTTACAATGAAAGTAACCAATAAAATCATAATAGAAGGTAGCCAAGTTAGAAGTGTACAATGAAAGTCTCCCATAAAATTATAGTAGAAAGTAGCCATGATAGAAGTTTACAATGAAAGTCTCCCATAAAATGATAGTGGAAGGTAGCCATGATAGAAGTTTACAATGAAAGTCTCCCATCAGTTGATAGTAGAACGTAGCCATGATAGAAGTTTACAATGAAAGTCTCCCATAAAATGATAGTAGAAGGTAGCCATGATAGAAGTTTACGATGAAAGTCTCCCATAATTTGATAGTGGAATGTAGACATGATAGAAGTTTACAATGAAAGTCTCCCGTAAGTTGATAGTAGAAGGTAGCCATGATAGAAGTTTACAATGAAAGTCTCCCATAAGTTGATAGTGGAAGGTAGCCATGATAGAAGTTTACAATTAAAGACTCCCATAAAATGATAGTAGAAGGTAGCCATGATAGAAGTTTACAATGAAAGTCTCCCATAAGTTAATAGTAGAAGGTAGCCATGATAGAAGTTTACAATGAAAGTCTCCCATAAGTTGATAGTAGAAGGTAACCATGATAGACGTTTACAATGAAAGTCTCCCATAAGTTAATAGTAGAAGGTAGCCATGATAGAAGTTTACGATGCAAGTCTCCCATTAAATGATAGTAGAAGGTAGCCATGATAGAAGTTTACAATGAAAGTCTCTCATAAGCTGATAGTAGAAGGTAGCCATGATAGAAGTTTACAATGAAAGTCTCCCATTAAATGATAGTAGAAGGTAGCCATGATAGAAGTTTACAATGAAAGTCTCCCATAAAATGATTGTAGAAGGTAGCCATGATAGATGTTTACAATGAAAGTCTCCCATAAGTTGATAGTAGAAGGTAGCCATGATAGAAGTTTACAATGAAAGTCTCCCATAAAATGATAGTAGAAGGTAGCAATGATAGAAGTTTACAATGAAAGTCTCCCATAAAATGATAGTAGAAGGTAGCCATGATAGAAGTTTACATTGAAAGTCTCCCATAAGTTGATAGTGGAAGGTAGCCATGATAGAAGTTTACAATGAAAGTCTCCCATAAGTTGATAGCAGAAGGTAGCCATGATACAAGTTTAAAATGAATGCCTCCCATAAAATAATAGTAGAAGGTAGCCATGATAGAAGTTTAAAATGAAAGTCTCCCATAAGTTGATAGTAGAAAGCAGCCATGCTAGAAGTTTACAATGAATGTCTCCCATAAAATGATAGTAGAAGGTAGTCTTGATAGAAGTTTACAATGAAACTCTCCCATAAAATGATAGTAGAAGGTAGCCATGATAGAAGTTTACAATGAAAGACCACATAAGTTCATAGTAGAAAGTAGCCATGCTAGAAGTTTACAATGAATGCCTCCCATAAGTTGATAGTAGAAGGTAGTCTTGATAGAAGTTTACAATGAAAGTCTCCCATAAGCTGATAGTAGAAGGGAGCCATGATAGAAGTTTACAATGAAAGTCTCCCATAAAATGATAGTAGAAGGTAGCCATGATAGAAGTTTACAATGAAAGTCTCCCATAAAATGATAGTAGAAGGTAGCCATGATAGAAGTTTACAATGAAAGTCTACCATAAGTTGATAGTAGAAGGTAGCCATGATAGAAGTTTACAATGAAAGTCTCCCATAAAATGATAGTAGAAGGTAGCCATGATAGAAGTTTATAATGAAAGTCTCCCATAAGTTGATAGTAGAAGGTAGCCATGATAGAAGTTTACAATTAAAGTCTCTCATAAAATAATAGTAGAAGGTAGCCATGATAGAAGTTTACAATTAAAGTCTCTCATAAAATAATAGTAGAAGGTAGCCATGATAGAAGTTTACAATGAAAGTCTCACATAAGTTGATAGTAGAAGGTAGCCATGATAGAAGTTTACAATGAAAGTCTCCCATAAAATGATAGTAGAAGGTGGCCATGATAGAAGTTTACAATGAAAGTCTCCCATAAAATGATAGTAGAAGGTGGCCATGATAGAAGTTTACAATGAAAGTCTCCCATACGTTGATAGTAGAAAGTAGCCATGATAGAAGTTTACAATGAAAGTCTCCCATAAGTTGATAGTAGAAGGTAGCCATGATAGAAGTTTACAATGAATGCCCCCCATAAGTTGATAGAGAAGGTACCCATGATAGAAGTTTACAATGAAAGTCTCCCATAAGTTATTGGTAGAATGTAGCCATGATAGAAGTTTACAATGAAAGTCTCCCATAAAATGATAGTAGAAGGTAGTCATGATAGAAGTTTACAATGAAAGTCTCCCATAAAATGATAGTAGAAGGTAGCCATGATAGAAGTTTACAATGAAAGTGTCCCATAAATTGATAGTAGAAGGTAGCCATGATAGAAGTTTACAATGAAAGTCCCCCATAAGTTGATAGTAGAAGGTAGCCATGATAGAAGTTTACAATGAAAGTCTCCCATTAAATGATAGTAGAAGGTAGCCATGATAGAAGTTTACAATTAAAGACTCCCATAAAATGATAGTAGAAGGTTGCCATGATAGAAGTTTACAATAAAAGTCTCCGATAAGTTATTAGTAGAAGGTAGCCATGATAGAAGTTTACAATGAAAGTCTCCCATAAGTTGATAGTAGAAGGTAGCGATGATAGAAGTTTACGATGAAAGTCTCCCATAAATTGAGAGTAGAAGGTAGCCATGATAGAAGTTTACAATGAAAGTCTCCCATAAGTTGATAGTAGAAGGTAGCCATGATAGAAGTTTACAATGAATGCCTCCCATAAGTTGATAGTAGAAGTTAGCCATGATAGAAGTTTACAATGAAAGTCTCCCATAAGCTGATAGTAGAAGGTAGCGATGATAGAAGTTTACAATGAAAGTCTCCCATAAATTGAGAGTAGAAGGTAGCCATGATAGAAGTTTACAATGAAAGTCTCCGATAAGTTGATAGTAGAAGGTAGCCATGATAGAAGTTTACAATGAAACACTCCCATAAAATGATAGTAGAAGGTAGCCATGATAGAAGTTTACAATGAATGTCTCTCATGAAATAATAGTAGAAGGTAGTCATGATAGAAGTTTACAATTAAAGTCTCCCATAAGTTGATAGTAGAAGGTAACCATGGTAGAAGTTTACAATGAAAGTCTCTCATAAGTTGATAGTAGAAGGTAGCCATGATAGAAGTTTACAATGAAAGTCTCCCATAAGTTGATAGCAGAAGGTAGCCATGATAGAAGTTTACAATGAAAATCTCCCATAAATTGATAGTAGAAGGTAGTCATGATAGAAGTTTACAATGAAAGTCTCCCATAAGTTGATAGTAGAAGGTAGCCATGGTAGAAGTTTAAAATGAAAGTCTCCCTTAAAATGATAGTAGAAGGTAGCCATGGTAGAAGTCTACAATGAAAGTCTCCCATAAGCTGATAGTAGAAGGTAGCCATGATAGAAGTTTACAATGAATGCCTCCCATAAGTTGATAGTAGAAGTTAGCCATGATAGAAGTTTACAATGAAAGTCTCCCATAAGCTGATAGTAGAAGGTAGCGATGATAGAAGTTTACAATGAAAGTCTCCCATAAATTGAGAGTAGAAGGTAGCCATGATAGAAGTTTACAATGAAAGTCTCCGATAAGTTGATAGTAGAAGGTAGCCATGATAGAAGTTTACAATGAAACACTCCCATAAAATGATAGTAGAAGGTAGCCATGATAGAAGTTTACAATGAAAGTCTCTCATAAGTTGATAGTAGAAGGTAGCCATGATAGAAGTTTACAATGAAAGTCTCCCATAAAATGATAGTAGAAGGTAGCCATGATAGAGGTTTACAATGAAAGTCCCCCATAAGTTGATAGTAGAAGGTAGCCATGATAGAAGTTTACAATGAAAGTCTCCCATAAGTTGATAGTAGAAGGTAGCCATGATAGAAGTTTACAATGAAAGTCTCCCATAAGTTGATAGTAGAAGGTAGCCATGATAGAAGTTTACAATGAAAGTCTCCCATTAAAGGATAGTAGAAGGTAGCCATGATAGAAGTTTACAATGAAAGTCTCCCATTAAATGATAGTAGAAGGTAGCCATGATAGAAGTTTACAATGAAAGTCCCCCATAAGTTGATAGTAGAAGGTAGCCATGATAGAAGTTTACAATGAAAGTCTCCCATAAAATTATAGTAGAAGGTAGCCAAGATAGAAGTTTACAATGAAAGTCTACCATAAGTTGATAGTAGAAGGTAGCCATGATAGAAGTTTACAATGAAAGTCCCCCATAAGTTGATAGTAGAAGGTAGCCATGATAGAAGTTTACAATGAAAGTAACCAATAAAATCATAATAGAAGGTAGCCAAGTTAGAAGTGTACAATGAAAGTCTCCCATAAAATTATAGTAGAAAGTAGCCATGATAGAAGTTTACAATGAAAGTCTCCCATAAAATGATAGTGGAAGGTAGCCATGATAGAAGTTTACAATGAAAGTCTCCCATCAGTTGATAGTAGAACGTAGCCATGATAGAAGTTTACAATGAAAGTCTGCCATAAAATGATAGTAGAAGGTAGCCATGATAGAAGTTTACGATGAAAGTCTCCCATAATTTGATAGTGGAATGTAGACATGATAGAAGTTTACAATGAAAGTCTCCCGTAAGTTGATAGTAGAAGGTAGCCATGATAGAAGTTTACAATGAAAGTCTCCCATAAGTTGATAGTGGAAGGTAGCCATGATAGAAGTTTACAATTAAAGACTCCCATAAAATGATAGTAGAAGGTAGCCATGATAGAAGTTTACAATGAAAGTCTCCCATAAGTTAATAGTAGAAGGTAGCCATGATAGAAGTTTACAATGAAAGTCTCCCATAAGTTGATAGTAGAAGGTAACCATGATAGACGTTTACAATGAAAGTCTCCCATAAGTTAATAGTAGAAGGTAGCCATGATAGAAGTTTACGATGCAAGTCTCCCATTAAATGATAGTAGAAGGTAGCCATGATAGAAGTTTACAATGAAAGTCTCTCATAAGCTGATAGTAGAAGGTAGCCATGATAGAAGTTTACAATGAAAGTCTCCCATTAAATGATAGTAGAAGGTAGCCATGATAGAAGTTTACAATGAAAGTCTCCCATAAAATGATTGTAGAAGGTAGCCATGATAGATGTTTACAATGAAAGTCTCCCATAAGTTGATAGTAGAAGGTAGCCATGATAGAAGTTTACAATGAAAGTCTCCCATAAAATGATAGTAGAAGGTAGCAATGATAGAAGTTTACAATGAAAGTCTCCCATAAAATGATAGTAGAAGGTAGCCATGATAGAAGTTTACATTGAAAGTCTCCCATAAGTTGATAGTGGAAGGTAGCCATGATAGAAGTTTACAATGAAAGTCTCCCATAAGTTGATAGCAGAAGGTAGCCATGATACAAGTTTAAAATGAATGCCTCCCATAAAATAATAGTAGAAGGTAGCCATGATAGAAGTTTAAAATGAAAGTCTCCCATAAGTTGATAGTAGAAAGCAGCCATGCTAGAAGTTTACAATGAATGTCTCCCATAAAATGATAGTAGAAGGTAGTCTTGATAGAAGTTTACAATGAAACTCTCCCATAAAATGATAGTAGAAGGTAGCCATGATAGAAGTTTACAATGAAAGACCACATAAGTTCATAGTAGAAAGTAGCCATGCTAGAAGTTTACAATGAATGCCTCCCATAAGTTGATAGTAGAAGGTAGTCTTGATAGAAGTTTACAATGAAAGTCTCCCATAAGCTGATAGTAGAAGGGAGCCATGATAGAATTTACAATGAAAGTCTCCCATAAAATGATAGTAGAAGGTAGCCATGATAGAAGTTTACAATGAAAGTCTCCCATAAAATGATAGTAGAAGGTAGCCATGATAGAAGTTTACAATGAAAGTCTACCATAAGTTGATAGTAGAAGGTAGCCATGATAGAAGTTTACAATGAAAGTCTCCCATAAAATGATAGTAGAAGGTAGCCATGATAGAAGTTTATAATGAAAGTCTCCCATAAGTTGATAGTAGAAGGTAGCCATGATAGAAGTTTACAATTAAAGTCTCTCATAAAATAATAGTAGAAGGTAGCCATGATAGAAGTTTACAATTAAAGTCTCTCATAAAATAATAGTAGAAGGTAGCCATGATAGAAGTTTACAATGAAAGTCTCACATAAGTTGATAGTAGAAGGTAGCCATGATAGAAGTTTACAATGAAAGTCTCCCATAAAATGATAGTAGAAGGTGGCCATGATAGAAGTTTACAATGAAAGTCTCCCATAAAATGATAGTAGAAGGTGGCCATGATAGAAGTTTACAATGAAAGTCTCCCATACGTTGATAGTAGAAAGTAGCCATGATAGAAGTTTACAATGAAAGTCTCCCATAAGTTGATAGTAGAAGGTAGCCATGATAGAAGTTTACAATGAATGCCCCCCATAAGTTGATAGAGAAGGTACCCATGATAGAAGTTTACAATGAAAGTCTCCCATAAGTTATTGGTAGAATGTAGCCATGATAGAAGTTTACAATGAAAGTCTCCCATAAAATGATAGTAGAAGGTAGTCATGATAGAAGTTTACAATGAAAGTCTCCCATAAAATGATAGTAGAAGGTAGCCATGATAGAAGTTTACAATGAAAGTGTCCCATAAATTGATAGTAGAAGGTAGCCATGATAGAAGTTTACAATGAAAGTCCCCCATAAGTTGATAGTAGAAGGTAGCCATGATAGAAGTTTACAATGAAAGTCTCCCATAAAATGATAGTAGAAGGTAGCCATGATAGAAGTTTACAATTAAAGACTCCCATAAAATGATAGTAGAAGGTTGCCATGATAGAAGTTTACAATAAAAGTCTCCGATAAGTTATTAGTAGAAGGTAGCCATGATAGAAGTTTACAATGAAAGTCTCCCATAAGTTGATAGTAGAAGGTAGCGATGATAGAAGTTTACGATGAAAGTCTCCCATAAATTGAGAGTAGAAGGTAGCCATGATAGAAGTTTACAATGAAAGTCTCCCATAAGTTGATAGTAGAAGGTAGCCATGATAGAAGTTTACAATGAATGCCTCCCATAAGTTGATAGTAGAAGTTAGCCATGATAGAAGTTTACAATGAAAGTCTCCCATAAGCTGATAGTAGAAGGTAGCGATGATAGAAGTTTACAATGAAAGTCTCCCATAAATTGAGAGTAGAAGGTAGCCATGATAGAAGTTTACAATGAAAGTCTCCGATAAGTTGATAGTAGAAGGTAGCCATGATAGAAGTTTACAATGAAACACTCCCATAAAATGATAGTAGAAGGTAGCCATGATAGAAGTTTACAATGAATGTCTCTCATGAAATAATAGTAGAAGGTAGTCATGATAGAAGTTTACAATTAAAGTCTCCCATAAGTTGATAGTAGAAGGTAACCATGGTAGAAGTTTACAATGAAAGTCTCTCATAAGTTGATAGTAGAAGGTAGCCATGATAGAAGTTTACAATGAAAGTCTCCCATAAGTTGATAGCAGAAGGTAGCCATGATAGAAGTTTACAATGAAAATCTCCCATAAATTGATAGTAGAAGGTAGTCATGATAGAAGTTTACAATGAAAGTCTCCCATAAGTTGATAGTAGAAGGTAGCCATGGTAGAAGTTTAAAATGAAAGTCTCCCTTAAAATGATAGTAGAAGGTAGCCATGGTAGAAGTTTACAATGAAAGTCTCCCATAAGCTGATAGTAGAAGGTAGCCATGATAGAAGTTTACAATGAATGCCTCCCATAAGTTGATAGTAGAAGTTAGCCATGATAGAAGTTTACAATGAAAGTCTCCCATAAGCTGATAGTAGAAGGTAGCGATGATAGAAGTTTACAATGAAAGTCTCCCATAAATTGAGAGTAGAAGGTAGCCATGATAGAAGTTTACAATGAAAGTCTCCGATAAGTTGATAGTAGAAGGTAGCCATGATAGAAGTTTACAATGAAACACTCCCATAAAATGATAGTAGAAGGTAGCCATGATAGAAGTTTACAATGAATGTCTCTCATGAAATAATAGTAGAAGGTAGTCATGATAGAAGTTTACAATTAAAGTCTCCCATAAGTTGATAGTAGAAGGTAACCATGGTAGAAGTTTACAATGAAAGTCTCTCATAAGTTGATAGTAGAAGGTAGCCATGATAGAAGTTTACAATGAAAGTCTCCCATAAGTTGATAGCAGAAGGTAGCCATGATAGAAGTTTAAAATGAAAATCTCCCATAAATTGATAGTAGAAGGTAGCCATGATAGAAGTTTACAATGAAAGTCTCCCATAAGTTGATAGTAGAAGGTAGCCATGATAGAAGTTTACAATGAAAGTCTCCCATAAGTTGGTAGTAGAAGGTAGCCATGATTGAAGTTTACAATGAAAGTCTCCCATAAGTTGGTAGTAGAAGGTAGCCATGATAGAAGTTTACAATGAATGCCTCCCATAAAATAATACTAGAAGGTAGCCATGATAGAAGTTTACAATCAAAGTCTCCCATAAGTTAATAGTAGAAGCTAGCCATGGTAGAAGTTTACAATGAAAGTCTCCCATAAGTTGATAGTAGAAGGTTTCCATGATAGAAGTTTACAATGAAAGTCCCCCATAAGTTGATAGTAGAAGGTAGCCATGATAGAAGTTTACAATTAAAGTCTCCCATAAAATGATAGTAGAAGGTAGCCATGATAGAAGTTTACAATGAAAGTCTCCCATAAGTTGATAGTAGAAGGTAGCCATGAGAGAAGTTTACAATGAATGTCTCCCATAAAATGATAGTAGAAGGTAGTCATGATAGAATTTTATACTTAAAGTCTCCCATAAAATGATAGTAGAAGGTAGCCATGATAGAAATTTACAATGAAAGTCTCCCATAAAATGATAGTAGAAGGTAGCCATGATAGAAGTTTACAATGAATGTCTACCATAAAATGATAGTAGAAGGTAGTCATGATAGAAGTTTATACTTAAAGTCTCCCATAAAATGATAGTAGAAGGTAGCCATGATAGAAGTTTACAATGAAAGTCTCCCATAAGTTGATAGTAGAACGTAGCCATGATAGAAGTTTACAATAAAAGTCTCCCATAAGTTGATAGTAGAAGGTAGCCATGATAGAAGTTTACAATGAAAGTCTCCCATAAAATAATAGTAGAAGGTAGCCATGATAGAAGTTTACGATAAAAGTCTCCCATAAAATGATAGTAGAAGGTAGCCATGATAGAAGTTTACAATAAAAGTCTCCCATAAGTTGATAGTAGAAGGTAGCCATGATAGAAGTTTAAAATGAAAGTCTCCCATAAGTTGATAGTAGAAGGTAGCCATGATAGAAGTTTACAATGAAACACTCCCATAAAATGATAGTAGAAGGTAGCCATGATAGAAGTTTACAATGAAATTCTCCCATAAGTTGATAGTAGAAGGTAGCCATGATAGAAGTTTACAATGAAACACTCCCATAAAATGATAGTAGAAGGTAGCCATGATAGAAGTTTACAATGAAAGTCTCCCATAAATTGATAGTAGAAGGTAGCCATGATAGAAGTTTACAATGAAAGTCTCCCATAAGTTGATAGTAGAAGGTAGCCATGAGAGAAATTTACAATGAAAGTCTCCCATAAAATGATAGTAGAAGGTAGCCATGATAGAAGTTTACAATGAAAGTCCCCCATAAAATGATAGTAGAAGGTAGCCATGATAGAAGTTTACAATGAAAGTCTCCCATAAGTTGATAGTAGAAGGTAGCCATGATAGAAGTTTACAATGAAAGTCTCCCATAAAATGATAGTAGAAGGTAGCCATGATAGAAGTTTACAATGAAAGTCTCCCATAAAATGATAGTAGAAGGTAGCCATGATAGAAGTTTACAATGAAAGTCTCCCATAAAATGATAGTAGAAGGTAGCCATGATAGAAGTTTACAATGAAAGTCCCCCATAAGTTGATAGTAGAAGGTAGCCATGATAGAAGTTTACAATGAAAGTCTCCCATAAAATGATAGTAGAAGGTAGCATATGATAGAAGTTTACAATGAAAGTCTCCCATAAGTTGAAAGTAGAAGGTAGCCATGATACAAGTTTACAATGAAAGTCTCCCATTAAATGATAGTAGAAGGTAGCCATGATAGAAGTTTACAATGAAAGTCTCCCATAAGTTGATAGTAGAAAGCAGCCATGATAGAAGTTTACAATGAATGTCTCCCATAAAATGATAGTAGAAGGTAGCCATGATAGAAGTTTACAATGAAAGTCTCCTATAAAATGATAGTAGAAGGTAGCCATGATAGAAGTTTACAATGAAAGTCTCCCATAAGCTGATATTAGAACGTACCCATGATAGAAGTTTACAATGAAAGTCTCCCATAAGTTAATAGTAGAAGGTAGCCATGATAGAAGTTTACAATGAAAGACTCCCATAAGTTGATAGTAGAAGGTAGCCATGATAGAAGTTTACAATGAATGTCTCTCATAAAATATTAGTAGAAGGTAGCCATGATAGAAGTTTACAATGAAAGTCTCCCATAAGTTGATAGTAGAAGGTAGCCATGATAGAAGTTTACAATGAAAGTCTCCCATAAGTTGATAGTAGAAGGTAGCCATGATAGAAGTTTACAATGAAAGTCTCCCATAAGTTGATAGTAGAAGGTAGCCATGATAGAAGTTTACAATGAAAGTCTCCCATCAGTTGATAGTAGAAGGTAGCCATGATAGAAGTTTACAATGAAAGTCCCCCAGAAGTTGATAGTAGAAGGTAGCCATGACAGAAGTTTACAATGAAAGTCTCCCATAACATAATAGTAGAAGGTAGCCATGATAGAAGTTTACAATGAATGTCTCCCATAAAATGATAGTAGAAGGTAGACATGATAGAAGTTTACAATGAAAGTCCCCCATAAGTTGATAGTAGAAGGTAGCCATGATAGAAGTTTACAATGAAAGTCTCCCATAAAATCATAGTAGAAGGTAGCCATGATAGAAGTTTACAATTAAAGTCTCCCATAAAATGATAGTAGAAGGTAGCCATGATAGAAGTTTACAATGAAAGTCCCCCAGAAGTTGATAGTAGAAGGTAGCCATGATAGAAGTTTACAATTAAAGTCTCCCATAAAATGATAGTAGAAGGTAGCCATGATAGAAGTTTACAATTAAAGTCTCCCATAAAATGATAGTAGAAGGTAGCCATGATAGAAGTTTACAATGAAAGTCTCCCATAAAATGATAGTAGAAGGTAGACATGATAAAAGTTTACAATGAAAGTCTCCCATAAGTTGATGGTAGAATGTAGCCATGATAGAAGTTTACAATGAAAATCTCCCATAAAATGAGAGTAGAAGGTAGACATGATACAAGTTTACAATGAAAGTCTCCCATAAGTTGATAGTAGAATGTAGCCATAATAGAAGTTTACAATGAAAGTCTCCCATAAAATGATAGTAGAAGGTAGCGATGATAGAAGTTTACAATGAATGTCTCCCATAAAATAATAGTAGAAGGTAGCCATGATAGAAGTTTAAAATGAAAGTCTCCCATAAGTTGATAGTAGAAAGCAGCCATGATAGAAGTTTACAATGAATGTCTCCCATAAAATGATAGTAGAAGGGAGCCATGATAGAAGTTTACAATGAAAGTCTCCCATAAAATGATAGAAGGTAGCCATGATAGAAGTTTGCAATGAAAGTCTCCCATAAAATGATAGTAGAAGGTAGCCATGATAGAAGTTTACAATGAAAGTCTCCCATAAGTTGATAGTGGAAGGTAGCCATGATAGAAGTTTACAATGAAAGTCTCCCATAAGTTGATAGCAGAAGGTAGCCATGATAGAAGTTTACAATGAATGTCTCCCATAAAATAATAGTAGAAGGTAGCCATGATAGAAGTTTAAAATGAAAGTCTCCCATAAGTTGATAGTAGAAAGCAGCCATGATAGAAGTTTACAATGAATGTCTCCCATAAAATGATAGTAGAAGGTAGCCATGATAGAAGTTTACAATGAAAGTCTCTCATAAGTTGATAGTAGAAGGTAGCCATGATAGAAGTTTACAATGAAAGTCTCCCATAAAATGATAGTAGAAGGTAGCCATGATAGAGGTTTACAATGAAAGTCCCCCATAAGTTGATAGTAGAAGGTAGCCATGATAGAAGTTTACAATGAAAGTCTCCCATAAGTTGATAGTAGAAGGTAGCCATGATAGAAGTTTACAATGAAAGTCTCCCATAAGTTGATAGTAGAAGGTAGCCATGATAGAAGTTTACAATGAAAGTCTCCCATTAAAGGATAGTAGAAGGTAGCCATGATAGAAGTTTACAATGAAAGTCTCCCATTAAATGATAGTAGAAGGTAGCCATGATAGAAGTTTACAATGAAAGTCCCCCATAAGTTGATAGTAGAAGGTAGCCATGATAGAAGTTTACAATGAAAGTCTCCCATAAAATTATAGTAGAAGGTAGCCAAGATAGAAGTTTACAATGAAAGTCTACCATAAGTTGATAGTAGAAGGTAGCCATGATAGAAGTTTACAATGAAAGTCCCCCATAAGTTGATAGTAGAAGGTAGCCATGATAGAAGTTTACAATGAAAGTAACCAATAAAATCATAATAGAAGGTAGCCAAGTTAGAAGTGTACAATGAAAGTCTCCCATAAAATTATAGTAGAAAGTAGCCATGATAGAAGTTTACAATGAAAGTCTCCCATAAAATGATAGTGGAAGGTAGCCATGATAGAAGTTTACAATGAAAGTCTCCCATCAGTTGATAGTAGAACGTAGCCATGATAGAAGTTTACAATGAAAGTCTCCCATAAAATGATAGTAGAAGGTAGCCATGATAGAAGTTTACGATGAAAGTCTCCCATAATTTGATAGTGGAATGTAGACATGATAGAAGTTTACAATGAAAGTCTCCCGTAAGTTGATAGTAGAAGGTAGCCATGATAGAAGTTTACAATGAAAGTCTCCCATAAGTTGATAGTGGAAGGTAGCCATGATAGAAGTTTACAATTAAAGACTCCCATAAAATGATAGTAGAAGGTAGCCATGATAGAAGTTTACAATGAAAGTCTCCCATAAGTTAATAGTAGAAGGTAGCCATGATAGAAGTTTACAATGAAAGTCTCCCATAAGTTGATAGTAGAAGGTAACCATGATAGACGTTTACAATGAAAGTCTCCCATAAGTTAATAGTAGAAGGTAGCCATGATAGAAGTTTACGATGCAAGTCTCCCATTAAATGATAGTAGAAGGTAGCCATGATAGAAGTTTACAATGAAAGTCTCTCATAAGCTGATAGTAGAAGGTAGCCATGATAGAAGTTTACAATGAAAGTCTCCCATTAAATGATAGTAGAAGGTAGCCATGATAGAAGTTTACAATGAAAGTCTCCCATAAAATGATTGTAGAAGGTAGCCATGATAGATGTTTACAATGAAAGTCTCCCATAAGTTGATAGTAGAAGGTAGCCATGATAGAAGTTTACAATGAAAGTCTCCCATAAAATGATAGTAGAAGGTAGCAATGATAGAAGTTTACAATGAAAGTCTCCCATAAAATGATAGTAGAAGGTAGCCATGATAGAAGTTTACATTGAAAGTCTCCCATAAGTTGATAGTGGAAGGTAGCCATGATAGAAGTTTACAATGAAAGTCTCCCATAAGTTGATAGCAGAAGGTAGCCATGATACAAGTTTAAAATGAATGCCTCCCATAAAATAATAGTAGAAGGTAGCCATGATAGAAGTTTAAAATGAAAGTCTCCCATAAGTTGATAGTAGAAAGCAGCCATGCTAGAAGTTTACAATGAATGTCTCCCATAAAATGATAGTAGAAGGTAGTCTTGATAGAAGTTTACAATGAAACTCTCCCATAAAATGATAGTAGAAGGTAGCCATGATAGAAGTTTACAATGAAAGACCACATAAGTTCATAGTAGAAAGTAGCCATGCTAGAAGTTTACAATGAATGCCTCCCATAAGTTGATAGTAGAAGGTAGTCTTGATAGAAGTTTACAATGAAAGTCTCCCATAAGCTGATAGTAGAAGGGAGCCATGATAGAAGTTTACAATGAAAGTCTCCCATAAAATGATAGTAGAAGGTAGCCATGATAGAAGTTTACAATGAAAGTCTCCCATAAAATGATAGTAGAAGGTAGCCATGATAGAAGTTTACAATGAAAGTCTACCATAAGTTGATAGTAGAAGGTAGCCATGATAGAAGTTTACAATGAAAGTCTCCCATAAAATGATAGTAGAAGGTAGCCATGATAGAAGTTTATAATGAAAGTCTCCCATAAGTTGATAGTAGAAGGTAGCCATGATAGAAGTTTACAATTAAAGTCTCTCATAAAATAATAGTAGAAGGTAGCCATGATAGAAGTTTACAATTAAAGTCTCTCATAAAATAATAGTAGAAGGTAGCCATGATAGAAGTTTACAATGAAAGTCTCACATAAGTTGATAGTAGAAGGTAGCCATGATAGAAGTTTACAATGAAAGTCTCCCATAAAATGATAGTAGAAGGTGGCCATGATAGAAGTTTACAATGAAAGTCTCCCATAAAATGATAGTAGAAGGTGGCCATGATAGAAGTTTACAATGAAAGTCTCCCATACGTTGATAGTAGAAAGTAGCCATGATAGAAGTTTACAATGAAAGTCTCCCATAAGTTGATAGTAGAAGGTAGCCATGATAGAAGTTTACAATGAATGCCCCCCATAAGTTGATAGAGAAGGTACCCATGATAGAAGTTTACAATGAAAGTCTCCCATAAGTTATTGGTAGAATGTAGCCATGATAGAAGTTTACAATGAAAGTCTCCCATAAAATGATAGTAGAAGGTAGTCATGATAGAAGTTTACAATGAAAGTCTCCCATAAAATGATAGTAGAAGGTAGCCATGATAGAAGTTTACAATGAAAGTGTCCCATAAATTGATAGTAGAAGGTAGCCATGATAGAAGTTTACAATGAAAGTCCCCCATAAGTTGATAGTAGAAGGTAGCCATGATAGAAGTTTACAATGAAAGTCTCCCATTAAATGATAGTAGAAGGTAGCCATGATAGAAGTTTACAATTAAAGACTCCCATAAAATGATAGTAGAAGGTTGCCATGATAGAAGTTTACAATAAAAGTCTCCGATAAGTTATTAGTAGAAGGTAGCCATGATAGAAGTTTACAATGAAAGTCTCCCATAAGTTGATAGTAGAAGGTAGCGATGATAGAAGTTTACGATGAAAGTCTCCCATAAATTGAGAGTAGAAGGTAGCCATGATAGAAGTTTACAATGAAAGTCTCCCATAAGTTGATAGTAGAAGGTAGCCATGATAGAAGTTTACAATGAATGCCTCCCATAAGTTGATAGTAGAAGTTAGCCATGATAGAAGTTTACAATGAAAGTCTCCCATAAGCTGATAGTAGAAGGTAGCGATGATAGAAGTTTACAATGAAAGTCTCCCATAAATTGAGAGTAGAAGGTAGCCATGATAGAAGTTTACAATGAAAGTCTCCGATAAGTTGATAGTAGAAGGTAGCCATGATAGAAGTTTACAATGAAACACTCCCATAAAATGATAGTAGAAGGTAGCCATGATAGAAGTTTACAATGAATGTCTCTCATGAAATAATAGTAGAAGGTAGTCATGATAGAAGTTTACAATTAAAGTCTCCCATAAGTTGATAGTAGAAGGTAACCATGGTAGAAGTTTACAATGAAAGTCTCTCATAAGTTGATAGTAGAAGGTAGCCATGATAGAAGTTTACAATGAAAGTCTCCCATAAGTTGATAGCAGAAGGTAGCCATGATAGAAGTTTACAATGAAAATCTCCCATAAATTGATAGTAGAAGGTAGTCATGATAGAAGTTTACAATGAAAGTCTCCCATAAGTTGATAGTAGAAGGTAGCCATGGTAGAAGTTTAAAATGAAAGTCTCCCTTAAAATGATAGTAGAAGGTAGCCATGGTAGAAGTTTACAATGAAAGTCTCCCATAAGCTGATAGTAGAAGGTAGCCATGATAGAAGTTTACAATGAATGCCTCCCATAAGTTGATAGTAGAAGTTAGCCATGATAGAAGTTTACAATGAAAGTCTCCCATAAGCTGATAGTAGAAGGGAGCGATGATAGAAGTTTACAATGAAAGTCTCCCATAAATTGAGAGTAGAAGGTAGCCATGATAGAAGTTTACAATGAAAGTCTCCGATAAGTTGATAGTAGAAGGTAGCCATGATAGAAGTTTACAATGAAACACTCCCATAAAATGATAGTAGAAGGTAGCCATGATAGAAGTTTACAATGAAAGTCTCTCATAAGTTGATAGTAGAAGGTAGCCATGATAGAAGTTTACAATGAAAGTCTCCCATAAAATGATAGTAGAAGGTAGCCATGATAGAGGTTTACAATGAAAGTCCCCCATAAGTTGATAGTAGAAGGTAGCCATGATAGAAGTTTACAATGAAAGTCTCCCATAAGTTGATAGTAGAAGGTAGCCATGATAGAAGTTTACAATGAAAGTCTCCCATAAGTTGATAGTAGAAGGTAGCCATGATAGAAGTTTACAATGAAAGTCTCCCATTAAAGGATAGTAGAAGGTAGCCATGATAGAAGTTTACAATGAAAGTCTCCCATTAAATGATAGTAGAAGGTAGCCATGATAGAAGTTTACAATGAAAGTCCCCCATAAGTTGATAGTAGAAGGTAGCCATGATAGAAGTTTACAATGAAAGTCTCCCATAAAATTATAGTAGAAGGTAGCCAAGATAGAAGTTTACAATGAAAGTCTACCATAAGTTGATAGTAGAAGGTAGCCATGATAGAAGTTTACAATGAAAGTCCCCCATAAGTTGATAGTAGAAGGTAGCCATGATAGAAGTTTACAATGAAAGTAACCAATAAAATCATAATAGAAGGTAGCCAAGTTAGAAGTGTACAATGAAAGTCTCCCATAAAATTATAGTAGAAAGTAGCCATGATAGAAGTTTACAATGAAAGTCTCCCATAAAATGATAGTGGAAGGTAGCCATGATAGAAGTTTACAATGAAAGTCTCCCATCAGTTGATAGTAGAACGTAGCCATGATAGAAGTTTACAATGAAAGTCTCCCATAAAATGATAGTAGAAGGTAGCCATGATAGAAGTTTACGATGAAAGTCTCCCATAATTTGATAGTGGAATGTAGACATGATAGAAGTTTACAATGAAAGTCTCCCGTAAGTTGATAGTAGAAGGTAGCCATGATAGAAGTTTACAATGAAAGTCTCCCATAAGTTGATAGTGGAAGGTAGCCATGATAGAAGTTTACAATTAAAGACTCCCATAAAATGATAGTAGAAGGTAGCCATGATAGAAGTTTACAATGAAAGTCTCCCATAAGTTAATAGTAGAAGGTAGCCATGATAGAAGTTTACAATGAAAGTCTCCCATAAGTTGATAGTAGAAGGTAACCATGATAGACGTTTACAATGAAAGTCTCCCATAAGTTAATAGTAGAAGGTAGCCATGATAGAAGTTTACGATGCAAGTCTCCCATTAAATGATAGTAGAAGGTAACCATGATAGAAGTTTACAATGAAAGTCTCTCATAAGCTGATAGTAGAAGGTAGCCATGATAGAAGTTTACAATGAAAGTCTCCCATTAAATGATAGTAGAAGGTAGCCATGATAGAAGTTTACAATGAAAGTCTCCCATAAAATGATTGTAGAAGGTAGCCATGATAGATGTTTACAATGAAAGTCTCCCATAAGTTGATAGTAGAAGGTAGCCATGATAGAAGTTTACAATGAAAGTCTCCCATAAAATGATAGTAGAAGGTAGCAATGATAGAAGTTTACAATGAAAGTCTCCCATAAAATGATAGTAGAAGGTAGCCATGATAGAAGTTTACATTGAAAGTCTCCCATAAGTTGATAGTGGAAGGTAGCCATGATAGAAGTTTACAATGAAAGTCTCCCATAAGTTGATAGCAGAAGGTAGCCATGATACAAGTTTAAAATGAATGCCTCCCATAAAATAATAGTAGAAGGTAGCCATGATAGAAGTTTAAAATGAAAGTCTCCCATAAGTTGATAGTAGAAAGCAGCCATGCTAGAAGTTTACAATGAATGTCTCCCATAAAATGATAGTAGAAGGTAGTCTTGATAGAAGTTTACAATGAAACTCTCCCATAAAATGATAGTAGAAGGTAGCCATGATAGAAGTTTACAATGAAAGACCACATAAGTTCATAGTAGAAAGTAGCCATGCTAGAAGTTTACAATGAATGCCTCCCATAAGTTGATAGTAGAAGGTAGTCTTGATAGAAGTTTACAATGAAAGTCTCCCATAAGCTGATAGTAGAAGGGAGCCATGATAGAATTTACAATGAAAGTCTCCCATAAAATGATAGTAGAAGGTAGCCATGATAGAAGTTTACAATGAAAGTCTCCCATAAAATGATAGTAGAAGGTAGCCATGATAGAAGTTTACAATGAAAGTCTACCATAAGTTGATAGTAGAAGGTAGCCATGATAGAAGTTTACAATGAAAGTCTCCCATAAAATGATAGTAGAAGGTAGCCATGATAGAAGTTTATAATGAAAGTCTCCCATAAGTTGATAGTAGAAGGTAGCCATGATAGAAGTTTACAATTAAAGTCTCTCATAAAATAATAGTAGAAGGTAGCCATGATAGAAGTTTACAATTAAAGTCTCTCATAAAATAATAGTAGAAGGTAGCCATGATAGAAGTTTACAATGAAAGTCTCACATAAGTTGATAGTAGAAGGTAGCCATGATAGAAGTTTACAATGAAAGTCTCCCATAAAATGATAGTAGAAGGTGGCCATGATAGAAGTTTACAATGAAAGTCTCCCATAAAATGATAGTAGAAGGTGGCCATGATAGAAGTTTACAATGAAAGTCTCCCATACGTTGATAGTAGAAAGTAGCCATGATAGAAGTTTACAATGAAAGTCTCCCATAAGTTGATAGTAGAAGGTAGCCATGATAGAAGTTTACAATGAATGCCCCCCATAAGTTGATAGAGAAGGTACCCATGATAGAAGTTTACAATGAAAGTCTCCCATAAGTTATTGGTAGAATGTAGCCATGATAGAAGTTTACAATGAAAGTCTCCCATAAAATGATAGTAGAAGGTAGTCATGATAGAAGTTTACAATGAAAGTCTCCCATAAAATGATAGTAGAAGGTAGCCATGATAGAAGTTTACAATGAAAGTGTCCCATAAATTGATAGTAGAAGGTAGCCATGATAGAAGTTTACAATGAAAGTCCCCCATAAGTTGATAGTAGAAGGTAGCCATGATAGAAGTTTACAATGAAAGTCTCCCATTAAATGATAGTAGAAGGTAGCCATGATAGAAGTTTACAATTAAAGACTCCCATAAAATGATAGTAGAAGGTTGCCATGATAGAAGTTTACAATAAAAGTCTCCGATAAGTTATTAGTAGAAGGTAGCCATGATAGAAGTTTACAATGAAAGTCTCCCATAAGTTGATAGTAGAAGGTAGCGATGATAGAAGTTTACGATGAAAGTCTCCCATAAATTGAGAGTAGAAGGTAGCCATGATAGAAGTTTACAATGAAAGTCTCCCATAAGTTGATAGTAGAAGGTAGCCATGATAGAAGTTTACAATGAATGCCTCCCATAAGTTGATAGTAGAAGTTAGCCATGATAGAAGTTTACAATGAAAGTCTCCCATAAGCTGATAGTAGAAGGTAGCGATGATAGAAGTTTACAATGAAAGTCTCCCATAAATTGAGAGTAGAAGGTAGCCATGATAGAAGTTTACAATGAAAGTCTCCGATAAGTTGATAGTAGAAGGTAGCCATGATAGAAGTTTACAATGAAACACTCCCATAAAATGATAGTAGAAGGTAGCCATGATAGAAGTTTACAATGAATGTCTCTCATGAAATAATAGTAGAAGGTAGTCATGATAGAAGTTTACAATTAAAGTCTCCCATAAGTTGATAGTAGAAGGTAACCATGGTAGAAGTTTACAATGAAAGTCTCTCATAAGTTGATAGTAGAAGGTAGCCATGATAGAAGTTTACAATGAAAGTCTCCCATAAGTTGATAGCAGAAGGTAGCCATGATAGAAGTTTACAATGAAAATCTCCCATAAATTGATAGTAGAAGGTAGTCATGATAGAAGTTTACAATGAAAGTCTCCCATAAGTTGATAGTAGAAGGTAGCCATGGTAGAAGTTTAAAATGAAAGTCTCCCTTAAAATGATAGTAGAAGGTAGCCATGGTAGAAGTTTACAATGAAAGTCTCCCATAAGCTGATAGTAGAAGGTAGCCATGATAGAAGTTTACAATGAATGCCTCCCATAAGTTGATAGTAGAAGTTAGCCATGATAGAAGTTTACAATGAAAGTCTCCCATAAGCTGATAGTAGAAGGTAGCGATGATAGAAGTTTACAATGAAAGTCTCCCATAAATTGAGAGTAGAAGGTAGCCATGATAGAAGTTTACAATGAAAGTCTCCGATAAGTTGATAGTAGAAGGTAGCCATGATAGAAGTTTACAATGAAACACTCCCATAAAATGATAGTAGAAGGTAGCCATGATAGAAGTTTACAATGAATGTCTCTCATGAAATAATAGTAGAAGGTAGTCATGATAGAAGTTTACAATTAAAGTCTCCCATAAGTTGATAGTAGAAGGTAACCATGGTAGAAGTTTACAATGAAAGTCTCTCATAAGTTGATAGTAGAAGGTAGCCATGATAGAAGTTTACAATGAAAGTCTCCCATAAGTTGATAGCAGAAGGTAGCCATGATAGAAGTTTAAAATGAAAATCTCCCATAAATTGATAGTAGAAGGTAGCCATGATAGAAGTTTACAATGAAAGTCTCCCATAAGTTGATAGTAGAAGGTAGCCATGATAGAAGTTTACAATGAAAGTCTCCCATAAGTTGGTAGTAGAAGGTAGCCATGATTGAAGTTTACAATGAAAGTCTCCCATAAGTTGGTAGTAGAAGGTAGCCATGATAGAAGTTTACAATGAATGCCTCCCATAAAATAATACTAGAAGGTAGCCATGATAGAAGTTTACAATCAAAGTCTCCCATAAGTTAATAGTAGAAGCTAGCCATGGTAGAAGTTTACAATGAAAGTCTCCCATAAGTTGATAGTAGAAGGTTTCCATGATAGAAGTTTACAATGAAAGTCCCCCATAAGTTGATAGTAGAAGGTAGCCATGATAGAAGTTTACAATTAAAGTCTCCCATAAAATGATAGTAGAAGGTAGCCATGATAGAAGTTTACAATGAAAGTCTCCCATAAGTTGATAGTAGAAGGTAGCCATGAGAGAAGTTTACAATGAATGTCTCCCATAAAATGATAGTAGAAGGTAGTCATGATAGAATTTTATACTTAAAGTCTCCCATAAAATGATAGTAGAAGGTAGCCATGATAGAAATTTACAATGAAAGTCTCCCATAAAATGATAGTAGAAGGTAGCCATGATAGAAGTTTACAATGAATGTCTACCATAAAATGATAGTAGAAGGTAGTCATGATAGAAGTTTATACTTAAAGTCTCCCATAAAATGATAGTAGAAGGTAGCCATGATAGAAGTTTACAATGAAAGTCTCCCATAAGTTGATAGTAGAACGTAGCCATGATAGAAGTTTACAATAAAAGTCTCCCATAAGTTGATAGTAGAAGGTAGCCATGATAGAAGTTTACAATGAAAGTCTCCCATAAAATAATAGTAGAAGGTAGCCATGATAGAAGTTTACGATAAAAGTCTCCCATAAAATGATAGTAGAAGGTAGCCATGATAGAAGTTTACAATAAAAGTCTCCCATAAGTTGATAGTAGAAGGTAGCCATGATAGAAGTTTAAAATGAAAGTCTCCCATAAGTTGATAGTAGAAGGTAGCCATGATAGAAGTTTACAATGAAACACTCCCATAAAATGATAGTAGAAGGTAGCCATGATAGAAGTTTACAATGAAATTCTCCCATAAGTTGATAGTAGAAGGTAGCCATGATAGAGGTTTACAATGAAACACTCCCATAAAATGATAGTAGAAGGTAGCCATGATAGAAGTTTACAATGAAAGTCTCCCATAAATTGATAGTAGAAGGTAGCCATGATAGAAGTTTACAATGAAAGTCTCCCATAAGTTGATAGTAGAAGGTAGCCATGAGAGAAATTTACAATGAAAGTCTCCCATAAAATGATAGTAGAAGGTAGCCATGATAGAAGTTTACAATGAAAGTCCCCCATAAAATGATAGTAGAAGGTAGCCATGATAGAAGTTTACAATGAAAGTCTCCCATAAGTTGATAGTAGAAGGTAGCCATGATAGAAGTTTACAATGAAAGTCTCCCATAAAATGATAGTAGAAGGTAGCCATGATAGAAGTTTACAATGAAAGTCTCCCATAAAATGATAGTAGAAGGTAGCCATGATAGAAGTTTACAATGAAAGTCTCCCATAAAATGATAGTAGAAGGTAGCCATGATAGAAGTTTACAATGAAAGTCCCCCATAAGTTGATAGTAGAAGGTAGCCATGATAGAAGTTTACAATGAAAGTCTCCCATAAAATGATAGTAGAAGGTAGCATATGATAGAAGTTTACAATGAAAGTCTCCCATAAGTTGAAAGTAGAAGGTAGCCATGATACAAGTTTACAATGAAAGTCTCCCATTAAATGATAGTAGAAGGTAGCCATGATAGAAGTTTACAATGAAAGTCTCCCATAAGTTGATAGTAGAAAGCAGCCATGATAGAAGTTTACAATGAATGTCTCCCATAAAATGATAGTAGAAGGTAGCCATGATAGAAGTTTACAATGAAAGTCTCCCATTAAATGATAGTAGAAGGTAGCCATGATAGAAGTTTACAATGAAAGTCCCCCATAAGTTGATAGTAGAAGGTAGCCATGATAGGAGTTTACAATGAAAGTCTCCCATAAGTTGATAGTAGAAGGTAGCGATAATAGAAGTTTACGATGAAAGTCTCCCATAAATTGAGAGTAGAAGGTAGCCATGATAGAAGTTTACAATGAAAGTCTCCCATAAGTTGATAGTTGAAGGTAGCCATGATAGAAGTTTACAATGAATGCCTCCCATAAGTTGATAGTAGAAGTTAGCCATGATAGAAGTTTACAATGAAAGTCTCCCATAAGCTGATAGTAGAAGGTAGCGATGATAGAAGTTTACAATGAAAGTCTCCCATAAATTGAGAGTAGAAGGTAGCCATGATAGAAGTTTACAATGAAAGTCTCCGATAAGTTGATAGTAGAAGGTAGCCATGATAGAAGTTTACAATGAAAGTCTACCATAAGTTGATAGTAGAAGGTAGCCATGATAGAAGTTTACAATGAAACACTCCCATAAAATGATAGTAGAAGGTAGCCATGATAGAAGTTTACAATGAATGTCTCTCATGAAATAATAGTAGAAGGTAGTCATGATAGAAGTTTACAATGAAAGTCTCCCATAAGTTGATAGTAGAAGGTAGCCATGATAGAAGTTTACAATGAAAGTCTCCCATAAGTTGATAGCAGAAGGTAGCCATGATAGAAGTTTACAATGAAAATCTCCTATAAATTGATAGTAGAAGGTAGCCATGATAGAAGTTTACAATGAAAGTCTCCCATAAGTTGATAGTAGAAGGTAGCCATGGTAGAAGTTTAAAATGAAAGTCTCCCTTAAAATGATAGTAGAAGGTAGCCATGGTAGAAGTTTACTATGAAAGTCTCCCATAAGCTGATAGTAGAAGGTAGCGATGATAGAAGTTTACAATGAAAGTCTCCTATAAATTGATAGTAGAAGGTAGCCATGATAGAAGTTTACAATGAAAGTCTCCCATAAGTTGGTAGTAGAAGGTAGCCATGATTGAAGTTTACAATGAAAGTCTCCCATAAGTTGGTAGTAGAAGGTAGCCATGATTGAAGTTTACAATGAAAGTCTCCCATAAGTTGGTAGTAGAAGGTAGCCATGATAGAAGTTTACAATGAATGCCTCCCATAAAATAATAGTAGAAGGTAGCCATGATAGAAGTTTACAATCAAAGTCTCCCATAAGTTAATAGTAGAAGCTAGCCATGGTAGAAGTTTACAATGAAAGTCTCCTATAAATTGATAGTAGAAGGTAGCCATGATAGAAGTTTACAATGAAAGTCTCCCATAAGTTGATAGTAGAAGGTAGCGATGAGAGAAGTTTACAATGAATGTCTCCCATAAAATGATAGTAGAAGGTAGTCATGACAGAATTTTATACTTGAAGTCTCCCATAAAATGATAGTAGAAGGTAGCCATGATAGAAATTTACAATGAAAGTCTCCCATAAAATGATAGTAGAAGGTAGCCATGATAGAAGTTTACAATGAATGTCTACCATAAAATGATAGTAGAAGGTAGTCATGATAGAAGTTTATACTTAAAGTCTCCCATAAAATGATAGTAGAAGGTAGCCATGATAGAAGTTTACAATGAAAGTCTCCCATAAGTTGATAGTAGAACGTAGCCATGATAGAAGTTTACAATAAAAGTCTCCCATAAGTTGATAGTAGAAGGTAGCAATGATAGAAGTTTAAAATGAAAGTCTCCCATAAGTTGATAGTAGAAGGTAGCCATGATAGAAGTTTACAATGAAACACTCCCATAAAATGATAGTAGAAGGTAGCCATGATAGAAGTTTACAATGAAAGTCTCCCATAAGTTGATAGTAGAAGGTAGCCATGATAGAAGTTTACAATGAAACACTCCCATAAAATGATAGTAGAAGGTAGCCATGATAGAAGTTTACAATGAAAGTCTCCCATAAATTGATAGTAGAAGGTAGCCATGATAGAAGTTTACAATGAAAGTCTCCCATAAGTTGATAGTAGAAGGTAGCCATGATAGAAATTTACAATGAAAGTCTCCCATAAAATGATAGTAGAAGGTAGCCATGATAGAAGTTTACAATGAAAGTCTCCCATAAAATGATAGTAGAAGGTAGCCATGATAGAAGTTTACAATGAAAGTCTCCCATAAGTTGATAGTAGAAGGTAGCCATGATAGAAGTTTACAATGAAAGTCTCCCATAAAATGATAGTAGAAGGTAGCCATGATAGAAGTTTACAATGAAAGTCTCCCATAAAATGATAGTAGAAGGTAGCCATGATAGAAGTTTACAATGAAAGTCTCCCATAAAATGATAGTAGAAGGTAGCCATGATAGAAGTTTACAATGAAAGTCTACCATAAAATGATAGTAGAAGGTAGCCATGATAGAAGTTTACAATGAAAGTCCCCCATAAGTTGATAGTAGAAGGTAGCCATGATAGAAGTTTACAATGAAAGTCTCCCATAAAATGATAGTAGAAGGTAGCATATGATAGAAGTTTACAATGAAAGTCTCCCATAAAATGATAGTAGAAGGTAAACAAGATAGAAGTTTACAATGAAAGTCTCCCATAAGTTGATAGTAGAAGGTAGCCATGATAGAAGTTTACGATGAAAGTCTCCCATAAGTTGATAGTGGAAGGTAGCCATGATAGAAGTTTACGATGAAAGTCTCCCATAAGTTAATAGCAGAAGGTAGCCATGATACAAGTTTACAATGAATGTCTCCCATAAAATAATAGTAGAAGGTAGCCATGATAGAAGTTTAAAATGAAAGTCTCCCATAAGTTGATAGTAGAAGGTAGCCATGATAGAAGTTTACAATTAAAGACTCCAATAAAATGATAGTAGAAGGTAGCCATGATAGAAGTTTACAATGAATGTCTCCCATGAAATGATAGTAGAAGGGAGTGTTGATAGAAGTTTACAATGAAAGTCTCCCATAAAATGATAGTAGAAGGTAGCCATGATAGAAGTTTACAATGGAAGTCCCCCATAAGATGATAGTAGAAGGTAGCCATGATAGAAGTTTACAATGAAAGTCTCCCATAAGCTGATAGTAGAATGTAGCCATGATAGAAGTTTACAACGAAAGTCTCCCATAAGTTGATAGTAGAAGGTAGCCATGATAGAACTTTACAATTAAAGACTCCCATAAGTTGATAGTAGAAGGTAGCCATGATAGAAGTTTACAATGAAAGTCTCCCGTAAGTTGTTAGTAGAAGGTAGCCATGATAGAAGTTTACAATTAAAGACTCCCATAAAATGATAGTAGAAGGTAGCCATGATAGAAGTTTACAATGAATGTCTCCCATAAAATGATAGTAGAAGGGAGTTTTGATAGAAGTTTACAATGAAAGTCTCCCATAAAATGATAGTAGAAGGGAGCCATGATAGAAGTTTACAATGAAAGTCTCCCGTAAGTTGATAGTAGAAGGTAGCCATGATAGAAGTTTACAATGAAAGTCTCCCATAAGTTAATAGCAGAAGGTAGCCATGATAGAAGTTTACAATGAAAGACTCCCATAAGTTGATAGTAGAAGGTAGCCATGATAGAAGTTTACAATGAATGTCTCTCATAAAATATTAGTAGAAGGTAGCCATGATAGAAGTTTACAATGAAAGTCTCCCATAAGTTGATAGTAGAAGGTAGCCATGATAGAAGTTTACAATGAAAGTTTCCCATAAAATCATAGTAGAAGGTAGCCATGATAGAAGTTCACAATTAAAGTCTCCCATAAAATGATAGTAGAAGGTAGCCATGATAGAATTTTACAATGAAAGTCTCTCATGAGTTGATAGTAGAAGGTAGACATGATAGAAGTTTACAATGAAAGTCCCCCATAAGTTGATAGTAGAAGGTAGCCATGATAGAAGTTTACAATGAAAGTCCCCCAGAAGTTGATAGTAGAAGGTAGCCATGATAGAAGTTTACAATGAAAGTCTCCCATAAAATAATAGTAGAAGGTAGCCATGATAGAAGTTTACAATGAAAGTCTCCCATAAGTTGATAGTAGAAGGTAGCCATGGTAGAAGTTTAAAGTGAAAGTCTCCCTTAAAATGATAGTAGAAGGTAGCCATGGTAGAAGTTTACAATGAAAGTCTCCCATAAGCTGATAGTAGAAGGTAGCGATGATAGAAGTTTACAATGAAAGTCTCCTATAAATTGATAGTAGAAGGTAGCCATGATAGAAGTTTACAATGAAAGTCTCCCATAAGTTGGTAGTAGAAGGTAGCCATGATTGAAGTTTACAATGAAAGTCTCCCATAAGATGGTAGTAGAAGGTAGCCATGATTGAAGTTTACAATGAAAGTCTCCCATAAGTTGGTAGTAGAAGGTAGCCATGATAGAAGATTACAATGAATGCCTCCCATAAAATAATAGTAGAAGGTAGCCATGATAGAAGTTTACAATCAAAGTCTCCCATAAGTTAATAGTAGAAGCTAGCCATGGTAGAAGTTTACAATGAAAGTCTCCCATAAGTTGATAGTAGAAGGTTTCCATGATAGAAGTTTACAATGAAAGTCCCCCATAAGTTGATAGTAGAAGGTAGCCATGATAGAAGTTTACAATTAAAGTCTCCCATAAAATGATAGTAGAAGGTAGCCATGATAGAAGTTTACAATGAAAGTCTCCCATAAAATGATAGTAGAAGGTAGCCATGATAGAAGTTTACAATGAAAGTCTCCCATAAAATGATAGTAGAAGGTAGCCATGATAGAAGTTTACAATGAAAGTCTACCATAAAATGATAGTAGAAGGTAGCCATGATAGAAGTTTACAATGAAAGTCCCCCATAAGTTGATAGTAGAAGGTAGCCATGATAGAAGTTTACAATGAAAGTCTCCCATAAAATGATAGTAGAAGGTAGCATATGATAGAAGTTTACAATGAAAGTCTCCCATAAGTTGAAAGTAGAAGGTAGCCATGATACAAGTTTACAATGAATGTCTCCCATAAAATGATAGTAGAAGGTAGCCATGATAGAAGTTTACAATGAAAGTCTCCCATAAGTTGATAGTAGAAAGCAGCCATGATAGAAGTTTACAATGAATGTCTCCCATAAAATGATAGTAGAAGGTAGCCATGATAGAAGTTTACAATGAAAGTCTCCCATTAAATGATAGTAGAAGGTAGCCATGATAGAAGTTTACAATGAAAGTCCCCCATAAGTTGATAGTAGAAGGTAGCCATGATAGAAGTTTACAATGAAAGACTCCCATAAAATTATAGTTGAAGGTAGCCAAGATAGAAGTTTACAATGAAAGTCTCCCATAAAATGATAGTAGAAGGTAAACAAGATAGAAGTTTACAATGAAAGTCTCCCATAAGTTGATAGTAGAAGGTAGCCATGATAGAAGTTTACGAAGAAAGTCTCCCATAAATTGATAGTGGAAGGTAGCCATGATAGAAGTTTACGATGAAAGTCTCCCATAAGTTAATAGCAGAAGGTAGCCATGATACAAGTTTACAATGAATGTCTCCCATGAAATAATAGTAGAAGGTAGCCATGATAGAAGTTTAAAATGAAAGTCTCCCATAAGTTGATAGTAGAAGGTAGCCATGATAGAAGTTTACAATGAAAGTCTCCCATAAGCTGATAGTAGAACGTAGCCATGATAGAAGTTTACAATGAAAATCTCCCGTCAGTTGATAGTAGAAGGTAGCCATGATAGAAGGTTACAATTAAAGACTCCAATAAAATGATAGTAGAAGGTAGCCATGATAGAAGTTTACAATGAATGTCTCCCATGAAATGATAGTAGAAGGGAGTGTTGATAGAAGTTTACAATGAAAGTCTCCCATAAAATGATAGTAGAAGGTAGCCATGATAGAAGTTTACAATGAAAGTCTCCCATAAGCTGATAGTAGAATGTAGCCATGATAGAAGTTTACAACGAAAGTCTCCCATAAGTTGATAGTAGAAGGTAGCCATGATAGAACTTTACAATTAAAGACTCCCATAAGTTGATAGTAGAAGGTAGCCATGATAGAAGTTTACAATGAAAGTCTCCCGTAAGTTGTTAGTAGAAGGTAGCCATGATAGAAGTTTACAATTAAAGACTCCCATAAAATCATAGTAGAAGGTAGCCATGATAGAAGTTTACAATGAATGTCTCCCATAAAATGATAGTAGAAGGGAGTGTTGATAGAAGTTTACAATGAAAGTCTCCCATAAAATGATAGTAGAAGGGAGCCATGATAGAAGTTTACAATGAAAGTCTCCCGTAAGTTGATAGTAGAAGGTAGCCATGATAGAAGTTTACAATGAAAGTCTCCCATAAGTTAATAGTAGAAGGTAGCCATGATAGAAGTTTACAATGAAAGACTCCCATAAGTTGATAGTAGAAGGTAGCCATGATAGAAGTTTACAATGAATGTCTCTCATAAAATATTAGTAGAAGGTAGCCATGATAGAAGTTTACAATGAAAGTCTCCCATAAGTTGATAGTAGAAGGTAGCCATGATAGAAGTTTACAATGAAAGTCTCCCATAAAATCATAGTAGAAGGTAGCCATGATAGAAGTTCACAATTAAAGTCTCCCATAAAATGATAGTAGAAGGTAGCCATGATAGAATTTTACAATGAAAGTCTCTCATGAGTTGATAGTAGAAGGTAGACATGATAGAAGTTTACAATGAAAGTCCCCCATAAGTTGATAGTAGAAGGTAGCCATGATAGAAGTTTACAATGAAAGTCCCCCAGAAGTTGATAGTAGAAGGTAGCCATGATAGAAGTTTACAATGAAAGTCTCCCATAAAATAATAGTAGAAGGTAGCCATGATAGAAGTTTACAATGAAAGTCTCCCATAAGTTGATAGTAGAAGGTAGCCATGGTAGAAGTTTAAAATGAAAGTCTCCCTTAAAATGATAGTAGAAGGTAGCCATGGTAGAAGTTTACAATGAAAGTCTCCCATAAGCTGATAGTAGAAGGTAGCGATGATAGAAGTTTACAATGAAAGTCTCCTATAAATTGATAGTAGAAGGTAGCCATGATAGAAGTTTACAATGAAAGTCTCCCATAAGTTGGTAGTAGAAGGTAGCCATGATTGAAGTTTACAATGAAAGTCTCCCATAAGATGGTAGTAGAAGGTAGCCATGATTGAAGTTTACAATGAAAGTCTCCCATAAGTTGGTAGTAGAAGGTAGCCATGATAGAAGATTACAATGAATGCCTCCCATAAAATAATAGTAGAAGGTAGCCATGATAGAAGTTTACAATCAAAGTCTCCCATAAGTTAATAGTAGAAGCTAGCCATGGTAGAAGTTTACAATGAAAGTCTCCCATAAGTTGATAGTAGAAGGTTTCCATGATAGAAGTTTACAATGAAAGTCCCCCATAAGTTGATAGTAGAAGGTAGCCATGATAGAAGTTTACAATTAAAGTCTCCCATAAAATGATAGTAGAAGGTAGCCATGATAGAAGTTTACAATGAAAGTCTCCCATAAGTTGATAGTAGAAGGTAGCCATGAGAGAAGTTTACAATGAATGTCTCCCATAAAATGATAGTAGAAGGTAGTCATGATAGAATTTTATACTTAAAGTCTCCCATAAAATGATAGTAGAAGGTAGCCATGATAGAAATTTACAATGAAAGTCTCCCATAAAATGATAGTAGAAGGTAGCCATGATAGAAGTTTACAATGAATGTCTACCATAAAATGATAGTAGAAGGTAGCCATGATAGAAGTTTACAATGAAAGTCTCCCATAAAATAATAGTAGAAGGTAGCCATGATAGAAGTTTACGATAAAAGTCTCCCATAAAATGATAGTAGAAGGTAGCCATGATAGAAGTTTACAATAAAAGTCTCCCATAAGTTGATAGTAGAAGGTAGCCATGATAGAAGTTTAAAATGAAAGTCTCCCATAAGTTGATAGTAGAAGGTAGCCATGATAGAAGTTTACAATGAAACACTCCCATAAAATGATAGTAGAAGGTAGCCATGATAGAAGTTTACAATGAAAGTCTCCCATAAGTTGATAGTAGAAGGTAGCCATGGTAGAAGTTTAAAATGAAAGACTCCCTTAAAATGATAGTAGAAGGTAGCCATGGTAGAAGTTTACAATGAAAGTCTCCCATAAGCTGATAGTAGAAGGTAGCGATGATAGAAGTTTACAATGAAAGTCTCCTATAAATTGATAGTAGAAGGTAGCCATGATAGAAGTTTACAATGAAAGTCTCCCATAAGTTGGTAGTAGAAGGTAGCCATGATAGAAGTTTACAATGAAAGTCCCCCAGAAGTTGATAGTAGAAGGTAGCCATGATAGAAGTTTACAATGAAAGTCTCTCATGAGTTGATAGTAGAAGGTAGACATGATAGAAGTTTACAATGAAAGTCCCCCATAAGTTGATAGTAGAAGGTAGCCATGATAGAAGTTTACAATGAAAGTCCCCCAGAAGTTGATAGTAGAAGGTAGCCATGATAGAAGTTTACAATGAAAGTCTCCCATAAAATAATAGTAGAAGGTAGCCATGATAGAAGTTTACAATGAAAGTCTCCCATAAGTTGATAGTAGAAGGTAGCCATGGTAGAAGTTTAAAATGAAAGTCTCCCTTAAAATGATAGTAGAAGGTAGCCATGGTAGAAGTTTACAATGAAAGTCTCCCATAAGCTGATAGTAGAAGGTAGCGATGATAGAAGTTTACAATGAAAGTCTCCTATAAATTGATAGTAGAAGGTAGCCATGATAGAAGTTTACAATGAAAGTCTCCCATAAGTTGGTAGTAGAAGGTAGCCATGATTGAAGTTTACAATGAAAGTCTCCCATAAGATGGTAGTAGAAGGTAGCCATGATTGAAGTTTACAATGAAAGTCTCCCATAAGTTGGTAGTAGAAGGTAGCCATGATAGAAGATTACAATGAATGCCTCCCATAAAATAATAGTAGAAGGTAGCCATGATAGAAGTTTACAATCAAAGTCTCCCATAAGTTAATAGTAGAAGCTAGCCATGGTAGAAGTTTACAATGAAAGTCTCCCATAAGTTGATAGTAGAAGGTTTCCATGATAGAAGTTTACAATGAAAGTCCCCCATAAGTTGATAGTAGAAGGTAGCCATGATAGAAGTTTACAATTAAAGTCTCCCATAAAATGATAGTAGAAGGAAGCCATGATAGAAGTTTACAATGAAAGTCTCCCATAAGTTGATAGTAGAAGGTAGCCATGAGAGAAGTTTACAATGAATGTCTCCCATAAAATGATAGTAGAAGGTAGTCATGATAGAATTTTATACTTAAAGTCTCCCATAAAATGATAGTAGAAGGTAGCCATGATAGAAATTTACAATGAAAGTCTCCCATAAAATGATAGTAGAAGGTAGCCATGATAGAAGTTTACAATGAATGTCTACCATAAAATGATAGTAGAAGGTAGCCATGATAGAAGTTTACAATGAAAGTCTCCCATAAAATAATAGTAGAAGGTAGCCATGATAGAAGTTTACGATAAAAGTCTCCCATAAAATGATAGTAGAAGGTAGCCATGATAGAAGTTTACAATAAAAGTCTCCCATAAGTTGATAGTAGAAGGTAGCCATGATAGAAGTTTAAAATGAAAGTCTCCCATAAGTTGATAGTAGAAGGTAGCCATGATAGAAGTTTACAATGAAACACTCCCATAAAATGATAGTAGAAGGTAGCCATGATAGAAGTTTACAATGAAAGTCTCCCATAAGTTGATAGTAGAAGGTAGCCATGGTAGAAGTTTAAAATGAAAGACTCCCTTAAAATGATAGTAGAAGGTAGCTATGGTAGAAGTTTACAATGAAAGTCTCCCATAAGCTGATAGTAGAAGGTAGCGATGATAGAAGTTTACAATGAAAGTCTCCTATAAATTGATAGTAGAAGGTAGCCATGATAGAAGTTTACAATGAAAGTCTCCCATAAGTTGGTAGTAGAAGGTAGCCATGATTGAAGTTTACAATGAAAGTCTCCCATAAGTTGGTAGTAGAAGGTAGCCATGATTCAAGTTTACAATGAAAGTCTCCCATAAGTTGGTAGTAGAAGGTAGCCATGATAGAAGTTTACAATGAATGCCTCCCATAAAATAATAGTAGAAGGTAGCCATGATAGAAGTTTACAATGAAAGTCTCCCATAAGTTGATAGTAGAAGGTAGCCATGAGAGAAGTTTACAATGAATGTCTCCCATAAAATGATAGTAGAAGGTAGTCATGATAGAATTTTATACTTAAAGTCTCCCATAAAATGATAGTAGAAGGTAGCCATGATAGAAATTTACAATGAAAGTCTCCCATAAAATGATAGTAGAAGGTAGCCATGATAGAAGTTTACAATGAATGTCTACCATAAAATGATAGTAGAAGGTAGTCATGATAGAAGTTTATACTTAAAGTCTCCCATAAAATGATAGTAGAAGGTAGCCATGATAGAAGTTTACAATGAAAGTCTCCCATAAGTTGATAGTAGAAGGTAGCCATGATAGAAGTTTACAATAAAAGTCTCCCATAAGTTGATAGTAGAAGGTAGCCATGATAGAAGTTTACAATGAAAGTCTCCCATAAAATAATAGTAGAAGGTAGCCATGATAGAAGTTTACGATAAAAGTCTCCCATAAAATGATAGTAGAAGGTAGCCATGATAGAAGTTTACAATAAAAGTCTCCCATAAGTTGATAGTAGAAGGTAGCCATGATAGAAGTTTAAAATAAAAGTCTCCCATAAGTTGATAGTAGAAGGTAGCCATGATAGAAGTTTACAATGAAACACTCCCATAAAATGATAGTAGAAGGTAGCCATGATAGAAGTTTACAATGAAACTCTCCCATAAGTTAATAGTAGAAGGTAGCCATGATAGAAGTTTACAATGAAAGACTCCCATAAGTTGATAGTAGAAGGTAGCCATGATAGAAGTTTACAATGAATGTCTCTCATAAAATATTAGTAGAAGGTAGCCATGATAGAAGTTTACAATGAAAGTCTCCCATAAGTTGATAGTAGAAGGTAGCCATGATAGAAGTTTACAATGAAAGTCTCCCATAAAATCATAGTAGAAGGTAGCCATGATAGAAGTTCACAATTAAAGTCTCCCATAAAATGATAGTAGAAGGTAGCCATGATAGAATTTTACAATGAAAGTCTCTCATGAGTTGATAGTAGAAGGTAGACATGATAGAAGTTTACAATGAAAGTCCCCCATAAGTTGATAGTAGAAGGTAGCCATGATAGAAGTTTACAATGAAAGTCCCCCAGAAGTTGATAGTAGAAGGTAGCCATGATAGAAGTTTACAATGAAAGTCTCCCATAAGTTGATAGTAGAAGGTAGCCATAGTAGAAGTTTAAAATGAAAGTCTCCCTTAAAATGATAGTAGAAGGTAGCCATGGTAGAAGTTTACAATGAAAGTCTCCCATAAGCTGATAGTAGAAGGTAGCGATGATAGAAGTTTACAATGAAAGTCTCCTATAAATTGATAGTAGAAGGTAGCCATGATAGAAGTTTACAATGAAAGTCTCCCATAAGTTGGTAGTAGAAGGTAGCCATGATTGAAGTTTACAATGAAAGTCTCCCATAAGATGGTAGTAGAAGGTAGCCATGATTGAAGTTTACAATGAAAGTCTCCCATAAGTTGGTAGTAGAAGGTAGCCATGATAGAAGATTACAATGAATGCCTCCCATAAAATAATAGTAGAAGGTAGCCATGATAGAAGTTTACAATCAAAGTCTCCCATAAGTTAATAGTAGAAGCTAGCCATGGTAGAAGTTTACAATGAAAGTCTCCCATAAGTTGATAGTAGAAGGTTTCCATGATAGAAGTTTACAATGAAAGTCCCCCATAAGTTGATAGTAGAAGGTAGCCATGATAGAAGTTTACAATGAAAGTCTCCCATAAGTTGATAGTAGAAGGTAGCCATGAGAGAAGTTTACAATGAATGTCTCCCATAAAATGATAGTAGAAGGTAGTCATGATAGAATTTTATACTTAAAGTCTCCCATAAAATGATAGTAGAAGGTAGCCATGATAGAAATTTACAATGAAAGTCTCCCATAAAATGATAGTAGAAGGTAGCCATGATAGAAGTTTACAATGAATGTCTACCATAAAATGATAGTAGAAGGTAGCCATGATAGAAGTTTACAATGAAAGTCTCCCATAAAATAATAGTAGAAGGTAGCCATGATAGAAGTTTACGATAAAAGTCTCCCATAAAATGATAGTAGAAGGTAGCCATGATAGAAGTTTACAATAAAAGTCTCCCATAAGTTGATAGTAGAAGGTAGCCATGATAGAAGTTTAAAATGAAAGTCTCCCATAAGTTGATAGTAGAAGGTAGCCATGATAGAAGTTTACAATGAAACACTCCCATAAAATGATAGTAGAAGGTAGCCATGATAGAAGTTTACAATGAAAGTCTCCCATAAGTTGATAGTAGAAGGTAGCCATGGTAGAAGTTTAAAATGAAAGACTCCCTTAAAATGATAGTAGAAGGTAGCCATGGTAGAAGTTTACAATGAAAGTCTCCCATAAGCTGATAGTAGAAGGTAGCGATGATAGAAGTTTACAATGAAAGTCTCCTATAAATTGATAGTAGAAGGTAGCCATGATAGAAGTTTACAATGAAAGTCTCCCATAAGTTGGTAGTAGAAGGTAGCCATGATAGAAGTTTACAATGAAAGTCCCCCAGAAGTTGATAGTAGAAGGTAGCCATGATAGAAGTTTACAATGAAAGTCTCTCATGAGTTGATAGTAGAAGGTAGACATGATAGAAGTTTACAATGAAAGTCCCCCATAAGTTGATAGTAGAAGGTAGCCATGATAGAAGTTTACAATGAAAGTCCCCCAGAAGTTGATAGTAGAAGGTAGCCATGATAGAAGTTTACAATGAAAGTCTCCCATAAAATAATAGTAGAAGGTAGCCATGATAGAAGTTTACAATGAAAGTCTCCCATAAGTTGATAGTAGAAGGTAGCCATGGTAGAAGTTTAAAATGAAAGTCTCCCTTAAAATGATAGTAGAAGGTAGCCATGGTAGAAGTTTACAATGAAAGTCTCCCATAAGCTGATAGTAGAAGGTAGCGATGATAGAAGTTTACAATGAAAGTCTCCTATAAATTGATAGTAGAAGGTAGCCATGATAGAAGTTTACAATGAAAGTCTCCCATAAGTTGGTAGTAGAAGGTAGCCATGATTGAAGTTTACAATGAAAGTCTCCCATAAGATGGTAGTAGAAGGTAGCCATGATTGAAGTTTACAATGAAAGTCTCCCATAAGTTGGTAGTAGAAGGTAGCCATGATAGAAGATTACAATGAATGCCTCCCATAAAATAATAGTAGAAGGTAGCCATGATAGAAGTTTACAATCAAAGTCTCCCATAAGTTAATAGTAGAAGCTAGCCATGGTAGAAGTTTACAATGAAAGTCTCCCATAAGTTGATAGTAGAAGGTTTCCATGATAGAAGTTTACAATGAAAGTCCCCCATAAGTTGATAGTAGAAGGTAGCCATGATAGAAGTTTACAATTAAAGTCCCCCATAAAATGATAGTAGAAGGAAGCCATGATAGAAGTTTACAATGAAAGTCTCCCATAAGTTGATAGTAGAAGGTAGCCATGAGAGAAGTTTACAATGAATGTCTCCCATAAAATGATAGTAGAAGGTAGTCATGATAGAATTTTATACTTAAAGTCTCCCATAAAATGATAGTAGAAGGTAGCCATGATAGAAATTTACAATGAAAGTCTCCCATAAAATGATAGTAGAAGGTAGCCATGATAGAAGTTTACAATGAATGTCTACCATAAAATGATAGTAGAAGGTAGCCATGATAGAAGTTTACAATGAAAGTCTCCCATAAAATAATAGTAGAAGGTAGCCATGATAGAAATTTACAATGAAAGTCTCCCATAAAATGATAGTAGAAGGTAGCCATGATAGAAGTTTACAATGAATGTCTACCATAAAATGATAGTAGAAGGTAGTCATGATAGAAGTTTATACTTAAAGTCTCCCATAAAATGATAGTAGAAGGTAGCCATGATAGAAGTTTACAATGAAAGTCTCCCATAAGTTGATAGTAGAAGGTAGCCATGATAGAAGTTTACAATAAAAGTCTCCCATAAGTTGATAGTAGAAGGTAGCCATGATAGAAGTTTACAATGAAAGTCTCCCATAAAATAATAGTAGAAGGTAGCCATGATAGAAGTTTACGATAAAAGTCTCCCATAAAATGATAGTAGAAGGTAGCCATGATAGAAGTATACAATAAAAGTCTCCCATAAGTTGATAGTAGAAGGTAGCCATGATAGAAGTTTAAAATAAAAGTCTCCCATAAGTTGATAGTAGAAGGTAGCCATGATAGAAGTTTACAATGAAACACTCCCATAAAATGATAGTAGAAGGTAGCCATGATAGAAGTTTACAATGAAACTCTCCCATAAGTTAATAGTAGAAGGTAGCCATGATAGAAGTTTACAATGAAAGACTCCCATAAGTTGATAGTAGAAGGTAGCCATGATAGAAGTTTACAATGAATGTCTCTCATAAAATATTAGTAGAAGGTAGCCATGATAGAAGTTTACAATGAAAGTCTCCCATAAGTTGATAGTAGAAGGTAGCCATGATAGAAGTTTACAATGAAAGTCTCCCATAAAATCATAGTAGAAGGTAGCCATGATAGAAGTTCACAATTAAAGTCTCCCATAAAATGATAGTAGAAGGTAGCCATGATAGAATTTTACAATGAAAGTCTCTCATGAGTTGATAGTAGAAGGTAGACATGATAGAAGTTTACAATGAAAGTCCCCCATAAGTTGATAGTAGAAGGTAGCCATGATAGAAGTTTACAATGAAAGTCCCCCAGAAGTTGATAGTAGAAGGTAGCCATGATAGAAGTTTACAATGAAAGTCTCCCATAAGTTGATAGTAGAAGGTAGCCATGGTAGAAGTTTAAAATGAAAGTCTCCCTTAAAATGATAGTAGAAGGTAGCCATGGTAGAAGTTTACAATGAAAGTCTCCCATAAGCTGATAGTAGAAGGTAGCGATGATAGAAGTTTACAATGAAAGTCTCCTATAAATTGATAGTAGAAGGTAGCCATGATAGAAGTTTACAATGAAAGTCTCCCATAAGTTGGTAGTAGAAGGTAGCCATGATTGAAGTTTACAATGAAAGTCTCCCATAAGATGGTAGTAGAAGGTAGCCATGATTGAAGTTTACAATGAAAGTCTCCCATAAGTTGGTAGTAGAAGGTAGCCATGATAGAAGATTACAATGAATGCCTCCCATAAAATAATAGTAGAAGGTAGCCATGATAGAAGTTTACAATCAAAGTCTCCCATAAGTTAATAGTAGAAGCTAGCCATGGTAGAAGTTTACAATGAAAGTCTCCCATAAGTTGATAGTAGAAGGTTTCCATGATAGAAGTTTACAATGAAAGTCCCCCATAAGTTGATAGTAGAAGGTAGCCATGATAGAAGTTTACAATTAAAGTCTCCCATAAAATGATAGTAGAAGGTAGCCATGATAGAAGTTTACAATGAAAGTCTCCCATAAGTTGATAGTAGAAGGTAGCCATGAGAGAAGTTTACAATGAATGTCTCCCATAAAATGATAGTAGAAGGTAGTCATGATAGAATTTTATACTTAAAGTCTCCCATAAAATGATAGTAGAAGGTAGCCATGATAGAAATTTACAATGAAAGTCTCCCATAAAATGATAGTAGAAGGTAGCCATGATAGAAGTTTACAATGAATGTCTACCATAAAATGATAGTAGAAGGTAGCCATGATAGAAGTTTACAATGAAAGTCTCCCATAAAATAATAGTAGAAGGTAGCCATGATAGAAGTTTACGATAAAAGTCTCCCATAAAATGATAGTAGAAGGTAGCCATGATAGAAGTTTACAATAAAAGTCTCCCATAAGTTGATAGTAGAAGGTAGCCATGATAGAAGTTTAAAATGAAAGTCTCCCATAAGTTGATAGTAGAAGGTAGCCATGATAGAAGTTTACAATGAAACACTCCCATAAAATGATAGTAGAAGGTAGCCATGATAGAAGTTTACAATGAAAGTCTCCCATAAGTTGATAGTAGAAGGTAGCCATGGTAGAAGTTTAAAATGAAAGACTCCCTTAAAATGATAGTAGAAGGTAGCCATGGTAGAAGTTTACAATGAAAGTCTCCCATAAGCTGATAGTAGAAGGTAGCGATGATAGAAGTTTACAATGAAAGTCTCCTATAAATTGATAGTAGAAGGTAGCCATGATAGAAGTTTACAATGAAAGTCTCCCATAAGTTGGTAGTAGAAGGTAGCCATGATAGAAGTTTACAATGAAAGTCCCCCAGAAGTTGATAGTAGAAGGTAGCCATGATAGAAGTTTACAATGAAAGTCTCTCATGAGTTGATAGTAGAAGGTAGACATGATAGAAGTTTACAATGAAAGTCCCCCATAAGTTGATAGTAGAAGGTAGCCATGATAGAAGTTTACAATGAAAGTCCCCCAGAAGTTGATAGTAGAAGGTAGCCATGATAGAAGTTTACAATGAAAGTCTCCCATAAAATAATAGTAGAAGGTAGCCATGATAGAAGTTTACAATGAAAGTCTCCCATAAGTTGATAGTAGAAGGTAGCCATGGTAGAAGTTTAAAATGAAAGTCTCCCTTAAAATGATAGTAGAAGGTAGCCATGGTAGAAGTTTACAATGAAAGTCTCCCATAAGCTGATAGTAGAAGGTAGCGATGATAGAAGTTTACAATGAAAGTCTCCCATAAGTTGATAGTAGAAGGTAGCCATGGTAGAAGTTTAAAATGAAAGACTCCCTTAAAATGATAGTAGAAGGTAGCCATGATAGAAGTTTACAATGAAAGTCTCCCATAAGTTGGTAGTAGAAGGTAGCCATGATTGAAGTTTACAATGAAAGTCTCCCATAAGATGGTAGTAGAAGGTAGCCATGATTGAAGTTTACAATGAAAGTCTCCCATAAGTTGGTAGTAGAAGGTAGCCATGATAGAAGATTACAATGAATGCCTCCCATAAAATAATAGTAGAAGGTAGCCATGATAGAAGTTTACAATCAAAGTCTCCCATAAGTTAATAGTAGAAGCTAGCCATGGTAGAAGTTTACAATGAAAGTCTCCCATAAGTTGATAGTAGAAGGTTTCCATGATAGAAGTTTACAATGAAAGTCCCCCATAAGTTGATAGTAGAAGGTAGCCATGATAGAAGTTTACAATTAAAGTCTCCCATAAAATGATAGTAGAAGGAAGCCATGATAGAAGTTTACAATGAAAGTCTCCCATAAGTTGATAGTAGAAGGTAGCCATGAGAGAAGTTTACAATGAATGTCTCCCATAAAATGATAGTAGAAGGTAGTCATGATAGAATTTTATACTTAAAGTCTCCCATAAAATGATAGTAGAAGGTAGCCATGATAGAAATTTACAATGAAAGTCTCCCATAAAATGATAGTAGAAGGTAGCCATGATAGAAGTTTACAATGAATGTCTACCATAAAATGATAGTAGAAGGTAGCCATGATAGAAGTTTACAATGAAAGTCTCCCATAAAATAATAGTAGAAGGTAGCCATGATAGAAGTTTACGATAAAAGTCTCCCATAAAATGATAGTAGAAGGTAGCCATGATAGAAGTTTACAATAAAAGTCTCCCATAAGTTGATAGTAGAAGGTAGCCATGATAGAAGTGTAAAATGAAAGTCTCCCATAAGTTGATAGTAGAAGGTAGCCATGATAGAAGTTTACAATGAAACACTCCCATAAAATGATAGTAGAAGGTAGCCATGATAGAAGTTTACAATGAAAGTCTCCCATAAGTTGATAGTAGAAGGTAGCCATGGTAGAAGTTTAAAATGAAAGACTCCCTTAAAATGATAGTAGAAGGTAGCTATGGTAGAAGTTTACAATGAAAGTCTCCCATAAGCTGATAGTAGAAGGTAGCGATGATAGAAGTTTACAATGAAAGTCTCCTATAAATTGATAGTAGAAGGTAGCCATGATAGAAGTTTACAATGAAAGTCTCCCATAAGTTGGTAGTAGAAGGTAGCCATGATTGAAGTTTACAATGAAAGTCTCCCATAAGTTGGTAGTAGAAGGTAGCCATGATTCAAGTTTACAATGAAAGTCTCCCATAAGTTGGTAGTAGAAGGTAGCCATGATAGAAGTTTACAATGAATGCCTCCCATAAAATAATAGTAGAAGGTAGCCATGATAGAAGTTTACAATGAAAGTCTCCCATAAGTTGATAGTAGAAGGTAGCCATGAGAGAAGTTTACAATGAATGTCTCCCATAAAATGATAGTAGAAGGTAGTCATGATAGAATTTTATACTTAAAGTCTCCCATAAAATGATAGTAGAAGGTAGCCATGATAGAAATTTACAATGAATGTCTCCCATAAAATGATAGTAGAAGGTAGCCATGATAGAAGTTTACAATGAATGTCTACCATAAAATGATAGTAGAAGGTAGTCATGATAGAAGTTTATACTTAAAGTCTCCCATAAAATGATAGTAGAAGGTAGCCATGATAGAAGTTTACAATGAAAGTCTCCCATAAGTTGATAGTAGAAGGTAGCCATGATAGAAGTTTACAATAAAAGTCTCCCATAAGTTGATAGTAGAAGGTAGCCATGATAGAAGTTTACAATGAAAGTCTCCCATAAAATAATAGTAGAAGGTAGCCATGATAGAAGTTTACGATAAAAGTCTCCCATAAAATGATAGTAGAAGGTAGCCATGATAGAAGTTTACAATAAAAGTCTCCCATAAGTTGATAGTAGAAGGTAGCCATGATAGAAGTTTAAAATAAAAGTCTCCCATAAGTTGATAGTAGAAGGTAGCCATGATAGAAGTTTACAATGAAACACTCCCATAAAATGATAGTAGAAGGTAGCCATGATAGAAGTTTACAATGAAAGTCTCCCATAAGTTGATAGTAGAAGGTAGCCATGATAGAAGTTTACAATGAAACACTCCCATAAAATGATAGTAGAAGGTAGCCATGATAGAAGTTTACAATGAAAGTCTCCCATAAATTGATAGTAGAAGGTAGCCATGATAGAAGTTTACAATGAAAGTCTCCCATAAGTTGATAGTAGAAGGTAGCCATGATAGAAATTTACAATGAAAGTCTCCCATAAAATGATAGTAGAAGGTAGCCATGATAGAAGTTTACAATGAAAGTCTCCCATAAAATGATAGTAGAAGGTAGCCATGATAGAAGTTTACAATGAAAGTCTCCCATAAAATGATAGTAGAAGGTAGCCATGATAGAAGTTTACAATGAAAGTCTCCCATAAAATGATAGTAGAAGGTAGCCATGATAGAAGTTTACAATGAAAGTCTCCCATAAAATGATAGTAGAAGGTAGCCATGATAGAAGTTTACAATGAAAGTCCCCCATAAGTTGATAGTAGAAGGTAGCCATGATAGAAGTTTACAATGAAAGTCTCCCATAAAATGATAGTAGAAGGTAGCATATGATAGAAGTTTACAATGAAAGTCTCCCATAAGTTGATAGTAGAAAGCAGCCATGATAGAAGTTTACAATGAATGTCTCCCATAAAATGATAGTAGAAGGTAGCCATGATAGAAGTTTACAATGAAAGTCTCCCATTAAATGATAGTAGAAGGTAGCCATGATAGAAGTTTACAATGAAGGTCCCCCATAAGTTGATAGTAGAAGGTAGCCATGATAGAAGTTTACAATGAAAGACTCCCATAAAATTATAGTTGAAGGTAGCCAAGATAGAAGTTTACAATGAAAGTCTCCCATAAAATGATAGTAGAAGGTAAACAAGATAGAAGTTTACAATGAAAGTCTCCCATAAGTTGATAGTAGAAGGTAGCCATGATAGAAGTTTACGATGAAAGTCTCCTATAAGTTGATAGTGGAAGGTAGCCATGATAGAAGTTTACGATGAAAGTCTCCCATAAGTTAATAGCAGAAGGTAGCCATGATACAAGTTTACAATGAATGTCTCCCATAAAATAATAGTAGAAGGTAGCCATGATAGAAGTTTAAAATGAAAGTCTCCCATAAGTTGATAGTAGAAGGTAGCCATGATAGAAGTTTACAATGAAAGTCTCCCATAAGCTGATAGTAGAACGTAGCCATGATAGAAGTTTACAATGAAAATCTCCCGTCAGTTGATAGTAGAAGGTAGCCATGATAGAAGTTTACAATTAAAGACTCCAATAAAATGATAGTAGAAGGTAGCCATGATAGAAGTTTACAATGAATGTCTCCCATGAAATGATAGTAGAAGGGAGTGTTGATAGAAGTTTACAATGAAAGTCTCCCATAAAATGATAGTAGAAGGTAGCCATGATAGAACTTTACAATGGACGTCCCCCATAAGATGATAGTAGAAGGTAGCCATGATAGAAGTTTACAATGAAAGTCTCCCATAAGTTAATAGTAGAAGGTAGCCATGATAGAAGTTTACAATGAAAGACTCCCATAAGTTGATAGTAGAAGGTAGCCATGATAGAACTTTACAATTAAAGACTCCCATAAAATGATAGTAGAAGGTAGCCATGATAGAAGTTTACAATTAAAGACTCCCATAAAATGATAGTAGAAGGTAGCCATGATAGAAGTTTACAATGAATGTCTCCCATAAAATGATAGTAGAAGGGAGTGTTGATAGAAGTTTACAATGAAAGTCTCCCATAAAATGATAGTAGAAGGTAGCCATGATAGAAGTTTACAATGAAAGTCTCCCGTAAGTTGATAGTAGAAGGTAGCCATGATAGAAGTTTACAATGAAAGTCTCCCATAAGTTAATAGTAGAAGGTAGCCATGATAGAAATTTACAATGAAAGACTCCCATAAGTTGATAGTAGAAGGTAGCCATGATAGAAGTTTACAATGAATGTCTCTCATAAAATATTAGTAGAAGGTAGCCATGATAGAAGTTTACAATGAAAGTCTCCCATAAGTTGATAGTAGAAGGTAGCCATGATAGAAGTTTACAATGAAAGTCTCCCATAAGTTGATAGTAGAAGGTAGCCATGATAGAAGTTTACAATGAAAGTCTCCCATAAGTTGATAGTAGAAGGTAGCCATGATAGAAGTTTACAATGAAAGTCCCCCAGAAGTTGATAGTAGAAGGTAGCCATGATAGAAGTTTACAATGAAAGTCTCCCATAAAATAATAGTAGAAGGTAGCCATGATAGAAGTTTACAATGAAAATCTCCCATAAAATAATAGTAGAAGGTAGCCATGATAGAAGTTTACAATGAATGACTCCCATAAAATGATAGTAGAAGGTAGACATGATAGAAGTTTACAATGAAAGTCCCCCATAAGTTGATAGTAGAAGGTAGCCATGATAGAAGTTTACAATGAAAGTCTCCCATAAAATCATAGTAGAAGGTAGCCATGATAGAAGTTCACAATTAAAGTCTCCCATAAAATGATAGTAGAAGGTAGCCATGATAGAATTTTACAATGAAAGTGTCTCATGAGTTGATAGTAGAAGGTAGACATGATAGAAGTTTACAATGAAAGTCCCCCATAAGTTGATAGTAGAAGGTAGCCATGATAGAAGTTTACAATGAAAGTCCCCCAGAAGTTGATAGTAGAAGGTAGCCATGATAGAAGTTTACAATGAAAGTTTCCCATAAAATAATAGTAGAAGGTAGCCATGATAGAAGTTTACAATGAAAGTCTCCCATAAGTTGATAGCAGAAGGTAGCCATGATAGAAGTTTACAATGAAAGTCTCCCATAAAATCATAGTAGGAGGTAGCCATGATAGAAGTTCACAATTAAAGTCTCCCGTAAGTTGATAGTAGAAGGTAGCCATGATAGAAGTTTACAATGAAAGTCTCCCATAAGTTAATAGTAGAAGATAGCCATGATATCAGTTTACAATGAAAGACTCCCATAAGTTGATAGTAGATGGTAGCCATGATAGAAGTTTACAATGAATGTCTCTCATAAAATATTAGTAGAAGGTAGCCATGATAGAAGTTTACAATGAAAGTCTCCCATAAGTTGATAGTAGAAGGTAGCCATGATAGAAGTTTACAATGAAAGTCCCCCAGAAGTTGATAGTAGAAGGTAGCCATGATAGAAGTTTACAATGAAAGTCTCCCATAAGTTGATAGTAGAAGGTAGCCATGATAGAAGTTTACAATGAAAGTCCCCCAGAAGTTGATAGTAGAAGGTAGCCATGATAGAAGTTTACAATGAAAGTCTCCCATAACATAATAGTAGAAGGTAGCCATGATAGAAGTTTACAATGAATGTCTCCCATAAAATGATAGTAGAAGGTAGACATGATAGAAGTTTACAATGAAAGTCCCCCATAAGCTGATAGTAGAAGGTAGCCATGATAGAAGTTTACAATGAAAGTCTCCCATAAAATCATAGTAGAAGGTAGCCATGATAGAAGTTCACAATTAAAGTCTCCCATAAAATGATAGTAGAAGGTAGCCATGATAGAATTTTACAATGAAAGTCTCTCATGAGTTGATAGTAGAAGGTAGACATGATAGAAGTTTACAATGAAAGTCCCCCATAAGTTGATAGTAGAAGGTAGCCATGATAGAAGTTTACAATGAAAGTCCCCCAGAAGTTGATAGTAGAAGGTAGCCATGATAGAAGTTTACAATGAAAGTCTCCCATAAAATAATAGTAGAAGGTAGCCATGATAGAAGTTTACAATTAAAGTCTCCCATAAAATGATAGTAGAAGGTAGCCATGATAGAAGTTTACAATGAAAGTCCCCCAGAAGTTGATAGTAGAAGGTAGCCATGATAGAAGTTTACAATGAAAGTCTCCCATAAAATAATAGTAGAAGGTAGCCATGATAGAAGTTTACAATTAAAGTATCCCATAAAATGATAGTAGAAGGTAGCCATGATAGAAGTTTACAATTAAAGTCTCCCGTAAAATGATAGTAGAAGGTAGCCATGATAGAAGTTTACAATTAAAGTCTCCCATAAAATGATAGTAGAAGGTAGCCATGATAGAAGTTTACAATTAAAGTCTCCCATAAAATGATAGTAGAAGGTAGCCATGATAGAAGTTTACAATTAAAGTCTCCCATAAAATGATAGTAGAAGGTAGCCATGATAGAAGTTTAGAATGAAAGTCTCCCATAAAATGATAGTAGAAGGTAGACATGATAGAAGTTTACAATGAAAGTCTCCCATAAGTTGATGGTAGAATGTAGCCATGATAGAAGTTTACAATGAAAATCTCCCATAAAATGAGAGTAGAAGGTAGCGATGATAGAAGTTTACAATGAATGTCTCCCATAAAATAATAGTAGAAGGTAGCCATGATAGAAGTTTAAAATGAAAGTCTCCCATAAGTTGATAGTGGAAGGTAGCCATGATAGAAGTTTACAATGAAAGTCTCCCATAAGTTGATAGCAGAAGGTAGCCATGATAGAAGTTTACAATGAACGTCTCCCATAAAATAATAGTAGAAGGTAGCCATGATAGAAGTTTAAAATGAAAGTCTCCCATAAGTTGATAGTAGAAAGCAGCCATGATAGAAGTTTACAATGAATGTCTCCCATAAAATGATAGTAGAAGGTAGCCATGATAGAAGTTTACAATGAAAGTCTCCCATAAAATGATAGTAGAATGTAGCCATGATAGAAGTTTACAATGAAAGTCTCTCATAAGTTGATAGTAGAAGGTAGCCATGATAGAAGTTTACAATGAAAGTCTCCCATAAAATGATAGTAGAAGGTAGCCATGATAGAGGTTTACAATGAAAGTCCCCCATAAGTTGATAGTAGAAGGTAGCCATGATAGAAGTTTACAATGAAAGTCTCCCATAAGGTGATAGTAGAAGGTAGCCATGATAGAAGTTTACAATGAAAGTCTCCCATAAGTTGATAGTAGAAGGTAGCCATGATAGAAGTTTACAATGAAAGTCTCCCATAAGTTGATAGTAGAAGGTAGCCATGATAGAAGTTTACAATGAAAGTCTCCCATTAAAGGATAGTAGAAGGTAGCCATGATAAAAGTTTACAATGAAAGTCTACCATAAGTTGATAGTAGAAGGTAGCCATGATAGAAGTTTACAATGAAAGTCCCCCATAAGTTGATAGTAGAAGGTAGCCATGATAGATGTTTACAATGAAAGTAACCAATAAAATCATAATAGAAGGTAGCCAAGATAGAAGTGTACAATGAAAGTCTCCCATAAAATGATATTAGAAGGTAGCCATGATAGAAGTTTACAATGAAAGTCTCCCATAAAATGATAGTAGAAGGTAGCCATGATAGAAGTTTACAATGAAAGTCTCCCATAAAATGATAGTAGAAGGTAGCCATGATAGAAGTTTACGATGAAAGTCTCCCATAAGTTGATAGTGGAATGTAGCCATGATAGAAGTTTACAATGAAAGTCTCCCTTAAGTTGATAGTAGAAGGTAGCCATGATAGAAGTTTACAATGAAAGTCTCCCATAAGTTGATAGTGGAAGGTAGCCATGATAGAAGTTTACAATGAAAGTCTCCCATAAGTTGATAGTAGAACGTAGCCATGATAGAAGTTTACAATGAAAGTCTCCCATAAGTTGATAGTAGAAGGTAGCCATGATAGAAGTTTACAATGAAAGTCTCCCATTAAAGGATAGTAGAAGGTAGCCATGATAAAAGTTTACAATGAAAGTCTACCATAAGTTGATAGTAGAAGGTAGCCATGATAGAAGTTTACAATGAAAGTCTCCCATAAGTTAATAGTAGAAGGTAGCCATGATAGAAGTTTACAATGAAAGTCTCCCATAAAATGATAGTAGAAGGTAACCATGATAGACGTTTACAATGAAAGTCTCCCATAAGTTAATAGTAGAAGGTAGCCATGATAGAAGTTTACGATGAAAGTCTCCCATTAAATGATAGTAGAAGGTAGCCATGATAGAAGTTTACAATGAAAGTCTCTCATAAGCTGATAGTAGAAGGTAGCCATGATAGAAGTTTACAATGAAAGTCTCCCATTAAATGATAGAAGAAGGTAGCCATGATAGAAGTTTACAATGAAAGTCTCCCATAAAATGATTGTAGAAGGTAGCCATGATAGATGTTTACAATGAAAGTCTCCCATAAGTTGATAGTAGAAGGTAGCCATGATAGAAGTTTACAATGAAAGTCTCCCATAAAATGATAGTAGAAGGTAGCCATGATAGAAGTTTACAATGAAAGTCTCCCATAAGTTGATAGTAGAAGGTAGCCATGATACAAGTTTAAAATGAATGTATCCCATAAAATAATAGTAGAAGGTAGCCATGATAGAAGTTTAAAATGAAAGTCTCCCATAAGTTGATAGTAGAAAGCAGCCATGCTAGAAGTTTACAATGAATGTCTCCCATAAAATGATAGTAGAAGGTAGTTTTGATAGAAGTTTACAATGAAAGTCTCCCATAAAATGATTGTAGAAGGTAGCCATGATAGAAGTTTACAATGAAAGTCTCCCATAAAATGATTGTAGAAGGTAGCCATGATAGATGTTTACAATGAAAGTCTCCCATAAGTTGATAGTAGAAGGTAGCCATGATAGAAGTTTACAATGAAAGTCTCCCATAAGTTGATAGTAGAAGGTAGCCATGATAGAAGTTTACAATGAAAGTCCCCCAGAAGTTGATAGTAGAAGGTAGCCATGATAGAAGTTTACAATGAAAGTCTCCCATAAAATAATAGTAGAAGGTAGCCATGATAGAAGTTTACAATGAAAATCTCCCATAAAATAATAGTAGAAGGTAGCCATGATAGAAGTTTACAATGAATGACTCCTATAAAATGATAGTAGAAGGTAGACATGATAGAAGTTTACAATGAAAGTCCCCCATAAGTTGATAGTAGAAGGTAGCCATGATAGAAGTTTACAATGAAAGTCTCCCATAAAATCATAGTAGAAGGTAGCCATGATAGAAGTTCACAATTAAAGTCTCCCATAAAATGATAGTAGAAGGTAGCCATGATAGAATTTTACAATGAAAGTGTCTCATGAGTTGATAGTAGAAGGTAGACATGATAGAAGTTTACAATGAAAGTCCCCCATAAGTTGATAGTAGAAGGTAGCCATGATAGAAGTTTACAATGAAAGTCCCCCAGAAGTTGATAGTAGAAGGTAGCCATGATAGAAGTTTACAATGAAAGTTTCCCATAAAATAATAGTAGAAGGTAGCCATGATAGAAGTTTACAATGAAAGTCTCCCATAAGTTGATAGCAGAAGGTAGCCATGATAGAAGTTTACAATGAAAGTCTCCCATAAAATCATAGTAGGAGGTAGCCATGATAGAGGTTCACAATTAAAGTCTCCCGTAAGTTGATAGTAGAAGGTAGCCATGATAGAAGTTTACAATGAAAGTCTCCCATAAGTTAATAGTAGAAGGTAGCCATGATAGAAGTTTACAATGAAAGACTCCCATAAGTTTATAGTAGATGGTAGCCATGATAGAAGTTTACAATGAATGTCTCTCATAAAATATTAGTAGAAGGTAGCCATGATAGAAGTTTACAATGAAAGTCTCCCATAAGTTGATAGTAGAAGGTAGCCATGATAGAAGTTTACAATGAAAGTCTCCCATAAGTTGATAGTAGAAGGTAGCCATGATAGAAGTTTACAATGAAAGTCCCCCAGAAGTTGATAGTAGAAGGTAGACATGATAGAAGTTTACAATGAAAGTCTCCCATAAGTTGATAGTAGAAGGTAGCCATGATAGAAGTTTACAATGAAAGTTCCCCAGAAGTTGATAGTAGAAGGTAGCCATGATAGAAGTTTACAATGAAAGTCTCCCATAACATAATAGTAGAAGGTAGCCATGATAGAATTTTACAATGAAAGTCTCTCATGAGTTGATAGTAGAAGGTAGACATGATAGAAGTTTACAATGAAAGTCCCCCATAAGTTGATAGTAGAAGGTAGCCATGATAGAAGTTTACAATGAAAGTCCCCCAGAAGTTGATAGTAGAAGGTAGCCATGATAGAAGTTTACAATGAAAGTCTCCCATAAAATAATAGTAGAAGGTAGCCATGATAGAAGTTTACAATTAAAGTCTCCCATAAAATGATAGTAGAAGGTAGCCATGATAGAAGTTTACAATGAAAGTCCCCCAGAAGTTGATAGTAGAAGGTAGCCATGATAGAAGTTTACAATGAAAGTCTCCCATAAAATAATAGTAGAAGGTAGCCATGATAGAAGTTTACAATTAAAGTATCCCATAAAATGATAGTAGAAGGTAGCCATGATAGAAGTTTACAATTAAAGTCTCCCGTAAAATGATAGTAGAAGGTAGCCATGATAGAAGTTTACAATTAGAGTCTCCCATAAAATGATAGTAGAAGGTAGCCATGATAGAAGTTTACAATTAAAGTCTCCCATAAAATGATAGTAGAAGGTAGCCATGATAGAAGTTTAGAATGAAAGTCTCCCATAAAATGATAGTAGAAGGTAGACATGATAGAAGTTTACAATGAAAGTCTCCCATAAGTTGATGGTAGAATGTAGCCATGATAGAAGTTTACAATGAAAATCTCCCATAAAATGAGAGTAGAAGGTAGCCATGATACAAGTTTACAATGAAAGTCTCCCATAAGTTGATAGTAGAATGTAGCCATAATAGAAGTTTACAATGAAAGTCTCCCATAAAATGATAGTAGAAGGTAGCGATGATAGAAGTTTACAATGAATGTCTCCCATAAAATAATAGTAGAAGGTAGCCATGATAGAAGTTTAAAATGAAAGTCTCCCATAAGTTGATAGTGGAAGGTAGCCATGATAGAAGTTTACAATGAAAGTCTCCCATAAGTTGATAGCAGAAGGTAGCCATGATAGAAGTTTACAATGAATGTCTCCCATAAAATAATAGTAGAAGGTAGCCATGATAGAAGTTTAAAATGAAAGTCTCCCATAAGTTGATAGTAGAAAGCAGCCATGATAGAAGTTTACAATGAATGTCTCCCATAAAATGATAGTAGAAGGTAGCCATGATAGAAGTTTACAATGAAAGTCTCCCATAAAATGATAGTAGAAGGTAGCCATGATAGAAGTTTACAATGAAAGTCTCCCATAAAATGATAGTAGAAGGTAGCCATGATAGAGGTTTACAATGAAAGTCCCCCATAAGTTGATAGTAGAAGGTAGCCATGATAGAAGTTTACAATGAAAGTCTCCCATAAGGTGATAGTAGAAGGTAGCCATGATAGAAGTTTACAATGAAAGTCTCCCATAAGTTGATAGTAGAAGGTAGCCATGATAGAAGTTTACAATGAAAGTCTCCCATAAGTTGATAGTAGAAGGTAGCCATGATAGAAGTTTACAATGAAAGTCTCCCATTAAAGGATAGTAGAAGGTAGCCATGATAGAAGTTTACAATGAAAGTCTACCATAAGTTGATAGTAGAAGGTAGCCATGATAGAAGTTTACAATGAAAGTCCCCCATAAGTTGATAGTAGAAGGTAGCCATGATAGATGTTTACAATGAAAGTAACCAATAAAATCCTAATAGAAGGTAGCCAAGATAGAAGTGTACAATGAAAGTCTCCCATAAAATGATAGTAGAAGGTAGCCATGATAGAAGTTTACAATGAAAGTCTCCCATAAAATGATAGTAGAAGGTAGCCATGATAGAAGTTTACAATGAAAGTCTCCCATAAAATGATAGTAGAAGGTAGCCATGATAGAAGTTTACGATGAAAGTCTCCCATAAGTTGATAGTGGAATGTAGCCATGATAGAAGTTTACAATGAAAGTCTCCCTTAAGTTGATAGTAGAAGGTAGCCATGATAGAAGTTTACAATGAAAGTCTCCCATAAGTTGATAGTGGAAGGTAGCCATGATAGAAGTTTACAATGAAAGTCTCCCATAAGTTGATAGTAGAAGGTAGCCATGATAGAAGTTTACAATGAAAGTCCCCCAGAAGTTGATAGTAGAAGGTAGCCATGATAGAAGTTTACAATGAAAGTCTCCCATAAAATAATAGTAGAAGGTAGCCATGATAGAAGTTTACAATGAAAATCTCCCATAAAATAATAGTAGAAGGTAGCCATGATAGAAGTTTACAATGAATGACTCCTATAAAATGATAGTAGAAGGTAGACATGATAGAAGTTTACAATGAAAGTCCCCCATAAGTTGATAGTAGAAGGTAGCCATGATAGAAGTTTACAATGAAAGTCTCCCATAAAATCATAGTAGAAGGTAGCCATGATAGAAGTTCACAATTAAAGTCTCCCATAAAATGATAGTAGAAGGTAGCCATGATAGAATTTTACAATGAAAGTGTCTCATGAGTTGATAGTAGAAGGTAGACATGATAGAAGTTTACAATGAAAGTCCCCCATAAGTTGATAGTAGAAGGTAGCCATGATAGAAGTTTACAATGAAAGTCCCCCAGAAGTTGATAGTAGAAGGTAGCCATGATAGAAGTTTACAATGAAAGTTTCCCATAAAATAATAGTAGAAGGTAGCCATGATAGAAGTTTACAATGAAAGTCTCCCATAAGTTGATAGCAGAAGGTAGCCATGATAGAAGTTTACAATGAAAGTCTCCCATAAAATCATAGTAGGAGGTAGCCATGATAGAGGTTCACAATTAAAGTCTCCCGTAAGTTGATAGTAGAAGGTAGCCATGATAGAAGTTTACAATGAAAGTCTCCCATAAGTTAATAGTAGAAGGTAGCCATGATAGAAGTTTACAATGAAAGACTCCCATAAGTTTATAGTAGATGGTAGCCATGATAGAAGTTTACAATGAATGTCTCTCATAAAATATTAGTAGAAGGTAGCCATGATAGAAGTTTACAATGAAAGTCTCCCATAAGTTGATAGTAGAAGGTAGCCATGATAGAAGTTTACAATGAAAGTCTCCCATAAGTTGATAGTAGAAGGTAGCCATGATAGAAGTTTACAATGAAAGTCCCCCAGAAGTTGATAGTAGAAGGTAGACATGATAGAAGTTTACAATGAAAGTCTCCCATAAGTTGATAGTAGAAGGTAGCCATGATAGAAGTTTACAATGAAAGTTCCCCAGAAGTTGATAGTAGAAGGTAGCCATGATAGAAGTTTACAATGAAAGTCTCCCATAACATAATAGTAGAAGGTAGCCATGATAGAATTTTACAATGAAAGTCTCTCATGAGTTGATAGTAGAAGGTAGACATGATAGAAGTTTACAATGAAAGTCCCCCATAAGTTGATAGTAGAAGGTAGCCATGATAGAAGTTTACAATGAAAGTCCCCCAGAAGTTGATAGTAGAAGGTAGCCATGATAGAAGTTTACAATGAAAGTCTCCCATAAAATAATAGTAGAAGGTAGCCATGATAGAAGTTTACAATTAAAGTCTCCCATAAAATGATAGTAGAAGGTAGCCATGATAGAAGTTTACAATGAAAGTCCCCCAGAAGTTGATAGTAGAAGGTAGCCATGATAGAAGTTTACAATGAAAGTCTCCCATAAAATAATAGTAGAAGGTAGCCATGATAGAAGTTTACAATTAAAGTATCCCATAAAATGATAGTAGAAGGTAGCCATGATAGAAGTTTACAATTAAAGTCTCCCGTAAAATGATAGTAGAAGGTAGCCATGATAGAAGTTTACAATTAGAGTCTCCCATAAAATGATAGTAGAAGGTAGCCATGATAGAAGTTTACAATTAAAGTCTCCCATAAAATGATAGTAGAAGGTAGCCATGATAGAAGTTTAGAATGAAAGTCTCCCATAAAATGATAGTAGAAGGTAGACATGATAGAAGTTTACAATGAAAGTCTCCCATAAGTTGATGGTAGAATGTAGCCATGATAGAAGTTTACAATGAAAATCTCCCATAAAATGAGAGTAGAAGGTAGCCATGATACAAGTTTACAATGAAAGTCTCCCATAAGTTGATAGTAGAATGTAGCCATAATAGAAGTTTACAATGAAAGTCTCCCATAAAATGATAGTAGAAGGTAGCGATGATAGAAGTTTACAATGAATGTCTCCCATAAAATAATAGTAGAAGGTAGCCATGATAGAAGTTTAAAATGAAAGTCTCCCATAAGTTGATAGTGGAAGGTAGCCATGATAGAAGTTTACAATGAAAGTCTCCCATAAGTTGATAGCAGAAGGTAGCCATGATAGAAGTTTACAATGAATGTCTCCCATAAAATAATAGTAGAAGGTAGCCATGATAGAAGTTTAAAATGAAAGTCTCCCATAAGTTGATAGTAGAAAGCAGCCATGATAGAAGTTTACAATGAATGTCTCCCATAAAATGATAGTAGAAGGTAGCCATGATAGAAGTTTACAATGAAAGTCTCCCATAAAATGATAGTAGAAGGTAGCCATGATAGAAGTTTACAATGAAAGTCTCCCATAAAATGATAGTAGAAGGTAGCCATGATAGAGGTTTACAATGAAAGTCCCCCATAAGTTGATAGTAGAAGGTAGCCATGATAGAAGTTTACAATGAAAGTCTCCCATAAGGTGATAGTAGAAGGTAGCCATGATAGAAGTTTACAATGAAAGTCTCCCATAAGTTGATAGTAGAAGGTAGCCATGATAGAAGTTTACAATGAAAGTCTCCCATAAGTTGATAGTAGAAGGTAGCCATGATAGAAGTTTACAATGAAAGTCTCCCATTAAAGGATAGTAGAAGGTAGCCATGATAGAAGTTTACAATGAAAGTCTACCATAAGTTGATAGTAGAAGGTAGCCATGATAGAAGTTTACAATGAAAGTCCCCCATAAGTTGATAGTAGAAGGTAGCCATGATAGATGTTTACAATGAAAGTAACCAATAAAATCCTAATAGAAGGTAGCCAAGATAGAAGTGTACAATGAAAGTCTCCCATAAAATGATAGTAGAAGGTAGCCATGATAGAAGTTTACAATGAAAGTCTCCCATAAAATGATAGTAGAAGGTAGCCATGATAGAAGTTTACAATGAAAGTCTCCCATAAAATGATAGTAGAAGGTAGCCATGATAGAAGTTTACGATGAAAGTCTCCCATAAGTTGATAGTGGAATGTAGCCATGATAGAAGTTTACAATGAAAGTCTCCCTTAAGTTGATAGTAGAAGGTAGCCATGATAGAAGTTTACAATGAAAGTCTCCCATAAGTTGATAGTGGAAGGTAGCCATGATAGAAGTTTACAATGAAAGTCTCCCATAAGTTGATAGTAGAACGTAGCCATGATAGAAGTTTACAATGAAAGTCTCCCATAAGTTGATAGTAGAAGGTAGCCATGATAGAAGTTTACAATGAAAGTCTCCCATAAGTTAATAGTAGAAGGTAGTCATGATAGAAGTTTACGATGAAAGTCTCCCATTAAATGATAGTAGAAGGTAGCCATGATAGAAGTTTACAATGAAAGTCTCTCATAAGCTGATAGTAGAAGGTAGCCATGATAGAAGTTTACAATGAAAGTCTCCCATTAAATGATAGAAGAAGGTAGCCATGATAGAAGTTTACAATGAAAGTCTCCCATAAAATGATTGTAGAAGGTAGCCATGATAGATGTTTACAATGAAAGTCTCCCATAAGTTGATAGTAGAAGGTAGCCATGATAGAAGTTTACAATGAAAGTCTCCCATAAAATGATAGTAGAAGGTAGCCATGATAGAAGTTTACAATGAAAGTCTCCCATAAGTTGATAGTAGAAGGTAGCCATGATACAAGTTTAAAATGAATGTATCCCATAAAATAATAGTAGAAGGTAGCTATGATAGAAGTTTAAAATGAAAGTCTCCCATAAGTTGATAGTAGAAAGCAGCCATGCTAGAAGTTTACAATGAATGTCTCCCATAAAATGATAGTAGAAGGTAGTCTTGATAGAAGTTTACAATGAAAGTCTCCCATAAAATGATAGTAGAAGGTAGCCATGATAGAAGTTTACAATGAAAGACCACATAAGTTGATAGTAGAAAGTAGCCATGCTAGAAGTTTACAATGAATGCCTCCCATAAGTTGATAGTAGAAGGTAGTCTTGATAGAAGTTTACAATGAAAGTCTCCCATAAGCTGATAGTAGAAGGTAGCCATGATAGAAGTTTACAATGAAAGTCTCCCATAAAATGATAGTAGAAGGTAGCCATGATAGAAGTTTACAATGAAAGTCTCCCATAAAATGATAGTAGAAGGTAGCCATGATAGAAGTTTACAATGAAAGTCTACCATAAGTTGATAGTAGAAGGTAGCCATGATAGAAGTTTACAATGAAAGTCTCCCATAAAATGATAGTAGAAGGTAGCCATGATAGAAGTTTATAATGAAAGTCTCCCATAAGTTGATAGTAGAAGGTAGCCATGATAGAAGTTTACAATTAAAGTCTCTCATAAAATAATAGTAGAAGGTAGCCATGATAGAAGTTTACAATTAAAGTCTCTCATAAAATAATAGTAGAAGGTAGCCATGATAGAAGTTTACAATGAAAGTCTCACATAAGTTGATAGTAGAAGGTAGCCATGATAGAAGTTTACAATGAAAGTCTCCCATAAAATGATAGTAGAAGGTGGCCATGATAGAAGTTTACAATGAAAGTCTCCCATAAAATGATAGTAGAAGGTGGCCATGATAGAAGTTTACAATGAAAGTCCCCCATAAGTTGATAGTAGAAGGTAGCCATGATAGAAGTTTACAATGAAAGTCTCCCATTAAATGATAGTAGAAGGTAGCCATGATAGAAGTTTACAATTAAAGACTCCCATAAAATGATAGTAGAAGCTAGCCATGATAGAAGTTTACAATAAAAGTCTCCGATAAGTTATTAGTAGAAGGTAGCCATGATAGAAGTTTACAATGAAAGTCTCCCATAAGTTGATAGTAGAAGGTAGTCTTGATAGAAGTTTACGATGAAAGTCTCCCATAAATTGAGAGTAGAAGGTAGCCATGAGAGAAGTTTACAATGAAAGTCTCCCATAAGTTGATAGTAGAAGGTAGCCATGATAGAAGTTTACAATGAATGCCTCCCATAAGTTGATAGTAGAAGTTAGCCATGATAGAAGTTTACAATGAAAGTCTCCCATAAGCTGATAGTAGAAGGTAGTGATGATAGAAGTTTACAATGAAAGTCTCCCATAAATTGAGAGTAGAAGGTAGCCATGATAGAAGTTTACAATGAAAGTCTCCGATAAGTTGATAGTAGAAGGTAGCCATGATAGAAGTTTACAATGAAAGTCTACCATAAGTTGATAGTAGAAGGTAGCCATGATAGAAGTTTACAATGAAACACTCCCATAAAATGATAGTAGAAGGTAGCCATGATAGAAGTTTACAATGAATGTCTCTCATGAAATAATAGTAGAAGGTAGTCATGATAGAAGTTTACAATGAAAGTCTCTCATAAGTTGATAGTAGAAAGTAGCCATGATAGAAGTTTACAATGAAAGTCTCCCATAAGTTGATAGCAGAAGGTAGCCATGATAGAAGTTTACAATGAAAATCTCCCATAAATTGATAGTAGAAGGTAGCCATGATAGAAGTTTACAATGAAAGTCTCCCATAAGTTGATAGTAGAAGGTAGCCATGGTAGAAGTTTAAAATGAAAGTCTCCCTTAAAATGATAGTAGAAGGTAGCCATGGTAGAAGTTTACAATGAAAGTCTCCCATAAGCTGATAGTAGAAGATAGCGATGATAGAAGTTTACAATGAAAGTCTCCTATAAATTGATAGTAGAAGGTAGCCATGATAGAAGTTTACAATGAAAGTCTCCCATAAGTTGGTAGTAGAAGGTAGCCATGATTGAAGTTTACAATGAAAGTCTCCCATAAGTTGGTAGTAGAAGGTAGCCATGATTGATGTTTACAATGAAAGTCTCCCATAAGTTGGTAGTAGAAGGTAGCCATGATAGAAGTTTACAATGAATGCCTCCCATAAAATAATAGTAGAATGTAGCCATGATAGAAGTTTACAATCAAAGTCTCCCATAAGTTAATAGTAGAAGCTAGCCATGGTAGAAGTTTACAATGAAAGTCTACCATAAGTTGATAGTAGAAGGTTTCCATGATAGAAGTTTACAATGAAAGTCCCCCATAAGTTGATAGTAGAAGGTAGCCATGATAGAAGTTTACAATAAATGTCTCCCATAAAATGATAGTAGAAGGTAGCCATGATAGAAGTTTACAATGAAAGTCTCCCATAAAATGATAGTAGAAGGTAGCAATGATAGAAGTTTACAATGAAAGTCTCCCATAAGTTGATAGTAGAAGGTAGCCATTATAGAAGTTTACAATGAATGTCTCCCATAAAATAATAGTAGAAGGTAGCCATGATAGAAGTTTACAATGAAAGTCTCCCATAAGTTAATAGTAGAAGGTAGCCATGATAGAAGTTTACAATGAAAGTCTCCCATATGTTGATAGCAGAAGGTAGCGATGATAGAAGTTTACAATGAATGTCTCTCATAAAATATTAGTAGAAGGTAGCCATGATAGAAGTTTACAATGAAAGTCTCCCATAAGTTGATAGTAGAAGGTAGCCATGATAGAAGTTTACAATGAAAGTCTCCCATATGTTGATAGTAGAAGGTAGCCATGATAGAAGTTTACAATGAAAGTCTCCCATAAGTTGATAGTAGAAGGTAGCGATGATAGAAGTTTACAATGAATGTCTCTCATAAAATAATAGTAGAAGGTAGCCATGATAGAAGTTTACAATGAAAGTCTCCCATAAGTTAATAGTAGAAGGTAGCCATGATAGAAGTTTACAATGAAAGTCTCCCATAAGTTAATAGTAGAAGGTAGCCATGATAGAAGTTTACAATGAAAGTCTCCCATAAAATGATAGTAGAAGGTAGCCATGATAGAAGTTTACAATGAAAGTCTCCCATAAGTTGATAGTAGAAGGTAGCCATGATAGAAGTTTACAATGAAACACTCCCATAAAATGATAGTAGAAGGTAGCCATGATAGAAGTTTACAATGAAAGTCTCCCATCAGTTGATAGTAGAAGGTAGCCATGATAGAAGTTTACAATTAAAGTCTCCCATAAAATGATAGTAGAAGGTAGCCATGATAGAAGTTTACAATGAAAGTCTCCCATAAAATGATAGAAGGTAGCCATGATAGAAGTTTACAATGAAAGTCTCCCATAAAATGATAGTAGAAGGTAGCCATGATAGAAGTTTACAATGAATGTCTCCCATAAAATGATAGTAGAAGGTAGCTATGATAGAAATTTACAATGAAAGTCTCCCATAAGTTGATGGTAGAAGGTAGCCATGATAGAAGTTTACAATAAAAGTCTCCCATAAGTTGATAGTAGAAGATAGCCATGATAGAAGTTTACAATGAATGTCTCTCATAAAATAATAGTAGAAGGTAGTCATGATAGAAGTTTACAATGAAAGTCTCCCATATGTTGATAGTAGAAGGTAGCCATGATAGAAGTTTACAATGAATGTCTCCCATAAAATAATAGTAGAAGGTAGTCATGATAGAAGTTTACAATGAAAATCTCCCATAAGTTGATAGTAGAAGGTAGCCATGATAGAAGTTTACAATGAATGTCTTCCATAAAATAATAGTAGAAGGTAGCCATGATAGAAGTTTACAATGAAAGTCTCCCATAAGTTGATAGTAGAAGGTAGTCATGATAGAAGTTTACAATGAATGTCTCCCATAAAATGATAGTAGAAGGTAGCCATGATAGAAGTTTACAATGAAAGTCTCCCATAAAATGATAGTAGAAGGTAGCAATGATAGAAGTTTACAATGAAAGTCTCCCATAAGTTGATAGTAGAAGGTAGCCATTATAGAAGTTTACAATGAATGTCTCCCATAAAATAATAGTAGAAGGTAGCCATGATAGAAGTTTACAATGAAAGTCTCCCATAAGTTAATAGTAGAAGGTAGCCATGATAGAAGTTTACAATGAAAGTCTCCCATATGTTGATAGCAGAAGGTAGCCATGATAGAAGTTTACAATGAATGTCTCTCATAAAATATTAGTAGAAGGTAGCCATGATAGAAGTTTACAATGAAAGTCTCCCATAAGTTGATAGTAGAAGGTAGCCATGATAGAAGTTTACAATGAAAGTCTCCCATATGTTGATAGTAGAAGGTAGCCATGATAGAAGTTTACAATGAAAGTCTCCCATAAGTTGATAGTAGAAGGTAGCGATGATAGAAGTTTACAATGAATGTCTCTCATAAAATAATAGTAGAAGGTAGCCATGATAGAAGTTTACAATGAAAGTCTCCCATAAGTTAATAGTAGAAGGTAGCCATGATAGAAGTTTACAATGAAAGTCTCCCATAAGTTAATAGTAGAAGGTAGTCATGATAGAAGTTTACAATGAAAGTCTCCCATAAAATGATAGTAGAAGGTAGCCATGATAGAAGTTTACAATGAAAGTCTCCCATAAGTTGATAGTAGAAGGTAGCCATGATAGAAGTTTACAATGAAACACTCCCATAAAATGATAGTAGAAGGTAGCCATGATAGAAGTTTACAATGAAAGTCTCCCATCAGTTGATAGTAGAAGGTAGCCATGATAGAAGTTTACAATTAAAGTCTCCCATAAAATGATAGTAGAAGGTAGCCATGATAGAAGTTTACAATGAAAGTCTCCCATAAAATGATAGAAGGTAGCCATGATAGAAGTTTACAATGAAAGTCTCCCATAAAATGATAGTAGAAGGTAGCCATGATAGAAGTTTACAATGAATGTCTCCCATAAAATGATAGTAGAAGGTAGCCATGATAGAAATTTACAATGAAAGTCTCCCATAAGTTGATGGTAGAAGGTAGCCATGATAGAAGTTTACAATAAAAGTCTCCCATAAGTTGATAGTAGAAGATAGCCATGATAGAAGTTTACAATGAATGTCTCTCATAAAATAATAGTAGAAGGTAGTCATGATAGAAGTTTACAATGAAAGTCTCCCATATGTTGATAGTAGAAGGTAGCCATGATAGAAGTTTACAATGAATGTCTCCCATAAAATAATAGTAGAAGGTAGTCATGATAGAAGTTTACAATGAAAGTCTCCCATAAGTTGATAGTAGAAGGTAGCCATGATAGAAGTTAACAATGAATGTCTCCCATAAAATAATAGTAGAAGGTAGCCATGATAGAAGTTTACAATGAAAGTCTCCCATAAGTTGATAGTAGAAGGTAGTCATGATAGAAGTTTACAATGAATGTCTCCCATAAAATGATAGTAGAAGGTAGCCATGATAGAAGTTTACAATGAATGTCTCCCATAAAATAATAGTAGAAGGTAGTCATGATAGAAGTTTACAATGAAAGTCTCCCATAAAATGATAGTAGAAGTTAGCCATGATAGAAGTTTACAATGAAAGTGTCCCATAAATTGATAGTAGAAGGTAGCCATGATAGAAGTTTACAATGAATGCCCCCCATAAGTTGATAGTGAAAGTACCCATGATAGAAGTTTACAATGAAAATCTCCCATAAGTTGATGGTAGAACGTAGCCATGATAGAAGTTTACAATGAAAGTCTCCCATAAAATGATAGTAGAAGGTTGTCATGATAGAAGTTTACAATGAAAGTCTCCCATAAAATGATAGTAGAAGGTAGCCATGATAGAAGTTTACAATGAAAGTGTCCCATAAATTGATAGTAGAAGGTAGCCATGATAGAAGTTTACAATGAAAGTCCCCCATAAGTTGATAGTAGAAGGTAGCCATGATAGAAGTTTACAATGAAAGTCTCCCATTAAATGATAGTAGAAGGTAGCCATGATAGAAGTTTACAATTAAAGACTCCCATAAAATGATAGTAGAAGGTAGCCATGATAGAAGTTTACAATAAAAGTCTCCGATAAGTTATTAGTAGAAGGTAGCCATGATAGAAGTTTACAATGAAAGTCTCCCATAAGTTGATAGTAGAAGGTAGTCTTGATAGAAGTTTACGATGAAAGTCTCCCATAAATTGAGAGTAGAAGGTAGCCATGAGAGAAGTTTACAATGAAAGTCTCCCATAAGTTGATAGTAGAAGTTAGCCATGATAGAAGTTTACAATGAAAGTCTCCCATAAGCTGATAGTAGAAGGTAGCGATGATAGAAGTTTACAATGAAAGTCTCCCATAAATTGAGAGTAGAAGGTAGCCATGATAGAAGTTTACAATGAAAGTCTCCGATAAGTTGATAGTAGAAGGTAGCCATGATAGAAGTTTACAATGAAAGTCTACCATAAGTTGATAGTAGAAGGTAGCCATGATAGAAGTTTACAATGAAACACTCCCATAAAATGATAGTAGAAGGTAGCCATGATAGAAGTTTACAATGAATGTCTCTCATGAAATAATAGTAGAAGGTAGTCATGATAGAAGTTTACAATGAAAGTCTCTCATAAGTTGATAGTAGAAGGTAGCCATGATAGAAGTTTACAATGAAAGTCTCCCATAAGTTGATAGCAGAAGGTAGCCATGATAGAAGTTTACAATGAAAATCTCCCATAAGTTGATAGTAGAAGGTAGCCATGGTAGAAGTTTAAAATGAAAGTCTCCCTTAAAATGATAGTAGAAGGTAGCCATGGTAGAAGTTTACAATGAAAGTCTCCCATAAGCTGATAGTAGAAGATAGCGATGATAGAAGTTTACAATGAAAGTCTCCTATAAATTGATAGTAGAAGGTAGCCATGATAGAAGTTTACAATGAAAGTCTCCCATAAGTTGGTAGTAGAAGGTAGCCATGATTGAAGTTTACAATGAAAGTCTCCCATAAGTTGGTAGTAGAAGGTAGCCATGATTGAAGTTTACAATGAAAGTCTCCCATAAGTTGGTAGTAGAAGGTAGCCAGGATAGAAGTTTACAATGAATGCCTCCCATAAAATAATAGTAGAAGGTAGCCATGATAGAAGTTTACAATCAAAGTCTCCCATAAGTTAATAGTAGAAGCTAGCCATGGTAGAAGTTTACAATGAAAGTCCCCCATAAGTTGATAGTAGAAGGTAGCCATGATAGAAGTTTACAATAAATGTCTCCCATAAAATGATAGTAGAAGGTAGCCATGATAGAAGTTTACAATGAAAGTCTCCCATAAAATGATAGTAGAAGGTAGCAATGATAGAAGTTTACAATGAAAGTCTCCCATAAGTTGATAGTAGAAGGTAGCCATTATAGAAGTTTACAATGAATGTCTCCCATAAAATAATAGTAGAAGGTAGCCATGATAGAAGTTTACAATGAAAGTCTCCCATAAGTTAATAGTAGAAGGCAGCCATGATAGAAGTTTACAATGAAAGTCTCCCATATGTTGATAGCAGAAGGTAGCCATGATAGAAGTTTACAATGAATGTCTCTCATAAAATATTAGTAGAAGGTAGCCATGATAGAAGTTTACAATGAAAGTCTCCCATAAGTTGATAGTAGAAGGTAGCCATGATAGAAGTTTACAATGAAAGTCTCCCATATGTTGATAGTACAAGGTAGCCATGATAGAAGTTTACAATGAAAGTCTCCCATAAGTTGATAGTAGAAGGTAGCGATGATAGAAGTTTACAATGAATGTCTCTCATAAAATAATAGTAGAAGGTAGCCATGATAGAAGTTTACAATGAATGTCTCCCATAAAATAATAGTAGAAGGTAGCCATGATAGAAGTTTACAATGAAAGTCTCCCATAAGTTAATAGTAGAAGGCAGCCATGATAGAAGTTTACAATGAAAGTCTCCCATATGTTGATAGCAGAAGGTAGCCATGATAGAAGTTTACAATGAAAGTCTCCCATAAAATGATAGTAGAAGGTAGCCATGATAGAAGTTTACAATGAAAGTCTCCCATAAAATGATAGTAGAAGGTAGCCATGATAGAAGTTTACAATGAAAGTCTACCATAAGTTGATAGTAGAAGGTAGCCATGATAGAAGTTTACAATGAAAGTCTCCCATAAAATGATAGTAGAAGGTAGCCATGATAGAAGTTTATAATGAAAGTCTCCCATAAGTTGATAGTAGAAGGTAGCCATGATAGCAGTTTACAATTAAAGTCTCTCATAAAATAATAGTAGAAGGTAGCCATGATAGAAGTTTACAATTAAAGTCTCTCATAAAATAATAGTAGAAGGTAGCCATGATAGAAGTTTACAATGAAAGTCTCACATAAGTTGATAGTAGAAGGTAGCCATGATAGAAGTTTACAATGAAAGTCTCCCATAAAATGATAGTAGAAGGTGGCCATGATAGAAGTTTACAATGAAAGTCTCCCATAAAATGATAGTAGAAGGTGGCCATGATAGAAGTTTACAATGAAAGTCTCCCATAAGTTGATAGTAGAAGGTAGCCATGATGGAAGTTTACAATGAATGCCCCCCATAAGTTGATAGAGAAGGTACCCATGATAGAAGTTTACAATGAAAATCTCCCATAAGTTGATGGTAGAATGTAGCCATGATAGAAGTTTACAATGAAAGTCTCCCATAAAATGATAGTAGAAGGTAGTCATGATAGAAGTTTACAATGAAAGTCTCCCATAAAATGATAGTAGAAGGTAGCCATGATAGAAGTTTACAATGAAAGTGTCCCATAAATTGATAGTAGAAGGTAGCCATGATAGAAGTTTACAATGAAAGTCTCCCATAAGTTGATAGTAGAAGGTAGTCTTGATAGAAGTTTACGATGAAAGTCTCCCATAAATTGAGAGTAGAAGGTAGCCATGAGAGAAGTTTACAATGAAAGTCTCCCATAAGTTGATAGTAGAAGGTAGCCATGATAGAAGTTTACAATGAATGCCTCCCATAAGTTGATAGTAGAAGTTAGCCATGATAGAAGTTTACAATGAAAGTCTCCCATAAAATGATAGTAGAAGGTAGCCATGATAGAAGTTTACAATGAAAGTGTCCCATAAATTGATAGTAGAAGGTAGCCATGATAGAAGTTTACAATGAAAGTCCCCCATAAGTTGATAGTAGAAGGTAGCCATGATAGAAGTTTACAATGAAAGTCTCCCATTAAATGATAGTAGAAGGTAGCCATGATAGAAGTTTACAATTAAAGACTCCCATAAAATGATAGTAGAAGGTAGCCATGATAGAAGTTTACAATAAAAGTCTCCGATAAGTTATTAGTAGAAGGTAGCCATGATAGAAGTTTACAATGAAAGTCTCCCATAAGTTGATAGTAGAAGGTAGTCTTGATAGAAGTTTACGATGAAAGTCTCCCATAAATTGAGAGTAGAAGGTAGCCATGAGAGAAGTTTACAATGAAAGTCTCCCATAAGTTGATAGTAGAAGTTAGCCATGATAGAAGTTTACAATGAAAGTCTCCCATAAGCTGATAGTAGAAGGTAGCGATGATAGAAGTTTACAATGAAAGTCTCCCATAAATTGAGAGTAGAAGGTAGCCATGATAGAAGTTTACAATGAAAGTCTCCGATAAGTTGATAGTAGAAGGTAGCCATGATAGAAGTTTACAATGAAAGTCTACCATAAGTTGATAGTAGAAGGTAGCCATGATAGAAGTTTACAATGAAACACTCCCATAAAATGATAGTAGAAGGTAGCCATGATAGAAGTTTACAATGAATGTCTCTCATGAAATAATAGTAGAAGGTAGTCATGATAGAAGTTTACAATGAAAGTCTCTCATAAGTTGATAGTAGAAGGTAGCCATGATAGAAGTTTACAATGAAAGTCTCCCATAAGTTGATAGCAGAAGGTAGCCATGATAGAAGTTTACAATGAAAATCTCCCATAAATTGATAGTAGAAGGTAGCCATGATAGAAGTTTACAATGAAAGTCTCCCATAAGTTGATAGTAGAAGGTAGCCATGGTAGAAGTTTAAAATGAAAGTCTCCCTTAAAATGATAGTAGAAGGTAGCCATGGTAGAAGTTTACAATGAAAGTCTCCCATAAGCTGATAGTAGAAGATAGCGATGATAGAAGTTTACAATGAAAGTCTCCTATAAATTGATAGTAGAAGGTAGCCATGATAGAAGTTTACAATGAAAGTCTCCCATAAGTTGGTAGTAGAAGGTAGCCATGATTGAAGTTTACAATGAAAGTCTCCCATAAGTTGGTAGTAGAAGGTAGCCATGATTGAAGTTTACAATGAAAGTCTCCCATAAGTTGGTAGTAGAAGGTAGCCAGGATAGAAGTTTACAATGAATGCCTCCCATAAAATAATAGTAGAAGGTAGCCATGATAGAAGTTTACAATGAAAGTCCTCCATAAGTTGATAGTAGAAGGTAGCCATGATAGAAGTTTACAATAAATGTCTCCCATAAAATGATAGTAGAAGGTAGCCATGATAGAAGTTTACAATGAAAGTCTCCCATAAAATGATAGTAGAAGGTAGCAATGATAGAAGTTTACAATGAAAGTCTCCCATAAGTTGATAGTAGAAGGTAGCCATTATAGAAGTTTACAATGAATGTCTCCCATAAAATAATAGTAGAAGGTAGCCATGATAGAAGTTTACAATGAAAGTCTCCCATAAGTTAATAGTAGAAGGCAGCCATGATAGAAGTTTACAATGAAAGTCTCCCATATGTTGATAGCAGAAGGTAGCCATGATAGAAGTTTACAATGAATGTCTCTCATAAAATATTAGTAGAAGGTAGCCATGATAGAAGTTTACAATGAAAGTCTCCCATAAGTTGATAGTAGAAGGTAGCCATGATAGAAGTTTACAATGAATGTCTCTCATAAAATAATAGTAGAAGGTAGCCATGATAGAAGTTTACAATGAATGTCTCCCATAAAATAATAGTAGAAGGTAGCCATGATAGAAGTTTACGATGAAAGTCTCCCATAAGTTAATAGTAGAAGGCAGCCATGATAGAAGTTTACAATGAAAGTCCCCCATAAGTTGATAGTAGAAGGTAGCCATGATAGAAGTTTACAATAAATGTCTCCCATAAAATGATAGTAGAAGGTAGCCATGATAGAAGTTTACAATGAAAGTCTCCCATAAAATGATAGTAGAAGGTAGCAATGATAGAAGTTTACAATGAAAGTCTCCCATAAGTTGATAGTAGAAGGTAGCCATTATAGAAGTTTACAATGAATGTCTCCCATAAAATAATAGTAGAAGGTAGCCATGATAGAAGTTTACAATGAAAGTCTCCCATAAGTTAATAGTAGAAGGCAGCCATGATAGAAGTTTACAATGAAAGTCTCCCATATGTTGATAGCAGAAGGTAGCCATGATAGAAGTTTACAATGAATGTCTCTCATAAAATATTAGTAGAAGGTAGCCATGATAGAAGTTTACAATGAAAGTCTCCCATAAGTTGATAGTAGAAGGTAGCGATGATAGAAGTTTACAATGAATGTCTCTCATAAAATAATAGTAGAAGGTAGCCATGATAGAAGTTTACAATGAATGTCTCCCATAAAATAATAGTAGAAGGTAGCCATGATAGAAGTTTACAATGAAAGTCTCCCATAAGTTAATAGTAGAAGGCAGCCATGATAGAAGTTTACAATGAAAGTCTCCTATAAGTTGATAGTAGAAGGTAGCCATGATAGAAGTTTACAATGAATGTCTCCCATAAAATAATAGTAGAAGGTAGCCATGATAGAAGTTTACAATGAAAGTCTCCCATAAGTTAATAGTAGAAGGCAGCCATGATAGAAGTTTACAATGAAAGTCTCCCATAAGTTGATAGTAGAAGGTAGCCATGATAGAAGTTTACAATGAATGTCTCTCATAAAATAATAGTAGAAGGTAGCCATGATAGAAGTTTACAATGAATGTCTCCCATAAAATAATAGTAGAAGGTAGCCATGATAGAAGTTTACAATGAAAGTCTCCCATAAGTTAATAGTAGAAGGCAGCCATGATAGAAGTTTACAATGAAAGTCCCCCATAAGTTGATAGTAGAAGGTAGCCATGATAGAAGTTTACAATAAATGTCTCCCATAAAATGATAGTAGAAGGTAGCCATGATAGAAGTTTACAATGAAAGTCTCCCATAAAATGATAGTAGAAGGTAGCAATGATAGAAGTTTACAATGAAAGTCTCCCATAAGTTGATAGTAGAAGGTAGCCATTATAGAAGTTTACAATGAATGTCTCCCATAAAATAATAGTAGAAGGTAGCCATGATAGAAGTTTACAATGAAAGTCTCCCATAAGTTAATAGTAGAAGGCAGCCATGATAGAAGTTTACAATGAAAGTCTCCCATATGTTGATAGCAGAAGGTAGCCATGATAGAAGTTTACAATGAATGTCTCTCATAAAATATTAGTAGAAGGTAGCCATGATAGAAGTTTACAATGAAAGTCTCCCATAAGTTGATAGTAGAAGGTAGCGATGATAGAAGTTTACAATGAATGTCTCTCATAAAATAATAGTAGAAGGTAGCCATGATAGAAGTTTACAATGAATGTCTCCCATAAAATAATAGTAGAAGGTAGCCATGATAGAAGTTTACAATGAAAGTCTCCCATAAGTTAATAGTAGAAGGCAGCCATGATAGAAGTTTACAATGAAAGTCTCCCATATGTTGATAGCAGAAGGTAGCCATGATAGAAGTTTACAATGAAAGTCTCCCATAAAATGATAGTAGAAGGTAGCCATGATAGAAGTTTACAATGAAAGTCTCCCATAAAATGATAGTAGAAGGTAGCCATGATAGAAGTTTACAATGAAAGTCTCCCATAAAATGATAGTAGAAGGTAGCCATGATAGAAGTTTACAATGAAAGTCTACCATAAGTTGATAGTAGAAGGTAGCCATGATAGAAGTTTACAATGAAAGTCTCCCATAAAATGATAGTAGAAGGTAGCCATGATAGAAGTTTATAATGAAAGTCTCCCATAAGTTGATAGTAGAAGGTAGCCATGATAGCAGTTTACAATTAAAGTCTCTCATAAAATAATAGTAGAAGGTAGCCATGATAGAAGTTTACAATTAAAGTCTCTCATAAAATAATAGTAGAAGGTAGCCATGATAGAAGTTTACAATGAAAGTCTCACATAAGTTGATAGTAGAAGGTAGCCATGATAGAAGTTTACAATGAAAGTCTCCCATAAAATGATAGTAGAAGGTGGCCATGATAGAAGTTTACAATGAAAGTCTCCCATAAAATGATAGTAGAAGGTGGCCATGATAGAAGTTTACAATGAAAGTCTCCCATAAGTTGATAGTAGAAGGTAGCCATGATGGAAGTTTACAATGAATGCCCCCCATAAGTTGATAGAGAAGGTACCCATGATAGAAGTTTACAATGAAAATCTCCCATAAGTTGATGGTAGAATGTAGCCATGATAGAAGTTTACAATGAAAGTCTCCCATAAAATGATAGTAGAAGGTAGTCATGATAGAAGTTTACAATGAAAGTCTCCCATAAAATGATAGTAGAAGGTAGCCATGATAGAAGTTTACAATGAAAGTCTCCCATAAGTTGATAGTAGAAGGTAGTCTTGATAGAAGTTTACGATGAAAGTCTCCCATAAATTGAGAGTAGAAGGTAGCCATGAGAGAAGTTTACAATGAAAGTCTCCCATAAGTTGATAGTAGAAGGTAGCCATGATAGAAGTTTACAATGAATGCCTCCCATAAGTTGATAGTAGAAGTTAGCCATGATAGAAGTTTACAATGAAAGTCTCCCATAAGCTGATAGTAGAAGGTAGCGATGATAGAAGTTTACAATGAAAGTCTCCCATAAATTGAGAGTAGAAGGTAGCCATGATAGAAGTTTACAATGAAAGTCTCCGATAAGTTGATAGTAGAAGGTAGCCATGATAGAAGTTTACAATGAAAGTCTACCATAAGTTGATAGTAGAAGGTAGCCATGATAGAAGTTTACAATGAAACACTCCCATAAAATGATAGTAGAAGGTAGCCATGATAGAAGTTTACAATGAATGTCTCTCATGAAATAATAGTAGAAGGTAGTCATGATAGAAGTTTACAATGAAAGTCTCTCATAAGTTGATAGTAGAAGGTAGCCATGATAGAAGTTTACAATGAAAGTCTCCCATAAGTTGATAGCAGAAGGTAGCCATGATAGAAGTTTACAATGAAAATCTCCCATAAATTGATAGTAGAAGGTAGCCATGATAGAAGTTTACAATGAAAGTCTCCCATAAGTTGATAGTAGAAGGTAGCCATGGTAGAAGTTTAAAATGAAAGTCTCCCTTAAAATGATAGTAGAAGGTAGCCATGGTAGAAGTTTACAATGAAAGTCTCCCATAAGCTGATAGTAGAAGATAGCGATGATAGAAGTTTACAATGAAAGTCTCCTATAAATTGATAGTAGAAGGTAGCCATGATAGAAGTTTACAATGAAAGTCTCCCATAAGTTGGTAGTAGAAGGTAGCCATGATTGAAGTTTACAATGAAAGTCTCCCATAAGTTGGTAGTAGAAGGTAGCCATGATTGAAGTTTACAATGAAAGTCTCCCATAAGTTGGTAGTAGAAGGTAGCCATGATAGAAGTTTACAATGAATGCCTCCCATAAAATAATAGTAGAAGGTAGCCATGATAGAAGTTTACAATCAAAGTCTCCCATAAGTTAATAGTAGAAGCTAGCCATGGTAGAAGTTTACAATGAAAGTCCCCCATAAGTTGATAGTAGAAGGTAGCCATGATAGAAGTTTACAATAAATGTCTCGCATAAAATGATAGTAGAAGGTAGCCATGATAGAAGTTTACAATGAAAGTCTCCCATAAAATGATAGTAGAAGGTAGCAATGATAGAAGTTTACAATGAAAGTCTCCCATAAGTTGATAGTAGAAGGTAGCCATTATAGAAGTTTACAATGAATGTCTCCCATAAAATAATAGTAGAAGGTAGCCATGATAGAAGTTTACAATGAAAGTCTCCCATAAGTTAATAGTAGAAGGCAGCCATGATAGAAGTTTACAATGAAAGTCTCCCATATGTTGATAGCAGAAGGTAGCCATGATAGAAGTTTACAATGAATGTCTCTCATAAAATATTAGTAGAAGGTAGCCATGATAGAAGTTTACAATGAAAGTCTCCCATAAGTTGATAGTAGAAGGTAGCCATGATAGAAGTTTACAATGAAAGTCTCCCATATGTTGATAGTACAAGGTAGCCATGATAGAAGTTTACAATGAAAGTCTCCCATAAGTTGATAGTAGAAGGTAGCGATGATAGAAGTTTACAATGAATGTCTCTCATAAAATAATAGTAGAAGGTAGCCATGATAGAAGTTTACAATGAATGTCTCCCATAAAATAATAGTAGAAGGTAGCCATGATAGAAGTTTACAATGAAAGTCTCCCATAAGTTAATAGTAGAAGGCAGCCATGATAGAAGTTTACAATGAAAGTCTCCCATATGTTGATAGCAGAAGGTAGCCATGATAGAAGTTTACAATGAAAGTCTCCCATAAAATGATAGTAGAAGGTAGCCATGATAGAAGTTTACAATGAAAGTCTCCCATAAAATGATAGTAGAAGGTAGCCATGATAGAAGTTTACAATGAAAGTCTACCATAAGTTGATAGTAGAAGGTAGCCATGATAGAAGTTTACAATGAAAGTCTCCCATAAAATGATAGTAGAAGGTAGCCATGATAGAAGTTTATAATGAAAGTCTCCCATAAGTTGATAGTAGAAGGTAGCCATGATAGCAGTTTACAATTAAAGTCTCTCATAAAATAATAGTAGAAGGTAGCCATGATAGAAGTTTACAATGAAAGTCTCACATAAGTTGATAGTAGAAGGTAGCCATGATAGAAGTTTACAATGAAAGTCTCCCATAAAATGATAGTAGAAGGTGGCCATGATAGAAGTTTACAATGAAAGTCTCCCATAAAATGATAGTAGAAGGTGGCCATGATAGAAGTTTACAATGAAAGTCTCCCATAAGTTGATAGTAGAAGGTAGCCATGATGGAAGTTTACAATGAATGCCCCCCATAAGTTGATAGAGAAGGTACCCATGATAGAAGTTTACAATGAAAATCTCCCATAAGTTGATGGTAGAATGTAGCCATGATAGAAGTTTACAATGAAAGTCTCCCATAAAATGATAGTAGAAGGTAGTCATGATAGAAGTTTACAATGAAAGTCTCCCATAAAATGATAGTAGAAGGTAGCCATGATAGAAGTTTACAATGAAAGTGTCCCATAAATTGATAGTAGAAGGTAGCCATGATAGAAGTTTACAATGAAAGTCCCCCATAAGTTGATAGTAGAAGGTAGCCATGATAGAAGTTTACAATGAAAGTCTCCCATTAAATGATAGTAGAAGGTAGCCATGATAGAAGTTTACAATTAAAGACTCCCATAAAATGATAGTAGAAGGTAGCCATGATAGAAGTTTACAATAAAAGTCTCCGATAAGTTATTAGTAGAAGGTAGCCATGATAGAAGTTTACAATGAAAGTCTCCCATAAGTTGATAGTAGAAGGTAGTCTTGATAGAAGTTTACGATGAAAGTCTCCCATAAATTGAGAGTAGAAGGTAGCCATGAGAGAAGTTTACAATGAAAGTCTCCCATAAGTTGATAGTAGAAGGTAGCCATGATAGAAGTTTACAATGAATGCCTCCCATAAGTTGATAGTAGAAGTTAGCCATGATAGAAGTTTACAATGAAAGTCTCCCATAAGCTGATAGTAGAAGGTAGTGATGATAGAAGTTTACAATGAAAGTCTCCCATAAATTGAGAGTAGAAGGTAGCCATGATAGAAGTTTACAATGAAAGTCTCCGATAAGTTGATAGTAGAAGGTAGCCATGATAGAAGTGTACAATGAAAGTCTACCATAAGTTGATAGTAGAAGGTAGCCATGATAGAAGTTTACAATGAAACACTCCCATAAAATGATAGTAGAAGGTAGCCATGATAGAAGTTTACAATGAATGTCTCTCATGAAATAATAGTAGAAGGTAGTCATGATAGAAGTTTACAATGAAAGTCTCTCATAAGTTGATAGTAGAAGGTAGCCATGATAGAAGTTTACAATGAAAGTCTCCCATAAGTTGATAGCAGAAGGTAGCCATGATAGAAGTTTACAATGAAAATCTCCCATAAATTGATAGTAGAAGGTAGCCATGATACAAGTTTACAATGAAAGTCTCCCATAAGTTGATAGTAGAAGGTAGCCATGGTAGAAGTTTAAAATGAAAGTCTCCCTTAAAATGATAGTAGAAGGTAGCCATGGTAGAAGTTTACAATGAAAGTCTCCCATAAGCTGATAGTAGAAGATAGCGATGATAGAAGTTTACAATGAAAGTCTCCTATAAATTGATAGTAGAAGGTAGCCATGATAGAAGTTTACAATGAAAGTCTCCCATAAGTTGGTAGTAGAAGGTAGCCATGATTGAAGTTTACAATGAAAGTCTCCCATAAGTTGGTAGTAGAAGGTAGCCATGATTGAAGTTTACAATGAAAGTCTCCCATAAGTTGGTAGTAGAAGGTAGCCATGATAGAAGTTTACAATGAATGCCTCCCATAAAATAATAGTAGAATGTAGCCATGATAGAAGTTTACAATCAAAGTCTCCCATAAGTTAATAGTAGAAGCTAGCCATGGTAGAAGTTTACAATGAAAGTCTACCATAAGTTGATAGTAGAAGGTTTCCATGATAGAAGTTTACAATGAAAGTCCCCCATAAGTTGATAGTAGAAGGTAGCCATGATAGAAGTTTACAATAAATGTCTCCCATAAAATGATAGTAGAAGGTAGCCATGATAGAAGTTTACAATGAAAGTCTCCCATAAAATGATAGTAGAAGGTAGCAATGATAGAAGTTTACAATGAAAGTCTCCCATAAGTTGATAGTAGAAGGTAGCCATTATAGAAGTTTACAATGAATGTCTCCCATAAAATAATAGTAGAAGGTAGCCATGATAGAAGTTTACAATGAAAGTCTCCCATAAGTTAATAGTAGAAGGTAGCCATGATAGAAGTTTACAATGAAAGTCTCCCATATGTTGATAGCAGAAGGTAGCCATGATAGAAGTTTACAATGAATGTCTCTCATAAAATATTAGTAGAAGGTAGCCATGATAGAAGTTTACAATGAAAGTCTCCCATAAGTTGATAGTAGAAGGTAGCCATGATAGAAGTTTACAATGAAAGTCTCCCATATGTTGATAGTAGAAGGTAGCCATGATAGAAGTTTACAATGAAAGTCTCCCATAAGTTGATAGTAGAAGGTAGCGATGATAGAAGTTTACAATGAATGTCTCTCATAAAATAATAGTAGAAGGTAGCCATGATAGAAGTTTACAATGAAAGTCTCCCATAAGTTAATAGTAGAAGGTAGCCATGATAGAAGTTTACAATGAAAGTCTCCCATAAGTTAATAGTAGAAGGTAGCCATGATAGAAGTTTACAATGAAAGTCTCCCATAAAATGATAGTAGAAGGTAGCCATGATAGAAGTTTACAATGAAAGTCTCCCATAAGTTGATAGTAGAAGGTAGCCATGATAGAAGTTTACAATGAAACACTCCCATAAAATGATAGTAGAAAGTAGCCATGATAGAAGTTTACAATGAAAGTCTCCCATAAAATGATAGAAGGTAGCCATGATAGAAGTTTACAATGAAAGTCTCCCATAAAATGATAGTAGAAGGTAGCCATGATAGAAGTTTACAATGAATGTCTCCCATAAAATGATAGTAGAAGGTAGCCATGATAGAAGTTTACAATGAAAGTCTCCCATAAAATGATAGTAGAAGGTAGCCATGATAGAAGTTTACAATGAATGTCTCCCATAAAATGATAGTAGAAGGTAGCCATGATAGAAGTTTACAATGAAACACTCCCATAAAATGATAGTAGAAGGTAGCCATGATAGAAGTTTACAATGAAAGTCTCCCATAAAATGATAGAAGGTAGCCATGATAGAAGTTTACAATGAAAGTCTCCCATAAAATGATAGTAGAAGGTAGCAATGATAGAAGTTTACAATGAAAGTCTCCCATAAGTTGATAGTAGAAGGTAGCCATTATAGAAGTTTACAATGAATGTCTCCCATAAAATAATAGTAGAAGGTAGCCATGATAGAAGTTTACAATGAAAGTCTCCCATAAGTTAATAGTAGAAGGCAGCCATGATAGAAGTTTACAATGAAACACTCCCATAAAATGATAGTAGAAGGTAGCCATGATAGAAGTTTACAATGAAAGTCTCCCATAAAATGATAGAAGGTAGCCATGATAGAAGTTTACAATGAAAGTCTCCCATAAAATGATAGTAGAAGGTAGCAATGATAGAAGTTTACAATGAAAGTCTCCCATAAGTTGATAGTAGAAGGTAGCCATTATAGAAGTTTACAATGAATGTCTCCCATAAAATAATAGTAGAAGGTAGCCATGATAGAAGTTTACAATGAAAGTCTCCCATAAGTTAATAGTAGAAGGCAGCCATGATAGAAGTTTACAATGAAAGTCTCCCATATGTTGATAGCAGAAGGTAGCCATGATAGAAGTTTACAATGAATGTCTCTCATAAAATATTAGTAGAAGGTAGCCATGATAGAAGTTTACAATGAAAGTCTCCCATAAGTTGATAGTAGAAGGTAGCCATGATAGAAGTTTACAATTAAAGTCTCCCATATGTTGATAGTAGAAGGTAGCCATGATAGAAGTTTACAATGAAAGTCTCCCATAAGTTGATAGTAGAAGGTAGCGATGATAGAAGTTTACAATGAATGTCTCTCATAAAATAATAGTAGAAGGTAGCCATGATAGAAGTTTACAATGAATGTCTCCCATAAAATAATAGTAGAAGGTAGCCATGATAGAAGTTTACAATGAAAGTCTCCCATAAGTTAATAGTAGAAGGCAGCCATGATAGAAGTTTACAATGAAAGTCTCCATTATGTTGATAGCAGAAGGTAGCCATGATAGAAGTTTACAATGAAAGTCTCCCATAAAATGATAGTAGAAGGTAGCCATGATAGAAGTTTACAATGAAAGTCTCCCATAAAATGATAGTAGAAGGTAGCCATGATAGAAGTTTATAATGAAAGTCTCCCATAAGTTGATAGTAGAAGGTAGCCATGATAGAAGTTTACAATTAAAGTCTCTCATAAAATAATAGTAGAAGGTAGCCATGATAGAAGTTTACAATTAAAGTCTCTCATAAAATAATAGTAGAAGGTAGCCATGATAGAAGTTTACAATGAAAGTCTCACATAAGTTGATAGTAGAAGGTAGCCATGATAGAAGTTTACAATGAAAGTCTACCATAAAATGATAGTAGAAGGTGGCCATGATAGAAGTTTACAATGAAAGTCTCCCATAAAATGATAGTAGAAGGTGGCCATGATAGAAGTTTACAATGAAAGTCTCCCATAAGTTGATAGTAGAAGGTAGCCATGATGGAAGTTTACAATGAATGCCCCCCATAAGTTGATAGAGAAGGTACCCATGATAGAAGTTTACAATGAAAATCTCCCATAAGTTGATGGTAGAATGTAGCCATGATAGAAGTTTACAATGAAAGTCTCCCATAAAATGATAGTAGAAGGTAGTCATGATAGAAGTTTACAATGAAAGTCTCCCATAAAATGATAGTAGAAGGTAGCCATGATAGAAGTTTACAATGAAAGTGTCCCATAAATTGATAGTAGAAGGTAGCCATGATAGAAGTTTACAATGAAAGTCCCCCATAAGTTGATAGTAGAAGGTAGCCATGATAGAAGTTTACAATGAAAGTCTCCCATTAAATGATAGTAGAAGGTAGCCATGATAGAAGTTTACAATTAAAGACTCCCATAAAATGATAGTAGAAGGTAGCCATGATAGAAGTTTACAATAAAAGTCTCCGATAAGTTATTAGTAGAAGGTAGCCATGATAGAAGTTTACAATGAAAGTCTCCCATAAGTTGATAGTAGAAGGTAGTCTTGATAGAAGTTTACGATGAAAGTCTCCCATAAATTGAGAGTAGAAGGTAGCCATGAGAGAAGTTTACAATGAAAGTCTCCCATAAGTTGATAGTAGAAGGTAGCCATGATAGAAGTTTACAATGAATGCCTCCCATAAGTTGATAGTAGAAGTTAGCCATGATAGAAGTTTACAATGAAAGTCTCCCATAAGCTGATAGTAGAAGGTAGCCATGATAGAAGTTTACAATGAAAGTCTCCCATAAGTTGATAGTAGAAGGTAGTGATGATAGAAGTTTACAATGAAAGTCTCCCATAAATTGAGAGTAGAAGGTAGCCATGATAGAAGTTTACAATGAAAGTCTCCGATAAGTTGATAGTAGAAGGTAGCCATGATAGAAGTTTACAATGAAAGTCTACCATAAGTTGATAGTAGAAGGTAGCCATGATAGAAGTTTACAATGAAACACTCCCATAAAATGATAGTAGAAGGTAGCCATAATAGAAGTTTACAATGAATGTCTCTCATGAAATAATAGTAGAAGGTAGTCATGATAGAAGTTTACAATGAAAGTCTCTCATAAGTTGATAGTAGAAGGTAGCCATGATAGAAGTTTACAATGAAAGTCTCCCATAAGTTGATAGCAGAAGGTAGCCATGATAGAAGTTTACAATGAAAATCTCCCATAAATTGATAGTAGAAGGTAGCCATGATAGAAGTTTACAATGAAAGTCTCCCATAAGTTGATAGTAGAAGGTAGCCATGGTAGAAGTTTAAAATGAAAGTCTCCCTTAAAATGATAGTAGAAGGTAGCCATGGTAGAAGTTTACAATGAAAGTCTCCCATAAGCTGATAGTAGAAGATAGCGATGATAGAAGTTTACAATGAAAGTCTCCTATAAATTGATAGTAGAAGGTAGCCATGATAGAAGTTTACAATGAAAGTCTCCCATAAGTTGGTAGTAGAAGGTAGCCATGATTGAAGTTTACAATGAAAGTCTCCCATAAGTTGGTAGTAGAAGGTAGCCATGATTGAAGTTTACAATGAAAGTCTCCCATAAGTTGGTAGTAGAAGGTAGCCATGATAGAAGTTTACAATGAATGCCTCCCATAAAATAATAGTAGAAGGTAGCCATGATAGAAGTTTACAATCAAAGTCTCCCATAAGTTAATAGTAGAAGCTATCCATGGTAGAAGTTTACAATGAAAGTCTCCCATAAGTTGATAGTAGAAGGTTTCCATGATAGAAGTTTACAATGAAAGTCCCCCATACGTTGATAGTAGAAGGTAGCCATGATAGAAGTTTACAATAAATGTCTCTCATAAAATATTAGTAGAAGGTAGCCATGATAGAAGTTTACAATGAAAGTCTCCCATAAGTTGATAGTAGAAGGTAGCCATGATAGAAGTTTACAATGAATGTCTCCCATAAAATAATAGTAGAAGGTAGCCATGATAGAAGTTTACAATGAAAGTCTCCCATAAGTTGATAGTAGAAGGTAGTCATGATAGAAGTTTACAATGAATGTCTCCCATAAAATGATAGTAGAAGGTAGCCATGATAGAAGTTTACAATGAATGCCCCCCATAAGTTGATAGAGAAAGTACCCATGATAGAAGTTTACAATGAAAATCTCCCATAAGTTGATGGTAGAATGTAGCCATGATAGAAGTTTACAATGAAAGTCTCCCATAAAATGATAGTAGAAGGTAGTCATGATAGAAGTTTACAATGAAAGTCTCCCATAAAATGATAGTAGAAGGTAGCCATGATAGAAGTTTACAATGAAAGTGTCCCATAAATTGATAGTAGAAGGTAGCCATGATAGAAGTTTACAATGAAAGTCCCCCATAAGTTGATAGTAGAAGGTAGCCATGATAGAAGTTTACAATGAAAGTCTCCCATTAAATGATAGTAGAAGGTAGCCATGATAGAAGTTTACAATTAAAGACTCCCATAAAATGATAGTAGAAGGTAGCCATGATAGAAGTTTACAATAAAAGTCTCCGATAAGTTATTAGTAGAAGGTAGCCATGATAGAAGTTTACAATGAAAGTCTCCCATAAGTTGATAGTAGAAGGTAGTCTTGATAGAAGTTTACGATGAAAGTCTCCCATAAATTGAGAGTAGAAGGTAGCCATGAGAGAAGTTTACAATGAAAGTCTCCCATAAGTTGATAGTAGAAGGTAGCCATGATAGAAGTTTACAATGAATGCCTCACATAAGTTGATAGTAGAAGTTAGCCATGATAGAAGTTTACAATGAAAGTCTCCCATAAGCTGATAGTAGAAGGTAGCGATGATAGAAGTTTACAATGAAAGACTCCCATAAATTGAGAGTAGAAGGTAGCCATGATAGAAGTTTACAATGAAAGTCTCCGATAAGTTGATAGTAGAAGGTAGCCATGATAGAAGTTTACAATGAAAGTCTACCATAAGTTGATAGTAGAAGGTAGCCATGATAGAAGTTTACAATGAAACACTCCCATAAAATGATAGTAGAAGGTAGCCATGATAGAAGTTTACAATGAATGACTCTCATGAAATAATAGTAGAAGGTAGTCATGATAGAAGTTTACAATGAAAGTCTCTCATAAGTTGATAGTAGAAGGTAGCCATGATAGAAGTTTACAATGAAAGTCTCCCATAAGTTGATAGCAGAAGGTAGCCATGATAGAAGTTTACAATGAAAATCTCCCATAAATTGATAGTAGAAGGTAGCCATGATAGAAGTTTACAATGAAAGTCTCCCATAAGTTGATAGTAGAAGGTAGCCATGGTAGAAGTTTAAAATGAAAGTCTCCCTTAAAATGATAGTAGAAGGTAGCCATGGTAGAAGTTTACAATGAAAGTCTCCCATAAGCTGATAGTAGAAGATAGCGATGATAGGAGTTTACAATGAAAGTCTCCTATAAATTAATAGTAGAAGGTAGCCATGATAGAAGTTTACAATGAAAGTCTCCCATAAGTTGGTAGTAGAAGGTAGCCATGATTGAAGTTTACAATGAAAGTCTCCCATAAGTTGGTAGTAGAAGGTAGCCATGATTGAAGTTTACAATGAAAGTCTCCCATAAGTTGGTAGTAGAAGTTGGCCATGATAGAAGTTTACAATGAATGCCTCCCATAAAATAATAGTAGAAGGTAGCCATGATAGAAGTTTACAATCAAAGTCTCCCATAAGTTAATAGTAGAAGCTAGCCATGGTAGAAGTTTACAATGAAAGTCTCCCATAAGTTGATAGTAGAAGGTTTCCATGATTGAAGTTTACAATGAAAGTCCCCCATAAGTTGATAGTAGAAGGTAGCCATGATAGAAGTTTACAATAAATGTCTCCCATAAAATGATAGTAGAAGGTAGCCATGATAGAAGTTTACAATGAAAGTCTCCCATAAAATGATAGTAGAAGGTAGCAATGATAGAAGTTTACAATGAAAGTCTCCCATAAGTTGATAGTAGAAGGTAGCCATTATAGAAGTTTACAATGAATGTCTCCCATAAAATAATAGTAGAAGGTAGCCATGATAGAAGTTTACAATGAAAGTCTCCCATAAGTTAATAGTAGAAGGCAGCCATGATAGAAGTTTACAATGAAAGTCTCCCATATGTTGATAGCAGAAGGTAGCCATGATAGAAGTTTACAATGAATGTCTCTCATAAAATATTAGTAGAAGGTAGCCATGATAGAAGTTTACAATGAAAGTCTCCCATAAGTTGATAGTAGAAGGTAGCCATGATAGAAGTTTACAATGAAAGTCTCCCATATGTTGATAGTAGAAGGTAGCCATGATAGAAGTTTACAATGAAAGTCTCCCATAAGTTGATAGTAGAAGGTAGCGATGATAGAAGTTTACAATGAATGTCTCTCATAAAATAATAGTAGAAGGTAGCCATGATAGAAGTTTACAATGAAAGTCTCCCATAAGTTAATAGTAGAAGGTAGCCATGATAGAAGTTTACAATGAAAGTCTCCCATAAAATGATAGTAGAAGGTAGCCATGATAGAAGTTTACAATGAAAGTCTCCCATAAGTTGATAGTAGAAGGTAGCCATGATAGAAGTTTACAATGAAACACTCCCATAAAATCATAGTAGAAGGTAGCCATGATAGAAGTTTACAATGAAAGTCTCCCATCAGTTGATAGTAGAAGGTAGCCATGATAGAAGTTTACAATTAAAGTCTCCCATAAAATGATAGTAGAAGGTAGCCATGATAGAAGTTTACAATGAAAGTCTCCCATAAAATGATAGAAGGTAGCCATGATAGAAGTTTACAATGAAAGTCTCCCATAAAATGATAGTAGAAGGTAGCCATGATAGAAGTTTACAATGAATGTCTCCCATAAAATGATAGTAGAAGGTAGCCATGATAGAAGTTTACAATGAAAGTCTCCCATAAGTTGATGGTAGAAGGTAGCCATGATAGAAGTTTACAATAAAAGTCTCCCATAAGTTGATAGTAGAAGATAGCCATGATAGAAGTTTACAATGAATGTCTCTCATAAAATAATAGTAGAAGGTAGTCATGATAGAAGTTTACAATGAAAGTCTCCCATATGTTGATAGTAGAAGGTAGCCATGATAGAAGTTTACAATGAATGTCTCCCATAAAATAATAGTAGAAGGTAGTCATGATAGAAGTTTACAATGAAAGTCTCCCATAAGTTGATAGTAGAAGGTAGCCATGATAGAAGTTTACAATGAATGTCTCCCATAAGTTGATAGTAGAAGGTAGTCATGATAGAAGTTTACAATGAATGTCTCCCATAAAATGATAGTAGAAGGTAGCCATGATAGAAGTTTACAATGAAAGTCTCCCATAAAATGATAGTAGAAGGTAGCAATGATAGAAGTTTACAATGAAAGTCTCCCATAAGTTGATAGTAGAAGGTAGCCATGATAGAAGTTTACAATGAATGTCTCCCATAAAATAATAGTAGAAGGTAGTCATGATAGAAGTTTACAATGAAAGTCTCCCATAAAATGATAGTAGAAGGTAGCCATGATAGAAGTTTACAATGAATGTCTCCCATAAAATAATAGTAGAAGGTAGCCATGATAGAAGTTTACAATGAATGTCTCTCATAAAATAATAGTAGAAGATAGCCAAGATAGAAGTTTACAATGAAAGTCTCCCATAAGATGATAGTAGAAGGTAGCCATGATAGAAGTTTACAATGAAAGCCCACCATAAGTTGATAGTAGAAGGTAGCCATGATAGAAGTTTACAATGAAAGTCTCCCATAAAATGATAGTAGAAGGTAGCCATGATAGAAGTTTACAATGAAAGTCTCCCATAAAATGATAGTAGAAGGTAGCCATGATAGAAGTTTACAATGAAAGTCTCCCATTAAATGATAGTAGAAGGTAGCCATGATAGAAGTTTACAATGAAAGTCTCCCATAAGTTAATAGTAGAAGCTAGCCATGGTAGAAGTTTAAAATGAAAGTCTCCCATAAGTTGATGGTAGAATGTAGCCATGATAGAAGTTTACAATGAAAGTCTCCCATAAAAAGATAGTAGAAGGTAGCCATGATAGAAGTTTACAATGAAAGTCTCCCATAAGTTGATAGTAGAAGGTAGACATGATATTAGTTTACAATGAAAGTCTCCCATAAGTTGATAGTAGAAGGTAGCCATGATAGAGGTTTACAATGAAAGTCTCCCATAAAATGATAGTAGAAGGTAGCCATGATAGAAGTTTACGATGAAAGTCTCCCATAAAATGATAGAAGGTAGCCATGATAGAAGTTTACAATGAATGTCTCTCATAAAATAATAGTAGAAGGTAGTCATGATAGAAGTTTGCAATGAAAGTCTCCCATATGTTCATAGTAGAAGGTAGCCATGATAGAAGTTTACAATGAATTTCTCCCATAAAATAATAGTAGAAGGTAGACATGATAGAAGTTTACAATGAAAGTCTCCCATAAGTTGATAGTAGAAGGTAGCGATGATAGAAGTTTACAATGAATGTCTCCCATAAAATAATAGTAGAAGGTAGCCATGATAGATGTTTACAATGAAAGTCTCCCATAAGTTGATAGTAGAAGGTAGTCATGATAGAAGTTTACAATAAATGTCTCCCATAAAATGATAGTAGAAGGTAGCCATGATAGAAGTTTACAATGAAAGTCTCCCATAAAATGATAGTAGAAGGTAGCAATGATAGAAGTTTACAATGAAAGTCTCCCATAAGTTGATAGTAGAATGTAGCCATTATAGAAGTTTACAATGAATGTCTCCCATAAAATAATAGTAGAAGGTAGCCATGATAGAAGTTTACAATGAAAGTCTCCCATAAGTTAATAGTAGAAGGTAGCCATGATAGAAGTTTACAATGAAAGTCTCCCATATGTTGATAGCAGAAGGTAGCCATGATAGAAGTTTACAATGAATGTCTCTCATAAAATAATAGTAGAAGGTAGCCATGATAGAAGTTTACAATGAAAGTCTCCCATAAGTTAATAGTAGAAGGTAGCCATGATAGAAGTTTACAATGAAAGTCTCCCATAAGTTGATAGTAGAAGGTAGCGATGATAGAAGTTTACAATGAATGTCTCCCATAAAATAATAGTAGAAGGTAGCCATGATAGAAGTTTACAATGAAAGTCTCCCATAAAATGATAGTAGAAGGTAGCCATGGAAGAAGTTTACAATGAAAGTCTCCCATAAGTTGATAGTAGAAGGTAGCCATGATAGAAGTTTACAATGAAAGTCTCCCATGAAATGATAGTAGAAGGTAGCCATGATAGAAGTTTACAATGAAAGTCTCCCTTAAAATGATAGTAGAAGGTAGCCATGGAAGAAGTTTACTATGAATGTCTCCCATAAAATGATAGCAGAAGGTAGCCATGATAGAAGTTTACAATGAAAGTCTCCCATAAAATGATAGTAGAAGGTAGCCATGATAGAAGTTTATAATGAAAGTCTCCCATAAGTTGGTAGTAGAAGGTAGCCATGATAGAAGCTTACAATGAAAGTCTCCCATAAGTTGGTAGTAGAAGGTAGCCATGATAGAAGTTTACAATGAAAGTCTCCCATAAGTTGGTAGTAGAAGGTAGCCATGATAGAAGTTTACAATGAATGCCTCCCATAAGTTGATAGTAGAAGGTAGCCATGATAGAAGTTTACAATGAATGTCTCCCATAAAATAATAGTAGAAGGTAGCCATGATAGAAGTTTACAATGAAAGTCTCCCATAAGTTGGTAGTAGAAGGTAGCCATGATAGAAGTTTACAATGAAAGTCTCCCATAAGTTGGTAGTAGAAGGTAGCCATGATAGAAGTTTACAATGAATGCCTCCCATGAGTTGATAGTAGAAGGTAGCCATGATAGAAGTTTACAATGAATGTCTCCCATAAAATAATAGTAGAAGGCAGCCATGATAGAAGTTTACAATGAAAGTCTCCCATAAGTTAATAGTAGAAGGTAGCCATGGTAGAAGTTTACAATGAAAGTCTCCCATAAGTTGGTAGTAGAAGGTAGCCATGATAGAAGTTTACAATGAATGCCTCCCATAAGTTGATAGTAGAAGGTAGCCATGATAGAAGTTTACAATGAATGTCTCCCATAAAATAATAGTAGAAGACAGCCATGATAGAAGTTTACAATGAAAGTCTCCCATAAGTTAATAGTAGAAGCTAGCCATGGTAGAAGTTTGCAATGAAAGTCTCCCATAAAATAATAGTAGAAGGTAGCCATGGTAGAAGTTTACAATGAAAGTCTCCCATAAGTTGATGGTAGAAGGTAGCCATGATAGAAGTTTACAATGAAAGTCTCCCATAAAAAGATAGTAGAAGGTAGCCATGATAGAAGTTTACAATGAAAGTCTCCCATAAGTTGATAGTAGAAGGTAGCCATGATAGAAGTTTATAATGAAAGTCTCCCATAAGTTGATAGTAGAAGGTAGCCATGATAGAAGTTTACAATGAAAGTATCCCATAAAATGATAGTAGAAGGTGGCCATGATAGAAGTTTACAATGAAAGTCCCCCATAAGTTGATAGCAGAAGGTAGCGATGATAGAAGTTTACAATGAAAGTCTCCCATAAAATGATAGTAGAAGGTAGCCCTGATAGAAGTTTACAATGAAAGTCTCGCATAAAATGATAGTAGAAGGTAGCCATGATAGAAGTTTGCAATGAATGTCTCCCATAAAATAATAGTAGAAGGTAGCCATGATAGAAGTTTACAATGAATGTCTCTCATAAAATAATAGTAGAAGATAGCCAAGATAGAAGTTTACAATGAAAGTCTCCCATAAGATGATAGTAGAAGGTAGCCATGATAGAAGTTTACAATGAAAGCCCACCATAAGTTGATAGTAGAAGGTAGCCATGATAGAAGTTTACAATGAAAGTCTCCCATAAAATGATAGTAGAAGGTAGCCATGATAGAAGTTTACAATGAAAGTCTCCCATAAAATGATAGTAGAAGGTAGCCATGATAGAAGTTTACAATGAAAGTCTCCCATTAAATGATAGTAGAAGGTAGCCATGATAGAAGTTTACAATGAAAGTCTCCCATAAGTTGATGTTAGAAGGTAGCCATGATACAAGTTTACAATGAAAGTCTCCCATAAGTTAATAGTAGAAGCTAGCCATGGTAGAAGTTTAAAATGAAAGTCTCCCATAAGTTGATGGTAGAATGTAGCCATGATAGAAGTTTACAATGAAAGTCTCCCATAAAAAGATAGTAGAAGGTAGCCATGATAGAAGTTTACAATGAAAGTCTCCCATAAGTTGATAGTAGAAGGTAGACATGATATTAGTTTACAATGAAAGTCTCCCATAAGTTGATAGTAGAAGGTAGCCATGATAGAGGTTTACAATGAAAGTCTCCCATAAAATGATAGTAGAAGGTAGCCATGATAGAAGTTTACGATGAAAGTCTCCCATAAAATGATAGAAGGTAGCCATGATAGAAGTTTACAATGAATGTCTCTCATAAAATAATAGTAGAAGGTAGTCATGATAGAAGTTTGCAATGAAAGTCTCCCATATGTTCATAGTAGAAGGTAGCCATGATAGAAGTTTACAATGAATTTCTCCCATAAAATAATAGTAGAAGGTAGACATGATAGAAGTTTACAATGAAAGTCTCCCATAAGTTGATAGTAGAAGGTAGCGATGATAGAAGTTTACAATGAATGTCTCCCATAAAATAATAGTAGAAGGTAGCCATGATAGATGTTTACAATGAAAGTCTCCCATGAGTTGATAGTAGAAGGTAGTCATGATAGAAGTTTACAATAAATGTCTCCCATAAAATGATAGTAGAAGGTAGCCATGATAGAAGTTTACAATGAAAGTCTCCCATAAAATGATAGTAGAAGGTAGCAATGATAGAAGTTTACAATGAAAGTCTCCCATAAGTTGATAGTAGAATGTAGCCATTATAGAAGTTTACAATGAATGTCTCCCATAAAATAATAGTAGAAGGTAGCCATGATAGAAGTTTACAATGAAAGTCTCCCATAAGTTAATAGTAGAAGGTAGCCATGATAGAAGTTTACAATGAAAGTCTCCCATATGTTGATAGCAGAAGGTAGCCATGATAGAAGTTTACAATGAATGTCTCTCATAAAATAATAGTAGAAGGTAGCCATGATAGAAGTTTACAATGAAAGTCTCCCATAAGTTAATAGTAGAAGGTAGCCATGATAGAAGTTTACAATGAAAGTCTCCCATAAGTTGATAGTAGAAGGTAGCGATGATAGAAGTTTACAATGAATGTCTCCCATAAAATAATAGTAGAAGGTAGCCATGATAGAAGTTTACAATGAAAGTCTCCCATAAGTTGATAGTAGAAGGTAGCGATGATAGAAGTTTACAATGAATGTCTCCCATAAAATGATAGTAGAAGGTAGCCATGGAAGAAGTTTACAATGAAAGTCTCCCATAAGTTGATAGTAGAAGGTAGCCATGATAGAAGTTTACAATGAAAGTCTCCCATGAAATGATAGTAGAAGGTAGCCATGATAGAAGTTTACAATGAAAGTCTCCCTTAAAATGATAGTAGAAGGTAGCCATGGAAGAAGTTTACTATGAATGTCTCCCATAAAATGATAGCAGAAGGTAGCCATGATAGAAGTTTACAATGAAAGTCTCCCATAAAATGATAGTAGAAGGTAGCCATGATAGAAGTTTATAATGAAAGTCTCCCATAAGTTGGTAGTAGAAGGTAGCCATGATAGAAGCTTACAATGAAAGTCTCCCATAAGTTGGTAGTAGAAGGTAGCCATGATAGAAGTTTACAATGAAAGTCTCCCATAAGTTGGTAGTAGAAGGTAGCCATGATAGAAGTTTACAATGAATGCCTCCCATAAGTTGATAGTAGAAGGTAGCCATGATAGAAGTTTACAATGAATGTCTCCCATAAAATAATAGTAGAAGGTAGCCATGATAGAAGTTTACAATGAAAGTCTCCCATAAGTTGGTAGTAGAAGGTAGCCATGATAGAAGTTTACAATGAAAGTCTCCCATAAGTTGGTAGTAGAAGGTAGCCATGATAGAAGTTTACAATGAATGCCTCCCATGAGTTGATAGTAGAAGGTAGCCATGATAGAAGTTTACAATGAATGTCTCCCATAAAATAATAGTAGAAGGCAGCCATGATAGAAGTTTACAATGAAAGTCTCCCATAAGTTAATAGTAGAAGGTAGCCATGGTAGAAGTTTACAATGAAAGTCTCCCATAAGTTGGTAGTAGAAGGTAGCCATGATAGAAGTTTACAATGAATGCCTCCCATAAGTTGATAGTAGAAGGTAGCCATGATAGAAGTTTACAATGAATGTCTCCCATAAAATAATAGTAGAAGACAGCCATGATAGAAGTTTACAATGAAAGTCTCCCATAAGTTAATAGTAGAAGCTAGCCATGGTAGAAGTTTGCAATGAAAGTCTCCCATAAAATAATAGTAGAAGGTAGCCATGGTAGAAGTTTACAATGAAAGTCTCCCATAAGTTGATGGTAGAAGGTAGCCATGATAGAAGTTTACAATGAAAGTCTCCCATAAAAAGATAGTAGAAGGTAGCCATGATAGAAGTTTACAATGAAAGTCTCCCATAAGTTGATAGTAGAAGGTAGCCATGATAGAAGTTTATAATGAAAGTCTCCCATAAGTTGATAGTAGAAGGTAGCCATGATAGAAGTTTACAATGAAAGTATCCCATAAAATGATAGTAGAAGGTGGCCATGATAGAAGTTTACAATGAAAGTCCCCCATAAGTTGATAGCAGAAGGTAGCGATGATAGAAGTTTACAATGAAAGTCTCCCATAAAATGATAGTAGAAGGTAGCCCTGATAGAAGTTTACAATGAAAGTCTCGCATAAAATGATAGTAGAAGGTAGCCATGATAGAAGTTTACAATGAAAGTCTCCCATAAGTTGATAGTAGAAGGTAGCCATGATAGAAGTTTATAATGAAAGTCTCCCATAAGTTGATAGTAGAAGGTAGCCATGATAGAAGTTTACAATGAAAGTCTCCCATAATATGATAGTAGAAGGTAGCCATGATAGAAGTTTACAATGAAAGTCCCCCATAAGTTGATAGTAGAAGGTAGCGATGATAGAAGTTTACAATGAAAGTCTCCCATAAAATGATAGTAGAAGGTAGCCATGATAGAAGTTTACAATGAATGTCTCCCATAAAATGATAGTAGAAGGTAGTCATGATAGAAGTTTATACTTAAAGTCTCCCATAAAATGATAGTAGAAGGTAGCCATGATAAAAATTTACAATGAAAGTCTCCCATAAAATGATAGTAGAAGGTAGTCATGATAGAAGTTTATAATTAAAGTCTCCCATAAGTTGATAGTAGAAGGTAGCCATGATAGAAGTTTACAAGTGAAGTCTCCCATAAATTGATAGTATAAGGTAGCCATGATAGAAGTTTACAATAAAAGTCTCCCATAAGTTGATAGTAGAAGGTAGCCATGATAGAAGTTTACAATGAATGTCTCTCATAAAATAATAGTAGAAGGTAGTCATGATAGAAGTTTACAATGAAAGTCTCCCATATGTTGATAGTAGAAGGTAGCCATGATAGAAGTTTACAATGAATGTCTCCCATAAAATAATAGTAGAAGGTAGTCATGATAGAAGTTTACAATGAAAGTCTCCCATAAGTTGATAGTAGAAGGTAGCCATGATAGAAGTTTACAATGAATGTCTCCCATAAGTTGATAGTAGAAGGTAGCCATGATAGAAGTTTACAATGAATGTCTCCCATAAAATAATAGTAGAAGGTAGCCATGATAGAAGTTTACAATGAAAGTCTCCCATAAGTTGATAGTAGAAGGTAGCCATGATAGAAGTTTACAATGAAAGTCTCCCATAAAATAATAGTAGAAGGTAGCCATGATAGAAGTTTACAATGAAAGTCTCCCATACGTTAATAGTAGAAGCTAGCCATAGTATAAGTTTACAATGAAAGTCTCCCATAAGTTGATAGTAGAAGGTAGCCATGATAGAAGTTTACAATGAATGTCTCCCATAAGTTGATAGTAGAAGGTAGCCATGATAGAAGTTTACAATGAATGTCTCCCATAAAATAATAGTAGAAGGTAGCCATGATAGAAGTTTACAATGAAAGTCTCCCATAAGTTGATAGTAGAAGGTAGCCATGATAGAAGTTTACAATGAAAGTCTCCCATAAAATAATAGTAGAAGGCAGCCATGATAGAAGTTTACAATGAAAGTCTCCCATAAGTTAATAGTAGAAGGTAGCCATGGTAGAAGTTTGCAATGAAAGTCTCCCATAAAATAATAGTAGAAGGTAGCCATGGTAGAAGTTTACAATGAAAGTCTCCCATAAGTTGATGGTAGAAGGTAGCCATGATAGAAGTTTACAATGAAAGTCTCCCATAAAAAGATAGTAGAAGGTAGCCATGATAGAAGTTTACAATGAAAGTCTCTCATAAGTTGATAGTAGAAGGTGGCCATGATAGAAGTTTATAATGAAAGTCTCCCATAAGTTGATAGTAGAAGGTAGCCATGATAGAAGTTTACAATGAAAGTCTCCCATAAAATGATAGTAGAAGGTAGCCATGATAGAAGTTTACAATGAAAGTCCCCCATAAGTTGATAGTAGAAGGTAGCGATGATAGAAGTTTACAATGAAAGTCTCCCATAAAATGATAGTAGAAGGTAGCCCTGATAGAAGTTTACAATGAAAGTCTCGCATAAAATGATAGTAGAAGGTAGCCATGATAGAAGTTTACAATGAATGTCTCCCATAAAATGATAGTAGAAGGTAGTCATGATAGAAGTTTATACTTAAAGTCTCCCATAAAATGATAGTAGAAGGTAGCCATGATAGAAATTTCCAATGAAAGTCTCCCATAAAATGATAGTAGAAGGCAGTCATGATAGATGTTTATAATTAAAGTCTCCCATAAGTTGATAGTAGAAGGTAGCCATGATAGAAGTTTACAAGTGAAGTCTCCCATAAGTTGATAGTTGAAGGTAGCCATGATAGAAGTTTACAATAAAAGTCTCCCATATGTTGATAGTAGAAGGTAGCCATGATAGAAGTTTACAATGAATGTCTCCCATAAAATAATAGTAGAAGGTAGTCATGATAGAAGTTTACAATGAAAGTCTCCCATAAGTTGATAGTAGAAGGTAGCCATGATAGAAGTTTACAATGAATGTCTCCCATAAAATAATAGTAGAAGGTAGCCATGATAGAAGTTTACAATGAAAGTCTCCCATACGTTAATAGTAGAAGCTAGCCATAGTAGAAGTTTACAATGAAAGTCTCCCATAAGTTGATAATAGAAGGTAGCCATGATAGAAGTTTACAATGAATGTCTCCCATAAGTTGATAGTAGAAGGTAGCCATGATAGAAGTTTACAATGAATGTCTCCCATAAAATAATAGTAGAAGGTAGCCATGATAGAAGTTTACAATGAAAGTCTCCCATAAGTTGATAGTAGAAGGTAGCCATGATAGAAGTTTACAATGAAAGTCTCCCATAAGTTAATAGTAGAAGCTAGCCATGGTAGAAGTTTACAATGAAAGTTTCCCATAAACTGATAGTAGAACGTAGCCATGAGAGAAGTTTACAATGAAAGTCTCCCATAAAATGATAGCAGAAGGTAGCCATGAGAGAAGTTTACAATGAAAGTCTCCCATAAGTTGAGAAGTAGAAGGTAGCCATGATAGAAGTTTACAATGAATGTCTCTCATGAAATAATAGTAGAAGGTAGTCATGATAGAAGTTTACAATGAAAGTCTCCCATAAAATGATAGTAGAAGGTAGCCATGGTAGAAGTTTACAATGAAACACTCCCATAAAATGATAGCAGAAGGTAGCCATGAGAGAAGTTTACAATGAAAGTCTCCCATAAGTTAATAGTCGAAGGTAGCATGATAGAAGTTTACAATGAAAGTCTCCCATAAAATAATAGTAGAAGGTAGCATGATAGAAGTTTACAATGAAAGTCTCCCATAAGTTGATAGTAGAAGGTAGCCATGATAGAAGTTTACAATGAAAGTCTCCCATAAAATGATAGTAGAAGGTAGCCATGATAGAAGTTTACAATGAAAGTCTCCCATAAAATAATAGTGGAAGGTAGCCATGGTAGAAGTTTACAATGAAAGTCTCCCATAAGTTGATAGTAGAAGGTAGCCATGATAGAAGTTTACGATGAAAGTCTCCCATAAGTTGATTGTAGAAGGTAGCCATGATAGAAGTTTACAATGAAACACTCCCATAAAATGATAGTAGAAGGTAGCCATGATAGAAGTTTACAATGAAAGTCTCCCATACGTTAATAGTAGAAGCTAGCCATAGTATAAGTTTACAATGAAAGTCTCCCATAAGTTGATAGTAGAAGGTAGCCATGATAGAAGTTTACAATGAATGTCTCCCATAAGTTGATAGTAGAAGGTAGCCATGATAGAAGTTTACAATGAAAGTCTCCCATAAGTTGATAGTAGAAGGTAGCCATGATAGAAGTTTACAATGAAAGTCTCCCATAAAATAATAGTAGAAGGCAGCCATGATAGAAGTTTACAATGAAAGTCTCCCATAAGTTAATAGTAGAAGGTAGCCATGGTAGAAGTTTGCAATGAAAGTCTCCCATAAAATAATAGTAGAAGGTAGCCATGGTAGAAGTTTACAATGAAAGTCTCCCATAAGTTGATGGTAGAAGGTAGCCATGATAGAAGTTTACAATGAAAGTCTCCCATAAAAAGATAGTAGAAGGTAGCCATGATAGAAGTTTACAATGAAAGTCTCTCATAAGTTGATAGTAGAAGGTGGCCATGATAGAAGTTTATAATGAAAGTCTCCCATAAGTTGATAGTAGAAGGTAGCCATGATAGAAGTTTACAATGAAAGTCTCCCATAAAATGATAGTAGAAGGTAGCCATGATAGAAGTTTACAATGAAAGTCCCCCATAAGTTGATAGTAGAAGGTAGCGATGATAGAAGTTTACAATGAAAGTCTCCCATAAAATGATAGTAGAAGGTAGCCCTGATAGAAGTTTACAATGAAAGTCTCGCATAAAATGATAGTAGAAGGTAGCCATGATAGAAGTTTACAATGAATGTCTCCCATAAAATGATAGTAGAAGGTAGTCATGATAGAAGTTTATACTTAAAGTCTCCCATAAAATGATAGTAGAAGGTAGCCATGATAGAAATTTCCAATGAAAGTCTCCCATAAAATGATAGTAGAAGGCAGTCATGATAGATGTTTATAATTAAAGTCTCCCATAAGTTGATAGTAGAAGGTAGCCATGATAGAAGTTTACAAGTGAAGTCTCCCATAAGTTGATAGTAGAAGGTAGCCATGATAGAAGTTTACAATAAAAGTCTCCCATATGTTGATAGTAGAAGGTAGCCATGATAGAAGTTTACAATGAATGTCTCCCATAAAATAATAGTAGAAGGTAGTCATGATAGAAGTTTACAATGAAAGTCTCCCATAAGTTGATAGTAGAAGGTAGCCATGATAGAAGTTTACAATGAATGTCTCCCATAAAATAATAGTAGAAGGTAGCCATGATAGAAGTTTACAATGAAAGTCTCCCATACGTTAATAGTAGAAGCTAGCCATAGTAGAAGTTTACAATGAAAGTCTCCCATAAGTTGATAATAGAAGGTAGCCATGATAGAAGTTTACAATGAATGTCTCCCATAAGTTGATAGTAGAAGGTAGCCATGATAGAAGTTTACAATGAATGTCTCCCATAAAATAATAGTAGAAGGTAGCCATGATAGAAGTTTACAATGAAAGTCTCCCATAAGTTGATAGTAGAAGGTAGCCATGATAGAAGTTTACAATGAAAGTCTCCCATAAGTTAATAGTAGAAGCTAGCCATGGTAGAAGTTTACAATGAAAGTTTCCCATAAACTGATAGTAGAACGTAGCCATGAGAGAAGTTTACAATGAAAGTCTCCCATAAAATGATAGCAGAAGGTAGCCATGAGAGAAGTTTACAATGAAAGTCTCCCATAAGTTGAGAAGTAGAAGGTAGCCATGATAGAAGTTTACAATGAATGTCTCTCATGAAATAATAGTAGAAGGTAGTCATGATAGAAGTTTACAATGAAAGTCTCCGATAAAATGATAGCAGAAGGTAGCCATGATAGAAGTTTACAATGAAAGTCCCCCATAAGTTGATAGTAGAAGGTAGCCATGATAGAAGTTTACAATGAATGTCTCTCATGAAATAATAGTAGAAGGTAGTCATGATAGAAGTTTACAATGAAAGTCTCCCATAAAATGATAGTAGAAGGTAGCCATGGTAGAAGTTTACAATGAAACACTCCCATAAAATGATAGCAGAAGGTAGCCATGAGAGAAGTTTACAATGAAAGTCTCCCATAAGTTAATAGTAGAAGGTAGCATGATAGAAGTTTACAATGAAAGTCTCCCATAAAATAATAGTAGAAGGTAGCATGATAGAAGTTTACAATGAAAGTCTCCCATAAGTTGATAGTAGAAGGTAGCCATGATAGAAGTTTACAATGAAAGTCTCCCATAAAATGATAGTAGAAGGTAGCCATGATAGAAGTTTACAATGAAAGTCTCCCATAAAATAATAGTGGAAGGTAGCCATGGTAGAAGTTTACAATGAAAGTCTCCCATAAGTTGATAGTAGAAGGTAGCCATGATAGAAGTTTACAATGAAAGTCTCCCATAAGTTGATAGTAGAAGGTAGCCATGATAGAAGTTTACGATGAAAGTCTCCCATAAGTTGATTGTAGAAGGTAGCCATGATAGAAGTTTACAATGAAACACTCCCATAAAATGATAGTAGAAGGTAGCCATGATAGAAGTTTACAATGAATGTCTCCCATAAATTGATAGTAGAAGGTAGCCATGATAGAAGTTTACAATGAAAGTCTCCTGTAAGTTGATAGTAGAAGGTTGCCATGATAGAAGTTTACAATGAAAGTCTCCCATAAGCTGATAGTAGAAGGTAGAGATGATAGAAGTTTACAATGAAAGTCTCCCATAAATTGATAGTAGAAGGTAGCCATGATAGAAGTTTACAATGAAAGTCTCTCATAAGTTGATAGTAGAAGGTAGCCATGATAGAAGTTTACAATGAAAGTCTCCCATAAAATGATAGTAGAAGGTAGCCATGATAGAAGTTTACAATGAAAGTCTCCCATAAGTTAATAGTAGAAGGTAGCCATGATAGAAGTTTACAATGAAAGTCTCCCATAAAATGATAGTAGAAGGTAGCCATGATAGAAGTTTACAATGAAAGTCTCCCATAAGTTAATAGTAGAAGGTAGCCATGATAGAAGTTTACAATGAAAGTCTCCCATAAGCTGGTAGTAGAAGGTAGCCATGATAGAAGTTTACAATGAATGCCTCCCATAAGTTGATAGTAGAAGGTAGCCATGATAGAAGTTTACAATGAATGTCTCCCATAAAATAATAGTAGAAGGTAGCCATGATAGAAGTTTACAATGAAAGTCTCCCATAAGTTAATAGTAGAAGGTAGCCATGATAGAAGTTTACAATGAAAGTCTCCCATAAGTTGATAGTAGAAGGTATCCATGATAGAAGTTTACAATGAAAGTCCCCCATAAGTTGATGGTAGAAGGTAGCCATGATAGAAGTTTACAATTAAAGTCCCCCATAAAATGATAGTAGAAGGTAGCCATGATAGAAGTTTACAATGGAAGTCTCCCATAAAAAGATAGTAGAAGGTAGCCATGATAGAAGTTTACAATGAAAGTCTCCCATAAAATGATAGTAGAAGGTAGCCATGATAGAAGTTTACAATGAAAGTCTCCCATAAAATAATAGTGGAAGGTAGCCATGGTAGAAGTTTACAATGAAAGTCTCCCATAAGTTGATAGTAGAAGGTAGCCATGATAGAAGTTTACAATGAAAGTCTCCCATAAGTTGATAGTAGAAGGTAGCCATGATAGAAGTTTACGATGAAAGTCTCCCATAAGTTGATAGTAGAAGGTAGCCATGATAGAAGTTTACAATGAAACACTCCCATAAAATGATAGTAGAAGGTAGCCATGATAGAAGTTTACAATGAAAGTCTCCCATAAAATGATAGTAGAAGATAGCCATGATAGAAGTTTACAATGAAAGTCTCCCATAAGTTAATAGTAGAAGGTAGCCATGATAGAAGTTTACAATAAAAGTCTCCCATAAAATGATAGTAGAAGGTAGCCATGATAGAAGTTTACAATGAAAGTCTCCCATGAGTTAATAGTAGAAGGTAGCCATGATAGAAGTTTACAATGAAAGTCTCCCATAAGCTGGTAGTAGAAGGTAGCCATGATAGAAGTTTACAATGAATGCCTCCCATAAGTTGATAGTAGAAGGTAGCCATGATAGAAGTTTACAATGAATGTCTCCCATAAAATAATAGTAGAAGGTAGCCATGATAGAAGTTTACAATGAAAGTCTCCCATAAGTTAATAGTAGAAGGTAGCCATGATAGAAGTTTACAATGAAAGTCTCCCATAAGTTGATAGTAGAAGGTATCCATGATAGAAGTTTACAATGAAAGTCCCCCATAAGTTGATGGTAGAAGGTAGCCATGATAGAAGTTTACAATTAAAGTCCCCCATAAAATGATAGTAGAAGGTAGCCATGATAGAAGTTTACAATGGAAGTCTCCCATAAAAAGATAGTAGAAGGTAGCCATGATAGAAATTTACAATGAAAGTCTCCCATAAGTTGATAGTAGAAGGTAGCCATGATAGAAGTTTACAATGAATGTCTCCCATAAAATAATAGTAGAAGGTAGCCATGATAGAAGTTTACAATGAAAGTCTCCCATACGTTAATAGTAGAAGCTAGCCATAGTAGAAGTTTACAATGAAAGTCTCCCATAAGTTGATAGTAGAAGGTAGCCATGATAGAAGTTTACAATGAATGTCTCCCATAAGTTGATAGTAGAAGGTAGCCATGATAGAAGTTTACAATGAATGTCTCCCATAAAATAATAGTAGAAGGTAGCCATGATAGAAGTTTACAATGAAAGTCTCCCATAAGTTGATAGTAGAAGGTAGCCATGATAGAAGTTTACAATGAAAGTCTCCCATAAGTTAATAGTAGAAGCTAGCCATGGTAGAAGTTTACAATGAAACTTTCCCATAAACTGATAGTAGAACGTAGCCATGAGAGAAGTTTACAATGAAAGTCTCCCATAAAATGATAGCAGAAGGTAGCCATGAGAGAAGTTTACAATGAAAGTCTCCCATAAGTGGAGAAGTAGAAGGTAGCCATGATAGAAGTTTACAATGAATGTCTCTCATGAAATAATAGTAGAAGGTAGTCATGATAGAAGTTTACAATGAAAGTCTCTGATAAAATGATAGCAGAAGGTAGCCATGATAGAAGTTTACAATGAAAGTCCCCCATAAGTTGATAGTAGAAGGTAGCCATGATAGAAGTTTACAATGAATGTCTCTCATGAAATAATAGTAGAAGGTAGTCATGATAGAAGTTTACAATGAAAGTCTCCCATAAAATGATAGTAGAAGGTAGCCATGGTAGAAGTTTACAATGAAACACTCCCATAAAATGATAGCAGAAGGTAGCCATGAGAGAAGTTTACAATGAAAGTCTCCCATAAGTTAATAGTAGAAGGTAGCATGATAGAAGTTTACAATGAAAGTCTCCCATAAAATAATAGTAGAAGGTAGCATGATAGAAGTTTACAATGAAAGTCTCCCATAAAATAATAGTGGAAGGTAGCCATGGTAGAAGTTTACAATGAAAGTCTCCCATAAGTTGATAGTAGAAGGTAGCCATGATAGAAGTTTACAATGAAAGTCTCCCATAAGTTGATAGTAGAAGGTAGCCATGATAGAAGTTTACAATGAAAGTCTCCCATAAGTTGATAGTAGAAGGTAGCCATGATAGAAGTTTACAATGAAACACTCCCATAAAATGATAGTAGAAGGTAGCCATGATAGAAGTTTACAATGAATGTCTCCCATAAATTGATAGTAGAAGGTAGCCATGATAGAAGTTTACAATGAAAGTCTCCTGTAAGTTGATAGTAGAAGGTAGCCATGATAGAAGTTTACAATGAAAGTCTCCCATAAGCTGATAGTAGAAGGTAGAGATGATAGAAGTTTACAATGAAAGTCTCCCATAAATTGATAGTAGAAGGTAGCCATGATAGAAGTTTACAATGAAAGTCTCTCATAAGTTGATAGTAGAAGGTAGCCATGATAGAAGTTTACAATGAAAGTCTCCCATAAGTTAATAGTAGAAGCTAGCCATGGTAGAAGTTTACAATGAAAGTCTCCCATAAGTTGATAATAGAAGGTAGCCATGATAGAAGTTTACAATGAATGTCTCCCATAAGTTGATAGTAGAAGGTAGCCATGATAGAAGTTTACAATGAATGTCTCCCATAAAATAATAGTAGAAGGTAGCCATGATAGAAGTTTACAATGAAAGTCTCCCATAAGTTGATAGTAGAAGGTAGCCATGATAGAAGTTTACAATGAAAGTCTCCCATAAGTTGATAGTAGAAGGTAGCCATGGTAGAAGTTTACAATGAAAGTTTCCCATAAACTGATAGTAGAACGTAGCCATGAGAGAAGTTTACAATGAAAGTCTCCCATAAGTTGATAGTAGAAGGTAGCCATGGTAGAAGTTTACAATGAAAGTTTCCCATAAACTGATAGTAGAACGTAGCCATGAGAGAAGTTTACAATGAAAGTCTCCCATAAAATGATAGCAGAAGGTAGCCATGAGAGAAGTTTACAATGAAAGTCTCCCATAAGTTGAGAAGTAGAAGGTAGCCATGATAGAAGTTTACAATGAATGTCTCTCATGAAATAATAGTAGAAGGTAGCCATGATAGAAGTTTACGATGAAAGTCTCCGATAAAATGATAGCAGAAGGTAGCCATGATAGAAGTTTACAATGAAAGTCTCCCATAAGTTGATAGTAGAAGGTAGCCATGATAGAAGTTTACAATGAATGTCTCTCATGAAATAATAGTAGAAGGTAGTCATGATAGAAGTTTACAATGAAAGTCTCCCATAAAATGATAGTAGAAGGTAGCCATGGTAGAAGTTTACAATGAAACACTCCCATAAAATGATAGCAGAAGGTAGCCATGAGAGAAGTTTACAATGAAAGTCTCCCATAAGTTAATAGTAGAAGGTAGCATGATAGAAGTTTACAATGAAAGTCTCCCATAAAATAATAGTAGAAGGTAGCATGATAGAAGTTTACAATGAAAGTCTCCCATAAGTTGATAGTAGAAGGTAGCCATGATAGAAGTTTACAATGAAAGTCTCCCATAAAATGATAGTAGAAGGTAGCCATGATAGAAGTTTACAATGAAAGTCTCCCATAAAATAATAGTGGAAGGTAGCCATGGTAGAAGTTTACAATGAAAGTCTCCCATAAGTTGATAGTAGAAGGTAGCCATGATAGAAGTTTACAATGAAAGTCTCCCATAAGTTGATAGTAGAAGGTAGCCATGATAGAAGTTTACAATGAAACACTCCCATAAAATGATAGTAGAAGGTAGCCATGATAGAAGTCTACAATGAATGTCTCTCATAACTTGATAGTAGAAGGTAGCCATGATAGAAGTTTACAATGAAAGTCTCCTGTAAGTTGATAGTAGAAGGTAGCCATGATAGAAGTTTACAATGAAAGTCTCCCATAAGCTGATAGTAGAAGGTAGAGATGATAGAAGTTTACAATGAAAGTCTCCCATAAATTGATAGTAGAAGGTAGCCATGATAGAAGTTTACAATGAAAGTCTCTCATAAGTTGATAGTAGAAGGTAGCCATGATAGAAGTTTACAATGAAAGTCTCCCATAAAATGATAGTAGAAGGTAGCCATGATAGAAGTTTACAATGAAAGTCTCCCATAAGTTAATAGTAGAAGGTAGCCATGATAGAAGTTTACAATGAAAGTCTCCCATAAAATGATAGTAGAAGGTAGCCATGATAGAAGTTTACAATGAAAGTCTCCCATAAGTTAATAGTAGAAGGTAGCCATGATAGAAGTTTACAATGAAAGTCTCCCATAAGTTGGTAGTAGAAGGTAGCCATGATAGAAGTTTACAATGAATGCCTCCCATAAGTTGATAGTAGAAGGTAGCCATGATAGAAGTTTACAATGAATGTCTCCCATAAAATAATAGTAGAAGGTAGCCATGATAGAAGTTTACAATGAAAGTCTCCCATAAGTTAATAGTAGAAGGTAGCCATGATAGAAGTTTACAATGAAAGTCTCCCATAAGTTGATAGTAGAAGGTATCCATGATAGAAGTTTACAATGAAAGTCCCCCATAAGTTGATGGTAGAAGGTAGCCATGATAGAAGTTTACAAGTAAAGTCCCCCATAAAATGATAGTAGAAGGTAGCAATGATAGAAGTTTACAATGGAAGTCTCCCATAAAAAGATAGTAGAAGGTAGCCATGATAGAAGTTTACAATGAAAGTCTCCCATAAAATGATAGTAGAAGGTAGCCATGATAGAAGTTTACAATGAAAGTCTCCCATAAAATAATAGTGGAAGGTAGCCATGGTAGAAGTTTACAATGAAAGTCTCCCATAAGTTGATAGTAGAAGGTAGCCATGATAGAAGTTTACAATGAAAGTCTCCCATAAGTTGATAGTAGAAGGTAGCCATGATAGAAGTTTACAATGAAAGTCTCCCATAAGTTGATAGTAGAAGGTAGCCATGATAGAAGTTTACAATGAAACACTCCCATAAAATGATAGTAGAAGGTAGCCATGATAGAAGTTTACAATGAATGTCTCCCATAAATTGATAGTAGAAGGTAGCCATGATAGAAGTTTACAATGAAAGTCTCCTGTAAGTTGATAGTAGAAGGTAGCCATGATAGAAGTTTACAATGAAAGTCTCCCATAAGCTGATAGTAGAAGGTAGAGATGATAGAAGTTTACAATGAAAGTCTCCCATAAATTGATAGTAGAAGGTAGCCATGATAGAAGTTTACAATGAAAGTCTCTCATAAGTTGATAGTAGAAGGTAGCCATGATAGAAGTTTACAATGAAAGTCTCCCATAAAATGATAGTAGAAGATAGCCATGATAGAAGTTTACAATGAAAGTCTCCCATAAGTTAATAGTAGAAGGTAGCCATGATAGAAGTTTACAATGAAAGTCTCCCATAAAATGATAGTAGAAGGTAGCCATGATAGAAGTTTACAATGAAAGTCTCCCATAAGTTAATAGTAGAAGGTAGCCATGATAGAAGTTTACAATGAAAGTCTCCCATAAGCTGGTAGTAGAAGGTAGCCATGATAGAAGTTTACAATGAATGCCTCCCATAAGTTGATAGTAGAAGGTAGCCATGATAGAAGTTTACAATGAATGTCTCCCATAAAATAATAGTAGAAGGTAGCCATGATAGAAGTTTACAATGAAAGTCTCCCATAAGTTAATAGTAGAAGGTAGGCATGATAGAAGTTTACAATGAAAGTCTCCCATAAGTTGATAGTAGAATGTATCCATGATAGAAGTTTACAATGAAAGTCCCCCATAAGTTGATGGTAGAAGGTAGCCATGATAGAAGTTTACAATTAAAGTCCCCCATAAAATGATAGTAGAAGGTAGCCATGATAGAAGTTTACAATGGAAGTCTCCCATAAAAAGATAGTAGAAGGTAGCCATGATAGAAGTTTACAATGAAAGTCTCCCATAAGTTGATAGTAGAAGGTAGCCATGATAGAAGTTTACAATGAATGTCTCCCATAAAATAATAGTAGAAGGTAGCCATGATAGAAGTTTACAATGAAAGTCTCCCATACGTTAATAGTAGAAGCTAGCCATAGTAGACGTTTACAATGAAAGTCTCCCATAAGTTGATAGTAGAAGGTAGCCATGATAGAAGTTTACAATGAATGTCTCCCATAAGTTGATAGTAGAAGGTAGCCATGATAGAAGTTTACAATGAATGTCTCCCATAAAATAATAGTAGAAGGTAGCCATGATAGAAGTTTACAGTGAAAGTCTCCCATAAGTTGATAGTAGAAGGTAGCCATGATAGAAGTTTACAATGAAAGTCTCCCATAAGTTAATAGTAGAAGCTAGCCATGGTAGAAGTTTACAATGAAAGTTTCCCATGAACTGATAGTAGAACGTAGCCATGAGAGAAGTTTACAATGAAAGTCTCCCATAAAATGATAGCAGAAGGTAGCCATGAGAGAAGTTTACAATGAAAGTCTCCCATAAGTTGAGAAGTAGAAGGTAGCCATGATAGAAGTTTACAATGAATGTCTCTCATGAAATAATAGTAGAAGGTAGTCATGATAGAAGTTTACAATGAAAGTCTCCGATAAAATGATAGCAGAAGGTAGCCATGATAGAAGTTTACAATGAAAGTCCCCCATAAGTTGATAGTAGAAGGTAGCCATGATAGAAGTTTACAATGAATGTCTCTCATGAAATAATAGTAGAAGGTAGTCATGATAGAAGTTTACAATGAAAGTCTCCCATAAAATGATAGTAGAAGGTAGCCATGGTAGAAGTTTACAATGAAACACTCCCATAAAATGATAGCAGAAGGTAGCCATGAGAGAAGTTTACAATGAAAGTCTCCCATAAGTTAATAGTAGAAGGTAGCATGATAGAAGTTTACAATGAAAGTCTCCCATAAAATAATAGTAGAAGGTAGCATGATAGAAATTTACAATGAAAGTCTCCCATAAAATAATAGTGGAAGGTAGCCATGGTAGAAGTTTACAATGAAAGTCTCCCATAAGTTGATAGTAGAAGGTAGCCATGATAGAAGTTTACAATGAAAGTCTCCCATAAGTTGATAGTAGAAGGTAGCCATGATAGAAGTTTACAATGAAAGTCTCCCATAAGTTGATAGTAGAAGGTAGCCATGATAGAAGTTTACAATGAAACACTCCCATAAAATGATAGTAGAAGGTAGCCATGATAGAAGTTTACAATGAATGTCTCCCATAAATTGATAGTAGAAGGTAGCCATGATAGAAGTTTACAATGAAAGTCTCCTGTAAGTTGATAGTAGAAGGTAGCCATGATAGAAGTTTACAATGAAAGTCTCCCATAAGCTGATAGTAGAAGGTAGAGATGATAGAAGTTTACAATGAAAGTCTCCCATAAATTGATAGTAGAAGGTAGCCATGATAGAAGTTTACAATGAAAGTCTCTCATAAGTTGATAGTAGAAGGTAGCCATGATAGAAGTTTACAATGAAAGTCTCCCATAAAATGATAGTAGAAGATAGCCATGATAGAAGTTTACAATGAAAGTCTCCCATAAGTTAATAGTAGAAGGTAGCCATGATAGAAGTTTACAATGAAAGTCTCCCATAAAATGATAGTAGAAGGTAGCCATGATAGAAGTTTACAATGAAAGTCTCCCATAAGTTAATAGTAGAAGGTAGCCATGATAGAAGTTTACAATGAAAGTCTCCCATAAGCTGGTAGTAGAAGGTAGCCATGATAGAAGTTTACAATGAATGCCTCCCATAAGTTGATAGTAGAAGGTAGCCATGATAGAAGTTTACAATGAATGTCTCCCATAAAATAATAGTAGAAGGTAGCCATGATAGAAGTTTACAATGAAAGTCTCCCATAAGTTGATAGTAGAAGGTAGCCATGATAGAAGTTTACAATGAAAGTCTCCCATAAGTTAATAGTAGAAGCTAGCCATGGTAGAAGTTTACAATGAAAGTTTCCCATAAACTGATAGTAGAACGTAGCCATGAGAGAAGTTTACAATGAAAGTCTCCCATAAAATGATAGCAGAAGGTAGCCATGAGAGAAGTTTACAATGAAAGTCTCCCATAAGTTGAGAAGTAGAAGGTAGCCATGATAGAAGTTTACAATGAATGTCTCTCATGAAATAATAGTAGAAGGTAGTCATGATAGAAGTTTACAATGAAAGTCTCCGATAAAATGATAGCAGAAGGTAGCCATGATAGAAGTTTACAATGAAAGTCCCCCATAAGTTGATAGTAGAAGGTAGCCATGATAGAAGTTTACAATGAATGTCTCTCATGAAATAATAGTAGAAGGTAGCCATGATAGAAGTTTACAATGAAAGTCTCCCATAAGTTGATAGTAGAAGGTAGCCATGGTAGAAGTTTACAATGAAAGTTTCCCATAAACTGATAGTAGAACGTAGCCATGAGAGAAGTTTACAATGAAAGTCTCCCATAAGTTGATAGTAGAAGGTAGCCATGGTAGAAGTTTACAATGAAAGTTTCCCATAAACTGATAGTAGAACGTAGCCATGAGAGAAGTTTACAATGAAAGTCTCCCATAAAATGATAGCAGAAGGTAGCCATGAGAGAAGTTTACAATGAAAGTCTCCCATAAGTTGAGAAGTAGAAGGTAGCCATGATAGAAGTTTACAATGAATGTCTCTCATGAAATAATAGTAGAAGGTAGCCATGATAGAAGTTTACGATGAAAGTCTCCGATAAAATGATAGCAGAAGGTAGCCATGATAGAAGTTTACAATGAAAGTCTCCCATAAGTTGATAGTAGAAGGTAGCCATGATAGAAGTTTACAATGAATGTCTCTCATGAAATAATAGTAGAAGGTAGTCATGATAGAAGTTTACAATGAAAGTCTCCCATAAAATGATAGTAGAAGGTAGCCATGGTAGAAGTTTACAATGAAACACTCCCATAAAATGATAGCAGAAGGTAGCCATGAGAGAAGTTTACAATGAAAGTCTCCCATAAGTTAATAGTAGAAGGTAGCATGATAGAAGTTTACAATGAAAGTCTCCCATAAAATAATAGTAGAAGGTAGCATGATAGAAGTTTACAATGAAAGTCTCCCATAAGTTGATAGTAGAAGGTAGCCATGATAGAAGTTTACAATGAAAGTCTCCCATAAAATGATAGTAGAAGGTAGCCATGATAGAAGTTTACAATGAAAGTCTCCCATAAAATAATAGTGGAAGGTAGCCATGGTAGAAGTTTACAATGAAAGTCTCCCATAAGTTGATAGTAGAAGGTAGCCATGATAGAAGTTTACAATGAAAGTCTCCCATAAGTTGATAGTAGAAGGTAGCCATGATAGAAGTTTACAATGAAACACTCCCATAAAATGATAGTAGAAGGTAGCCATGATAGAAGTCTACAATGAATGTCTCTCATAACTTGATAGTAGAAGGTAGCCATGATAGAAGTTTACAATGAAAGTCTCCTGTAAGTTGATAGTAGAAGGTAGCCATGATAGAAGTTTACAATGAAAGTCTCCCATAAGCTGATAGTAGAAGGTAGAGATGATAGAAGTTTACAATGAAAGTCTCCCATAAATTGATAGTAGAAGGTAGCCATGATAGAAGTTTACAATGAAAGTCTCTCATAAGTTGATAGTAGAAGGTAGCCATGATAGAAGTTTACAATGAAAGTCTCCCATAAAATGATAGTAGAAGGTAGCCATGATAGAAGTTTACAATGAAAGTCTCCCATAAGTTAATAGTAGAAGGTAGCCATGATAGAAGTTTACAATGAAAGTCTCCCATAAAATGATAGTAGAAGGTAGCCATGATAGAAGTTTACAATGAAAGTCTCCCATAAGTTAATAGTAGAAGGTAGCCATGATAGAAGTTTACAATGAAAGTCTCCCATAAGTTGGTAGTAGAAGGTAGCCATGATAGAAGTTTACAATGAATGCCTCCCATAAGTTGATAGTAGAAGGTAGCCATGATAGAAGTTTACAATGAATGTCTCCCATAAAATAATAGTAGAAGGTAGCCATGATAGAAGTTTACAATGAAAGTCTCCCATAAGTTAATAGTAGAAGGTAGCCATGATAGAAGTTTACAATGAAAGTCTCCCATAAGTTGATAGTAGAAGGTATCCATGATAGAAGTTTACAATGAAAGTCCCCCATAAGTTGATGGTAGAAGGTAGCCATGATAGAAGTTTACAAGTAAAGTCCCCCATAAAATGATAGTAGAAGGTAGCAATGATAGAAGTTTACAATGGAAGTCTCCCATAAAAAGATAGTAGAAGGTAGCCATGATAGAAGTTTACAATGAAAGTCTCCCATAAAATGATAGTAGAAGGTAGCCATGATAGAAGTTTACAATGAAAGTCTCCCATAAAATAATAGTGGAAGGTAGCCATGGTAGAAGTTTACAATGAAAGTCTCCCATAAGTTGATAGTAGAAGGTAGCCATGATAGAAGTTTACAATGAAAGTCTCCCATAAGTTGATAGTAGAAGGTAGCCATGATAGAAGTTTACAATGAAAGTCTCCCATAAGTTGATAGTAGAAGGTAGCCATGATAGAAGTTTACAATGAAACACTCCCATAAAATGATAGTAGAAGGTAGCCATGATAGAAGTTTACAATGAATGTCTCCCATAAATTGATAGTAGAAGGTAGCCATGATAGAAGTTTACAATGAAAGTCTCCTGTAAGTTGATAGTAGAAGGTAGCCATGATAGAAGTTTACAATGAAAGTCTCCCATAAGCTGATAGTAGAAGGTAGAGATGATAGAAGTTTACAATGAAAGTCTCCCATAAATTGATAGTAGAAGGTAGCCATGATAGAAGTTTACAATGAAAGTCTCTCATAAGTTGATAGTAGAAGGTAGCCATGATAGAAGTTTACAATGAAAGTCTCCCATAAAATGATAGTAGAAGATAGCCATGATAGAAGTTTACAATGAAAGTCTCCCATAAGTTAATAGTAGAAGGTAGCCATGATAGAAGTTTACAATGAAAGTCTCCCATAAAATGATAGTAGAAGGTAGCCATGATAGAAGTTTACAATGAAAGTCTCCCATAAGTTAATAGTAGAAGGTAGCCATGATAGAAGTTTACAATGAAAGTCTCCCATAAGCTGGTAGTAGAAGGTAGCCATGATAGAAGTTTACAATGAATGCCTCCCATAAGTTGATAGTAGAAGGTAGCCATGATAGAAGTTTACAATGAATGTCTCCCATAAAATAATAGTAGAAGGTAGCCATGATAGAAGTTTACAATGAAAGTCTCCCATAAGTTAATAGTAGAAGGTAGGCATGATAGAAGTTTACAATGAAAGTCTCCCATAAGTTGATAGTAGAATGTATCCATGATAGAAGTTTACAATGAAAGTCCCCCATAAGTTGATGGTAGAAGGTAGCCATGATAGAAGTTTACAATTAAAGTCCCCCATAAAATGATAGTAGAAGGTAGCCATGATAGAAGTTTACAATGGAAGTCTCCCATAAAAAGATAGTAGAAGGTAGCCATGATAGAAGTTTACAATGAAAGTCTCCCATAAGTTGATAGTAGAAGGTAGCCATGATAGAAGTTTACAATGAATGTCTCCCATAAAATAATAGTAGAAGGTAGCCATGATAGAAGTTTACAATGAAAGTCTCCCATACGTTAATAGTAGAAGCTAGCCATAGTAGACGTTTACAATGAAAGTCTCCCATAAGTTGATAGTAGAAGGTAGCCATGATAGAAGTTTACAATGAATGTCTCCCATAAGTTGATAGTAGAAGGTAGCCATGATAGAAGTTTACAATGAATGTCTCCCATAAAATAATAGTAGAAGGTAGCCATGATAGAAGTTTACAGTGAAAGTCTCCCATAAGTTGATAGTAGAAGGTAGCCATGATAGAAGTTTACAATGAAAGTCTCCCATAAGTTAATAGTAGAAGCTAGCCATGGTAGAAGTTTACAATGAAAGTTTCCCATGAACTGATAGTAGAACGTAGCCATGAGAGAAGTTTACAATGAAAGTCTCCCATAAAATGATAGCAGAAGGTAGCCATGAGAGAAGTTTACAATGAAAGTCTCCCATAAGTTGAGAAGTAGAAGGTAGCCATGATAGAAGTTTACAATGAATGTCTCTCATGAAATAATAGTAGAAGGTAGTCATGATAGAAGTTTACAATGAAAGTCTCCGATAAAATGATAGCAGAAGGTAGCCATGATAGAAGTTTACAATGAAAGTCCCCCATAAGTTGATAGTAGAAGGTAGCCATGATAGAAGTTTACAATGAATGTCTCTCATGAAATAATAGTAGAAGGTAGTCATGATAGAAGTTTACAATGAAAGTCTCCCATAAAATGATAGTAGAAGGTAGCCATGGTAGAAGTTTACAATGAAACACTCCCATAAAATGATAGCAGAAGGTAGCCATGAGAGAAGTTTACAATGAAAGTCTCCCATAAGTTAATAGTAGAAGGTAGCATGATAGAAGTTTACAATGAAAGTCTCCCATAAAATAATAGTAGAAGGTAGCATGATAGAAATTTACAATGAAAGTCTCCCATAAAATAATAGTGGAAGGTAGCCATGGTAGAAGTTTACAATGAAAGTCTCCCATAAGTTGATAGTAGAAGGTAGCCATGATAGAAGTTTACAATGAAAGTCTCCCATAAGTTGATAGTAGAAGGTAGCCATGATAGAAGTTTACAATGAAAGTCTCCCATAAGTTGATAGTAGAAGGTAGCCATGATAGAAGTTTACAATGAAACACTCCCATAAAATGATAGTAGAAGGTAGCCATGATAGAAGTTTACAATGAATGTCTCCCATAAATTGATAGTAGAAGGTAGCCATGATAGAAGTTTACAATGAAAGTCTCCTGTAAGTTGATAGTAGAAGGTAGCCATGATAGAAGTTTACAATGAAAGTCTCCCATAAGCTGATAGTAGAAGGTAGAGATGATAGAAGTTTACAATGAAAGTCTCCCATAAATTGATAGTAGAAGGTAGCCATGATAGAAGTTTACAATGAAAGTCTCTCATAAGTTGATAGTAGAAGGTAGCCATGATAGAAGTTTACAATGAAAGTCTCCCATAAAATGATAGTAGAAGATAGCCATGATAGAAGTTTACAATGAAAGTCTCCCATAAGTTAATAGTAGAAGGTAGCCATGATAGAAGTTTACAATGAAAGTCTCCCATAAAATGATAGTAGAAGGTAGCCATGATAGAAGTTTACAATGAAAGTCTCCCATAAGTTAATAGTAGAAGGTAGCCATGATAGAAGTTTACAATGAAAGTCTCCCATAAGCTGGTAGTAGAAGGTAGCCATGATAGAAGTTTACAATGAATGCCTCCCATAAGTTGATAGTAGAAGGTAGCCATGATAGAAGTTTACAATGAATGTCTCCCATAAAATAATAGTAGAAGGTAGCCATGATAGAAGTTTACAATGAAAGTCTCCCATAAGTTGATAGTAGAAGGTAGCCATGATAGAAGTTTACAATGAAAGTCTCCCATAAGTTAATAGTAGAAGCTAGCCATGGTAGAAGTTTACAATGAAAGTTTCCCATAAACTGATAGTAGAACGTAGCCATGAGAGAAGTTTACAATGAAAGTCTCCCATAAAATGATAGCAGAAGGTAGCCATGAGAGAAGTTTACAATGAAAGTCTCCCATAAGTTGAGAAGTAGAAGGTAGCCATGATAGAAGTTTACAATGAATGTCTCTCATGAAATAATAGTAGAAGGTAGTCATGATAGAAGTTTACAATGAAAGTCTCCGATAAAATGATAGCAGAAGGTAGCCATGATAGAAGTTTACAATGAAAGTCCCCCATAAGTTGATAGTAGAAGGTAGCCATGATAGAAGTTTACAATGAATGTCTCTCATGAAATAATAGTAGAAGGTAGTCATGATAGAAGTTTACAATGAAAGTCTCCCATAAAATGATAGTAGAAGGTAGCCATGGTAGAAGTTTACAATGAGCCACTCCCATAAAATGATAGCAGAAGGTAGCCATGAGAGAAGTTTACAATGAAAGTCTCCCATAAGTTAATAGTAGAAGGTAGCATGATAGAAGTTTACAATGAAAGTCTCCCATAAAATAATAGTAGAAGGTAGCATGATAGAAGTTTACAATGAAAGTCTCCCATAAAATAATAGTAGAAGGTAGCCATGATAGAAGTTTACAATGAAAGTCTCCCATAAGTTAATAGTAGAAGGTAGCCATGATAGAAGTTTACAATGAAAGTCTCCCATAAGTTGATAGTAGAATGTATCCATGATAGAAGTTTACAATGAAAGTCCCCCATAAGTTGATGGTAGAAGGTAGCCATGATAGAAGTTTACAATTAAAGTCCCCCATAAGTTGATAGTAGAAGGTAGCCATGATAGAAGTTTACAATGAATGTCTCCCATAAAATAATAGTAGAAGGTAGCCATGATAGAAGTTTACAATGAAAGTCTCCCATACGTTAATAGTAGAAGCTAGCCATAGTAGACGTTTACAATGAAAGTCTCCCATAAGTTGATAGTAGAAGGTAGCCATGATAGAAGTTTACAATGGAAGTCTCCCATAAAAAGATAGTAGAAGGTAGCCATGATAGAAGTTTACAATGAAAGTCTCCCATAAGTTGATAGTAGAAGGTAGCCATGATAGAAGTTTACAATGAATGTCTCCCATAAAATAATAGTAGAAGGTAGCCATGATAGAAGTTTACAATGAAAGTCTCCCATACGTTAATAGTAGAAGCTAGCCATAGTAGACGTTTACAATGAAAGTCTCCCATAAGTTGATAGTAGAAGGTAGCCATGATAGAAGTTTACAATGAATGTCTCCCATAAGTTGATAGTAGAAGGTAGCCATGATAGAAGTTTACAATGAATGTCTCCCATAAAATAATAGTAGAAGGTAGCCATGATAGAAGTTTACAATGAAAGTCTCCCATAAGTTGATAGTAGAAGGTAGCCATGATAGAAGTTTACAATGAAAGTCTCCCATAAGTTAATAGTAGAAGCTAGCCATGGTAGAAGTTTAAAATGAAAGTTTCCCATGAACTGATAGTAGAACGTAGCCATGAGAGAAGTTTACAATGAAAGTCTCCCATAAAATGATAGCAGAAGGTAGCCATGAGAGAAGTTTACAATGAAAGTCTCCCATAAGTTGAGAAGTAGAAGGTAGCCATGATAGAAGTTTACAATGAATGTCTCTCATGAAATAATAGTAGAAGGTAGTCATGATAGAAGTTTACAATGAAAGTCTCCGATAAAATGATAGCAGAAGGTAGCCATGATAGAAGTTTACAATGAAAGTCCCCCATAAGTTGATAGTAGAAGGTAGCCATGATAGAAGTTTACAATGAATGTCTCTCATGAAATAATAGTAGAAGGTAGTCATGATAGAAGTTTACAATGAAAGTCTCCCATAAAATGATAGTAGAAGGTAGCCATGGTAGAAGTTTACAATGAAACACTCCCATAAAATGATAGCAGAAGGTAGCCATGAGAGAAGTTTACAATGAAAGTCTCCCATAAGTTAATAGTAGAAGGTAGCATGATAGAAGTTTACAATGAAAGTCTCCCATAAAATAATAGTAGAAGGTAGCATGATAGAAGTTTACAATGAAAGTCTCCCATAAAATAATAGTGGAAGGTAGCCATGGTAGAAGTTTACAATGAAAGTCTCCCATAAGTTGATAGTAGAAGGTAGCCATGATAGAAGTTTACAATGAAAGTCTCCCATAAGTTGATAGTAGAAGGTAGCCATGATAGAAGTTTACAATGAAAGTCTCCCATAAGTTGATAGTAGAAGGTAGCCATGATAGAAGTTTACTATGAAACACTCCCATAAAATGATAGTAGAAGGTAGCCATGATAGAAGTTTACAATGAATGTCTCCCATAAATTGATAGTAGAAGGTAGCCCTGATAGAAGTTAACAATGAAAGTCTCCTGTAAGTTGATAGTAGAAGGTAGCCATGATAGAAGTTTACAATGAAAGTCTCCCATAAGCTGATAGTAGAAGGTAGAGATGATAGAAGTTTACAATGAAAGTCTCCCATAAATTGATAGTAGAAGGTAGCCATGATAGAAGTTTACAATGAAAGTCTCTCATAAGTTGATAGTAGAAGGTAGCCATGATAGAAGTTTACAATGAAAGTCTCCCATAAAATGATAGTAGAAGATAGCCATGATAGAAGTTTACAATGAAAGTCTCCCATAAGTTAATAGTAGAAGGTAGCCATGATAGAAGTTTACAATGAAAGTCTCCCATAAAATGATAGTAGAAGGTAGCCATGATAGAAGTTTACAATGAAAGTCTCCCATAAGTTAATAGTAGAAGGTAGCCATGATAGAAGTTTACAATGAAAGTCTCCCATAAGCTGGTAGTAGAAGGTAGCCATGATAGAAGTTTACAATGAATGCCTCCCATAAGTTGATAGTAGAAGGTAGCCATGATAGAAGTTTACAATGAATGTCTCCCATAAAATAATAGTAGAAGGTAGCCATGATAGAAGTTTACAATGAAAGTCTCCCATAAGTTGATAGTAGAAGGTAGCCATGATAGAAGTTTACAATGAAAGTCTCCCATAAGTTAATAGTAGAAGCTAGCCATGGTAGAAGTTTACAATGAAAGTTTCCCATAAACTGATAGTAGAACGTAGCCATGAGAGAAGTTTACAATGAAAGTCTCCCATAAAATGATAGCAGAAGGTAGCCATGAGAGAAGTTTACAATGAAAGTCTCCCATAAGTTGAGAAGTAGAAGGTAGCCATGATAGAAGTTTACAATGAATGTCTCTCATGAAATAATAGTAGAAGGTAGTCATGATAGAAGTTTACAATGAAAGTCTCCGATAAAATGATAGCAGAAGGTAGCCATGATAGAAGTTTACAATGAAAGTCCCCCATAAGTTGATAGTAGAAGGTAGCCATGATAGAAGTTTACAATGAATGTCTCTCATGAAATAATAGTAGAAGGTAGTCATGATAGAAGTTTACAATGAAAGTCTCCCATAAAATGATAGTAGAAGGTAGCCATGGTAGAAGTTTACAATGAAACACTCCCATAAAATGATAGCAGAAGGTAGCCATGAGAGAAGTTTACAATGAAAGTCTCCCATAAGTTAATAGTAGAAGGTAGCATGATAGAAGTTTACAATGAAAGTCTCCCATAAAATAATAGTAGAAGGTAGCATGATAGAAGTTTACAATGAAAGTCTCCCATAAAATAATAGTGGAAGGTAGCCATGGTAGAAGTTTACAATGAAAGTCTCCCATAAGTTGATAGTAGAAGGTAGCCATGATAGAAGTTTACAATGAAAGTCTCCCATAAGTTGATAGTAGAAGGTAGCCATGATAGAAGTTTACAATGAAAGTCTCCCATAAGTTGATAGTAGAAGGTAGCCATGATAGAAGTTTACAATGAAACACTCCCATAAAATGATAGTAGAAGGTAGCCATGATAGAAGTTTACAATGAATGTCTCCCATAAATTGATAGTAGAAGGTAGCCATGATAGAAGTTTACAATGAAAGTCTCCTGTAAGTTGATAGTAGAAGGTAGCCATGATAGAAGTTTACAATGAAAGTCTCCCATAAGCTGATAGTAGAAGGTAGAGATGATAGAAGTTTACAATGAAAGTCTCCCATAAATTGATAGTAGAAGGTAGCCATGATAGAAGTTTACAATGAAAGTCTCTCATAAGTTGATAGTAGAAGGTAGCCATGATAGAAGTTTACAATGAAAGTCTCCCATAAAATGATAGTAGAAGATAGCCATGATAGAAGTTTACAATGAAAGTCTCCCATAAGTTAATAGTAGAAGGTAGCCATGATAGAAGTTTACAATGAAAGTCTCCCATAAAATGATAGTAGAAGGTAGCCATGATAGAAGTTTACAATGAAAGTCTCCCATAAGTTAATAGTAGAAGGTAGCCATGATAGAAGTTTACAATGAATGCCTCCCATAAGTTGATAGTTAGAAGGTAGCCATGATAGAAGTTTACAATGAATGTCTCCCATAAAATAATAGTAGAAGGTAGCCATGATAGAAGTTTACAATGAAAGTCTCCCATAAAATGATATTAGAAGGTAGCCATGATAGAAGTTTACAATGAAAGTCTCCCATAAAATGATATTAGAAGGTAGCCATGATAGAAGTTTACAATGAAAGTCTCCCATAAGTTGAGAAGTAGAAGGTAGCCATGATAGAAGTTTACAATGAAAGTCTCCCATAAAATGATATTAGAAGGTAGCCATGATAGAAGTTTACAATGAAAGTCTCCCATAAGTTGATAGTAGAAGGTAGCCATGATAGAAGTTTACAATGAAAGTCTCCCATAAAATGATAGTAGAAGGTAGCCATGATAGAAGTTTACAATGAAAGTCTCCCATAAGTTGATAGTAGAAGGTAGCCATGATAGAAGTTTACAATGAAAGTCTCCCATTAAATGATAGTAGAAGGTAGCCATGATAGAAGTTTACAATGAAAGTCTCCCATAAAATAATAGTAGAAGGTAGCCATGATAGAAGTTTACAATGAAAGTCTCCCATAAGTTAATAGTAGAAGGTAGCCATGATAGAAGTTTACAATGAAAGTCTCCCATAAGTTGATAGTAGAATGTATCCATGATAGAAGTTTACAATGAAAGTCCCCCATAAGTTGATGGTAGAAGGTAGCCATGATAGAAGTTTACAATTAAAGTCCCCCATAAGTTGATAGTAGAAGGTAGCATGATAGAAGTTTACAATGAAAGTCTCCCATAAAATAATAGTAGAAGGTAGCATGATAGAAGTTTACAATGAAAGTCTCCCATAAAATAATAGTAGAAGGTAGCCATGATAGAAGTTTACAATGAAAGTCTCCCATACGTTAATAGTAGAAGCTAGCCATAGTAGACGTTTACAATGAAAGTCTCCCATAAGTTGATAGTAGAAGGTAGCCATGATAGAAGTTTACAATGGAAGTCTCCCATAAAAAGATAGTAGAAGGTAGCCATGATAGAAGTTTACAATGAAAGTCTCCCATAAGTTGATAGTAGAAGGTAGCCATGATAGAAGTTTACAATGAATGTCTCCCATAAAATAATAGTAGAAGGTAGCCATGATAGAAGTTTACAATGAAAGTCTCCCATACGTTAATAGTAGAAGCTAGCCATAGTAGACGTTTACAATGAAAGTCTCCCATAAGTTGATAGTAGAAGGTAGCCATGATAGAAGTTTACAATGAATGTCTCCCATAAGTTGATAGTAGAAGGTAGCCATGATAGAAGTTTACAATGAATGTCTCCCATAAAATAATAGTAGAAGGTAGCCATGATAGAAGTTTACAATGAAAGTCTCCCATAAGTTGATAGTAGAAGGTAGCCATGATAGAAGTTTACAATGAAAGTCTCCCATAAGTTAATAGTAGAAGCTAGCCATGGTAGAAGTTTAAAATGAAAGTTTCCCATGAACTGATAGTAGAACGTAGCCATGAGAGAAGTTTACAATGAAAGTCTCCCATAAAATGATAGCAGAAGGTAGCCATGAGAGAAGTTTACAATGAAAGTCTCCCATAAGTTGAGAAGTAGAAGGTAGCCATGATAGAAGTTTACAATGAATGTCTCTCATGAAATAATAGTAGAAGGTAGTCATGATAGAAGTTTACAATGAAAGTCTCCGATAAAATGATAGCAGAAGGTAGCCATGATAGAAGTTTACAATGAAAGTCCCCCATAAGTTGATAGTAGAAGGTAGCCATGATAGAAGTTTACAATGAATGTCTCTCATGAAATAATAGTAGAAGGTAGTCATGATAGAAGTTTACAATGAAAGTCTCCCATAAAATGATAGTAGAAGGTAGCCATGGTAGAAGTTTACAATGAAACACTCCCATAAAATGATAGCAGAAGGTAGCCATGAGAGAAGTTTACAATGAAAGTCTCCCATAAGTTAATAGTAGAAGGTAGCATGATAGAAGTTTACAATGAAAGTCTCCCATAAAATAATAGTAGAAGGTAGCATGATAGAAGTTTACAATGAAAGTCTCCCATAAAATAATAGTGGAAGGTAGCCATGGTAGAAGTTTACAATGAAAGTCTCCCATAAGTTGATAGTAGAAGGTAGCCATGATAGAAGTTTACAATGAAAGTCTCCCATAAGTTGATAGTAGAAGGTAGCCATGATAGAAGTTTACAATGAAAGTCTCCCATAAGTTGATAGTAGAAGGTAGCCATGATAGAAGTTTACTATGAAACACTCCCATAAAATGATAGTAGAAGGTAGCCATGATAGAAGTTTACAATGAATGTCTCCCATAAATTGATAGTAGAAGGTAGCCCTGATAGAAGTTAACAATGAAAGTCTCCTGTAAGTTGATAGTAGAAGGTAGCCATGATAGAAGTTTACAATGAAAGTCTCCCATAAGCTGATAGTAGAAGGTAGAGATGATAGAAGTTTACAATGAAAGTCTCCCATAAATTGATAGTAGAAGGTAGCCATGATAGAAGTTTACAATGAAAGTCTCTCATAAGTTGATAGTAGAAGGTAGCCATGATAGAAGTTTACAATGAAAGTCTCCCATAAAATGATAGTAGAAGATAGCCATGATAGAAGTTTACAATGAAAGTCTCCCATAAGTTAATAGTAGAAGGTAGCCATGATAGAAGTTTACAATGAAAGTCTCCCATAAAATGATAGTAGAAGGTAGCCATGATAGAAGTTTACAATGAAAGTCTCCCATAAGTTAATAGTAGAAGGTAGCCATGATAGAAGTTTACAATGAAAGTCTCCCATAAGCTGGTAGTAGAAGGTAGCCATGATAGAAGTTTACAATGAATGCCTCCCATAAGTTGATAGTAGAAGGTAGCCATGATAGAAGTTTACAATGAATGTCTCCCATAAAATAATAGTAGAAGGTAGCCATGATAGAAGTTTACAATGAAAGTCTCCCATAAGTTGATAGTAGAAGGTAGCCATGATAGAAGTTTACAATGAAAGTCTCCCATAAGTTAATAGTAGAAGCTAGCCATGGTAGAAGTTTACAATGAAAGTTTCCCATAAACTGATAGTAGAACGTAGCCATGAGAGAAGTTTACAATGAAAGTCTCCCATAAAATGATAGCAGAAGGTAGCCATGAGAGAAGTTTACAATGAAAGTCTCCCATAAGTTGAGAAGTAGAAGGTAGCCATGATAGAAGTTTACAATGAATGTCTCTCATGAAATAATAGTAGAAGGTAGTCATGATAGAAGTTTACAATGAAAGTCTCCGATAAAATGATAGCAGAAGGTAGCCATGATAGAAGTTTACAATGAAAGTCCCCCATAAGTTGATAGTAGAAGGTAGCCATGATAGAAGTTTACAATGAATGTCTCTCATGAAATAATAGTAGAAGGTAGTCATGATAGAAGTTTACAATGAAAGTCTCCCATAAAATGATAGTAGAAGGTAGCCATGGTAGAAGTTTACAATGAAACACTCCCATAAAATGATAGCAGAAGGTAGCCATGAGAGAAGTTTACAATGAAAGTCTCCCATAAGTTAATAGTAGAAGGTAGCATGATAGAAGTTTACAATGAAAGTCTCCCATAAAATAATAGTAGAAGGTAGCATGATAGAAGTTTACAATGAAAGTCTCCCATAAAATAATAGTGGAAGGTAGCCATGGTAGAAGTTTACAATGAAAGTCTCCCATAAGTTGATAGTAGAAGGTAGCCATGATAGAAGTTTACAATGAAAGTCTCCCATAAGTTGATAGTAGAAGGTAGCCATGATAGAAGTTTACAATGAAAGTCTCCCATAAGTTGATAGTAGAAGGTAGCCATGATAGAAGTTTACAATGAAACACTCCCATAAAATGATAGTAGAAGGTAGCCATGATAGAAGTTTACAATGAATGTCTCCCATAAATTGATAGTAGAAGGTAGCCATGATAGAAGTTTACAATGAAAGTCTCCTGTAAGTTGATAGTAGAAGGTAGCCATGATAGAAGTTTACAATGAAAGTCTCCCATAAGCTGATAGTAGAAGGTAGAGATGATAGAAGTTTACAATGAAAGTCTCCCATAAATTGATAGTAGAAGGTAGCCATGATAGAAGTTTACAATGAAAGTCTCTCATAAGTTGATAGTAGAAGGTAGCCATGATAGAAGTTTACAATGAAAGTCTCCCATAAAATGATAGTAGAAGATAGCCATGATAGAAGTTTACAATGAAAGTCTCCCATAAGTTAATAGTAGAAGGTAGCCATGATAGAAGTTTACAATGAAAGTCTCCCATAAAATGATAGTAGAAGGTAGCCATGATAGAAGTTTACAATGAAAGTCTCCCATAAGTTAATAGTAGAAGGTAGCCATGATAGAAGTTTACAATGAATGCCTCCCATAAGTTGATAGTTAGAAGGTAGCCATGATAGAAGTTTACAATGAATGTCTCCCATAAAATAATAGTAGAAGGTAGCCATGATAGAAGTTTACAATGAAAGTCTCCCATAAAATGATATTAGAAGGTAGCCATGATAGAAGTTTACAATGAAAGTCTCCCATAAAATGATATTAGAAGGTAGCCATGATAGAAGTTTACAATGAAAGTCTCCCATAAGTTGAGAAGTAGAAGGTAGCCATGATAGAAGTTTACAATGAAAGTCTCCCATAAAATGATATTAGAAGGTAGCCATGATAGAAGTTTACAATGAAAGTCTCCCATAAGTTGATAGTAGAAGGTAGCCATGATAGAAGTTTACAATGAAAGTCTCCCATAAAATGATAGTAGAAGGTAGCCATGATAGAAGTTTACAATGAAAGTCTCCCATAAGTTGATAGTAGAAGGTAGCCATGATAGAAGTTTACAATGAAAGTCTCCCATTAAATGATAGTAGAAGGTAGCCATGATAGAAGTTTACAATGAAAGTCTCCCATAAAATAATAGTAGAAGGTAGCCATGATAGAAGTTTACAATGAAAGTCTCCCATAAGTTAATAGTAGAAGGTAGCCATGATAGAAGTTTACAATGAAAGTCTCCCATAAGTTGATAGTAGAATGTATCCATGATAGAAGTTTACAATGAAAGTCCCCCATAAGTTGATGGTAGAAGGTAGCCATGATAGAAGTTTACAATTAAAGTCCCCCATAAGTTGATAGTAGAAGGTAGCATGATAGAAGTTTACAATGAAAGTCTCCCATAAAATAATAGTAGAAGGTAGCATGATAGAAGTTTACAATGAAAGTCTCCCATAAAATAATAGTAGAAGGTAGCCATGATAGAAGTTTACAATGAAAGTCTCCCATAAGTTAATAGTAGAAGGTAGCCATGATAGAAGTTTACAATGAAAGTCTCCCATAAGTTGATAGTAGAATGTATCCATGATAGAAGTTTACAATGAAAGTCCCCCATAAGTTGATGGTAGAAGGTAGCCATGATAGAAGTTTACAATTAAAGTCCCCCATAAGTTGATAGTAGAAGGTAGCCATGATAGAAGTTTACAATGAATGTCTCCCATAAAATAATAGTAGAAGGTAGCCATGATAGAAGTTTACAATGAAAGTCTCCCATACGTTAATAGTAGAAGCTAGCCATAGTAGACGTTTACAATGAAAGTCTCCCATAAGTTGATAGTAGAAGGTAGCCATGATAGAAGTTTACAATGGAAGTCTCCCATAAAAAGATAGTAGAAGGTAGCCATGATAGAAGTTTACAATGAAAGTCTCCCATAAGTTGATAGTAGAAGGTAGCCATGATAGAAGTTTACAATGAATGTCTCCCATAAAATAATAGTAGAAGGTAGCCATGATAGAAGTTTACAATGAAAGTCTCCCATACGTTAATAGTAGAAGCTAGCCATAGTAGACGTTTACAATGAAAGTCTCCCATAAGTTGATAGTAGAAGGTAGCCATGATAGAAGTTTACAATGAATGTCTCCCATAAGTTGATAGTAGAAGGTAGCCATGATAGAAGTTTACAATGAATGTCTCCCATAAAATAATAGTAGAAGGTAGCCATGATAGAAGTTTACAATGAAAGTCTCCCATAAGTTGATAGTAGAAGGTAGCCATGATAGAAGTTTACAATGAAAGTCTCCCATAAGTTAATAGTAGAAGCTAGCCATGGTAGAAGTTTAAAATGAAAGTTTCCCATGAACTGATAGTAGAACGTAGCCATGAGAGAAGTTTACAATGAAAGTCTCCCATAAAATGATAGCAGAAGGTAGCCATGAGAGAAGTTTACAATGAAAGTCTCCCATAAGTTGAGAAGTAGAAGGTAGCCATGATAGAAGTTTACAATGAATGTCTCTCATGAAATAATAGTAGAAGGTAGTCATGATAGAAGTTTACAATGAAAGTCTCCGATAAAATGATAGCAGAAGGTAGCCATGATAGAAGTTTACAATGAAAGTCCCCCATAAGTTGATAGTAGAAGGTAGCCATGATAGAAGTTTACAATGAATGTCTCTCATGAAATAATAGTAGAAGGTAGTCATGATAGAAGTTTACAATGAAAGTCTCCCATAAAATGATAGTAGAAGGTAGCCATGGTAGAAGTTTACAATGAAACACTCCCATAAAATGATAGCAGAAGGTAGCCATGAGAGAAGTTTACAATGAAAGTCTCCCATAAGTTAATAGTAGAAGGTAGCATGATAGAAGTTTACAATGAAAGTCTCCCATAAAATAATAGTAGAAGGTAGCATGATAGAAGTTTACAATGAAAGTCTCCCATAAAATAATAGTGGAAGGTAGCCATGGTAGAAGTTTACAATGAAAGTCTCCCATAAGTTGATAGTAGAAGGTAGCCATGATAGAAGTTTACAATGAAAGTCTCCCATAAGTTGATAGTAGAAGGTAGCCATGATAGAAGTTTACAATGAAAGTCTCCCATAAGTTGATAGTAGAAGGTAGCCATGATAGAAGTTTACTATGAAACACTCCCATAAAATGATAGTAGAAGGTAGCCATGATAGAAGTTTACAATGAATGTCTCCCATAAATTGATAGTAGAAGGTAGCCCTGATAGAAGTTAACAATGAAAGTCTCCTGTAAGTTGATAGTAGAAGGTAGCCATGATAGAAGTTTACAATGAAAGTCTCCCATAAGCTGATAGTAGAAGGTAGAGATGATAGAAGTTTACAATGAAAGTCTCCCATAAATTGATAGTAGAAGGTAGCCATGATAGAAGTTTACAATGAAAGTCTCTCATAAGTTGATAGTAGAAGGTAGCCATGATAGAAGTTTACAATGAAAGTCTCCCATAAAATGATAGTAGAAGATAGCCATGATAGAAGTTTACAATGAAAGTCTCCCATAAGTTAATAGTAGAAGGTAGCCATGATAGAAGTTTACAATGAAAGTCTCCCATAAAATGATAGTAGAAGGTAGCCATGATAGAAGTTTACAATGAAAGTCTCCCATAAGTTAATAGTAGAAGGTAGCCATGATAGAAGTTTACAATGAAAGTCTCCCATAAGCTGGTAGTAGAAGGTAGCCATGATAGAAGTTTACAATGAATGCCTCCCATAAGTTGATAGTAGAAGGTAGCCATGATAGAAGTTTACAATGAATGTCTCCCATAAAATAATAGTAGAAGGTAGCCATGATAGAAGTTTACAATGAAAGTCTCCCATAAGTTGATAGTAGAAGGTAGCCATGATAGAAGTTTACAATGAAAGTCTCCCATAAGTTGAGAAGTAGAAGGTAGCCATGATAGAAGTTTACAATGAATGTCTCTCATGAAATAATAGTAGAAGGTAGTCATGATAGAAGTTTACAATGAAAGTCTCCGATAAAATGATAGCAGAAGGTAGCCATGATAGAAGTTTACAATGAAAGTCCCCCATAAGTTGATAGTAGAAGGTAGCCATGATAGAAGTTTACAATGAATGTCTCTCATGAAATAATAGTAGAAGGTAGTCATGATAGAAGTTTACAATGAAAGTCTCCCATAAAATGATAGTTGAAGGTAGCCATGGTAGAAGTTTACAATGAAACACTCCCATAAAATGATAGCAGAAGGTAGCCATGAGAGAAGTTTACAATGAAAGTCTCCCATAAGTTAATAGTAGAAGGTAGCATGATAGAAGTTTACAATGAAAGTCTCCCATAAAATAATAGTAGAAGGTAGCATGATAGAAGTTTACAATGAAAGTCTCCCATAAAATAATAGTGGAAGGTAGCCATGGTAGAAGTTTACAATGAAAGTCTCCCATAAGTTGATAGTAGAAGGTAGCCATGATAGAAGTTTACAATGAAAGTCTCCCATAAGTTGATAGTAGAAGGTAGCCATGATAGAAGTTTACAATGAAAGTCTCCCATAAGTTGATAGTAGAAGGTAGCCATGATAGAAGTTTACAATGAAACACTCCCATAAAATGATAGTAGAAGGTAGCCATGATAGAAGTTTACAATGAATGTCTCCCATAAATTGATAGTAGAAGGTAGCCATGATAGAAGTTTACAATGAAAGTCTCCTGTAAGTTGATAGTAGAAGGTAGCCATGATAGAAGTTTACAATGAAAGTCTCCCATAAGCTGATAGTAGAAGGTAGAGATGATAGAAGTTTACAATGAAAGTCTCCCATAAATTGATAGTAGAAGGTAGCCATGATAGAAGTTTACAATGAAAGTCTCTCATAAGTTGATAGTAGAAGGTAGCCATGATAGAAGTTTACAATGAAAGTCTCCCATAAAATGATAGTAGAAGATAGCCATGATAGAAGTTTACAATGAAAGTCTCCCATAAGTTAATAGTAGAAGGTAGCCATGATAGAAGTTTACAATGAAAGTCTCCCATAAAATGATAGTAGAAGGTAGCCATGATAGAAGTTTACAATGAAAGTCTCCCATAAGTTAATAGTAGAAGGTAGCCATGATAGAAGTTTACAATGAATGCCTCCCATAAGTTGATAGTTAGAAGGTAGCCATGATAGAAGTTTACAATGAATGTCTCCCATAAAATAATAGTAGAAGGTAGCCATGATAGAAGTTTACAATGAAAGTCTCCCATAAAATGATATTAGAAGGTAGCCATGATAGAAGTTTACAATGAAAGTCTCCCATAAAATGATATTAGAAGGTAGCCATGATAGAAGTTTACAATGAAAGTCTCCCATAAGTTGAGAAGTAGAAGGTAGCCATGATAGAAGTTTACAATGAAAGTCTCCCATAAAATGATATTAGAAGGTAGCCATGATAGAAGTTTACAATGAAAGTCTCCCATAAGTTAATAGTAGAAGGTAGCCATGATAGAAGTTTACAATGAAAGTCTCCCATAAAATGATAGTAGAAGGTAGCCATGATAGAAGTTTACAATGAAAGTCTCCCATAAGTTAATAGTAGAAGGTAGCCATGATAGAAGTTTACAATGAATGCCTCCCATAAGTTGATAGTTAGAAGGTAGCCATGATAGAAGTTTACAATGAATGTCTCCCATAAAATAATAGTAGAAGGTAGCCATGATAGAAGTTTACAATGAAAGTCTCCCATAAAATGATATTAGAAGGTAGCCATGATAGAAGTTTACAATGAAAGTCTCCCATAAAATGATATTAGAAGGTAGCCATGATAGAAGTTTACAATGAAAGTCTCCCATAAGTTGAGAAGTAGAAGGTAGCCATGATAGAAGTTTACAATGAAAGTCTCCCATAAAATGATATTAGAAGGTAGCCATGATAGAAGTTTACAATGAAAGTCTCCCATAAGTTGATAGTAGAAGGTAGCCATGATAGAAGTTTACAATGAAAGTCTCCCATAAAATGATAGTAGAAGGTAGCCATGATAGAAGTTTACAATGAAAGTCTCCCATAAGTTGATAGTAGAAGGTAGCCATGATAGAAGTTTACAATGAAAGTCTCCCATTAAATGATAGTAGAAGGTAGCCATGATAGAAGTTTACAATGAAAGTCTCCCATAAAATAATAGTAGAAGGTAGCCATGATAGAAGTTTACAATGAAAGTCTCCCATAAGTTAATAGTAGAAGGTAGCCATGATAGAAGTTTACAATGAAAGTCTCCCATAAGTTGATAGTAGAATGTATCCATGATAGAAGTTTACAATGAAAGTCCCCCATAAGTTGATGGTAGAAGGTAGCCATGATAGAAGTTTACAATTAAAGTCCCCCATAAGTTGATAGTAGAAGGTAGCATGATAGAAGTTTACAATGAAAGTCTCCCATAAAATAATAGTAGAAGGTAGCATGATAGAAGTTTACAATGAAAGTCTCCCATAAAATAATAGTAGAAGGTAGCCATGATAGAAGTTTACAATGAAAGTCTCCCATAAGTTAATAGTAGAAGGTAGCCATGATAGAAGTTTACAATGAAAGTCTCCCATAAGTTGATAGTAGAATGTATCCATGATAGAAGTTTACAATGAAAGTCCCCCATAAGTTGATGGTAGAAGGTAGCCATGATAGAAGTTTACAATTAAAGTCCCCCATAAGTTGATAGTAGAAGGTAGCCATGATAGAAGTTTACAATGAATGTCTCCCATAAAATAATAGTAGAAGGTAGCCATGATAGAAGTTTACAATGAAAGTCTCCCATACGTTAATAGTAGAAGCTAGCCATAGTAGACGTTTACAATGAAAGTCTCCCATAAGTTGATAGTAGAAGGTAGCCATGATAGAAGTTTACAATGGAAGTCTCCCATAAAAAGATAGTAGAAGGTAGCCATGATAGAAGTTTACAATGAAAGTCTCCCATAAGTTGATAGTAGAAGGTAGCCATGATAGAAGTTTACAATGAATGTCTCCCATAAAATAATAGTAGAAGGTAGCCATGATAGAAGTTTACAATGAAAGTCTCCCATACGTTAATAGTAGAAGCTAGCCATAGTAGACGTTTACAATGAAAGTCTCCCATAAGTTGATAGTAGAAGGTAGCCATGATAGAAGTTTACAATGAATGTCTCCCATAAGTTGATAGTAGAAGGTAGCCATGATAGAAGTTTACAATGAATGTCTCCCATAAGTTGATAGTAGAAGGTAGCCATGATAGAAGTTTACAATGAAAGTCTCCCATAAGTTGATAGTAGAAGGTAGCCATGATAGAAGTTTACAATGAAAGTCTCCCATAAGTTAATAGTAGAAGCTAGCCATGGTAGAAGTTTAAAATGAAAGTTTCCCATGAACTGATAGTAGAACGTAGCCATGAGAGAAGTTTACAATGAAAGTCTCCCATAAAATGATAGCAGAAGGTAGCCATGAGAGAAGTTTACAATGAAAGTCTCCCATAAGTTGAGAAGTAGAAGGTAGCCATGATAGAAGTTTACAATGAATGTCTCTCATGAAATAATAGTAGAAGGTAGTCATGATAGAAGTTTACAATGAAAGTCTCCGATAAAATGATAGCAGAAGGTAGCCATGATAGAAGTTTACAATGAAAGTCCCCCATAAGTTGATAGTAGAAGGTAGCCATGATAGAAGTTTACAATGAATGTCTCTCATGAAATAATAGTAGAAGGTAGTCATGATAGAAGTTTACAATGAAAGTCTCCCATAAAATGATAGTAGAAGGTAGCCATGGTAGAAGTTTACAATGAAACACTCCCATAAAATGATAGCAGAAGGTAGCCATGAGAGAAGTTTACAATGAAAGTCTCCCATAAGTTAATAGTAGAAGGTAGCATGATAGAAGTTTACAATGAAAGTCTCCCATAAAATAATAGTAGAAGGTAGCATGATAGAAGTTTACAATGAAAGTCTCCCATAAAATAATAGTGGAAGGTAGCCATGGTAGAAGTTTACAATGAAAGTCTCCCATAAGTTGATAGTAGAAGGTAGCCATGATAGAAGTTTACAATGAAAGTCTCCCATAAGTTGATAGTAGAAGGTAGCCATGATAGAAGTTTACAATGAAAGTCTCCCATAAGTTGATAGTAGAAGGTAGCCATGATAGAAGTTTACTATGAAACACTCCCATAAAATGATAGTAGAAGGTAGCCATGATAGAAGTTTACAATGAATGTCTCCCATAAATTGATAGTAGAAGGTAGCCCTGATAGAAGTTAACAATGAAAGTCTCCTGTAAGTTGATAGTAGAAGGTAGCCATGATAGAAGTTTACAATGAAAGTCTCCCATAAGCTGATAGTAGAAGGTAGAGATGATAGAAGTTTACAATGAAAGTCTCCCATAAATTGATAGTAGAAGGTAGCCATGATAGAAGTTTACAATGAAAGTCTCTCATAAGTTGATAGTAGAAGGTAGCCATGATAGAAGTTTACAATGAAAGTCTCCCATAAAATGATAGTAGAAGATAGCCATGATAGAAGTTTACAATGAAAGTCTCCCATAAGTTAATAGTAGAAGGTAGCCATGATAGAAGTTTACAATGAAAGTCTCCCATAAAATGATAGTAGAAGGTAGCCATGATAGAAGTTTACAATGAAAGTCTCCCATAAGTTAATAGTAGAAGGTAGCCATGATAGAAGTTTACAATGAAAGTCTCCCATAAGCTGGTAGTAGAAGGTAGCCATGATAGAAGTTTACAATGAATGCCTCCCATAAGTTGATAGTAGAAGGTAGCCATGATAGAAGTTTACAATGAATGTCTCCCATAAAATAATAGTAGAAGGTAGCCATGATAGAAGTTTACAATGAAAGTCTCCCATAAGTTGATAGTAGAAGGTAGCCATGATAGAAGTTTACAATGAAAGTCTCCCATAAGTTAATAGTAGAAGCTAGCCATGGTAGAAGTTTACAATGAAAGTTTCCCATAAACTGATAGTAGAACGTAGCCATGAGAGAAGTTTACAATGAAAGTCTCCCATAAAATGATAGCAGAAGGTAGCCATGAGAGAAGTTTACAATGAAAGTCTCCCATAAGTTGAGAAGTAGAAGGTAGCCATGATAGAAGTTTACAATGAATGTCTCTCATGAAATAATAGTAGAAGGTAGTCATGATAGAAGTTTACAATGAAAGTCTCCGATAAAATGATAGCAGAAGGTAGCCATGATAGAAGTTTACAATGAAAGTCCCCCATAAGTTGATAGTAGAAGGTAGCCATGATAGAAGTTTACAATGAATGTCTCTCATGAAATAATAGTAGAAGGTAGTCATGATAGAAGTTTACAATGAAAGTCTCCCATAAAATGATAGTAGAAGGTAGCCATGGTAGAAGTTTACAATGAAACACTCCCATAAAATGATAGCAGAAGGTAGCCATGAGAGAAGTTTACAATGAAAGTCTCCCATAAGTTAATAGTAGAAGGTAGCATGATAGAAGTTTACAATGAAAGTCTCCCATAAAATAATAGTAGAAGGTAGCATGATAGAAGTTTACAATGAAAGTCTCCCATAAAATAATAGTGGAAGGTAGCCATGGTAGAAGTTTACAATGAAAGTCTCCCATAAGTTGATAGTAGAAGGTAGCCATGATAGAAGTTTACAATGAAAGTCTCCCATAAGTTGATAGTAGAAGGTAGCCATGATAGAAGTTTACAATGAAAGTCTCCCATAAGTTGATAGTAGAAGGTAGCCATGATAGAAGTTTACAATGAAACACTCCCATAAAATGATAGTAGAAGGTAGCCATGATAGAAGTTTACAATGAATGTCTCCCATAAATTGATAGTAGAAGGTAGCCATGATAGAAGTTTACAATGAAAGTCTCCTGTAAGTTGATAGTAGAAGGTAGCCATGATAGAAGTTTACAATGAAAGTCTCCCATAAGCTGATAGTAGAAGGTAGAGATGATAGAAGTTTACAATGAAAGTCTCCCATAAATTGATAGTAGAAGGTAGCCATGATAGAAGTTTACAATGAAAGTCTCTCATAAGTTGATAGTAGAAGGTAGCCATGATAGAAGTTTACAATGAAAGTCTCCCATAAAATGATAGTAGAAGATAGCCATGATAGAAGTTTACAATGAAAGTCTCCCATAAGTTAATAGTAGAAGGTAGCCATGATAGAAGTTTACAATGAAAGTCTCCCATAAAATGATAGTAGAAGGTAGCCATGATAGAAGTTTACAATGAAAGTCTCCCATAAGTTAATAGTAGAAGGTAGCCATGATAGAAGTTTACAATGAATGCCTCCCATAAGTTGATAGTTAGAAGGTAGCCATGATAGAAGTTTACAATGAATGTCTCCCATAAAATAATAGTAGAAGGTAGCCATGATAGAAGTTTACAATGAAAGTCTCCCATAAAATGATATTAGAAGGTAGCCATGATAGAAGTTTACAATGAAAGTCTCCCATAAAATGATATTAGAAGGTAGCCATGATAGAAGTTTACAATGAAAGTCTCCCATAAGTTGAGAAGTAGAAGGTAGCCATGATAGAAGTTTACAATGAAAGTCTCCCATAAAATGATATTAGAAGGTAGCCATGATAGAAGTTTACAATGAAAGTCTCCCATAAGTTGATAGTAGAAGGTAGCCATGATAGAAGTTTACAATGAAAGTCTCCCATAAAATGATAGTAGAAGGTAGCCATGATAGAAGTTTACAATGAAAGTCTCCCATAAGTTGATAGTAGAAGGTAGCCATGATAGAAGTTTACAATGAAAGTCTCCCATTAAATGATAGTAGAAGGTAGCCATGATAGAAGTTTACAATGAAAGTCTCCCATTAAATGATAGTAGAAGGTAGCCATGATAGAAGTTTACAATGAAAATCTCCCATTAAATGATAGTAGAAGGTAGCCATGATAGAAGTTTACAATGAAAGTCTCCCATAAAATGATAGTAGTAGGTAGCCATGATAGAAGTTTACAATGAAAGTCTCCCATAAGTTGATAGTAGAAGGCAGCCATGATAGAAGTTTACAATGAAAGTCTCCCATAAGTTGATAGTAGAAGGTAGCCATGATAGAAGTTTACAATGAAAGTCCCCCATAAGTTGATAGTAGAAGGTAGCCATGATAGAAGTTTACAATGAAAGTCTCCCATTAAATGATAGTAGAAGGTAGCCATGATAGAAGTTTACAATGAAAGTCTCCCATAAGTTGATAGTAGAAGATAGCCATGATAGAAGTTTACAATGAAAGTCTCCCATAAAATGATAGTAGAAGGTAGCCATGATAGAAGTTTACAATGAAAGTCTCCCATTAAATGATAGTAGAAGGTAGCCATGATAGAAGTTTACAATGAAAGTCTCCCATTAAATGATAGTAGAAGGTAGCCATGATAGAAGTTTACAATGAAAGTCTCCCATTAAATGATAGTAGAAAGTAGCCATGATAGAAGTTTGCAATGAAAGTCTCGCATAAGCTGATAGTAGAAGGTAGCCATGATAGAAGTTTACAATGAAAGTCTCCCATAAGTTGATAGTAGAAGGTAGCCATGATAGAAGTTTACAATGAAAGTCTCCCATAAGTTGATAGTAGAATGTAGCCATGATAGAAGTTTACAATGAAAGTCTCCCATAAGTTAATAGTAGATGGTAGTCATGATAGAAGTTTACAATCAAAGTCTCCCATAAGTTGATAGTAGAACGTAGCCAGGAATGAAGTTTCCAATGAAAGTCTCCCTTAAAATGATAGTAGAAGGTAGCCATGATAGAAGTTTACAATGATAGTCTCCCATAAGTTGATAGTAGAAGGTAGCCATGATAGAAGTTTACAATGAAAGTCTCTCATAAAATGATAGTAGAAAGTAGCCATGATAGAAGTTTACAATGAAAGTCTCCCATATGTTGATAGTAGAAGGTAGCTATGATAGAAGTTTACAATGAGAGTCTCCCATAAATTGATAGTAGAAGGTAGCCATGATAGAACTTTACAATGAAAGTCTCCCATATGTTGATAGTAGAAGGTAGCCATGATAGAAGTTTACAATGAATGTCTCCCATAAGTTGATAGTAGAAGTTAGCTATGATAGAAGTTTACAATGAAAGTCTCCCATAAGTTGATAGTAGAAGATAGCCATGATAGAAGTTTACAATGAAAGTCTCCCATAAAATGATAGTAGAATGTAGCCATGATAGAATTTTACAATGAAAGTCTCCCATAAAATGATAGTAGAAGGTAGCCATGATAGAAGTTTACAATGAAAGTCTCCCATAAAATGATAGTCGAAGGTAGCCATGATAGAAGTTTACAATGAAAGCCCCCCATAAGTTGATAGTAGAAGGTAGTCATGATAGAAGTTTACAATGAAAGTCTCCCATAAAATGATAGAAGGTAGCCATGATAGAAGTTTACAATTAAAGTCTCCCATAAGTTGATAGTAGAAGGTAGCCATGATAGAAGGTTACAATGAAAATACTGGAATGAATGTATTTCTATCAGATCCAAGAATATTGAATTCCTCCAACAACAGTACTGAACTGAGATGCAGAAAGAATGCAATATGACAAACACACACATACACACTTAACTGAAGTCAGCATGAGGAAATTCTTGTTAATATGATGATTGTATTAACATCTAGTGAGTATAGAATTGGTAGAGCATCGAATAAAATACCAGTCCTGTGTTTGTTTCTGGTTCTTTACATTCTGAGTTCAAACCTTACCGAGGTCAACTTTGCCTTTCAACCTTCCAGGGTCGTAAAAACAAAGTACCAGTCATATACTGGGTTGGTTTGATTATCTGCCCTTTACCCCAAACGTGCTGGCTTTGTGCCTAAATTAGAAATCAATATGATCGAATCCTTGCTACTGATACTATCTTAGCAATTTCAAGGAATCATAAGAGAATTTGATGGTTAAACCCCAAAAGAGTGCTGAAAAACATTTTGTTTGGGTGTCACCACCATAATTACCATATTAAAAATATTAATCTAAATAGACACATTATATAAATCAAATTCACTTTACTTTTTGATCCCAAATAATAGGAGAGGTTGGAAAATTGTTAATTTTTCAAGGCTGTCTCCATTAATTAAAAAACAACAGAATTAGTCCCTTAGTTTACATATTGAGACCCTGACCCATCCTATTTATTTTATAATGTATGAGATTTCTAGTAATGTATTTTTTTGTCATGTATAATATTTTTTAATGTAGAAAATGAATTATTGCAAAAATGCTACCACTTAAAATAAAATTTCACTGGAGATAGATTAGGGGGGTTGGAAAACTATCTGAAAAGTTAATAAGTTTGGGGGAGATGATGATTTGCGATCTGAGAGTATCTATTTATATATGCATCTACAAATAAGACCTACACAAAAATATGTATATCATTATTACTATCATTAACATCATCATCAGCAGCATCAATTAAATATCTGTTTCTCACATTAATATAGATTAAATGGTTTTGCATATATCTTCAATCATTCTTATCCTATGTTACTTAATCTGTTAGATTCGACAACCTACTACAAATCTTATTGAATTACATACCTTGAATCCTTTTTGTTATCTAACCCTGGCCGTATTACCCTTTGCTTCTACTTCATATATACGATATTATATTTCTATATCAGTAGAGTCATACATCTTACATAGCATAATCAATTCTACTGAAATGTAGTTACCTTCTTAACTTTGTTGTACTCACTGTTTCATGTTCTCATTGACTATCTGCTGAAACCAACTCATTTTTATACACTTCTCAAGTTGCTCTTTATATTTCATTAACAAACTTCCCTATACATTTAGTCATTCAACATTAACATTTCCTTGGCATTCTTCTACAGCCATAACCCAATAAATATGTTACACTAACCCCAGATCTATTACTGACCAGTTTTCTACTATCATCATCATCATTATCACCGTTAAATGTCCATTTTTCCATGCTAGTATGGGTTAGATAAGTTATTCTTTTGTGAGCAATGCCAGGTCAAGTGATCATGTCTTGATCATACAGAACTGATTTTGGCTTGGTTTCTACAGCTGGATGCCCTTCCTAGCGTCAACCTCTTTTACAGTGAGTACTAGGTGCTTTTTGTTGTGACACCTACACGACCACTTTACAGTGTATACTGGGTGCTTATTGTTGTGCAACCTACATGACCACTTTACAGTGTGGACTGGGTGCTTTTTGTCATGACACCTACACGACCACTTTACAGTAAGTACTGGGCACTTTTTGTAATGTCTCCTACATGACCACTTTACAGTGTGGGCTGGGTGCTTTTTGTGGCGACACCTACATGACCACTTTACAGTGTTGGCTAGGTGCTTTTTGTGATGACACCTACATACTTCAGCCTTTTGTATTTTTTCATCATAGTTGGAGATGGTGCAGCTTAAGTTGATTATGGCTTCCCTGTCCCCGAGAATACATCCAATCAATATAACTCAAACAATATCAGATGTAGTCTCAATACTACATGTTTCAGTCCTCAACACCATCTTACATTCCTATGTTGCTTTGCAACCAAAAAGCAGTGACTGGTTCAATGGTTCAATGTGCTACTTTATTTCATCAGCTGACATCACATTTCAGTTTCTCTATGTCTTAATCTCTGTGTCTTCTGAATTTGTGAGTTATATAAATGCTACTGTGAAACTACTGTCAATGGATTTGGACAGCATCCACATTTTAGTCACCACAATACAGGAAGTTTCACTAGCCACACTGCACTGAACTATGTTATTAAATCACAACACTTAAAAACACTGCTGTGGTAATTTTAAGTTTTATATATTTGTTGGAGACAACCTATCTATTACCTGTAGCATAATAAAATATCTCAAGTCCATGCTGGATAGTGATTTGTGTTAGGAAGGATATTCAGCTGGAAAAAAACACTCTAAATGAAGAGAAACAATGTAGAGGAACGCTTTAATCTTGCAAAGTAGAACCTCTCTAATGCTGGAAACAAGTTAAAATATACTTAGTCCATACAGTAGAGTTGTCAATGGTAGGAAGGACATTCCATATGTCAAATATATGTTTGTGTGTGTGTGAGTATATATTATATATATTTATATATAAAAGTTCAATTCTCACACCGGGTGATGTATTGTTTCCTTGAGCAAGACACTTTATTTTCATATATATATGAAGGCACATGGCTTAGTGGTTAGAGCAGTAGGCTTGCAATCGAAAGGTTGTGTCTTGTACTTTCAGTCGCTTCACGCCATGAAACCAGGATAAGCACCGGCCAAATAAGCCTTCTGGCTTAAGACAGACTTTAGACTTATGGCCTGCCTGCCCAGCCAGTGGGGTGGCGTTATCGTATGGCTAAAACAGCACGTGCTGTGACCAGCAGCGCCGAATGGTACCCGACAGTCTGGTCAGTCAAGGTGACATATAGAGAGAGAGAGAGAGAGAGAGAGAGAGAGAGAGAGAGAGAGAGAGAGAGAGAGAGAGAGAGAGAGAGAGAGATGTAAAATCCCACCCATGCATGGGTATGTGTAAGTGTATAACATATATGTGTATATATACATTCATATTTATGCATATGGATATGTATTTGCCTGTGTATATATATATATATATCTACACATGCACATGCCTATATGTACATATATGCATACATACATACCTACACACATACATACATATATACATACATACATATATACCATATATACATGCATACATATAGATAGGAACCATTTATGTTATTTGACTTGTAACAGGTGTGTATTAAATTCTTATTGGTTTAAATAAATATTTCTCTACTTGCTCTGTTAAAAGTCATGCAAATGGAAATGTGTCGAGGGTCAGCTGAAAAGTTCAGAGACTGACTATGAAGGAGTGATGCTAAAGCTGTGAAATCTTGATTTCATTAATTTCAACTCTTTTTATTAATAACTGCATTGTTTGTTTCCATGAACTATGTTGAAAAATATACCTCATTTTGTCATTCCATGACAGTATCTTGGTCAGCAAGAGCTGTGAAAACTTGTATGCATTAATTCCAACTAAAACTAAGAAGCCCAGCTGAGGGCACAAATAAATTGCTACAGCCATCGTTGGTGACCCCCCCCCCCCCTGCATGGGGCCTGGGGCAATTGCCCCCTTTGCCCTCCATTAAATCTGGCCCTGAATATACTCATTAATTGCTACAAGGGAAAAGGTGATGTACAAGAAAGGAACAAGAACAAGTGTATAAAACTAATTGACAAAGTAATGAAATTGACAGAAAGAGTTTTAGTACAGCTAATTAGGGAAAGAGTCAAATTAGATAAGATGTAGTTTGGTTTTGTGCCACGGAGAAGCACAACAGATGCCTTCTTTTTAGTGAAATAACTACAAAAAAAGTTCCTAGTTAAGTATAAACCACTATATTTGGGTTTTGTTGATGTGGAGAAAACCTTTGACAGAGTACGACAATCTATTATCTGGTGATCTTTAAGGAAATTAGGTGCAGAGAAATGGCTTGAAGAGCAGTCAGGAGGAGCTGTCAATAAGGTGAGAGTAAGAAATGAGTTCAATGAGGAATTTAAAATGCAGATAGTTGTTCATCAAGGCTCAGTCCTCAGCCTACTCCTGTCTATTATAGTTCTTCAGGACATAACGGAGGAGTTTAAGACAGATTGTACACGGGATACTGTAGGCCGATAACTTAATCAGTGGCAGAGCAAGAGAAGAAATTCTAGCTTTAGAAACAAAAATAGGGCTTAGAGTAAATTTGGGAAAATCCAAAGTTTTGATAAGCAGGAAAAAAGACAGGGCACTGATCCCATTAGGAAAGTGACCCTGTTTGGTACACAATGTAAATCTTGGATACACATGAGGTGTTGTAGGAGAGTAGGTAGAGTAACAGAAAAGGATAACTTTGTAGATGGCAGATACAGAGGGATAGTTAGTAGTAAGAGCATCAGTTAAATAAACATTTTCCAATTCCAAGAAGGCACCATAGAAGTGGCTGGTAGCTTCTGCTACCTAGGTGATCAAATTAGTTGCAGTGTAGGCTGCACTGAGAGCATATTAGCTAGGGTTAGAACAGAATGGAAAAAGTTCAGGGAGCTACTAGCACTGTTGACAAGAAAAGGTTTCCCTCTGAGAAAGAAAAGCCAGCTGTATAATGTTTGTGAGTGAAGCGCAATGATGAGAGAGACATGGCTAATAAATGCACAGGATTTGCAAGGAGTAGAGAGAAATGAAGTGAGCATGCCTCAATGGATGTGCAGTACAAATGTGCAAGAATAACAAAGCAGGGATGAACTGCAAGAAATACTGAATATAAGAATGGCGACAAGGAAGGTCACTTGACCACGTCTTGACCAAACAAAATATAATATTTTCACCAAAAACTGCCCTTTAAACACATGTCAGATGGATTACAATATTCATTATTACAATTACTTTCACTGTTCCCTGACAACTAGTACCAGTTTCAAGATAGAATTATCTTAACGAAGTATATATAATTTGACTTGATTTTCGCCAACAAACCACGTGTGGACATGGACGGGGAAAAAAGGAAAAAAAAACAAAACAAATCACTACATCCCTTAAGGATCGCAGTAAGTACTCCACAAAACATATAAACAACAATATACACACAGATTTATATACAGATATATACCATATGCATATACACACACGTGAAAAGAAACCACACTATTTCGTGTGAGACACTATACCGGCCAATTTTACCAATTTACTTCGCTTCTAACCCACATACACCTTTTAATTATATATATATACTAGCAGCTGAAAGTTAATAATTTGAAAAAAAAAAATATTATTGAAAGTTTATTATAAAGAAGCAGTGTCAAGGAAAAAAAAAAAAAAAAACGTTATTTCGCTGTTAATAAACAACTGCCTTCTACAGTACGTTTCATTTAACTTACGCAGCATATTTATTTGTTTACATGCACAGACTCTTCTGTACACACACAACATTTAGGAAAACGGAAACAAAATACACAAAAAAACAAAACAAAAAAACAGACATTTTATTTCTATCGTAATCAAGTGCGCTAAACCTATATTGTTTACATTCTGTGTTTTTCTACGGATGGGTAGAAATAACAAAATTGCCATGGTGATATCCATCGATGAAGTATGCGACAAAACTGGTCGATGTCCCAAAATAGAACATTGCCCGGAAGATCACACCTGCCATATCTGTACGGAACCCGAAAACTCGTTCCGTAATCGTTGGGTCGAATGTGGAACCTGTCGCATCTCTGCCTTCAATGCGCTACAGGCTTCCGGAAGATCCCAGGCCAAAATAAGAAACATCATATTGCTACGATGGATAGACTCAGTTTCAATGGCGTTTCTCGAAACGTAACAGCCTCCTGTATTGAACTAATGAACACCAGACTACGATTCTATAACTGGATTGTCAAACGCTCGATATCGAATTGTCGTGGATTATGTGAGGGGCATATAATCGAAAAATACACTCCCCTGACCATGAAAATGTCGAAGTACATGAATTACTTGACATCCCTTCGCTGTGCATCTCCAATACTTTTAACACTTTTAACGCTTGCACTATTTTTAATGCTTATAACATTTCTCCACACACAGACTTTATCAATCATATAAAAAATTTGCCACCAGATCTACCAACCTAACACTCTTGTTTACCTACCTAAGTGCCTCTACCACACATATCTCTCTGCCACACTATATAAACAAGACGCACATGCTTGCCACACATATAATTTTTGCACTATATAACCGCTTATCTTCATGTTGTATTTTAACCTGAATTTTTGATTTTTGATTGTACCTCTTAATATGAATGTAATCTCGAAGTGTGTACTGCCACTCTAAATTCTGTAATGAATGTTGACCCACAATATTTGCATATGTATCGGTATGTCTCTTGGCTGAAAAGGAGGTCATATAACTGTCCATGCATTAATAAACTGCTCCGAAGAATCCAAACCTCGGTTTGGAGGAAACAGCTGTAAGCACAATAATGTTTTGAACAGTTCTTTGATTCTTATATTTCATATAACTGCTCTGTAAATCATCTGATGTTTTTACATTGAGCTACTTAACTTACTGGTAATAAGGTAGTAATACATTATTGCCTACCACTATTTATGGTGTATATATAAAAAATACTTATAACTGCATAAGGTTTTGTATTTACATAACCATAAATAGTGTAACTAATACTATATATACATATATATATATATACATATATATATATATATATATATACATACATATAGATATACATATATACATACAGATATATATACATACATATATATATATATATATATACATACATATATATGTATATATATATATACATATATATCTATATATATATATGTATATATATGTATACATATATATCTATATATATCTATATATATATACGTATATATCTATATATATATCTATATATATATACATATATATCTATATATATATCTATATATATATACATATATATCTATATATATATCTATATATATATATGTATATATATGTATACATATATATCTATATATTGTTATACTTTGGGAGGGTCATGTTGCCAATAAGAAACACACGCACCAGTTGCTTTCACTTCAATTTAATTTATTATATATTTATAAATTTACAAATTTATAAATTTCTGGTTGGTTGGTTGGTTCCACAACCAGATAGTTGTTTATATATATATAGTCATAGTTCTTTCGTCACACACTCTGTGACCTCTTCAGTGACTGGGGGATTTCTTTCTTCGTTTCTGTGCCTTTCCTTTCTTCTATCCTACGCCATTTTGTTTGTGTGTGGGTTGCGTGCTCAGTTTGCGCATGCGCCACATCCGGGTGTCTGTGTGTGTTTGTGTTCATTTTTCTATTTTTCTATTTATATTTTTCTATTTGTTTGTTTATTTATTTATTTATTGTTGGTTGGTTGTTTGTTCTATGTGTGTGTGTGTTTTCATTTTGTCTTGTGTGTGTTTTCATTTTGTGTGTGTTTTCAATTGTAAGTTGTTTGTTCTATGTGTGTGTGTGTTTTCATTTTGTCCTTAATTGTAAGTTGTGATGTTGCTGTTCCACTCATATTTTCTATTTAATTTTGGTTTTAATTCTTTTATGCTTACTGCTTCTGTAATTTGCCTAAACATTGCGTCTTTCTTGTGTGTGGATTCTATTTTTATTTCTATGCTCTCTAATTTACCCCTGTGTTCTATCTTAGCATGTTGGTAGAGCACAGATGATTCTTTATTATCTTGGAGGTCTCGCCAGTGTTCATTTATTCGTTCCCCTATACTACGAGCTGTCTCACCTATGTACACTATATTTTTGTTTCTACATTGTCCTTCAGTACATCTTATGCTATATACTACATTTCTAGTTTTACAGTTAATATGGGGGCTTATTTTACAGGTTATACATTTCTTATCTATACATGAGGGTCTTTGGAACGGGTATGTCTTGCTAATAAGTGTTTTTACGGAGGTACCAGGTCTTTCTACTATCTTAATATTGAGATTATGTTTCTTTAGGGCCCTTCTAAATTTGTAGGCTAGTTCGCCTCTAGGGGTTGTATTGATGAACATTACACTCTGGTATTTATTGCTATCATACCATGAGTTTATTCTATTGGCCTTGTTCTTAGTTCTTTCTATTCTATTCCAAAATTTGCTCCTATACAAGGGGCAGGTCCCATTTATGTCATTATTTACCATTTTTTCCCATTTGGTTCTGGCTCCTTTATACACTCTGATTCTATCTCTCTGATTGTAGCCAGAGAACTGCATACGGTGGATGAAGTGTTGTATGTGTCTCTCTAGTTCTTCGGGGTTGCACATGCGGGACACATTTCTCATCACCCGTACCAAATCCGCAATCAGTATGTTGATTTTGGTATGGTCCGAAATGGCCGAGTTTCGGTGGATCAGATGTTTGGAAGTCATGGGTTTGGCATAATGGGAATGGAGGATTTGTTTTTGGTTGTTAATTGTATCTAACCAGAGCTCTGTGTCTAGTACAGGTAATGGATGGTTGGGGTGTCTACTTGGGTAGTCTATAGTAACTCTAATGCTCTGGTGGATGGAGTTTGCTATTTGCTGGATGCTTTCCATTGTGTTTTTCTCTTGTTCCTGACTGTTCTTTAGTGGGGGTGTCTTAACTACGATGTTTATATCATCTACGTAGCGGGAGTACATTATCAGGGTTAAGCTGTCTCTAATTGTTCATTAAGTTTTTGTTTAAGTCTACTGTCCCACCATACCATGAATAAGTTAGCTATGTCGCCTGCAATGCTAACACCAATGGCTGCTCCTTCCTCTTGGGCATATGTTTTACCATTAAATTTGAACATATGTTCCTTAAGGGTTAATTTTATGCTGGCCCCTACCGCATGTGCAATCATTTTCTTCAGTTCATCGTGGTTTTCGGGTGTCCGTATGGCTCTGGTCCACCCGTTCCATCTATCTGTGTGGGTTTTCTTGGCCATTGAGGTAATGGTAGGTGGTCTGCCTCTTGCTGGTCTTGTAGGGCACAGGTTGCTAAGGAGCAACCTGTGCCCTACAAGACCAGCAAGAGGCAGACCACCTACCATTACCTCAATGGCCAAGAAAACCCACACAGATAGATGGAACGGGTGGACCAGAGCCATACGGACACCCGAAAACCACGATGAACTGAAGAAAATGATTGCACATGCGGTAGGGGCCAGCATAAAATTAACCCTTAAGGAACATATGTTCAAATTTAATGGTAAAACATATGCCCAAGAGGAAGGAGCAGCCATTGGTGTTAGCATTGCAGGCGACATAGCTAACTTATTCATGGTATGGTGGGACAGTAGACTTAAACAAAAACTTAATGAACAATTAGAAGACAGCTTAACCCTGATAATGTACTCCCGCTACATAGATGATATAAACATCGTAGTTAAGACACCCCCACTAAAGAACAGTCAGGAACAAGAGAAAAACACAATGGAAAGCATCCAGCAAATAGCAAACTCCATCCACCAGAGCATTAGAGTTACTATAGACTACCCAAGTAGAC